>CM040934.1:42401420-43128920 GCA_023029165.1 Gobiocypris rarus
ATCAGATGATTAACCAAATCAGCTGGATTGTTTTCTATTTTGCTCATTCATTGAATCTACGCACACAATAATATGTTTGTAATTAAAAATCGGCACAGATTTTTTTTTTTGTGTATGTAATTTGTAAGCATCATAAGTTGAATTACTAGAAAATGCACATCAACTTTGATATGATCATGATTATTGCATTAACATTGCCAATCAGAATGATTCTGGTGTCATAATATGAGGTTATTTGTTTAGAAAGAGTGTGGTTGTATTTGAATATGTGCAATGTAGTATGATAATGGCAAACATGTTTAAGGTGGACTGGATTTGAGGGTTTCTGGGTTTTACTCTGATTACTGCATGTTAATATGTTGCTGTTTAAGGAATTTACGAACAGGTTCTTTACTTTATTTCTTTAAAAAAGGATTATATTAATTTAGGATTATGTAGAACCATTCGGCACAGCCTGCTTTTTTTGTAAAACTGTCAATAAAATATTTTAAATGCAATCGGTTGTTTCACAGGCAGGTGTTTGTGTGTGTGTGTGTGTGTGTGTGTGTGTGTGTTACGTTTAACACAAAGGAAAACGGCTCGGGTTATGTATATAACCCTTGTTCCCTGAGAAAGGGAACGAGCACTGCGTCGAACGACGCAATTTGAGATGCTCCTAAGCATCTGAATAAACACTAAGTCTGAATAAACACTAGTCCAATCCGATTGGCGTGCGTGATGGCGTCACTGTGTGACGTGCCGGAAATATAAAGGGGAGCCGGCGCAACATGGCGGCAGCTATTGCTCTGAAGCATGCGAGGTGTGGCGACGCGACGCAGTGCTCGTTCCTTTCTCAGGGAACAAGGGTTATATACATAACCCGAGCCGTTCCCTTCGAGGAACTCACACCGCGCCGGAACGGCAATTTGGGGAACGAGTACCCACTAGGCCACACCGAGGTAGCGCCTGCCCTAGTGTGAAGCCGAGACCGGGCACAGCTAGGACTGGAGCACCCTAGCGCCAGGCGTCGTAGGGAGATGTAGGCTATAAAACCTAATAAAGGTGTGTGGGTAGCCCACCCCACCGCCGCAGATATCCTGCAAGGGGACCCCAGAAAGGAGGGCCACCGAAGAGGCCATGCCTCTGGTGGAATGAGCCCTCACGGCCATAGGTGAAGGCAAACTGCGCACCTGATAAGCCATGGTTATCGCCTGGACAATCCAATTACTGATTGTCTGAGTAGACGCAGGCAACCCTTTCTTGGGTGAGCCGAAACACACCAAAAGTTGTTGGGATCTCCGCCACTGTGCCGACTTCGCCAAATACACTCTGAGTGCCCTAACCGGGCAGAGCAGGTGAAGCCTCCCCTCTTCCGCCATCACGTGAGGCGGAGGATGAAATGACTGCAGAACCAAAGACCTGACCACCCTTGATGGGACCTTAGGCACGTAGCCTGGCCTAGGGTGTAAGATGGCTTTTACTCCACCCGGGGCAAACTCCAGGCAAGTCGGGGTTACCGCCAAGGCCTGGAGATCACCCACTCTCCTCAGAGAGGTAATGGCGAGGAGAAAAGCCACCTTAAGGGTCAGGTTCTTTGGTTCAGCCGACTCCAATGGCTCGAAGGGGGCCTCAGCCAGCCCTCCGAGAACAACTGCCAGATCCCAAGTTGGAACTCTGGATAGAGCCACAGGCCTCATCCTCCGAACCCCACGGAGGAACTGTACAACCAGCTGGTGCCTACCCAAAGGCCCATCACCCATAGGAGTGTGGAAAGCCGCAATGGCAGCCACGTACACCTTGAGTGTGGACGGGGTTAGACCCGCAGAGAAGCGATCTTGGAGGAACTCCAGCACTGAAGCCACCAGGCAGTTAACTGGGTCCACCTCACGCTCCCTGCAGCAAGTGGAAAATACATTCCACTTGAGGCTGTACAGTCTCCTTGTAGACGGAGCCCTGGAACTGAGTATCGTCTCTACCACCTCTACCGACAGGCCAGCATCTAGGTACCTGGCCCCCTCAGGGGCCAGACCCAAAGGTTCCAAATCTCGGGCCGGGGGTGAAATATTGTGCCCGCCGCCTGAGACAGGAGATCCCTCCTCAGAGGAATCTGCCACGGATGACCTGCCAGCAGAGCTATGATATCCGAGAACCATACTCGAGTCGGCCAACGGGGTGCTACCAGAAGTAGGCTGACCCCTTGTTGACGGACCCTCTCCAGGACTCCCGGGAGCAGAGCAATCGGGGAAAATGCGTACAGACGCAGCCTCGGCCACGTCTGAACCATGGCATCCAACCCCAGCGGGGCTGGATGCGTGAGGGAGAACCACAGTGGACAGTGGGACGCAAATAGGTCCACTTCCACTGGGCCGAACCTCTTGCACATGGCCTCCACCACCTCTGGGTGGAGCCGCCACTCCCCGGGCCTCAGCCCCTGCCTCGACAGGATGTCTGCTCCCTGATTTTGGACCCCCGGGACATACATTGCACTGATGGACAACAGTTTCCCTTGGGACCACTGGAGGATTAGATGCGGCAGTCTGCACAGAGGCGCGACCTCAACCCTCCCTGATGATTGAGTGCGCTCGACAGCCGTATTGTCTGTCCGTACCAGGACATGTTGGCGCGGAGGTCCAGGAAAAAGCTCCTGAGAGCTTTGTAGACCGCCAGCATCTCCAGCAATTTATGTGCCAGGAGGAATGCCGGGCCTCCCACAGACCTCTCGCAGCGCCGTCCATGACCGCGCCCCAACCAGTAAGGGAGGCGTCTGTTGAAACAGATTTCCGGCAACAGGACGCTCCCAACACTGGCCCTGGGACAGAAATCAAGGTTTCTTCCATATGACTAGAACGAAGGCATCTGCGCGTTACCCTGATCATACGAAAGGATTCCCTCTGGGAAAACCCTTGGTTTTCAGCCACCACTGGAGGGTCTCATGTATAGCAGGCCAAAAGGTATCACGTTGGGCGCTGCTGCCATGTGCCCCAGCACTCTCTGAAAGTGCCTCACAGTGATGCTGTGGCCTAGCCTTATTCCTGAGACCATCGCCAGTATGGTCTCAACTCGCGCGGGAGACAATTGTGCCCGCATCGTTGTCAAGTCCCATACAATTCCCAGGAACGTAGTCCTCTGGGACGGCGTCAACACACTCTTTTTTGTGTTGAGTCTCAGCCCCAGGCACTTTATGTGGGCCAGAACGACATCTCGATGCCGAACTGCCATTTCGTACGACTGGGCCAATATGAGCCGTCGATATAATTCAGTACACGGATGCCCTGAAGTCTCATTGGAGCCAGAGCTGCGTCCATGCACTTCGTGAATGTGCGTGGGGAGAGGGCTAGGCCGAAAGGAAGCACTCGATATTGGTACGCCTCGCCCCCGAAAGCGAACCTCAAGAACTTCCTGTGACATGGAAGGATGGAGATATGGAAGTATGCGTCCTTTAAATCTATCGTGACGAACCCGTCCTCGGATTGGATCTGACTCAAGATCATGGGAATGGTGAACATTTTGAATCTGAATCTCCTCAGAGACCGATTCAAATACCTCAGATCTATAATCAGACGCAACCTCCATCCTTTTGGGAACTATAAAGTACCGGCTGTAGAACCCGGACTCCCTCTCCAGCGGAGGAACGCGCTCTATGGCTTCCTTCGCCAGTAAGGTTTTTACTTCTAGTTCCATTACCCGAACCCGCTCTGGTACCACTGCAGTCCAGTTCAACCCCCTGAACCCTGGAGGAGGATGACCGAACTGCAGTCTGTAACCGTTTTCTACAGTACGCAGGACCCATGTAGAAATACTCGGAAGGCATTTCTATGCGCCGAGATAATCTACTAAGGGAACCAGCCTCTCGAGGCTGGCGTCGGGTGTTACACGAGCCTCGTCCCCAACCCCCTGAAGCGGCTGACCGGCAGGGAGTAGTTGGGAACGAGCGAGCTGCCCAGCCGCAGGTCTTTTCAGAGGCGTCTGGAGCAGCGTGCGTTCGCGGGAAATCGATGTGGCCCGAAGCATCATAGACGGCGGGATTACCACATCGATTTCCCCAGAGTGCCGCGGAGGAAGCAACCTCAGTTGTGCCTTCGCGGGAGGGACCGCTCTTAGAAGCCCTGCCGTGGCTAGGACTTCTTCCCGGCAGCCTTCCGCGCCTGAAGGACGTTCCTAAGATCGCCCCTAGGCGCTGAAGGCTGCTGGTGAGCGCGCCGCCTCTGTTGCCAAGCTCCCGGAGGAGGGGCTCTAGAGGCGACGCTCTCTTTTTGCACCTGCCGGTGCGAGGAGCTGGTGGACCGGCTGAGGCTGCCCACTAGGGCCAGCCTTCCCGGGCTTTGAGCGGCGAGGGAGGTACTGGTGGAAGGCCGCGGACTGATTCTTCGCCTCCTGGTGCCTGGAGACGACGGTATTAACCGCGTCTCCAAACAAACCAGAAGGCGAGATCGGGGAGTCCAGGAGGAAAGCTCTATCCCTCTCCTTTATGCCCGACAAATTCAGCCAGAGATGTCTCTCCACAGTCACCTTAGCAGCCATGGAGCGGCCGATGGCACGGCCGTCTCCTTGGTGATGCGGAGAGACAAATCTGCGGCCTTCCGGAGCTCCAGCACATCCTCCGGAGAGGGACCCTCGCCCTCATCAAGCTCTTTCAGGAGGTCGGCCTGGTAGGCCTGCAAGATAGAGAGTGTGTGCAGGGAACTACCAGCCCACCCAGCCGCCATATAAGCTTTGCCCACCAATGATGAGGTATCCCGACAGGGTTTGGTGGGCAGCACCGGGCTTTAGGGGCGATGCCGACTGGGCGAAAGATAGCTCGCGAGAGCTCCCTCTACCCGAGGCATCGCCCCATAGCCCGCTTCGCGTGCCCCCAGAACATTGGAATAATCCAATACCGGGGGATTGGAAACACGCGAAGAGTAGGGCTTCTTCCACGATCTGCACACCTCGGTGTGCAGGGAAGAATGGGAAGATCCGGGAAGAATGGTAAGCCCCGGCGTGGTGTTTGGACCCGGTGCGAAAGAAACCGGTCGTCCAGCCTACTGGGTGGCTGAACTTCCTGCGTCTCTTGTGGCCAATCAATCTTTAATTTGGCCACCGCCCGGGTCAACACCTCGACCAGCTCCTCATGGGCGGGTGGATGAAGCGTTATGTGCGCCTCATTCGCTCGATGCCGCAGGCTCCTCCGGCTCTCGAACCGAGAGGACGAGCATCGATCCTCCAACTCGGGGAAGATGCCGCTGCCGGCTTCCACACGGGGAGGAAGATCCTCGGAACTGTCAGAGGAGGATCGGGAAAGTGCCGCAGCAGTCCCAAAACCCTCTGACAAGTCCCGCTGTGAACCCCATGATCTGCGACGCCGCGCCGCCTCGGCGACCGCGGGTCCAGAACCATGGGGCTCACGAGGCTGGCCGGCCTCATCAAACACGGCCAGCCGAGAGCGGAGCAGCCTGAGTGTCAGCTTCTCGCAATGCTCACAAGCGGCTCCCTCGAGAGCCGCCCGAGCATGCTGAACACCCAGGCATTGCACACACAGCAGGTGTGTATCCGAGCCCGAAATGTAGCGGGGACACGGATGCACACACTGCTTAAACTCTCTCACTTTCTCCATATCTCACACACTTTCGCAACTGGACAATACAACAGTAAATAGACAGACAATCACAGAGAGCGCTATGCTGAAGAGCAATAACTGCCGCCATGTTGCGCCGGCTCCCTTATATTTCCGGGTACGCCGTCACAGTGACGTCATCACGCACGCCAATCGGATTGGACTAGTGTTTAGAGCATCCCCAAATTCGCTGCGTTCCGAGGACTCAAGTGCAGAAAATGAAGATTTATTTATAAAAATAAACATAAATACAAAACAAAACACTCACGAGGGGGAAAACACATAGTACAAAATAACAAACACAACTCAAACATACCAAAAGGAATCATGGGGAACCGGGAGACGTAGACATGACAATGATCCGACAAGGACTGACAAACACAAGGAGTATATAAAGGGGAGAAATCAAACTGGGAACGAGGGAACACAGGTGGGGCAAATGAAACCAATAATGATATAAGGGGGAGGGAACTAACTATGACAGGAGCACATGGCCACAATAACAAAACCCACATGTGCACACAAGACAGGACAGGCATGTGACATTCCCCCCTACTTAAGGAGCGGCTACCAGACGCTCCACTAGGGACGGGAGGGACAGACCAGGGGGGCACGGGAGGGACAGGTTTTTTCACAGAAAGTAAACAGTGTGTGTGTGTGTGTGTGTGTGTGTGTGTGTGTGTGTGTGTGTGTGTGTGTGTGTGTGATGGGTAGGTTTAGGGGCAGGGGCAGTGTAGGGGATAGAAAATATGGTTTGTACAGTATAAAATGCATTATGGAATGTCCCCACATTTCACAAAAACAAACATGTGCGCGTGTGTGTGTGTGTGTGTGTGTGTGTGTGTGGACTGGTAATCTCACGGTATGGGGACAAAATGTCCCCACAAAGATGGCAATATCCAAATTTTTGTCCTTGTGGGGACATTTTTTGGTCCCCATGAGGAAAACATCTTATAAATCACACTAAGTGATGTTTTTGAAAAGTAAAATGCAGCATGTCTCCTGTGATGGGTAGGTTTAGGGCAGGGGCAGTGTAGGGGATAGAAAATACGGTTTGTACGGTATAAAATGCATTACGCCTATGGAATGTCCCCATAAAACATGGAAACACAACATGAGTGTGTGTGTGTGTGTGTGTGTGTGTGTGTGTGTGTGTGTGTGTGTGTGTGTGTGTGTGTGTGTGTGTGTTTATTTATGCAAAAAGTTTTAAGCAATGCAAGGACAATGTCAGAAAATATTGTGAGACTATTTAGTTATAAAGTGTCAGGAATTTACCGGGTGTTAACGGACCATCCTATAATGCAAATGAATACATAAATAATTAAATACATAAATAAACAAATATCAACCAATTATCTATCTAAGCCTATATACAAAATAATAATAATAAATAATAATAATACATTTTATTTGTAATGCACTTTACATTAGGCAAAATCTCAACGTGCTACTGATTTGAAACAATCAACAACAAAAATAAATAAATAAAACTGAAAAATAAGTAACCTCAAATCAATTAAAATCTCTCCTAAAAAGGTGGGTTTTAAGACCACATTTAAAAGCATTTATTGTCTGTGGGGTCCGCAAGTGGTCAGGGAGAGCATTCCACAGACTGGGGGCTGATGAGCAGAAGGCCCGATATCCCATAGTACTGAGATTGGTCCTGGGAGTTCTGAGAAGACAAGCTGAAACAGAACAGAGGTTACGTGTGGATGTTTGTGTGGTGAGGAGTTCCTTGAGATAGGTGGGTGCGTCACCATGGATGCACTGGTGAGTAAGGAGGGAGATCTTATACTCGATCCTGAGCGAGACAGGAAGCCAGTAGAGTGATTTGAGAATGGGGGTGACATCATCAGGATCCTAGCAGCGCTGTTCTGAGTATACTGCAGCTTCTGGAGATTTTTGTCAGGGATGCGGATAAGGAGCGCATTGCAGGAGTCCAGCCTGGAGGAGACAAAGGCATGGACAAGCTTCTCCGCATCTGCCAGTGTTAGTATAGGACGAAGTTTGGCAATGTTTCTAAGGTGGAAGAAGGAGGTCTTACACAGATGTTTGATGTGAGCTTCAAAGGTGAGTTGCGATTCCATTCTGACCCCCAGGTTGGTGACTGATGTAGAAACTGGAATGTCCTGATCAGAGAAAGCAATGGTGGTGATGACGGATTTCCAGACCTGAAGTGGCATGCCGACTAGGATCGCTTCAGTCTTGGAGCTCTTTAGCTGCAGAAAGTTTTGCTTCATCCACACCTTTATCTCATCCAGGCAAGTGATCAAAGTGGATGGAGTGAGGTCAGCAGAGGGGGAAGAATTTGTCCTCAGGTAAAGTTTAGTGTCATCAGCATAGCATTGAAAATAAATCCCATGCCGGCTGATGACACGGCCAAGGGGGAGCATGTAGAGGATGAACAGGATGGGGCCGGGCACTGAGCCTTGAGGGACACCACAGGTGACGTCGTGTGATAGGGATGAAGCTTCACCCAACGCAACATATTCAGTTCTCCCGGGTAAGGTAAGATGCGAACCAGTTGTGGACTGAGTCAGAGAGACCGATGGTGGAATGTAAACGTTGAAGGAAGATGTTATGATCAACAGTGTTGAAAGCTGCAGTTAAGTCCAGGAGGATGAGAAGGGATGGGGAACCAGCATCTGCCGCCATCAATAGGTCGTTTATGACCCTGACCAAAGCTGTTTCTGTGCTGTGTCCTGTGCGGAAACCAGACTGAAATTTCTCAAATAAATTGTTTTGTTCCAAATGGACCTGAAGATGTGCAGCAACAACTTTTTCCAGCACCTTAGAGAGGTATGGAAGGTTGGAGATTGGTCTGTAGTTGTCAATAACATCTGGGTCTAAAGTGGGTTTTTTAAGAAGTGGTCTGATGATAGCAGTTTTTAGTGATGAAGGAACATGGCCAGCCTGGAGGGAATGATTAATGATCTTGGTTTTAAAGGGACACTTAAAGGGACACTTAAGACACAGAGCATCTCTATATTATCACCAAATATTGGATTCATTTTTTTTTTTTTCAACTTTTTTGTTTTCTTTCATTTAGGACTGGTGTGTTTTTGTAAACACTGTTACACATACCAAACATTTCAAATACCAAAAGCCAAGAGTCAAACTGTGCAACTAAAGAAAAAACACTAATCACCATAATGGTGACCAAACATTTTTAAATACAACATTACCATCTAAACTTCTGTTAATTATACAGAAAATATGACAAATAATTGTTGAGTTGTTGAATCCTCCTCTGATGAGATCTTCAGAGATTTAATGTCTTATTTTATCTTCAGTTGATTTCATCTAAGGCTGTGGCTAAAGTCAGTTGTAGTTCTTGTGTTTCTCTTTCCTTCAGTGATTCTGCCTATTATCATCAGGTGTTCATCATTAATGGTCAATAATCACTTAATTAATCTTGTAATTATCTCATTAACTTAAACACTGATTCAACTCTCTGTGGAGTGGGACAAAAATACACTTCTTTTTTGTCTCAATGCTTTGCTTTATGTCAGGAGAGCTACAGCTTTGCACAGTTTAGTTCTAACCTCCCCCAACACACATACCTGTGGTTTTCAGTAATATTGAAGAACTTGATAAGCTGGTTCAGGTAAACTGTGCAGGACAGTTGCCTTCCAGGAAATGGGTTTTGAATTATATGGCATGTTTTAGAAAGCCCACTTGTCTCAAAACATATCGCCTTCGCCCTGTGTGAGCGTAGTTGTTTATGTGAGCCGAATCAGTTTTATGTTTGAAAATAAGAGAAATTGACTATGTTCTGAATTAGAACATGCATTCTGAATTCAGGGACCCAAAACAAACATCACTGGTAAGTTTTTAATGAAACTTTGTTTTCTTCATAATCAGTGTTTTGCTTTTACAATGAACACAATTTGTTCAACAATCTAATTTCAGGAAATTAAAACTTTCTTTTAAATATGCTACTGAAGTTTAGACGAAAGTACACAAAAACATGGTTGTAATAATTAAGTTTCCATCTATGTGTTTTTTGAATGGGGTTTTGTTTAAATGGCTGTAATACACAAGCTTAAGACACTGTCCGTTTTATTCTATGACATAAAATACATCAGCATTACTCCACTGATTTTTTACAGCTGTTACAGGTCTTGGAAAAGGCTGTTGGTAACAAGTGGCTAATGGGACTAGAGGCTGTCGGGGAGATTAAACGTCATCACACCGAACAGGTAAACTCAGTCTACTTTTACAGCCTCATCTTGCTTATGATCAGGGCTCGACAGTGCAAGCTTTTCACTCATATTTGCGACTAAAAATAGATGTGTGCGAAATGTAAGACTGCAGATGGAAACTAGCCGGGGACTGCAGATGGAAACTAGCATTAGCTAATTCTGGTACAAAACATCTTTTCGTAAGATTAATGTATTTTGTACATTGTCCCTGATAAATAAACTAATTAAATAAATAAAAAAGGACTGTCTTCAGGTTTCTTATGAAATCATGCAAAAATGCCTATAAAGAGTTCCAGAAAGCTGCAAAGTCTGCAAAATGCAAACATTTTTCTGAACTTATTTCTAATAACTGCCATAAACCTCAAGTTCTCTTTGCTACTATTAGCTCTGTTTTAAATCCTCCGTGCACCCTATCTTAGAGCCCTCTGCTGCTCTCTGTGACAATTTTGCAAAGTTATTTGTTGATAAGATCACAATTTTAAGATCTCAATTATCTAACTCAGTGTATACACATGAGGTTCCATTATGTTCTTCCATCTGGTCTGAGTTTGAGTCAATTGATCTGGCCACATGTAATGAAATTGTTGGTCACTTAAAACCCACTATCTGTCCTGCAGGATGTTATTCCACCCTTTTTCCTTAGGCAAATTATGGACACAGTTGGACCGGGCCTGTTACTTCTAATTAACAAATGCCTGTCAACGGGTTCCTTCCTAACAGTCTAAAAGTTGCTGTGGTGATGCCATATCTTAAAAAAACTAACCTAGATCCTTCCACTCTTTCCAACTATCGTCCTATTTCTAATCTACCTTTTATTTCTAAGATCCTTGAGAGAGTTGTACTGGTTCAACTACAATCATACTTAACCGCAAATTCTCTCCACGAAATATTTCAATCTGGTTTTAAAGCTCTACACAGTACTGAATCTGCCCTTTTAAGAGTGTCAAGCGACATTTTCACTGAAACTGACTGGAAATCGATGGCCTTAGTCTTATTAGATTTGAGTTCTGCATTTGACTTAGTTGACCACGAGGTCCTGTTGCGACGCCTGGAGACATCCATGGGCTTTCAAGGTGTTGTCTTGCAGTGGTTCCGCTCTTATCTGAACAATAGATGTTTTAGTGTCCGTGGTCATCAATCCTCCACTAGTGTACCTCTAAACTGCGGAGTCCCTCAGGATCTATCCTCGGCCCCATACTGTTTATTCTGTATCTGTTACCTCTGGCTTCCATCTAGTATCCTTCCATTTGTATGCTGATGATACTCAGATCTATTTTCCTTTAAAACATAATAATAAAAATGGTCTACAACCCTTGTTTGCCTGTTTAAGTGATCTTAAACTTTGGCTTTCAAGTAATTTTTTAAACCTAAACGAAAATAAAACCGAAATAATTATCTTCGGGCCCAAGGAAAACTGTGTGTTTGATGTTGAGCGTGGTTCTCTCGCACCGTATGAAACCCACTGCGCAAGAAATCTGGGCTTTTTGTTTGACCACAATTTAAAATTTGAGAAACAGATCAGTGCTGTTGTAAAGTCATGCTTTTTTCAGCTCCGCCAACTCTCTAAAGTGAAACCGTTTTTAACTCAGAGTAATCTTCAGATAGTGACTCATGCATTCGTAACATCACGACTAGACTACTGTAATTCACTTTACTTTGGTCTATCTCAGTCTTCTCTCTCTCTTACAGCTAGTGCAAAATGCAGCAGCTAGACTCCTCACTGGGACACGCAAGTATGAGTCGATCACCCCTATTTTAATCAAACTCCATTGGCTACCTGTCAAATTTAGAATTGATTTTAAAATTTTGCTTTTTGTGTATAAAGCTCTTAATAATTTGGCTCCTCGGTACCTGACTGATCTGCTCTGTCTGTACACTCCTTCTCGTACTTTGAGATCCAGCGATCACTGTCTTCTCATCGTGCCTAGATCCAGGCTTAAAAAACGAGGTGACCGTGCTTTTGCGACTGCAGGCCCTAAACTTTGGAACAGTCTGCCTCTCTATATCAGACTGGCTCCCTCTGTTTCCATCTTCAAATCTTCTTTAAAGACTTTTTGTTTTCTTTTGCTTTTGATGCTCATTGACTCTGTTACGATTAGTTTTTTAGTTTTTTTAGTTGTTGCTTTTGTTTTGTACTGCTCTGCATTTTATTCTGTTATGTACAGCACTTTGGTCAGCCTTGGTTGTTTTTAAATGTGCTTTATAAATAAATATTGTATTGTATTGTATTGTAAATAAATAAATAAAATAAAATATATTTAGAGAATGAGCGCAAATAAAACATATAATATCTTAAATGCTTTAAGAAACATATTATCATTCATTTTAAGAGGTTTTCAAATTGGTTATGGGAAAACAGTGATACAGTCGAATATGATTATTAAACTTTAAAGGTGATTATTTAATAGAATAAATAACACTGAGGAACGAGACATGCTGCATGAAAATGCACATTCACATTCTGACAGCAGATGGCTCTGATTGAACATCAGAAATGTAAATGGGAAAATAGAGCTAATGCATGTTGTGCCAAAGGGTTGATTTGTTTTAACGTCTAATTTCAATTGGTGCTTACTCAGTTGAATTATGTTTCACAAAGTATTTGGGTTGTGTTTACAAGGGAAATTTGAGGTGACATTTTTTAAGGGTGCATGTTGAAGACATGTAAAGTCTACACAAATTAGATGAGTTAAGAATACTTACAGTCTGATGCAAATAGTTCTATCAATTTTATTTATTTATTTTTTTTGTTGGGAAAACCAAGACGATATTTGTTACAGTGTACATTAATAAAATCAAAAGTTGTATCTGCTAATATTAACAATAAACAGTTGTATTCTTATTAATTAACGTTATCAAAGAAAGAATAATAACTACCAAGTGATTGCTCATTGTTTCACAGTTTGCGCACGGTCGAGAGATCCTCCGACACCTGCGGAACGGCGCTGTGATTTACACTGAATATAAATCATGTCTTCAACTACCATGGCAGAAACTAAAGGTAACTTTCAAGTTTATTCGTAATGATATTTAGCACTAACAACTGTTCTTCTATGTGTTTTACTTTAGTTTTCAAGTTTTAATAAACGTGTTTACCTCAGTAAATCAGGACATTTCCTCCTCACATGTTTTTTTGTTGTTGTTTTTTTTGGATTGTGTAATTTTGGAAAATGCTCTTTTGAAATACAGACAATTTTGAATTTTTTTCTTTTTTTTGACATTAAGCACATATCGTCTCACACTATTCTGCCAAAATGAGTCTTAAGTAAAATATTGTTCCCTTTCAGTCGGTCACGTTCGACGTACGTCGGAACTGACCGACGAATTGGGATCTGCTTTTAGAGACCAATCTGCTTTGAGTGTTTCTAAACGAGCCAATTGGCATGCGGTCCACGCTCACCCCGCAGCGCGGGTATAAATACGGAAGTGAAACACTGCATACTCGCTTTCTACTTCGGAGCCAAACATTGAGTCTTCAGAGTTCCTGCTAAGAGTGTATAGTCTATTGAACGGCGAGTCTGAAGGAGCTCTTTCCGGCTGGAGTTACGGCACATCAAAGCGGCGGTCGCGAGTCTGTGGAAGAAGACGAGACAGCTGTTCTGACAGCTCGCTGGGCGCTGTGTGCTCGCAGTGGGCTGCACCCATTAAAACCACTGTGGGCAGCGGCCATCTCCCCTGTGTGCCTCGGCACGAAAAGAGCGTTTCCTTTCTCTTAAAAGAGCTACACGGTTTGACCCTGCATCTTTTTCAATATGTCATTCAAACGTTTCTGGATGCAGCCGGTTTCTGTCCCCAGCTGACAGGCACGATTGCTGTCTCACGTGTTTGGGGGGATTGGCGGTCGTTACTTTCGGGGCTCCGGTTGAGGATATGGTATCAGTTGCTGCATCGGGGGACGAGCTAATGGAGATGAGGACTCGGCTGTGTTGCCCCTTTCGGGTGTGGTAGTGTTGCCCGAGCCTGATCCAGAGCTCACAGCTATGCTTTCCCGGGCCGCCATGAGCCGCTTCACGGCTGGACGACTGGTACTTCGGGACGGCCCTTGCTGGTTTTCAGTGCCCCGCCCCGGTACCATTCTTTCCGGAAGTGCATCAGGAGCTCACGAAATCGTGGATGGCGCCCTACAACGCCATACATCGAGGAAGTGGCTCCTCCATCCTCACCACCCTTGACGGCGGCGCGACTAAGGGTTACGTGAAGATCCCGCCAGTCGAACGGTCTGTTGCGATGCAACTGTGTCCAAAGACCGGTACCGACTGGCATGGAAATCCGTGTCTCCCCTCTCGGGCGTGTAAGTTCTCTTCCACTCTGACGGGCAAGTCTTCCGCCACCTGTGGAGAAGCCGCGTCTGCCTTGCATGCCATGGCGTTACTTCACGACATGCGGTGGGCCTGACCGGCAGTTCTTCAAGAACTGCGTAGGCGACGGACCTCGCTTTCGAGCGGCGAAAGTGGGTCGGGCGATGTACACTATGGTGGTCCAGGAATGCCACCTGTGGCTGAACCTGGCAGATATGCGTGAGACCGACAAGGTGTGGTCCTAAACGCCCCTGTCTGCCAGGCCGGCCTTTTCGGCGATGCCATCGAGAGCTTCGCCCAGCAGTTCTCGGTGGCCCAGAAGCAGACGGAGGCGATTCGAAGCATCCTGCCCCGACGGCTCGCTGCTGGCCCCACCCAGCCGTCGGTTGCAGCGCCTCCGCTAGCTTGTCGCCGAGGGAAACCTCCTGCGTCCGCCTCCGCCTCTGCGAAGCCCAAGGAGCAGCCTCCACCCGGGCAGCAGGTGGCCAGGTGCAGGAGCAGCGCCCAACCCGCTCAGGGTCCCGCTAAGTCCGCTGGCAGGTGTAAAGGCAAGCGACCCTGAGACAGGGAGAAGAGAAGCTGCTCTGGGGGAGATGGTGTCCGCAGGTGGTGAACCTGCAAGCGCTGCCTTCGGAGGAGGCAGACCCAGCCCTGGCTTTGTTATGTCCCGTCCGCGCCCTTCGGGCCTACATCAAACGGACTCAAAGCTTTAGGACCTCAGGACAGCTCTTCATCTGTTACAGAGGCCAGCAGAAGGGAAAGGCAGTCTCCAAGCAGAGGTTAGCCCACTGGATAGTGGATGCTATAGTCTTGGCTTACCAGTCCCAAGACGTGCCTTGCCCGTTCGGGTTGCGAGCACTCTCCACAAGGAGTGTTGCCTCCTCCTGGGCCCTGGCAGGCGCCTCGCTGACAGATATATGTAGAACTGCGGGCTGGGCGACACCTAACACGTTAAGCTAGATTCTATAGCCTCCGTGTGGATCCGGTATCTTCCTGTGTACTCGCCCCAGTGGCCAGTAGCGCCGAAGTGCGGTTCTAGTGTCGGCTTGCAATGCCACTCCGCCCCAGGGGCCGGATATGTGTGTCTTTACTCTCCAGTTGTGTTCTCCAGGAATGGCTAACCCTGTGAGCTCCTCCGCTACCCCTCGGGGTCAGGCGTGCGGCCGTCTGGCGCAAGGCCTGCACCCGTATGCTTGTGGAACGTGTGTGTAAGCTGGGTATCCATATGTGCGGTTCTGTAACGGCAACCCCATGTGTGTATTCTCCACGGTACTGAAAGGGAACCTCTCGGTTACGTATGTAACCCCCGTTCCCTGAAGGAGGGATTGGAGACGTACGTCCCGTCGCCAGGTGCTGTGCTTCCGCTGAAGGACCCGCCACTAGTTTGGCTCCTCAGCAGAAAACGAGTATGGGGTGTTTCACGTCCGTATTTATACCTGCGATGCGGGCGGAGCTTGGACCGCATGCCAATTGGCTCGTTTAGAAACACTCGAAGCAGATAGGTCTCTGAAAACAGATCCCAATTTGTCGGTCAGTTCCGACGTACGTCTCCGTTTCCTCCTTCAGGGAACGAGGGTTACATACGTTGAGAGACGTTTTTCTGTATGTAGATTTGTAAATCGTGTTGCCAGAAATATTAAACACTTCAACAGCTTTTATTTTTTGTGCTTTGCATGTAATTAAAATCTAAATAAAATAAACGCTTTAAAATTATTCCTGTTGTTCATTAAGGCCAGTTTCCTCATTCCTCCTCCCTTTTAGACCCAGGCGAGGTTCACAGAAAGAAAAGTGATAGTTTTAATGTAAAACAACCAAATATTAAGTATATTCCCACACTGTACAATGTTTGTCTTCATTCTTCTGGATTTAATCAACATTTGAGCATTGTAATACATTTATTTTAGAAAAAAAACCTTTTTTGAAAAATCTTAAAGGGTGAATTCAGGGTGATTGGGACACTTTTTGCGATTGAGATGACTTGGAAAAAGATATAGACAGATAGATAGATAGAAATAGTCTTATGATATATATATATATATATAGATAGATAGATAGATAGATAGAACGATAGATAGATAGATAGATAGATAGATAGATAGATAGATAGATAGATGTGTCTCAATAGCTATTGTTCTGTTGTTATTCTGCATATAAAGATCTTTTACTGTATTGTTCAGTGTCCTTGAGAAGGATGGTGTTGGTGGGAAGGACAGGAGCAGGTAAAAGCTCTCTGGAAACACCATCCTGGGAAGAAAAGCCTTCAGAGCTGCCAGAAAAGCTTCATCTGTTACTAAAGAGTGCTGGAAGGAGACGGGAGAGGTTGCAGACCATCAGCTGGAGCTGGTTGATTGTCCAGGGATCTTTGATATCACTTTCAGAAAGAGAATTCACAAATGAGATGAGTAAATGCGTGAACATGACGGCCCCTGGACCTCACGCCATCATCCTGGTCATTCAGCTCGGCCCGTTCACAGAAGAAGAGAGACGTTCAGTAGGGAGGATCAGAGCTATATTCGGAGAAGAAGCCGATAAACACACAATCATCCTCTTCACTCACGGTGATGAACTCTCAGAGGACATCAAACAAACACTGGAGGATGCAGGACCTGATTTAAAACGCCTCATTGAGTTATGTGGTGGACGGTATCATATGTTCGACAACACAAAAATGAAGGACCGCAAACAGGTTTTAGAGTTCCTGGATAAGGTTGATGACATGTTGAGCAAGAATGGAGATCAATATTACACCAGTGACATGTTTGAGCATGCAGAAAAAACACTGAAGGACGAAGAGGAAGGGCTTAGACAACAATGCAATCAGCAGATACAGACACTAAAAACCACATTTGATGAAGAAAAGACCAAACTGGAGGAGAGCATTAGACAACTGAAGGAATCCGGGAAGACAAAAGACCAGAGAATTAAAGATCTGGAGGAGCAACTGAAAAGACGGACAGACATTTTAAAAGTCGATGCGTTTTTATGAGCGGAAACGCAAGAATGCGAGACAGGAGGTGGAAGAGATGCATTTGAAAGAAAACTTTCCAGAGATCAGCAAAAAACTACAAAAGCTTCATTTCTGATTATTTGTGAGGCCCAACTCAGTTCATATGAGCTCTTTCCCCACCGTGGACAGAATTATTCAGCGTTTTCACTGCATTATTACACATCTTCTGAAAGAGCAGAAACAAGTGAAAAGCCTTGCTCACCCATATGTAAAATAGTGTGAACATTAAACAGCGTATAAATCAAAACTGCCTAAAGTTACTGAATGAAATGTGGACCCAGGACGAGCTCAAGGACTGTGAAGCCTTTACATCTGCATTTTACAAAAACACGATTTTCTCAGCTTTTTGCTCAAAATGTTGCTTTTTATATGAAACGTACCCATATTCAAGTGTCGATGCATGATTTCTTTTGTTGGTGTTGTTTAAAAGCAGAGGGTCTGTTCTCTATTTTGATATATCATAAGTTCAGATATTCATATAACAGTACCATGATACGATACACACGTCATTTGTGCGATTTGCTATATCATAACCATTGACTTTTTATTTTAGTTACATTAAACTGTAATTCTATCTTGGTGTGGTAATTACAACATTCTTTTGTATTTGGTCTCTGTGCTTTTGAGCACCTGTTTCACTTCATCAGGTAATGTCACACACACACACACACACACACACACACACACGCACAAAAGATGTGTGCTTTATGTAATTATACAGAGAAAAACTTTTACTGATGATTTTTACTGGCGATTTACATATAAAAAGTTAAAACAAAATATCAAAGTGCACAAAAAAACGTGACACTGCACACACAAACATAACAACAACAAAAAGCAAATGTTTTAGTCAATCTTCAGTGCTAAAGATTTAAACGATGAGACATCAGATGATTAACCAAATCAGCTGGATTGTTTTCTATTTTGCTCATTCATTGAATCTACGCACACAATAATATGTTTGTAATTAAAAATCGGCACAGATTTTTTTTTGTTTTTTTTTGGTGTATGTAATTGTAAGCATCATAAGTTGAATTACTAGAAAATGCACATCAACTTTGATATGATCATGATTATTGCATTAACATTGCCAATCAGAATGATTCTGGTGTCATAATATGAGGGTTATTTGTTTAGAAAGAGTGTGGTTGTATTTGAATATGTGCGATGTAGTATGATAACGGCAAACATGTTTAAGGTGGACTAGATTTGAGGGTTTCTGGGTTTTACTCTGATTTACTGCATGTTAATATGTTGCTGTTTAAGGAATTTACGAACAGGTTCTTTACTTTATTTCTTTAAAAAAGGATTATATTAATTTAGGATTATATATTCATGTAGAACATTCGCACAGCCTGCTTTTTTTTAAAACTGTCAATAAAATATTTTAAATGCAATCGGTTGTTTCACAGGCAGGTGTTTGTGTGTGTGTTTAACACAAAGGAAAAGCGGCTCGGGTTATGTATATAACCCTTGTTCCCTGAAAGGAGCGAGCACTGCGTCGAGCAGCGAATTTGGGGATGCTCCTAAGCATCAGCGAATCTGAAGTCTGAATAAACACTAGTCCAATCCGATTGGCGTGCGTGATGGCGTCACTGTGACGGCGTGCCGGAAATATAAAGGGAGCCAGCGCAACATGGCGGCAGCTATTGCTCTGAAGCATGCGCTCCAGGCGTGCGAGGTGTGGCGGCGCAGTGCTCGTTCCTTTCTCAGGGAACAAGGGTTATAGACATAACCCGAGCCGTTCCCTTCGAGGAACTCACACTGCGTCGAACGCAGCGGGGAACGAGCAGTACCCACTAGGCCACACCGAGGTAGCGCCTGCCTAGTGTGAAGCCGGAGACCAGGCACAGCTAGGACTGGAGCACTCTAGCGCCAGGCGTCGTAGGAGATGTAGGCTATAAAACCTAATAAAGGTGTGTGGGGTAGCCCACCCCACCGCCTCAGATATCCTGCAAGGGGACCCCAGAAAGGAGGGCCACCGAAGAGGCCATGCCTCTGGTGGAATGAGCCCTCACGGCCATAGGTGAAGGCAAACTGCGCACCTGATAAGCCATGGTTATCGCCTGGACAATCCAATTACTGATTGTCTGAGTAGACGCAGGCAACCCTTTCTTGGGTGAGCGAAACACACCAAAAGTTGTTGGGATCTCCGCCACTGTGCCGACTTCGCCAAATACACTCTGAGTGCCCTAACCGGGCAGAGCAGGTGAAGCCTCCCCTCTTCCGCCCGTCACGTGAGGCGGAGGATGAAATGCCTGCAGAACCAAAGACCTGACCACCCTTGATGGGACCTTAGGCACGTAGCCTGGCCTAGGGTGTAAGATGGCTTTACTCCACCGGGCAAACTCCAGGCAAGTCGGGTTACCGCCAAGGCCTGGAGATCACCCACTCTCCTCAGAGAGGTAATGGCGAGGAGAAAAGCCACCTTAAGGGTCAGGTTCTTTGGTTCAGCCGACTCCAATGGCTCGAAGGGGGCCTCAGCCAGCCCTCCGAGAACAACTGCCAGATCCCAAGTTGGAACTCTGGATAGAGCCACAGGCCTCATCCTCCGAACCCACGGAGGAACTGTACAACCAGCTGGTGCCTACCCAAAGGCCCATCACCCATAGGAGTGTGGAAAGCCGCAATGGCAGCCACGTACACCTTGAGTGTGGACGGGTTAGACCCGCAGAGAAGCGATCTTGGAGGAACTCCAGCACTGAAGCCACCAGGCAGTTAACTGGGTCCACCTCACGCTCCCTGCAGCAAGTGGAAAATACATTCCACTTGAGGCCGTACAGTCTCCTTGTAGACGGAGCCCTGGAACTGAGTATCGTCTCTACCACCTCTGCCGACAGGCCAGCATCTAGGTACCTGGCCCCTCAGGGGCCAGACCCAAAGGTTCCAAATCTCGGGCCGGGGGTGAAATATTGTGCCCGCCGCCTGAGACAGGAGATCCCTCCTCAGAGGAATCTGCCACGGATGACCTGCCAGCAGAGCTATGATATCCGAGAACCATACTCGAGTCGGCCAACGGGGTGCTACCAGAAGTAGGCTGACCCCTTGTTGACGGACCCTCTCCAGGACTCCCGGGAGCAGAGCAATCGGGAAAATGCGTGCAGACGCAGCCTCGGCCACGTCTGAACCATGGCATCCAACCCCAGCGGGGCTGGATGCGTGAGGAGAACCACAGTGGACAGTGGGGCGCCAAATAGGTCCACTTCCACTGGGCCGAACCTCTTGCACATGGCCTCCACCACCTCTGGGTGGAGCCGCCACTCCCGGGCCTCAGCCCCCGCCTCGACAGGATGTCTGCTCCCTGATTTTGGACCCCCGGGACATACATTGCACTGATGGACAACAGTTTCCCTTGGGACCACTGGAGGATTAGATGCAGCAGTCTGCACAGAGGCGCGACCTCAACCCTCCTGATGATTGAGAGTGCGCTCGACAGCCGTATTGTCTGTCCGTACCAGGACATGTTGGCCGCGGAGGTCCAGGAAAAAGCTCCTGAGAGCTTTGTAGACCGCCAGCATCTCCAGGCAATTTATGTGCCAGGAGGAATGCCGGGCCTCCCACAGCTCTCTCGCAGCGGCCGTCCATGACCGCGCCCCAACCAGTAAGGGGCGTCTGTTGAAACAGATTTCCGGCAACAGGACGCTCCCAACACTGGCCCCTGGGACAGAAACAAGGTTTCTTCCATATGACTAGGAACGAAGGCATCTGCGGCGTTACCCTGATCATACGAAAGGATTCCCTCTGGGAAAACCCCTTGGTTTTCAGCCACCACTGGAGGGTCTCATGTATAGCAGGCCAAAAGGTATCACGTTGGGCTGCTGCCATGTGCCCCAGCACTCTCTGAAAGTGCCTCACAGTGATGCTGTGGCCTAGCCTTATTCCTGAGACCATCGCCAGTATGGTCTCAACTCGCGAGGAGACAATTGTGCCCGCATCGTTGTCGAGTCCCATACAATTCCCAGGAACGTAGTCCTCTGGGGCGGCGTCAACACACTCTTTTTGTGTTGAGTCTCAGCCCCAGGCACTTTATGTGGGCCAAACGACATCTCGATGCCGAACTGCCATTTAAATGCGACTGGGCCAATATGAGCCAGCCGTCGATGTAATTCAGCACACGGATGCCCTGAAGCCTCATTTGAGCCAGAGCTGCATCCATGCACTTCATGAATGTGCGTGGGGAGAGGGCTAGGCCGAAAGGAAGCACTCGATATTGGTACGCCTCGCCCCCGAAAGCGAACCTCAAGAACTTCCTGTGACATGGAAGGATGAAGATATGCGTCCTTTAAATCTATCGTGAACCAGTCCTCGGACTGGATCTGACTCAAGATCATGGGAATGGTGAACATTTTGAATCTGAATCTCCTCAGAGACCGATTCAAATACCTCAGATCTATAATCAGACGCAACCCTCCATCCTTTTGGGAACTATAAAGTACCGGCTGTAGAACCCGGACTCCCTCTCCAGCGGAGGAACGCGCTCTATGGCTTCCTTCGCCAGTAAGGTTTTTACTTCTAGTTCCATTACCCGAACCCGGTACCACTGCAGTCCAGTTCAACCCCTGAACCCTGGAGGAGGATGACCGAACTGCAGTCTGTAACCGTTTTCTACAGTCGCAGGACCCATGTAGAAATACTCGGAAGGCATTTCTATGCGCCGAGATAATCTACTAAGGAACCAGCCTCTCGAGGCTGGCGTCGGGTGTTACGAGCCTCGTCCCCAACCCCTGAAGCGGCTGACCGGCAGGGAGTAGTTGGGAACGAGCCTCTGTGTCTTGAGGCCGAGCTGCCCAGCCGCAGGTCTTTTCAGAGGCGGCTGGAGCAGCGTGCGTTCGCGAAATCGTTAGGCCCGAGCGTCATAGGCGGGATTACCACATCGATTTCCCCAGAGTGCTGCGGAGGAAGCAACCTCAGTTGTCCCTTCGCGGGAGGACCGCTCTTAGAAGCCCTGCTGTGGCTAGGACTTCTTCCCGGCAGCCTTCCGCGCCTGAAGGCGTTCCTAAGATCGCCCCTAGGCGCTGAAGGCTGCTGGTGGCGCGCCGCCTCTGTTGCCAAGCTCCCGGAGGAGGGCTCTAGCGGCGCTCTCTTTTGCACCTGCCGGTGCGAGGAGCTGGTGGGCGGCTGAGGCTGCCCACTAGGGCCAGCCTTCCCGGGCTTTGAGCGGCGAGGAGGTACTGGTGGAAGGCAGCGGACTGATTCTTCGCCTCCTGGTGCCTGGAGACGCACGGTATTAACGCGTCTCCAAACAAACCAGAAGGCGAGATCGGGAGTCCAGGAGAAAGCTCTATCCCTCTCCTTTATCCCCGACAAATTCAGCCAGAGATGTCTCTCCACAGTCACCTTAGCAGCCATGGAGCGGCCGATGGCACGGCCGTCTCCTTGGTGATGCGGAGAGACAAATCTGCGGCCTTCGGAGCTCCAGCACATCCTCCGGAGAGGACCCTCCCCTCATCAAGCTCTTTCAGGAGGTCGGCCTGGTAGGCCTGCAAGATGTGTGTGCAGGAACTACCAGCCCACCCAGCCGCCATATAAGCTTTGCCCACCAATGATGAGGTATCCCGACAGGGCTTGGTGGGCAGCACCGGGCTTTAGGGCGATGCCGACTCGGGCGAAAGATAGCTCGCGAGAGCTCCCTCTACCCGAGGCATCGCCCCATAGCCCGCTTCGCGTGCCCCCAGAACATTGGAATAATCCAATACCGGGTATTGGAAACACGCGAGTAGGGCTTCTTCCACGATCTGCACACCTCGGTGTGCAGGGAAGAATGGGAAGATCCGGGAAGAATGGTAAGCCCCGGCGTGGTGTTTGGACCCGGTGCGAAAGAAACCGGTCGTCCAGCCTACTGGGTGGCTGAACTTCCTGCGTCTCTTGTGGCCAATCGATCTTTAATTTGGCCACCGCCCGGGTCAACACCTCGACCAGCTCCTCATGGGCGGGTGGATGAAGCGTTATGTGCGCCTCATCCCCCGCCTCGATGCCCGCCTCCTCCGGCTCCTCGGAACCGGAGAGCACGAGCATCGGATCCTCCAACCCGGGGGAAGATGCCGCCAAGCGGGCTTCCACACGGGGAGGAAGATCCTCGGAACTGTCAGAGGAGGATCGGGAAAGTGCCGCAGCAGTCCCAAAACCCTCTGACAAGTCCCGCTGTGAACCCCATGATCTGCGACGCCGCGCCGCCTCGGCGACCGCGGGTCCAGAACCATGGGGCTCACGAGGCTGGCCCTCATCAAACACGGCCAGCCGAGGCGGAGCAGCCTGAGTGTCAGCTTCTCGCAATGCTCACAAGCGGCTCCCTCGAGAGCCGCCCGAGCATGCTGAACACCCAGGCATTGCACACACAGCAGGTGTGTATCCGAGCCCGAAATGTAGCGGGGACACGGATGCACACACTGCTTAAACTCTCTCACTTTCTCCATATCTCACACACTTTCGCAACTGGACAATACAACAGTAAATAGACAGACAATCACAGAGAGCGCTATGCTGAAGAGCAATAACTGCCGCCATGTTGCGCCGGCTCCCCTTTATATTTCCGGTGCGCCCGTCACAGTGGCGTAATCACGCACACCAATCGGATTGGACTAGTGTTTATTCAGACTTCAGATTCGCTGATGCTTAGGAGCATCCCCAAATTCGTCGTTCCGACGCAGTGTGAGTTCCCTCGAAAGGGAACTGGTGCGAGGACTCAAGTGCAGAAAATGAAGATTTATTTATAAAAATAAACATAAATACAAAACAAAACACTCACGAGGGGGAAAACACATAGTACAAAATAACAAACACAACTCAAACATACCAAAAGGAATCATGGGAACCGGGAGGCGTAGACAGGACAATGATCCTACAAGGACTGACAAACACAAGGAGTATATAAAGGGAGAAATCAAACTGGGAACGAGGGAACACAGGTGGGGCAAATGAAACCAATAATGATATAAGGGGAGAGAACTAACTATGACAGGAGCACATGGCCACAATAACAAAACCCACATGTGCACACAAGACAGGACAGGCATGTGACATTCCCCCTCCTTGGAGCGGCTACCAGGACGCTCCACTAGGACGGGAGGGACAGACCAGGGGGCACGGGAGGGACAGGTTTTTTCACAGAAAGTAAACAGTGTGTGTGTGTGTGTGTGTGTGTGTGTGTGTGTGTGTGTGTGTGTGTGTGTGTGTGTGTGTGTGTGTGATGGGTAGGTTTAGGGGCAGGGGCAGTGTGGGGATAGAAAATATGGTTTGTACAGTATAAAATGCATTACGCCTATGGAATGTCCCACATTTCACAAAAACAAACATGTGCGCGTGTGTGTGTGTGTGTGTGTGTGTGTGTGTGTGTGTGTGTGTGTGTGTGTGTGTGTGTGTGTGTGTGTGTGTGTGTGTGTGTGTGTGTGTTTATTTATGCAAAAAGTTTTAAGCAATGCAAGGACAATGTCAGAAAATATTGTGAGACTCCTGTGTATTTAGTTATAAAGTGTCAGGAATTTACGGTGTTAACGGACCATCCTATAATGCAAATGAATACATAAATAATTAAATACATAAATAAACAAATATCAACCAATTATCTATCTAAGCCTATATACAAAATAATAATAATAAATAATAATAATACATTTTATTTGTAATGCACTTTACATTAGGCAAAATCTCAACGTACAGATTTGAAACAATCAACAACAAAAATAAATAAATAAAACTGAAAAATAAGTAACCTCAAATCAATTAAAATCTCTCCTAAAAAGGTGGGTTTTAAGACCACATTTAAAAGCATTTATAGTCTGTGGGGTCCATAGTGGTCAGGGAGAGCATTCCACAGACTGGGGGCTGATGAGCAGAAGGCCCGATATCCCATAGTACTGAGATTGGTCCTGGGAGTTCTGAGAAGACAAGCTGAAACAGAACAGAGGTTACGTGTGGATGTTTGTGTGGTGAGGAGTTCCTTGAGATAGGTGGGTGCGTCACCATGGATGCACTGGTGAGTAAGGAGGGAGATCTTATACTCGATCCTGAGCGAGACAGGAAGCCAGTAGAGTGATTTGAGAATGGGGGTGACATCATCAGGATCCTAGCAGCGCTGTTCTGAGTATACTGCAGCTTCTGGAGATTTTTGTCAGGGATGCGGATAAGGAGCGCATTGCAGGAGTCCAGCCTGGAGGAGACAAAGGCATGGACAAGCTTCTCCGCATCTGCCAGTGTTAGTATAGGATGAAGTTTGGCAATGTTTCTAAGGTGGAAGAAGGAGGTCTTACACAGATGTTTGATGTGAGCTTCAAAGGTGAGTTGCGATTCCATTCTGACCCCCAGGTTGGTGACTGATGTAGAAACTGGAATGTCCTGATCAGAGAAAGCAATGGTGGTGATGACGGATTTCCAGACCTGAAGTGGCATGCCGACTAGGATCGCTTCAGT
This sequence comes from Gobiocypris rarus, assembly GCA_023029165.1. Classification (NCBI taxonomy): domain Eukaryota; kingdom Metazoa; phylum Chordata; class Actinopteri; order Cypriniformes; family Gobionidae; genus Gobiocypris; species Gobiocypris rarus. The sequence continues at coordinate 42,426,909 of CM040934.1, forward strand.
CTTGGAGCTCTTTAGCTGCAGAAAGTTTTGCTTCATCCACACCTTTATCTCATCCAGGCAAGTGATCAAAGTGGATGGAGTGAGGTCAGCCGAGGGGAAGAATTTGTCCTCAGGTAAAGTTTAGTGTCATCAGCATAGCATTGAAAATAAATCCCATGCCGGCTGATGACACGGCCAAGGAGCATGTAGAGGATGAACAGGATGGGGCCGGGCACTGGGCCTTGAGGACACCGCAGGTGGACGTCGTGTGATAGGGATGTAGCTTCACCCAACGCAACATATTCAGTTCTCCCGGTAAGGTAAGATGCGAACCAGTTGTGGACTGAGTCAGAGAGACCGATGGTGGAATGTAAACGGTGAAGGAGGATGTTATGATCAACAGTGTTGAAAGCTGCAGTTAAGTCCAGGAGGATGAGAAGGGATGGGAACCAGCATCTGCCGCCATCAATAGGTCGTTTGTGACCTTGACCAAAGCTGTTTCTGTGCTGTGTTCTGTGCGGAAACCAGACTGAAATTTCTCAAATAAATTGTTTTGTTCCAAATGGACCTGAAGATGTGCAGCAACAACTTTTCCAGCACCTTAGAGAGGTATGGAAGGTTGGAGATGGGTCTGTAGTTATCCAATAACATCTGGGTCTAAAGTGGGTTTTTAAGAAGTGGTCTGATGATAGCAGTTTTTAGTGATGAAGGAACATGGCCAGCCTGGAGGGAATGATTAATGATCTTGGTTATAAAGGGACTTAAGACACAGAGCATCTCTATATTATCACCAAATATTGGATTCAATTTTTTCAACTTTTGTTTTCTTTCATTTAGGACTGGTGTGTTTTTGTAAACACTGTTACACATACCAAACATTTCAAATACCAAAAGCCAAGAGTCAAACTGTGCAACTAAAGAAAAACACTAATCACCATAATGGTGACCAAACATTTTAAATACAACATTACCATCTAAACTTCTGTTAATTATACAGAAAATATGACAAATAATTGTTGAGTTGTTGAATCCTCCTCTGATGAGATCTTCAGAGATTTAATGTCTTATTTTATCTTCAGTTGATTTCATCTAAGGCTGTGGCTAAAGTCAGTTGTAGTTCTTGTGTTTTCTTTCCTTCAGTGATTCTGCTCATTATCATCAGGTGTTCATCATTAATGGTCAATAATCACTTAATTAATCTTGTAATTATCTCATTAACTTAAACACTGATTCAACTCTCTGTGGAGTGGGACAAAAATACACTTCTTTTTTGTCTCAATGCTTTGCTTTATGTCAGGAGAGCTACAGCTTTGCACAGTTTAGTTCTAACCTCCCCCAACACACATACCTGTGGTTTTCAGTAATATTGAAGAACTTGATAAGCTGGTTCAGGTAAACTGTGCAGGACAGTTGCCTTCCAGGAAATGGGTTTTGAATTATATGGCATGTTTTAGAAAGCCCCACTTGTCTCAAAACATATCGCCTTCGCCCTGTGTGAGCGTAGTTGTTTATGTGAGCCGAATCAGTTTTATGTTTGAAAATAAGAGAAATTGACTATGTTCTGAATTAGAACATGCATTCTGAATTCCAGGGGACCCAAAACAAACATCACTGGTAAGTTTTTAATGAAACTTTGTTTTCTTCATAATCAGTGTTTTGCTTTTACAATGAACACAATTTGTTCAACAATCTAATTTCAGGAAATTAAAACTTTCTTTTAAATATGCTACTGAAGTTTAGACGAAAGTACACAAAAACATGGTTGTAATAATTAAGTTTCCATCTATGTGTTTTTTGAATGGGGTTTTGTTTAAATGGCTGTAATACACAAGCTTAAGACACTGTCCGTTTTATTCTATGACATAAAATACATCAGCATTACTCCACTGATTTTTTACAGCTGTTACAGGTCTTGGAAAAGGCTGTTGGTAACAAGTGGCTAATGGGACTAGAGGCTGTCGGGGAGATTAAACGTCATCACACCGAACAGGTAAACTCAGTCTACTTTTACAGCCTCATCTTGCTTATGATCAGGGCTCGACAGTGCAAGCTTTTCACTCATATTTGCGACTAAAAATAGATGTGTGCGAAATGTAAGACTGCAGATGGAAACTAGCCGGGGACTGCAGATGGAAACTAGCATTAGCTAATTCTGGTACAAAACATCTTTTAAGTAAGATTAATGTATTTTGTACATTGTCCCTGATAAATAAACTAATTAAATAAATAAAAAAGGACCGTCTTCAGGTTTCTTATGAAATCATGCAAAATGCCTATAAAGAGTTCCAGAAAGCTGCAAAGTCTGCAAAATGCAAACATTTTTCTGAACTTATTTCTAATAACTGCCATAAACCTCAAGTTCTCTTTGCTACTATTAATTCTGTTTTAAATCCCTCCGTGCACCCTATCTTAGAGCCCTCTGCTGCTCTCTGTGACAATTTTGCAAAGTTATTTGTTGATAAGATCACAATTTTAAGATCTCAATTATCTAACTCAGTGTATACACATGATGTTCCATTATGTTCTTCCATCTGGTCTGAGTTTGAGTCAATTGATCTGGCCACATGTAATGAAATTGTTGGTCACTTAAAACCCACTATCTGTCTGCAGGATGTTATTCCACCCTTTTTCCTTAGGCAAATTATGGACACAGTTGGACCGGGCCTGTTACTTCTAATTAACAAATGCCTGTCAACGGGTTCCTTCCTAACAGTCTAAAAGTTGCTGTGGTGACGCCATATCTTAAAAAAACTAACCTAGATCCTTCCACTCTTTCCAACTATCGTCCTATTTCTAATCTACCTTTTATTTCTAAGATCCTTGAGAGAGTTGTACTGGTTCAACTACAATCATACTTAACATAAATTCTCTCCACGAAATATTTCAATCTGGTTTTAAAGCTCTACACAGTACTGAATCTGCCCTTTTAAGAGTGTCAAGCGACATTTTCACTGAAACTGACTCCGGGAAATCGATGGCCTTAGTCTTATTAGATTTGAGTTCTGCATTTGACTTAGTTGACCACAAGGTCCTGTTTCCTGTTGCGACGTCTGGAGACATCCGTGGGCTTTCAAGGTGTTGTCTTGCAGTGGTTCCGCTCTTATCTGAACAATAGATGTTTTAGTGTCCGTATTGGTCATCAATCCTCCACTAGTGTACCTCTAAACTGCGGAGTCCCTCAGGGATCTATCCTCGGCCCCATACTGTTTATTCTGTATCTGTTACCTCTGGCTTCCATCTTTAATAAATATGAAGTATCCTTCCATTTGTATGCTGATGATACTCAGATCTATTTTCCTTTAAAACATAATAATAAAAATGGTCTACAACCCTTGTTTGCCTGTTTAAGTGATCTTAAACTTTTCTTTCAAGTAATTTTTAAACCTAAACGAAAATAAAACCGAAATAATTATCTTGGGCCCAAGGAAAACTGTGTGTTGGATGTTGGCGTGGTTCTCTCGCACCGTATGAAACCCACTGCGCAAGAAATCTGGGCTTTTTGTTTGACCACAATTTAAAATTTGAGAAACAGATCAGTGCTGTTGTAAAGTCATGCTTTTTTCAGCTCCGCCAACTCTCTAAAGTGAAACCGTTTTTAACTCAGAGTAATCTTCAGATAGTGACTCATGCATTCGTAACATTACGACTAGACTACTGTAATTCACTTTACTTTGGTCTATCTCAGTCTTCTCTCTCTACAGCTAGTGCAAAATGCAGCAAATAGACTCCTCACTGGGACATGCAAGTATGAGTCGATCACCCCTATTTTAATCAAACTCCATTGGCTACCTGTCAAATTTAGAATTGATTTTAAAATTTTGCTTTTTGTGTATAAAGCTCTTAATAATTTGGCTCCTCGGTACCTGACTGATCTGCTCTGTCTGTACACTCCTTCTCGTACTTTGAGATCCAGCGATCTCTGTCTTCTCATCGTGCCTAGATCCAGGCTTAAAAAGCGAGGTGACCGTGCTTTTGTACTGCAGGCCCTAAACTTTGGAACAGTCTGCCTCTCTATATCAGACTGGCTCCTTCTGTTTCCATCTTCAAATCTTCTTTAAAGACTTTTTTGTTTTCTATTGCTTTTGATGCACATTGACTCTGTTACGATTAGTTTTTTAGTTTTTTAGTTGTTGCTTTGGCTTTTGTTTTGTACTGCTCTGCATTTTATTCTATTATGTACAGCACTTTGGTCAGCCTTGGTTGTTTTTAAATGTGCTTTATAAATAAATATTGTATTGTATTGTAAATAAATAAATAAAATAAAATATATTTAGAAGAATGCAAATAAAACATATAATATCTTAAATGCTTTAAGAAACATATTATCATTCATTTTAAGAGGTTTTCAAATTGGTTATGGGAAAACAGTGATACAGTCGAATATGATTATTAAACTTTAAAGGTGATTATTTAATAGAATAAATAACACTGAGGAACGAGACATGCTGCATGAAAATGCACATTCACATTCTGACAGCAGATGGCTCTGATTGAACATCAGAAATGTAAATGGGAAAATAGAGCTAATGCATGTTGTGCCAAAGGGTTGATTTGTTTTAACGTCTAATTTCAATTGGTGCTTACTCAGTTGAATTATGTTTCACAAAGTATTTGGGTTGTGTTTACAAGGGAAATTTGAGGTGACATTTTTTAAGGGTGCATGTTGAAGACATGTAAAGTCTACACAAATTAGATGAGTTAAGAATACTTACAGTCTGATGCAAATAGTTCTATCAATTTTATTTATTTATTTTTTTTGTTGGGAAAACCAAGACGATATTTGTTACAGTGTACATTAATAAAATCAAAAGTTGTATCTGCTAATATTAAGTGGACTTGAGCTAACAAAAACTAACAATAAACAGTTGTATTCTTATTAATTAACGTTATCAAAGAAAGAATAATAACTACCAAGTGATTGCTCATTGTTTCACAGTTTGCGCACGGTCGAGAGATCCTCCGACACCTGCGGGAACGGCGCTGTGATTTACACTGAATATAAATCATGTCTTCAACTACCATGGCAGAAACTAAAGGTAACTTTCAAGTTTATTCGTAATGATATTTAGCACTAACAACTGTTCTTCTATGTGTTTTACTTTAGTTTTCTAGTTTTAATGACGTACGTGTTTACCTCAGTAAATCAGGACATTTCCTCCTCACATGTTTTTTGTTGTTGTTTTTTTGGATTGTGTAATTTTGGAAAATGCTCTTTTGAAATACAGACAATTTTGAATTTTTTTCTTTTTTTTGACATTAAGCACATATCGTCTCACACTATTCTGCCAAAATGAGTCTTAAGTAAAATATTGTTCCCTTTCAGTCGGTCACGTTCGACGTACGTGCGTGAACTGACCGACGCAATTGATCTGCTTTTAGAGACCAATCTGCTTTGAGTGTTTCTAAACGAGCCAATTGGCATGCGGTCCACGCTCACCCCGTTACACTGAGGCGTCCTGATCCTTCCCACGGGGTGGGAGTGCGGGATTGGCGGTCGTTACTGGGCTCGGTTGAGGATATGGTATCAGTTGCTGCATCGGGGGCGAGCTAATGGAGATGAGGACTCGGCTGTGTTGCCCCTTTCGGTGTGGTAGTGTTGCGAGCCTGATCCAGAGCTCACAGCTATGCTTTCCGGGCCGCCATGAGCCGCTTCACGGCTGGGACGACTGGTACGGGTTTTCAGCGCCCCGCCCGGTACCATTCTTTCCGGAAGTGCATCAGGAGCTCACGAAATCGTGGATGGCGCCCTACAACGCCATACATCGAGAAGTGGCTCCTCCATCCTCACCACCCTTGACGGGCGGCGCGACTAAAGGGTTACATGGAGATCCCGCCAGTCGAGCGGTCTGTTGCGATGCAACTGTGTCCAAAGACCGGTACCGACTGGCATGGAAATCCATGTCTCCTCTCGGCGTGTAAGTTCTCTTCCACTCTGATGGGCAAGTCTTACGCCACCTGTGGAGAAGCGCGTCTGCCTTGCATGCCATGGCGTTGCTTCACGACATGCACGAGGGTGGGCCTGACCGGAGCTTGGACCGCATGCCAATTGGCTCGTTTAGAAACACTCGAAGCAGATAGGACTCTGAAAACAGATCCCAATTTGTCGGTCAGTTCCGGCGTCGTCTCCGTTCCTCCTTCAGGGAAGCGAGGTTACATACGTTGAGAGGCGTTTTTCTGTATGTAGATTTGTAAATCGTGTTGCCAGAAATATTAAACACTTCAACAGCTCTTATTTTTGTGCTTTGCATGTAATTAAAATCTAACTAAAATAAACGCTTTAAAATTATTCCTGTTGTTCATTAAGGCCAGTTTCCTCATTCCTCCTCCCTTTTAGACCCAGGCGAGGTTCACGGAAAGAAAAGTGATAGTTTTAATGTAAAACAACCAAATATTAAGTATATTCCCACACTGTACAATGTTTGTCTTCATTCTTCTGGATTTAATCAACATTTGAGCATTGTAATACATTTATTTCAGAAAAAAACTTTTTGAAAAATCTTAAAGGGTGAATTCAGGGTGATTGGGACACTTTTTGCGATTGAGATGACTTGGAAAAAGATATAGACAGATAGATAGATAGAAATAGTCTTATGATAGATAGATAGATAGATAGATAGATAGATAGATAGATAGATAGATAGATAGATAGATAGATAGATAGATAGATGGATGTGTCTCAATAGCTATTGTTCTATTGTTATTCTGCATATAAAGATCTTTTTACTGTATTTTTCAGTGTCCTTGAGAAGGATGGTGTTGGTGGGAAGGACAGGAGCAGGTAAAAGCTCTTCTGGAAACACCATCCTGGGAAGAAAAGCCTTCAGAGCCGCCAGAAAAGCTTCATCTGTTACTAAAGAGTGCTGGAAGGAGACCGGAGGTTGCAGACCATCAGCTGGAGCTGGTTGATTGTCCAGGGATCTTTGATACGTCACTTTCAGAAAGAGAATTCACAAATGAGATGAGTAAATGCGTGAACATGGCGGCCCCTGGACCTCACGCCATCATCCTGGTCATTCAGCTCGGCCCGTTCACAGAAGAAGAGGCGTTCAGTAGGGAGGATCAGAGCTATATTCGGAGAAGAAGCCGATAAACACACAATCATCCTCTTCACTCACGGTGATGAACTCTCAGAGGACATCGAACAAACAATGGAGGATGCAGGACCTGATTTAAAACGCCTCATTGAGTTATGTGGTGGACGGTATCATATGTTCGACAACACAAAAATGAAGGACCGCAAACAGGTTTTAGAGTTCCTGGATAAGGTTGATGACATGTTGAGCAAGAATGGAGATCAATATTACACCAGTGACATGTTCAAGCATGCAGAAAAACACTGAAGGACGAAGAGGAAGGGCTTAGACAACAATGCAATCAGCAGATACAGACACTAAAAACCACATTTGATGAAGAAAAGACCAAACTGGAGGAGAGCATTAGACAACTGAAGGAATCCGGGAAGACAAAAGACCAGAGAATTAAAGATCTGGAGGAGCAACTGAAAAAGACGGACAGACATTTTAAAGAGTCGATGCGTTTTTATGAGCGGAAACGCAAGAATGCGAGACAGGAGGTGGAAGAGATGCATTTGAAAGAAAACTTTCCAGAGATCAGCAAAAAACTACAAAAGCTTCATTTCTGATTATTTGTGAGGCCCAACTCAGTTCATATGAGCTCTTTCCCACCGTGGACAGAATTATTCAGCGTTTTCACTGCATTATTACACATCTTCTGAAAGAGCAGAAACAAGTGAAAAGCCTTGCTCACCCATATGTAAAATAGTGTGAACATTAAACAGCGTATAAATCAAAACTGCCTAAAGTTACTGAATGAAATGTGGACCCAGGACGAGCTCAAGTACTGTGAAGCCTTTACATCTGCATTTTACATGTAGAGCCCTGAAAATGTTTGATTTTCAAAAGTAAAACTGTAGTAAGAGAAAAAAAAAGAAGAGAGACAAGAGAATGTCATAATTTGTATATCACATTTGTATTGGTGTGCATTCATATGCAAACAAATGTTTGATGGACTTTGTGTTTTTATATATATAATGTATTTTTATATATAACGTTTCTGAAAGGTTTAAAATGTGCATATGTGAAAAAATCATACAAGGACTGTTTTCTTGAGAACGTCATATTTGCGTTGAGAACTGTGGACTTTGACCTCTGAGGTAAAGAGGAGGGTGGGGAGAGAACGGGAGGAAGCTCGTCGGAGGGAATGGAGTATTGGCAGCGAAGTGAAAAGCTGGCAGTGAGTCAACGCTCACGCACATTTTTAGTGACAGGCCAGTGATTAAAGTTGCGTGAGTGGCCTGTGTGACCGTGTCATGCATCAGGTTTGCAGCTGGCAGCACGAGAGGACATTTTGAGCGAGTTTGGAAAGAGGCTGCACACTCCAACTCCGTGTGAGTCGAAATTTATGCACGAGCATCTCACGTGAGAGAATCAAAGTTTTTATTACGTTTATTTGTTTTATTAGAGTATATTGAGAAATCCGGAAGAATCCCGTGTTTAATTTCTCAAATTCAGTGGTGCAGTTATAATAAATTGGATAATTTTGGTTGAAATCCGGAAGAATATACCCGTGTTTTATTTTGTTAATGCAGTGAGAAAATTTCACCGTGGTGTGCGTAGTTAGGATGCAAGTGTGTGCATATTTTCATTAAGAAGACAGAGACCGTCGAGTCAAGATTTGGAGCACTGCATGGACTTTAGCGGAAGCATCTCAAGAGTTAATCGACATCCACTCCACCTCGTCATGGGACATGACGGGGTTGCTGTTTATCATCTCGTCAGGAAGTGAGGATTAGAGGTTTCTATTCTGAAATCGGAATTTTGTGTCTTCTGGATTCGTGAGTACATTGGTTTTGCATCAAAAGAGCTCCAACTAGCGCGCCATCGGTGTACTGAAAATCCCAGCTGGGTAAAATTCAAAGTGTGATCGTTTTTTCCATTTTATTTTTGTTTATTTTGGGAACAGTGATTAATTGAATTTATTGCTGTTGATTTTGTGACTTTTTGAATTTGATCCTTCAAGAAGAAAAAAATCACACAAAGACAAAAGGGTTCTGAGGAAAAAAATAAAAAACATGTTTATTGATCTGGTATAATTTTGTGTGATTCCTGGTGGAAAAAACACACACTTGCTCTTTATTTTTCTTGTGAAATATTATTATTTCCATAAAAAAAAAAATGTAAACACATTTTTTAAATTTCCAAATAGAAAACATAGGTTAAGATCTGAGATTTGGGTTATATTGGTACTGTAACCGTAAGAGAAGTGTGCCTTTACTGGGGTAGGGGATAAAGTAAAGATCCCATAATCAGATAGCTATCTTGTGAGCCTTCGATTAGATTCTACCCGGCAGGAGGGCTACATACAAAAACACGATTTTCTCAGCTTTTTGCTCAAAATGTTGCTTTTTATATGAAACGTACCCATATTCAAGTGTCGATGCATGATTTCTTTTGTTGGTGTTGTTTAAAAGCAGAGGGTCTGTTCTCTATTTTGATATATCATAAGTTCAGATATTCATATAACAGTACCATGATACGATACACACGTCATTTGTGCGATTTGCTATATCATAACCATTGACTTTTTATTTTAGTTACATTAAACTGTAATTCTATCTTGGTGTGGTAATTACAATATTCTTTTTGTATTTGGTCTCTGTGCTTTTGAGGACCTGTTTCACTTCATCAGGTAATGTCACACACACACACACACACACACACACACACACACAAGATGTGTGCTTTATGTAATGTATACAGTACAGAGAAAAACTTTTACTAATGATTTTTACTGGCGATTTACATATAAAAGTTAAAACAAAATATCACAGTGCACAAAAACGTGACACTGCACACACAAACATAACAACAACAAAAGCAAAAGTTTTAGTCAATCTTCAGTGCTAAAGATTTAAACGATGAGACATCAGATGATTAACCAAATCAGCTGGATTGTTTTCTATTTTGCTCATTCATTGAATCTACGCACACAATAATATGTTTGTAATTAAAAATCGGCACAGATTTTTAGTTTTTTGGTGTATGTAATTGTAAGCATCATAAGTTGAATTACTAGAAAATGCACATCAACTTTGATATGATCATGATTATTGCATTAACATTGCCAATCAGAATGATTCAGGTGTCATAATATGAGGGTTATTTGTATAGAAAGAGTGTGATTGTATTTGAATATGTGCGATGTAGTATGATAACGGCAAACATGTTTAAGCTGGACTGTGGATTTGAGGGTTTCTGGGTTTTACTCTGATTTACTGCATGTTAATATGTTGCTGTTTAAGGAATTTACTGAACAGGTTCTTTCGTTTATTTCTTTAAAAATATACTTAGGATTATATATCCATGTAGAACCATTCGGTACAGCCTGCTTTTTTTTGTAAAACTGTCAATAAAATATTTTAAATGCAATTATGCATAATGGTTGTTTCACATGGGTGTGTGTGTGTGTGTGTGTGTGTGTGTGTGTGTGTGTGTGTGTGTGTGTGTGTGTGTGTGTGTGTGTGTGTGGACTGGTAATCCCCTACGGTATGGGGACAAAATGTCCCCACAAAGATGGCAATATCCAAAATCCTTGTCCTTGTGGGGACATTTTTTGGTCCCCATGAGAAAACATCTTATAAATCACACTAAGTGATGTTTTTGAAAATGTATAAATGCAGCATGTCTTCTGTGATGGGTAGGTTTAGGGGCAGGGGCAGTGTGTGTGTGTGTGTGTGTGTGTGTGTGTGTGTGTGTGTGTGTGTGTGTGTGTGTGTGTGTGTGTGTGTGTGTGTGTGTGTGTGTGTGTGTGTGTGTGTGTGTGTGTGTGTGTGTGTGTGTGTGTGTGTGTGTGTGTGTGTGTGTGTGTGTGTGTGTGTGATGGGTAGGTTTAGGGGCAGGGGCAGTGTAGGGGGATAGAAAATACGTTTTGTACAGTATAAAATGCATTACGCCTATGGAATGTCCCCATAAAACATGGAAACACAACTTGTGTGTGTGTGTGTGTGTGTGTGTGTGTGTGTGTGTGTGTGTCCTTGTTTACATTACATTGTGGGGACCAAATGTCCCCGTAAGGATACTAAAACCTGAGATCACCAGCAAGCGGTCCCCACTTTTCAAAAGGCTTATAAATCACACAGGATGAGTTCTTTTGAGAAAGTAAAAATGCAGAATGTTTCCTGTGTATTTAGTTTTAAAGTGTCAGGAATTTACCACGTGGTAACCATCCAATAATCAAAATAAATACATAAATAATTAAATACATAAATAAACAAATACCAACCAATTATCTATTTAAGCCTATATATCAATCAATCAATCAATCAATCAATCAATCAACTTTATTTATATAGCGCTTTTACAATGACGATTGTTTCAAAGCAGCTTCACAGTGTTAAACAGGACAACATTGCAACAAAATTTGATTTGGCTAGTTTAATTTGGATAGTTTATAGAATTATATATGACCAAATTAATAAGTTCTATTTGTATTTTTAGTTGAGTAACTTGGATCATAATTTGAGTGCCCCCAACTGAGCAAGCCAAGCCAAAGGCGACAGTGGCAAGGAACCAAAACTCCATCAGGGCATGATGGAGAAAAATAAACCTTGGGAGAAACCAGACTCAGTCGGGGTGCCAGTTCTCCTCTGGCCTATTATTAACAGTGTATAATTATTACTCTGGCAACATTGCAGGTCATAAATCATATTAGATAGGAATATTCGAAATGTTGGGTATGACGCACGAGACGGGTTCATTTAGGATGGCGCGTCGATTACACAAGAATATGAATACTTGAAAGATCAGAGTTATTGCGCCGGAGGCGGGTTAATTGAGGATGACGTTCGGTGAGGCGAATTCAGAGGAGACACTAATGGACACGGTCTCAGCAGACACTCCAGGATGAGCTGGTCATGTCCAGATGCAGGTCCACCATCCGATCCGGACACGGCCTGGATCCGCCGACTGCAGTAAACCTCGGGATAAACAGAGAGACTAACATTAGTGTGGATGCCACTCTTTTTATGATGTAACGAGTACATCAGGTGTTATGGGAAGTGTTCCCAGTTCCTGACCTAGTTAATGCAGCCTAACAATCAGTCATTTGATTTGAATAAAGAAAGTTAAAAATGTTCTATGTGTATGCCATAGTAAAGAGATGTGTTTTTAGTCCAGATTTAAACTGACAGAGTGTGTCTGCTTCCCGAACAATGCTAGGAAGGCTGTTCCAGAGTTTAGGTGCTAAATAGGAAAAGGATCGACCACCTGCAGTTGATTTTGATATGCTAGGTATTTTCAGCTGGTCAGAGTTTAGAGACCGCAGTAGGCGTGATGGAGTATAATGCGTTAAGAGCTCGCTTAAGTACTGGGGAGCTAAACCATTTAGTGCTTTGTAAGTAATAAGCAAGATTTTAAAATGTATGCGATGTTTAATAGGGAGTCAGTGCAGTGTTGACAGAACTGGACTAATATGATCGTACTTCCTGGTTCTAGTAAGAACTCGAGCTGCTGCGTTTTGGACCAGCTGGAGTTTATTTATTAGGCGAGCAGGGCAACCACCCAGTAGAGCATTACAATAATCTAGCCTTGAGCTCATGAACGCATGTACTAATTGTTCAGCATTTTGCATTGAAAGCATGTGACGTAATTTAGATATATTTTTAAGATGGTAGAATGCAGTTTTACAGATGCTAGAAACGTGGCTTTCAAACGAAAGATTGGTATCAAAGAGCACACCCATATATAAATCACTTGAAAGTTTTAAATCACATGCACGACTTCATGTATCGTCATCACCTTCATTATGTCATTCAAGAGCATGTATTTAACCCTTATAATGTGAAAATACTAGTTAATGTTATTGCATCGGACTGAAGACTGTGTTCACACAGGGTTTAACTACTTACCAAATTTTTTTTTTTCTGAGAAATTTTCAAACTTTTTGGGGGGAGTTTTTTCACCTTGTTACACTATTTGTGTTCCCACTCAAAAATGTTCAGCCTACAAAACATTGCTTATAAATCTCTCATTAGGTTATATTATCACCAAATATTGGAATCAATCTTTTTTTTCAACTTGTTTTCTTTCATTTAGGACTGGTGTGTGTTTTGGTAAACACTGTTACACATACCAAACATTTCAAATACCAAAAGCCAAGAGCGCAACTAAAGAAAAAACTGTTAATTGTACAGAAAATATGACAGAAATAATTGTGGAGTTGTTTAATCCTCCTCTGATGAGATCTGTCCTTCAGTGATTCTGCTCATTATCATCAGGTGTTCATCATTAATGGTCAATACTCACTTAATTAAACTTGTAATTATCTCATTAACTTAAACACTGATTCAGTGTTATTTTAACTCTCTGTGGAGTGGGACCAAATACATTTTTTTTTGTCTCAATGCTTTGCTTTATGTCAGGAGAGCTACAGCTTTGCACAGTTTAGTTCTAACCTCCCCCAACACACATACCTGTGGTTTTCAGTAATCTTGAAGAACTTGATAAGCTGGTTCAGGTAAACTCTGCACGACAGTTGCCTTCCAGGAAATGAGTTTTGAATTATATGGCATGTTTTAGAAAGCCCCACTTGTCTCAGAACGCATCACCTTCGCCTTGTGTGAGCGTAGTTGTTTATGTGAGCCGAATCAGTTTTATGTTTGAAAATAAGAGAAATTGACTATGTTCTGAATTAGAACACGCATTCTGAATTCCAGGGGACCCAAAACAAACATCACTGGTAAGTTTTTAATAAAACTTTAAAACATTCTTTTAAGTAGGCTACTGAAGTTTAGACGCAAGTATTTTACCTTCAAAGATACATGCTTAGCATTGTCTAATGCTCCTACTTTCAGTTCTATCGATGTGTTTTTTGAATGAGGTTTTGTTTAAATGGCTGAAGTACACAAGCTTAAGACACTATCACGTTTTATTATACAACATATTACCCCACTCATGATTTTTAAGCTGCTTGCTATCAAGTGGCTAATGGGACTACAAAAGGTGGTCAAGGGCATTAAACGTCATCACACCAAACAGACTCTGTCCGCTTTTACAGCCTCATCATTCTTATGATCAGGGCTCGACAGTGCAAGCATTTCACTCGTATTTGCGACTAAAAATAGATGTGTGCGAACTGTCAAACATATTTAGGAGCATGATTGCAAATAAAACGTATTTAATATCTTAAATGCTTTAAGAAACAGTTACCCCATATACTGTATATATCATATACAGTCGAATATGATTATTAAACTTTAAAGGTGATTATTTAATAGAATAAATAACACATGCTGCATGAAAATGCACATTCACATTCTGACAGCAGATGGCTCTGATGGAACATCAGAAATGTAAATGGGAAAATAGAGCTAATGCATGTTGTGCCAAAGGGTTGATTTGTTTTAACGTCTAATTTCAATTGGTGCTTACTCAGTTGAATTATGTTTCACAAAGTATTTGAGTTGTGTTTACAAGGGCAATTTGAGGTGACATTTCTTAAGAGTGCATGTTGAAGACATGTAAAGGCTACACAAATTAGATGAGTTAAGAATACTTACAGTCTGATGCAAATAGTTCTCTCAATTTTATTTATTTACTTTTTTGTTGGGAAAACCAAGGCGATATTTGTTACAGTGTACATTAATAAAATCAAAAGTTGTATCTGCTAATATTAAGTGGACTTGAGCTAACAAAAACTAACAATAAACAGTTGTATTCTTATTAATTAACGTTATCAAAGAAAGAATAATAACTACCAAGTGATTGCTCATTGTTAATTAATGTTAGGGTGGGAGAAAAATTATGCATTGCGATTTTTCTCCCCAAAGATTCTGGATCAATTCTGAGAATTTTAGAATAGATTCAGAGCTTTAAACATCTTTCAGGGTTGGAGCCAAACTCTGCAGGACAGCGGCTCTCTAGGACCGAATTTGTAAGGAACAATTCCCCAAGGAACAAAATTGTACCTCCACTGTACCTTTTGTTTCTGAGAGTGTAGGCTCACTGGGGGAAACACATATTTGTGTAGTCCCCACTCTTCCATGTGCATGACTCATCAACAAACGCTGTACCTCATGCTTCCGGCCCAGACACGTGAGGCAAAGAGTGTGGCTGTCAGATGGGACCAGCGACTGCTTCCCGAAGTACATGGGTGGAATGACATCTTGAAAAAGACCTAACCTTACACAGATTTGCTCTATTAGAGAAATTTAAGCTTTTTCTATTGAAGCGCCCATGGGAAGCCACTTGCACCAGTCGTGCACACCCAGTAATCGTGATCTCTGCTGGAACAGACGAGAACGCATTGTCAGTCACAAAGAATTATTTTTAAACGTGACTGACTAATAGGAACTCATTTTGAAAGGCTGTTTGTGCGCTGTCTGAGAAGCAGCTTTTTGGGCATGCGCTTCGGATGTTTGCATACAGAAAACATCTTGTAAATGTCATGTGATTAATGTACCGACTCGCTCTGTAATAATGGGGAACCACTCGTTATACATATGCCATGAAATCATGTTTTTACTTACACATACGATTTAGTTTTCATTCAAAAGACGCAAGTGTGCTAAGTGGACGATCAGCAGTCAAGAGCATGCAACAGAAGCGCATCATCGCGCCTGATACTGATATCTGTGCATCCCTAACTAATATGGACGCATAGTTTTAGACCTATTCTATTAGTTACATGTGTGTTCATTTTTGTCTTCCAGCACTTTTTTACCTGTAGGTCTTAAAAATGCCAAAAATGCCTAAAAGACTGAATCTGGTCCTACTTGGAAAAGCAGGAGTTGGGAAAAGTGCGACTGGAAACACAATACTGGGACGAGACGCTTTCATATCAAAGAAAAGCTTCACCAGTGTCACACGGGAGGTTGCTGAGGAATCTGTTACTATCTATGGAAAACATGTCACTGTTTTTGACACACCAGGAATCCTTGACACAGTGCAGCGTGAAGAGGAGATTCAGAAATATAAAGACATTCTGCAGAAATGTGAATCAGGTCGCTGTGTGTTTCTGCTGGTCATCAAAGCTGAAAGAGTCACGGATGAAGATATAAGAACTATGGAGAAGATTGAGAAGGTCTTGGGAGTGGAGCGCATACAGAAAACCTGGATTCTCATCACCAAAGGAGATCAACTAGAGAAAGACGACGTGACAATAGAAGAATTCATCAGTGATTATGAAGCCTTGAATAAACTCCTTCAGAAATATGATCAGAGATACTGTGTGTTCAACAACAAGAATAGTGAAGATACTGGACAAGTTGAAATGCTGCTTACAAAATTACTTGGAAGAAACTGTGACACAACGGGTGAGTCTTTTTATGCAAAATAGTTTTAAAATCTGAATTTGTTCTATTAAAGGCATGTAGTCTCTCCCCTGTCAACACTTTATCTCACAGTGATCTCACCATGTGGTAACAATGAGCTAAAATTGTATTTTCACAGCACTCACTGTGTGCTCATACTATGGTCTCAATGTGAGGCCTCTGTGATCTAAAAGTGTATCCTCACAGCACTCACTGTGTGCTCATTGAGACCATAGTATGAGCACACAGTGAGTGCTGTGAGGATACACTTTTAGATCACCGAGACCTCACATTGTAACATTGTGACCACATGGTGAGATCACTGTGAGTTTAAAATGTTGACTGGGCAATGATATGCAGACACTTGCAATAAGTAAATACACATTATTCAAGACAACAATTTTGCAAAGACAAACAATTAATTGCAATAGTTCAATAGAATAGAATTGTTGTTACGTTATGTTAGATGTCTGAGAAGGCCAAAATGTTTTTCACTCACTTTCGAGTTTCACATTAAACTAAGTACAAATTAAGTGAAGAAAGCACTTGTTTAAAATAGTATTAATTGTTTATTTTTGTTTTGTTTTATACATTAAAAGGAGCAACAAAGCCGACTACTGCTGACAGTCTCTCCTCTAGAAGGATTGTTCTTCTGGGCAAAAATGGTGTTGGGAGGAGTTCATCTGCAAACACAATACTGGGACGGAAAGAGTTCAGATGTATGAGAGGAATGACTCCAGTAACCCGTGAATCCTCAGTTGCTCACGCCACTGTTTCAGGCAGATCTGTGTCTGTAGTTGATACTCCTGGATTCTTTGACATGCGGATGAAACCTAAAGAGTTAGTGATAGAGATCATGAGAAGTGCTTATTTATCCAGTCCTGGACCACACGCTTTTATCATTGTGTTCAGAGTAGATGACAGATTCACTGAGCAGGAGCAGCAGATTCCTCAGATGATTGAGAGTGTGTTTGGTAAAGAAGTGTTAAAATACTCCATCATTCTCTTCACTCATGGAGATCAGCTGGAAGAAGAGGCCATGAAAGAAGTCATTAAGGAGAACTGTAGATTAAGTCATCTAGTTGATCAGTGTGGAGGCAGATTTCACGTCTTCAACAACAGAGATGTGAATAACAGAGAGCAGGTGAATGATCTACTGCAGAAGATTGACTCAATGATAGAGCAGAATGGAGGAGGACACTACAGCAATCAGATGTTTCAAGATGCTCACAGATTCAGACAAGAGGAAGAAGAGAGGAGACAGAGAGAGGACGAGGAGAGAAAACAGCAAAAAAGGTGAGATTTGATTAACAACAAAATATGTATCATGCTCAAAGTTTCTTCAATGCTGTATCAGAATACAATATATTTCTACTAAAGAAATAATTGTTGCTCTTAATCACAAAACTATTTGGTAATAACTACACGCTATGAAGCATTAGTTAAGCATTAGTAAATAGTCAATTTATTATTTATAAAGCATTAGTAGACATTAGTAAGCGGTTTATAACTACAGTTTTAAATGCTTTGTTCTTGAGTTATAAGCATATCTATGTAGCATTAGTAAATAATCAATTCATCATTTATAAAGCATTAGTAAGCAGTTTATAAATACAGTTGTAAATGCTTTGTTCTTGATTTATAAGCATATCTATAATGCGTTTAATAATTGTATTTTCATACTTTATTAATGATCAATTTATAATTTCTAAATTAAGTATTTGATTATTTACAAACCAGTTATTTAGGAGTTGTCAGCGGTTCATAAGATCATTTAGAAAGTGTAAGTAAATGATTAATAAACTATCTAAATGTACATTTGTACATATTATTTAGACATATAGTAATAGTAACTCAGTGTGTTAATAAATGATTTATTAACATGTATTCCTATTGTAGTTTATGATTAATTCAGGTAGTTATAAAACATTTAGTAGTTTTTTCGTGAGCTCATCTAAAGTGAGGACTATGTGTGCCTTGTAAAGCATTTACAAAGGAGATTTAGGCTTAGTGCGCTTCTAAACAGAAAAAGGAAATGAACAATGCAGGGGGTTAGAACATAGATATATTTACTTCAGGAGGTAAAAAAAAACTTTTAAAAGCCTCGTAAGGCTTTCTGGTTTCTGTTAGTGTCGCAAAATCCATTTCAAACTGAAGACTTACAATTAGCTGAGATAGAAAAACAAAGAATATTACAGAGAAAAATTGTTGTATTTTATTTATTTGTTTTATCCTGTAATCAGCTATGTTTTTTTATAGTCATATTGTAACCAATGTTGAGAGATGGCAAGAATTGATATAACGTACATTTCATAAATTGTTTGATAATCTGTTGAGTATATTTGTTTCCCTTTCAAGGGAACTCGCGCTCTTGTCGAAACACTGCGGGAACGCCTCTGCGTTACTGTGTCGTGAAACACTCGTGAAATCAGTCCAATGGCGTGACGGACGTCATATGCGGGTGACGTCATTGACCAGGAAACTATAAAGCACCCTGAACCAAACTTTGTCAGCTTCTGTTGTCTTCAGCAAGGCGCTCTGTGAAACTGTCTTTGTCTATTTATTGTTGTTTGTCCCAAAAAAAAAAAAACAGGAATAAAGACAGGAGATATAATGGCGAGCAGACAGCATTTTTGATCGTGTGTTCCTCCCTACCCTCGCTTCATTACGAGTGGGGATACACGCGATTATTGTGTTGTTTGTTTGGAGTGGAGAATGCTGCACGGTCAGCTCTAGTAAAACGGAGCTGACAGTGTGCATTCGTAAAATTCTCGACGTGTAACATTCACTATCGAGTCTCTGCTCCTGTTGGCTTTCTTCTCGAGGAGAAAGTCAACAAAGGTCCTGGCTCGGATCTCGCGTTTGCGAGGCAGCTTGTAGATCACGGGTCTGCAATATAGATTCTGACTCGATCTCGGGTCTCGCATGTGCCGAGGCAGCGTGTAGATTTTGGGGTTGAGTCTAGTGGCTCAGATCGCAGATCGCGCGTTTGCCGAGGCATCGCGTAGATTATGGGTCTGCATCTACAATAAGAATCTAATTGCTACAGATCTCGCATTTGCTGAGGCAATGTGTGGATTATGGTCCGCAATATATGCGTGGGGAATTGAGCAGACGGAAATGTCCCTTTCACTCTCTCTCTCTCTCTCTTATGATCGTGTGCAAACTAAGTAGGACCATGTGTGTTTGCAGACTGTCTATGGTTCCCTTTGTAAAAGTGAGAAAAAAGAGAAAAAAAAGGCCTATGTGTGAATATTCAGTAAACGGTCAACTTGAAAACCAAGTTTTGTAAATGTTTTCTGATTAAACTAGTTGATGTTGGTATTAACATTATATTCAGCCTCTTCCAGACCGTTTTGACTTGTCTGGTTGATATTTGGCTGCATTTAATTCTGAGGAATTAAATGATAAATACTTTTTAGAAGATTATCTGTATTATTGTATTCAGCCTCTCATCCAGACCGTTTTTACTTGTCTGGTTGATATTTGGCTGCAGTTAATTCTTAGGAATTAAATGATAAATAGACTGCTTTTCAGTAGACTATCTGTATTAAAACATTATATTCAGCCTTTCATCCAGACCGTTTTTACTTGTCTGGTTGATATTCGCCGCATTTAATTCTGAGGAATTAAATGATAAATACTTTTCAGAGGATAATCTGTATTAATACATTATATTCAGCCTTTCATCCAGACCGTTTTGACTTGTCTGGTTGATATTTGGCTGCATTTAATTCTGAGGAATTAAGTGATAAATACTTTTCAGAAGATAATCTGTATTAATAGGCTACATTATATTCAGCCTTTCATCCAGACCGTTTTTACTTGTCTGGTTGATATTCGGCTGCATTTAATTCTGAGGAATTAAATGATAAATACTATTTCACTATTCAGCCTCTCATCCAGACCGTTTTTACTTGTCTGGTTGATATTCGGCTGCATTTAATTCTGAGGAATTAAATGATAAATACTATTTCACTATTCAGCCTCTCATCCAGACCGTTTTTACTTGTCTGGTTGATATTTGGCTGCATTTAATTCTGAGGGATTAAATGATAAATACTATACACTATATGCAGTCTCTCATCCAGACCGTTTTTACTTGTCTGGTTGATAGTTGACTGCATTAAAAATAAAATAAAGTTCTGACACCGGAAGGGTCAGACTTCTGATGGCAGTCCCCTTCGGAGTGGGTCGGTGTTCACCGCATTACACGGTGCCCGTCCCCCTTCGGTGCCATCAGGGGGCCGTTCTGCCAACCCTGCCACCTCTGGTGCTTCAGGGCGCAGCGGTCCTCAGCGAGCACACGTCTCCATGTCCGCCCGGAAACGTAGCGGCACGGGGAAGCTCATGCCCTCCGAGGAGGGCTCAAAGAGGGTCGGTTCGGTTGCTCCCTGCCGGTGCGCCGTTTCAGGACACCAAGCTGACCGCTCAACAAACACCAGAGGCCGGCCTCGAGAGGCTGGTTCCCTTAGTAGATTTTCTGGCAGCGTGGAAACTTCTGCCAAATTTCTCTGATTGGGTCCTGCAGATAGATAACAGGGTGGTATCCACAGTGGTCAGCCCCGAGCAGGCTCTGGTTATGGAACAAGAAGTACAGACTCTTCTGCGAAAAGAGGCTATAAAGAGGGTCCCTCCCCACAGCAGAGAATCAAGGTTTTACAGCCGGTACTTTATAGTTCCGAAGAAGGATGGAAGGCTGCGTCCCATTCTAGATCTGTGTCAGCTAAACTGCAGTATAGAAATGCTCACGCTGAAACAGACTGCATGTCAAATCAGGTCTGAGGACTGGTTTGTCACAATAGACTTAATACTTGCACTTCTCCATCCTTCCTCAACACAGGAGGTTCCTCGGGTTTGCTTTCGGGGGCGAAGCCTACCAGTATGAGGTTCTTCCTTTCGGCCTAGCTTTATTTCCCACACGCTTCACGGCGCGTGGATGCAACTCTGGCTCCTCTGAGACTCCAGGGCATCTGCGTTCTGAACTATAGAGAGGATTGGCCCGTTCTGGCACAATCAAGACAACTAGCGGTTCAGCATCGAGATGCTGTTCTCGCTCACATGAAAGTGTCGGGGTTGAGGCTAAACGCCAAGAAAGTGTTTTATCTCCAATACAGAGTACCACATTTCTAGGTGTAGTTTGGGATTTAAGACCACGAAGGCTTATCTAACGCCCGCTCGGGTAGAAGCGATTCTCATAGCCATAAATAAGGTGAAGCTAGGCCAGTCACTTACTGTGAAACAGTTTCAGAGACTGTTAGGTCTGATGGCAGCAGGGTCCAACGTGATAACTTTTGGCCTGCTGTACATGAGACCCTTGCAGTGGTGGCTCAAGACCAAGGGGTTCTCCCCGAGGGGAAATCCATTTTGCATGATCAAGGTCACGCGGCGTTGCCTTCGTGCCTTGGTTATGTGGAATAATCCTTGGTTTCTGTCCCAGGGACTGGTGTTGGGGGCTCATTGTTGTCGCTGATGCTAACAACGGATGCATCCTCATCGGCTGTAGGGCAATCATGAGTAAATCACGGAGCAGATTCCTGTCGAGGCAGGGATTGACACCGAAGTGAAGACTCCACCCTCAGGTGGTGGAGCTCCTTTGGCTTATCCAGCCCCTCTGGGGTTGGATGCCATGGTACAGACGTGGCCGAGGCTGCGTCTGTATGCCTTTCCCCTGGTGCTGCTCCCAGGAGTTCTGGAGAGGACACCGACGGGGTTCATCTGTTACTAATAGCCCCGTTCTGGTCGGGCCGAGTGTGGCTATCAGAACATAGTGTCTCTCCTAGACGGCCCTCCGGGGGAGATTCCTGTCAGGAGAGACCTTCTTTTCCAAGGGGTGGGGTCAATATTTCACCCCACCTAGAGTTATGGAGACTGTGGGCTTGGCTGAGGGGCCCAGCTCATAGATTCAGGTCCTCCCACTGAGGTGGTAGAGACCATTCTTCACTCCAGAGCTCCGCCTGTTTTAGAAACTAGACCAGGAGAAATTAAATCTGCTTTGCTCAGTAAGGGCATTAGATGCTTACGGCCACAGTACTGCCCTGTGGTGTAAAACCGACCAGTTGTTTGGTTTAGGTCCCTAGCAAGGGAAGGCTGCATCTAAGAAGACTTTGAGCAAATGGATAGCTGAGGCTGGGTGTGGCTTCGACTCCGGGTCTCGAGTGCTTGTGACATAGTGTGCGCTAAGATTTCACACAGACAGGCACTTGGTATTATGGCGGCGTGGGTATTAAGTTCCGCAGCGTTTGACGCGACGCAGCGAGTTCCCTTGAAAGGGAACGTCTCAGGTTACGATGTAACCATGGTTCCCTGAGAGGGAACGAGGCGCCGCGTCGCTTTGCCATACTCCCGCATGCCTGTGACCGTCTTGCCGACATTTAAAAAGCTGACAAAGTTTGGTTCAGGGTGCTTTATAGTTTCCTGGTCAATGACGTCACCCGCATATGACGCCCCGTCACGCCATTGGACTGATTTCACGAGTGTTTCACGACACAGTAACGCAGAGGCGTTCCGCAGTGTTCGACGCAGCGTCGTTCCCTCTCAGGGAACCATGGTTACATACGTAACCTGAGACGTTTTCTATCTCAGCTAATTGTAAGTCTTCAGTTTGAAATGGATTTTGCGACACTAATAGAAACCAGAAAGCCTTACCACACCAAAATATTGCTTATTTTATTCATTCTATTGCTTTTTGTTTTGTTTTGTTTTGCTGCTTAATTTATTTACGTATATTATTTTTGTTGCTTATTAATTATATTTACTTTATTGCTTATTTTGTTATTTTTTGTTAATCTTGTTGCTTATTTAGTTCCTTGTTATTTTATTTTTGATACTACAGATGTTTTTTTCATTTTATATCAAGTGTACAGTTGCACAGTTTTTACCTCCTGAAATATATATATATATATATATGTTCTAACCGTCTGCATTGTTCATTTCCTTGTTCTGTTTAAAAGAGAACTTAGCCTTTAAATCTCCTTTGTAAATGCTTTACAAGGCATGCATAGTCCTCACTTTAGATGAGCTCACAAAATAGTTAACTGACAAATACTAAATGTTTTATAACTACCTGAATTAATCATAAACTACAATAGGAATACATGTTAATAAAGCATTTATTAACACACTGAGTAACTATTACTATATGTCTAAATAATGTACAAATGGACATTTAGATAGTTTATTAATCATTTACTTACACTTTCTAAATGATCTTATGAACCGCTGACAACTCCTAAATAACTGGTTTGTAAATAATCAAATACTTAATTTAGAAATGATAAATTGATCATTAATAAAGTATGAAAATACAATTATTAAACACATTATAGATATGCTTATAAATCAAGAACAAAGCATTTACAACTGTAGTTATAAACCGCTTACTAATGCTTTATAAATGATGAATTTATTATTTACTAATGCTACATAGATATGCTTATAACTCAAGAACAAAGCATTTAAAACTGTAGTTATAAACCGCTTACTAATGTCTACTAATGCTTTATAAATGATGAATTGACTATTTACTAATGCTACATAGATATGCTTATAAATCAAGAACAAAGCATTTACAACTGTAGTTATAAACCGCTTACTAATGTCTACTAATGCTTTATAAATGATGAATTGACTATTTACTAATGCTTAACCAATGCTTCTTAGCTGTAGTTATTATAAAGTGTTACCAACTATTTCAGTGTAGTGTTGGGGATTACTTGTTTGTGATTGCAAATATTACATTTAATGCCTTCAAAACTCAAAATATCATAAAACATGTAGTCTGTATTGAAATCCATTTAAAATAATAAGATCTGCCACTTCAGTAGTTTAAAGATGCAGATTGTGTTGACCAAAAGTATTCTGTAATTTACTCAAGTTTAAGAATAAATTAAGGAGAAGCGTCCAGGTCCGTGAAGAGCATGGCGGTATGTAAGTGTTTTTGTGAAAACTCTGTTTTGCTGTATTTCTTAGCGTGTTGCGTGCTAGAAGAAGGACACATTTCGATTTTGTACTTATTTCTCTTCACATCATTTTACTGTGTTAGCAAATTGCATTTGAATTATAACCACGGCTGTTTTGGCCGTGTCATTCTGCAATCAATCGTTATTGTTATTACTGGCTTTTAGCACAGATAGTGAGTCATAGTTTCTTTTCAATTCGAGCCATTGACAGGCTTTTGCCTTGATCCTTTGGGCTAATTATAAGGGCGGACTGTACATATATAAGTCAAGTTGGTAACCTGCTCATTAGGAGAGGCACCCTGGTCAGAGAAAAGCCGCGAGCCGTATATTAGTGTTTTTGTGAATACTCAGTTTTGCTGTATTGTGTGCTAGAAGAAGGACACATTTCGCTTTTCTACTTATTTACCTTCTCATAATTGTACTGTGTTAGCATATTGCATTTGAATTATAACCACGGCTGTTTTGAGTCATTCTGCAGTCAATTGTTATTGCTGACTTTTAGCACAGGTAGTGAGTCATAGTTTCATTTCAATTCGAGCCCTTGACAGGCTTTTGCCTTGTCTGTTTTTGTTGCAGTCGGCGCTATTTTGCTGCTGTTGTTGTTCTGTCTCTTTAGTTTTCCCAGCAGGCACAGGATGTAGATTTGCAACATCAGTCAAACGTTAGATTTCGGTTGAAAATGAAAGTCGCTTTGACGTCTAAATCCAATGTTTATTTGACATCAAGTTCCAACATTGGGCAGATGTCGAAAAACTGCTGAAACTGAAAACTATATCACCTGATCACATCCTCTCTTGCTTTTGTTGCCATAACAAACACAGTTACAGTAGCCAGAGAAACACTAATGTTTAAATGTCAAGTCAAACTGCCCAATTAAAGAAAACACTAATCACCATAATGGTGACTTCAAAGCAAACTATTATTTTCTGTAGTCTAAGTCAGTCTGGTTAGTAATAAGTGAAGCAGATGCTGTTTGTGGAGTTAAATGTAGAGTTAAATCCTCTGCTGAGAACTTTAGAGATTTAATGTTGCTCTGGGTCAGTCAGATCAGACCACAACCTCGGAAAGTTACTATGTCTGACTTTTGAAGCAATTGATTATAAAATTTTAGAAGAAACGTGCAGCACCTTAAAACATCAACCTGCCTCCTTGACACACTCCCCACTTCTTTTTCAAAAGTGTGTTTAACTGTTTAGAAGCAGATCTGCTAGAAGTGGTAAACTCATCACTTCTCAATGGGAATTTTCCAAACTCCCTTAAAACCGCAGTAGTTAAGCCTCTTCTGAAAAAGAGAAATCTGGATAACTCCATATTGAACAACTACCGACCAATCTCAAATCTCCTTCATAGGCAAGATCATTGAAAAAGTTGTCTTCAGTCAGCTGAACAAATTCTTAAGCTCAAACGGATACTTTGACAATTTTCAATCTGGTTTCCGACCACATCACAGCACAGAAACAGCGCTCATAAAGATCATAAATGATATTCGCCTCAATACAGATACAGGCAAAACATCAATTCTGGTGCTACTCGACCTCAGTGCCGCATTCGACACTGTTGACCATAACATACTTCTTGACAGGCTGGAAAACTGGGTCGGACTTTCTGGGATGGTCCTTAAATGGTTCAGGTCATACTTAGAAAGGAAGAGGTTATTATGTGAGTATAGGTGACCATAAGTCTGACTGACATCCATGACTTGCGGAGTCCCACAAGGGTCAATTCTTGCACCACTCCTATTCAACCTGTACATGCTGCCACTGAGCCAAATAATGAGAGAGCTATGCTGACGACACCCAGATCTACTTAGCACTATCACCTAATGACTATAGCCCCATTGACTCTGTGCAAATGCATTGATGAAGTTAACAGTTGGATGAGCCAAAACTATCTCCAGTTAAACAAAACTGAAATCATTACATTTGGAAACAAAGATAAAATTCTCAAGGTGAACGCATCTTGAGACAAAAGGTCTAATAACAAAAATCAAGTCAGGAATCTTGGTGTGATTTTGAGTCAGACCTGAGTTTCAATAGTCATGTCAAAGCAATAACTAAATCAGCTTACTATCATCTGAAAAATATTGCAAGAATTAGATGCTTTGTTTCCAGGCAAGACTTAGAGAAACTCGCTCACGCTTTCATCACCAGCAGGGTGGACTATTGTAATGGTCTTCTCACCGGCCTTCCCAAAAGACCATTAGACAGCTGCAGCTCATACAGAACGCTGCGCCAGGATTCTGAGCAGAACCAGAAAATATGACCATATCACGCCAGTCCTCAGGTCTTTACACTGGCTTCCAGTTACATTTAGGATCAATTTTAAAGTATTATTACTTGTTTATAAATCACTCAATGACCTAGGACCTCAATACATTGCAGATATGCTGATTAAATACAAACCCATCAGATCACTCAGATCATCAGGATCAAGTCAGCTAGAAATACCAAGAGTTCACTCAAAGCAAGGAGAGTCTGCTCAGCTATTGTGCCAGCCGTAGCTGGAACCAGCTTCCAGAAGAGATCAGATGTGCTCCAACAGTAGCCACATTCAAATCTAGTTCAGCTGTGCCTTTACTGAATGAGCACTGTGCCACTGTACGTCCGACTGATTGCACCTATTCTAATCTATGCATCATCTTAATTTTTATTTTAATTTTATTTTTTATTTTTTATCTATATATACTGTAATAATTATTCTTTTAAATATCTTTACAACTATATATTTCTATTGTCTTCTTATTTTAAAAATTCTTTTTTAATTTTAATTATCCTGTTTTTATTTTTAAGTCTTACACGTGGTATTCTTAATTCTTATCACTATTTTAATTTCATTTTCCATGTAAAGCACTTTGAATTGCCATTGTGTATGAAATGTGCTATATAAATAAACTTGCCTTGCCTTGCCTTGCCTTGGAGCTTGATGTTAAACAAACATTGGGTTTAGGCGTCAGCCCGACTTTTCAACATTTTCAACCAAAATATCCCATCTCACTGGCGTTGGATTAGTTGGAGTTCAACGTCTTCCTGTGCTTGCTGGATTGTTTGCTACTGTTAAGCAACAGCCTAGGCCAGTGTTGCCACCGTGTGGAACAATTGATTTGTGCAAAACCAAGTCAATGCGCATGTGTAAAATTTGCATCACACGCACTTTACATGGACATCGTAAGTTCCTGTGAGGCGTAACGTGGATGTGTACAGTAGAGAGCAAAACAAAACACCAGTCACAAATTAGAAGTCTGAAAAGAGGATTTGTAAAGAAAAATGTTGGAGGATTTCCATCTACGCCAAAGGAGACTAGTTTTACTTTGCTTTAAACAAAACTTGGTTATCACAAGACTAGCATATTCTCACCAGAGCTTACACTACACCTACATCCTACATCGGCTGGAGCCACTCTCTAAATAGCGTGTACAACAGTTAGCAGAAGCTAGAGATTACGCTTTATATAGTTTTAAATGTGGATATTTTTCTTAAACAAACGTATGGCTTCATTTGAGAAGGCCTTTATTAATGCCCAGAGACATTTGGAGAACTTTTATGATGGATGGATGGATGCACTTTATTGGGTATCAAAATCTCAACACCCATTCTCTGCCTTTATAAAGCTTGGATTTGCCAGGATAATTTTTAGTATAACTCTGATTTAGTATAACTCTGATTCTAAAAACGAGCATAATTTTGAAGACACTGCCTTTTCTAGTATTTTTACTTTACACGTAAAGAAGTTCATAAAGATTTACTGCTGTGCTGTTTACAACCATCAGAATTTGAAGCTTTATTTTTGGTTAATTTAGCCACTGTATCAAAGAAATTCCAAGAGAGTCGAGAAATACTTTATGTATGCGATCATGCTTTCTTTCCATGAATTGCAAAAAAACCTCTAGTTTAGATTTTTTCTCTCTCTCGACTAAAGATTGCTTTTTAAATAATATTCCTAATCAGTATCATCTCCTCAGCATCCCAGATAGCTTAGAGGAACTCGATGTTGCAACAGAAACTATTGACTCTCTTTTCCAGCACTTTAGACACAGTTGCTCCCGCCACTTAAAGAAGATTAAAGAAAATATGTCCAACACTGTGGTACAACGAGCACACTCGCTCCATTTTTCTGGCTGCTGTTTTGAGGGCCCGAGTGTGCTCGTTGTACTAAACTAGAGGTTTTTTTGCAATTCATGGAAAGAAAGCATGATCGCATACATAAAGTATTTCGACTCTCTTGGAATTTCTTTAATACAGTGGCTAAATTAAAAAGTATGCTGAGTGTAAAGTGGAACTGAAGAAACAGACTAGAGAAGATATTCTGATTGTGGAAGCCAACGATGAGAACCAGTTACCTGCTGGAGTGTTCGTTCCTTCGTCTGTCTTGCATTCATCTGATGTGGATGTGGATAGTTTCAAGTTGCTGGTGTGTGTAATGAGACTGGGAAGGACATAGCTATTTCTGAAGGAACAGTGATGGCGAATGTGTTTCAAACGGATACTGTAACTGTGATGCAAAGAGAACAGACATCTGTGACAAAGCTGGATCCGAATATCTTTAACTTTGGGGAGTCTCCAATACCAAGTAATTGGGAAGGAAGATTGAGAAAGAAGTTGTCTGAGCGTGGGAATGTGTTTTCCATATCCGAGTGGGACGTCGGGAAAGCGAAGGATGTTACTCATACTATCAGGCTGGAGGATAGTACACCTTTCCGAGAGAGGTCGAGGCGGATTGCAACAGCTGACATTGATGATGTGCATCGTCATGTGAAGGATCTGCTGGCTGCAGGAGTTATTAAGAAGTCGAGGAGTCCTTATGCCTCGCCCATAGTCATAGCTCAAAAAAGAATGGTTCTATCAGAATGTGCATTGACTATAGAACACTGAACTCAAGAACTATACCTGACCAGTATACAACGCCGAGGATAGAAGATGTTTTGGATTGTCTGACAGGAAGTAGGTGGTTTTCAATGTTGGACTTGAGAAGTGGATATTTCAAATTGAAATGGCTTCTGAGGATAAGTAGAAGACCGCATTCATTTGTCCTCTTGGGTTCTACCAATTTGAGGGGATGCCTCAGGGGATATTTGGAGCTCCTGCGACGTTTCAAAGATTGATGGAGAGGGCAGTTGGAGACATGCACTTACTACAAGTGATTGTGTACTTGGATGATCTGATTGTTTTCGGAAGAACGCTGGAGGAACATGAAGAGAGGCTGATGAAAGTGCTTGATAGGTTGGAGGAGTTTGGGCTAAAATTATCAGTTGATAAGTGTCAATTCTGTCAACCGTCTGTTAAGTATGTGGGACATATTGTGAGTGCGGAAGGCGTAACACCAGATCCAGAGAAGGTGAAGGAGTGGAAGATACCTCATGATCTGAAGTCATTAAGATCGTTTCTTGGATTTTGCGGATTCTATCGCAGGTTTGTCAAGAATTACTCCAAGATCGTAAGGCCTTTAACGGAATTGACCAAAGGGTATGCACCTGTGAGGGGTAAAAAGAAGGTAGAGAAGAAAGGGAAATACTTCCAAGAGAAGGAATCTTTTGGAGAGAGGTGGACTGATGAATTCACAGAAGCGTTTTATTCTATTATCAAGTGTTTGACTCAAGCACCTGTACTGGCATTTGCTGACCCATCTAAGCCGTATATACTGCATGTGGATGCTAGCTTGAAAGGGCTGGGAGCAGTCTTGAATCAAGTGTACCCTGAGGGGTTGAGACCAATTGCATTCGCAAGTAGGAAACTGAGTGAGGCGGAACAACGATATTCCATTCATCAGTTGGAGTTCCTGGCACTGAAATGGTCGATTGTTGAAAAATTCCATGACTACTTGTATGGAACAAAATTCACAGTAAGAACTGACAACAATCCCCTTACATATGTTCTAACAAGTGCAAAACTTAATGCAACTGGACATAGATGGTTGAGTGCATTAGATACGTATGATTTTAAAGGGGGGGTGAAATGCTGTTTCATGCATACTGATCTTTTTGCACTGTTAAAGACTTGGATTCCCATGCTAAACATGGACAAAGTTTCAAAAGCTAAGGTGGACGTTTGATGGGAGTATTTCTTTGCCAAAAATACTACTTTCTGTTAGTCATAAGTTTCGGAAAGTTTTTTTCGATCATGGGTCCGCTTGACGTCAACAGGGCGGAATTTCCTTGTTTGGGCCGCACGGACAATTCTACCGGAAGAGCGTGAGAGAGAGAGTGCGAAAGCAATAGGCTATGCCCATCAAAGCGCTGGCTCGTAGGCCAGTGTGTTTTTGGTTGCCAGGCCAAGATAGTCCTGTACAGATTGCCAAATAACCCTGCGTTAAGGTTGGTTTTGGTTGCCAGGCCAAGACAGTCCTGTACAGATTGCCAAATAACCCTGCGTTAAGGCAACAGTGGATGGAATTTGATTTTCCGGATCAGCAACTGAGTTGCGCAAATATTTATGTCTGTTCCCTGCATTTCGGTGCCGATTGTTTTATAAACAAGGCCCAGTTCGACGCCGGATTTTCAGATCGCCTAATACTGAAGGATGGAGCGGTCCCAACGATAAAAGTCCCAACGTTGGAACCGCAGGCGGCGAGTAAGACTGCTTCTAATATCTGTGTTTTTGCCTATGCCCATCAAGTAGCCCAAACATGATCACGTATTGATCAATGGAGCATGCGATGTATAGTGTGTGTGCATTTGTTTAGCTGGCCACTATATGTGTATGTTTGTGTATTGTAAAAGCACTCCAAACAACAATACACAAAGAGCGGGGAAATGTGTTGAACTAAATAAGCGCGCTTCTTCATTCAAATGCGCTACTATTCCATGTCTTTCTATGTAAACACTAGCCTGACGCGCAAAACCAGTCCGCTTACTACAAATCATGTCTACACAAACCACGTGTAAACACACATAAACACACACACACATTGTAACACTCGCGCTTGACATGGTGTTCTAAAAATGCGATGTTAAAGTTAAAATCATGGAATAACGGTTTGATTGTAGTCTAGCAAGGTGATTATTCTGAAATGTATGCTGCCCGTGAAAAACTTCCCGCTTTTAGGGATGACACAGCTTTCAGATGCACTCAACACAGTAACAGCGGCGCACGCTCGACATTCTTTAGCTCCGCCCACACGATACGCCCCCAGCTGCTCTGCTTTTTCCGAAAGACTCGGAACAGCGCATCTTTCTTTTATAATTATAATAAAAATAAAGACTTTTCGGAGATATGCAGGATGCAATGCTACTCTATAGGTACTCAAGATTGACATGAGACACCCCCTTTAATCTACAATATAAGGCTGGAAGTCAGAATGTGGCTGCTGATGTACTGTCGCGTTATCCTGCAGATAAAGGTGAAACTACCAACTGGATGGATATTTCTAGATCAGGGGTTAAAGCTATTTGTGGATGTGTGAAGAGTACTTACTGGTCTGATGAAGAGGATGACCGACTGGTAGATCAGTTGGGTGTTGGAGTTGAAAGCATTCCAGAACTGTATGTTTGCCTGATTCGTTTAGACACTAATGAGGGAGATTCCTTGACTAACCAGGAGTTGAGATTGGCACAGGTGGAAGATCCTGTCATTGGTACAGTGATGGTAGATGTGGAGTCTGGAAAGTGTCTGAATACAACAAAGAGTTCGGATGTGTTGGAGACTTTGTTGAGGAAACAAGGGAGAAAAAGTTGGTTATTCGTAATCATCTGTTATACCGAGTGACACAGAATTCTCTTGGAGGAGAGAAAGTACAGTTGATTTTGCCTGCAAAGTACAGACAGGAAGTCTTGAATTCTCTACATGATGAGTCGGGTCATCTGGGTATTGAGAGAACGACTGAGCTGTGAAAGGACAGATTCTATTGGCCGCATATGTCCATGGAAGTGGAAAGATATGTGAAGAATTGTGAGAGGTGTATTGTGAGGAAGACATTGCCGCAAAGATCTGCGTACTTGAATCACATTTCAAGCAGTGGACCGATGGATCTTGTGTGCATTGATTTTTAATCAATTGAGCCAGACTTGAGAGGAGTACCAAATGTTCTTGTAGTAACTGATCACTTTTCACGTTATGCACAAGCGTATCCTGCACGAGATCAGAAGGCACTGACAGTTGCAAAGATTCTAGAAGAGAAGTTTTTCGTGCATTACGGATTACCTGCTAGGATACACTCTGACCAGGGTCGAGACTTTGAGAGTCGACTGATCAAAGAGTTGCTTGGAATTCTGGGGATCAGAAAGTCTTGTACATCACCATATCATCCTCAGGGAGATCCACAACCGGAATGTTTTAACAGAACGTTGTTATCCATGCTGGGGATCCTGGCTTCTAAGAAGGAGAGATGGAGTCAGAATGTGAGTCAGATGGCGCATGCGTATAACTGCACGAAGAGTGAGGTTACTGGGTTTTCTCCTTACTATCTCATGTTTGGGAGAGAGGCTCGTCTTCCAATTGATGTGCGCTTTGGGAATCCTGGAGATGGGAGAAGAGGAGAAAAGCATGTGAAGTATGTAGAGTGAATGAAAGAGGATTTGAGAAATGCCTTTGATTTATCATTGCAGAATGCACAGAAAACGGAGCGGAGAAACAAAAGACTCTATGATCAGAGAGTGAAGTTCTGGGAGCTTGAGAAGGGAGATTGTGTGCTGGTGAAGAATCTTGCTACAACTGGGAAGCAGAAGTTGAGACATAAATGGGGTTCAGTGCCTTACCTTATTCTAGAGAACCTGGAGAACTTGCCTGTGTCAAGCCGAAGACTGGAACAGGAGGGGTGAGAACTTTGCACAGAGATCACTTGTTGCCGATTGGTGAGGAAGTGAGAATTAACTTACCTTCAGAGAGGGAGGACAGTTCACGCCGTGTGGTGACCAGATCTAAATCTGTGGAAAGAAGACAGAAGATGGTCAGAAATCATGAAAGAGAGAATTGTGAATCACTGGATTTGAATTCTGAGATTGATGACAGTAGTGATGGTGTGTATTATCCAGTTGGCAGGACTGTGAACCTTGAAAGACTGCCTTTTCCATCAACTGAGAGGGAAAACATACAGAGTCCTACTAGGTCTCGAGAGGATGCTGATCGGGTGGAAGTGACTGGAGGAGAGGAGTCTGAGGCTCAAATGGAGGAGAACATTGAGGATTCAGTTTCTGAAGACGAAGGAATTGAAACTGTGAATGTTGCGAGGGGAGAAGAGGAACTTGAAAGAGTGAGGAATTATCCGAAAAGGATGATAAAATGATGACCTTGGAAAGTCTTCTGACATGCCTCTGACTATCGTGTATAGAGGGATGGTTGTGAAGATTCAAGAGTCTTCTAAGAAGAAGAGTGCTTGCAGAACATTGTGGGGTCATCCAATGGCCACCTGTGAACACTGTGTTCAGCAGAAGATGTATCCGAAGTCTGAAGTCTTGCTACAGTTGTAGTTGGAGACTCATGAGGACATGAGTAATTTAGTAGGGGGAGAGTGTAACCCAGGTGGTTATTAATATTCTGTATAGGATTATTAATGTATTATTTCTGAGAATATTACAGAAATAGTTAATTCTGAGTGACAAGATCATTATTATTGATTAAATTGTATTCTTATTAATTCGGAGAGTTCATTTTTTATGATTTATATGTGATATAAAGGGTTTCATGTGAAGAAAAATATAACTGGGTTGTGTTGCTTTAAGAATAATGAGGGGAGATTAAAGTTAGTCTGTAATGCACTTTAGAGAAAATGTGCTTTTGCCTAGCAAGCTTGTATTTCGGTATTCTCATTGGCTGTTGCTCTATGTTTATCCTGCCGCTTTAGACAGAGGGTGATTCTGATTGGAGGAGGGGAGGGTTGAGTCTGACAGGGAGGTGATTCTGAACAAGTGACACTGCATTCACACAGGGCTTCGGCATTAAAGCTTGACGGAGGGCGTGGCTGAAGCTTGGCCGTTATAGTGACAACAGCCAATCACACTTCTGCTCTAGGGTCGCATGTGATTTTCAAGTGCCAACGCAATTGGCTAGCGCCTGCTCTAGGGTATTTGCATACGACAATCTGATTGGATGACACCTGCGTTGGCACTTGAAAAGTTGAGAAATCTTCAACTTCTGCCGCTTGCAACGAGAGTGAAGCGAAGCGACGGATCCCACAATTCAGTTCAGCAATGGATGATGTCACCCATTCAAAGTAAATGAGAAGCATTAACGCCTACGCCCCATGTGAATGGGGCGTGAGACCCTGAAGACGAGGTTGATCTGATCGCTGAAGTGGAAAATGTAATTCTAAGTGCTGCATAAGTGTTTAATTAGTGCATTTATTAATTTCGGACTTTGTGAAAAAACGCCTTTGTGAGTGAGAGTGAGTGAGCGCATTTACGAGTGATCACTCAAAAGGTATCTTAAAGTGTTTTATTTGTCCAACAAGGTAAAGTGAGTATTGAGAAGTGTAATTTCTGATTTATGTGAGATAACTGAAAAGGTTATTTTGTTATTTGATCGTTTTCACTCTATTTGAATAATATAGAGTGATTTAATTCATTTAAAGTTACAGAGGTAAAAGTGCATTGAGCTCTTAGTTATTTTTTGAAAGAGAAAACAAGTCATCAGAGACAAGTGTTGATTTCCAATTGAAGTTTATTGATCATTTAAGATTCAATATCATTCATTTCATTTATTTAATATTTATTTTATTGTGTGTGAATAAATATCATTGTTTTGGTTATACTAAACCAATTTGTGTTGCTTGAAGTCATTTAGGAGAGACATATTCCTAGACTAAAAAGGGAAAGAATAACATTGCATAGTTGCATGTCGAGAGACACATTTAAAGAATTCGGAGCGTCGCTTGGGTTACACTCAGAGCATAGGGGGCGCTACAGTTGGTAATGATCTGAGATGTCATCACTCTGCTGCAGAATTTCAACAGTATAAACAATTTATACCATGACACTATTAGGTCTAAAGTATGATTATGGCGATGAGTGTGTCCTGACACGTGTTGCCTAACTCCAGTAAAGTTTAGAATGTCTCTAAATGCCAATTCAAGTGCGTCTTTTTCGTTGTCTACAAGGATATTAAAATCACCAACAATTAGTACCTAATCTGCAGCCAGTACTAACTCTGATAGAAAATCAGCAAATTCTTTGATAAAGTCTGTATTGTGCCCTGGTGGCCTATATACAGTAGCTTACACAAATGTTACACGGGATATATCATTTGCACTACGTAACGTTACATAAAGCACCAAAACTTCAAAGGAATTATACTTGAAACTAGACTTCTGAGTAATACTGAAGATATCATTATAAATTACAGCAACCCCTCCCCCTTTACCTTTCAGACGCGGCTCGTGTTTATAACAATAATCTTGGGGAGTGGACTCTTTTAAAGTAATGTAGTCGTCAGGTTTTAGCCAGGTTTCTGTCAAACACAGCACATCTAGATTATTATCTGTAATGATATCATTAACAATGAGCGCTTTTGGGGAAAGGGATCGAATATTCAGCAACCCAAGCTTTATCATTTGATTATCCGTATGATATATATTGTTTATTTGTTGGACATCAATTAAATTATTACCGTTGATTTACCTGACTTCTGTAACGGGAGGCAGCTAGCAGGCGGTCGGGTAAGCCAGTCCGTCTGCTTCCTGACCTGGGCCCCAGTGAGTCAAGGTTTAGTTCTAAGACTATGTGCCAGATTACTAGACAGAAGAGCAGCACCAGCCCGAGAAGGGTGGATACCGTAACCTCCTCAACAGGTCTGGACTACCCCAAAAGCTTTTCCAATTGTCTATGAATTTTGCGGACACCACTTAGACAACCAGCCATTGGGTGATGATAATCTGCTAACTATCTCATCACTCCTTTTAATGGGGAGAGGACACGTGTCATGTACACTTAGGATGGCTTGATGGAGAGTAAATCATGGGCTAATTTTTATTTTTGGGTGAACTTTCCCTTTATGATCAGTGGAAAGTTGATCAGTGTTTGATATTTGTTCAACATTAATTCCGGATGCAAATGTGATGTTGATTCAGTGCAGTTAACATTGTTTTGACTGTGGCTTGCTATCTGGGAATTGTCTTCAGCTTTGGAGTTGTTGATATAATTTTTAATAGTCATATAGTGCATAGAATAATGTTCACCAAATTCACTAATAGTTTTTCTGTTGTGTTTTGCAGTGGCCATCAGTCCAGATGTTGTTCGCCCCAAAAGTAAGTGAATTTGACAGAGAGTTGTATTCATTCAGTGATGATTTGTGTAGAAAACTCTGGCACTCTTTAATGAGATAATTAAACCATACTATGGAAGCTTGTTTCCACCACGGAATAAAAAATAAAAAAGGTAATTGTGACTTTTTACTCAGAATTTGATATAATCTTGCAATTCTGAGATATCAACTCGCAATTGTGAGTTATAAAGTCAGAATTGTGAGATGAAAAATCATGATTATCTTTTATTATAATTTTTTTTTATTACATGGTGGAAACAAGCTTCCATATACAAATAGTTTTCCAGAGATTAATATATTTTTATAATTTGCTGTCAAGGTGAATGTAAAATGGCGCAGAAAACAGGTAAGATATGATTAACAACCAAATATGTAGGTTATATTAATGCTAAAGGTTTCTAAAAATATATCAGAATTCAATATAATTCTAAATCAATGATTGTAGTTTTTAATCATAAAACTGATTTTTTTCCAGTTTGTGTAGCTTACTTGTTTATGATTAGCATATATTGACGAATGAACCTACTTAATGAACCTACTCTATTACAATAGCTCCTTTGTCACATTGTTATGTATTAAGCTCACAAAGACGAAAGGAGAATGCTGTAAACTTTAATAAACTGTCACCGTTTCCCAGAGGAGGATTAAACAACTCCACAAACAGCATTACCAGCTTCACACATTACTAACCAGGGCTGCATTTCCTAAAAGCATCGTAAGCTTGAGTTGATCGAAGAACAATTGCCACCAATGGTCTCTACAATCAACTTAGGCTTAAGATGCTTTTGGGAAATGCAGCCCAAACTGACTTTATTTCTGTCAGATGTCTACAGAAGCTCTTATAGAGAATCAGGTTTAGATGTTGATGATTGCTTTGACATGCCCAAGACTGTGATAAGAGGTAAAAAAAAATCCAGTCCACAATTTTTTTAAATATTGAAAATAGTAATTTTAGTCTGTAAGTGCCACATGTATATTCTGTTGTTCTGGTTTGGTTTGGTTTTCTCTATGTTCCTGTTTACCTGCCTGAGTTCCCTTGTTATGTTTCATGGTTTCTGATTAATTGTCAATGTTTTCTTATTGTTTAGTGACAAGCGAAATTTCTATTGGCTGTTAAGCATCAATGCCATGAATAAATTCAAGATTTTACTTGTAATTGAAAGTCATGTCATTATACTTGTACAAAATCCATCATAGAAAATATGTTTTGTCCACTGTAGTGCGCAAGCCATATTAACTGTGGCAAGGAATGAATAGCTCAATTTGATTTTGGAAAATGGAGGCATCACCAGAAATCATTTCTCCTTTGGTTATCAGTAAGGAAGTAGATCTGTTACTCCATTGATTGTTGAGCCTTAGTTTAAGTATGTCAAATAAATGTTGAGGCCAAATATGTTATTGTGTGTTTTCTTTTTCCCTGCAGTGTCAAAAACACCACTGCAAGGAATTCCTGTCTCCAGTCTCTCATGCATAAGGATTGTGCTGCTGGGTGATGGTGGTGTTGGGAAGAGTACAGCTGGAAACATAATACTGGGACAGAAAGTGTTCAGATCTGCATTGAGATCAGTAACAAATGGATGTTCATATGCTCATGCCACTGTTTCAGGCCGATCTGTGTCTGTAGTTGATACTCCTGAATTCATTTACATCAACACTGAGCAGTTAATGACAGAGATAAGGAGAAGTGTTTATTTATCCAGACCTGGACCTCATGCTTTTCTCATTGTGTTTGCTCTGAATATGAGATCCTCTGGGCAACTGATGTCTTACTATATTGAGAAGATGTTAGGTAAGGAGGCATTAAAATACTCCATCGTTCTCTTCACTCATGGAGATCAGCTGGAAGAAGAGACCATTGAGACACTTATTGAGGAGAGCTATATAATAAGACATCTAGTTGATCAGTGTGGAGGCAGATTTCACGTCTTCAACAACAGAGATGTGAATAACAGAGAGCAGGTGAATGATCTACTGCAGAAGATTGACTCAATGATAGAGCAGAATGGAGGAGAACACTACACTAATCAGATGTATGAAGATGCTCTGAGATTCAGACAAGAGGAAGAAGAGAGGAGACAGAGAGAGGAAGAGGAGCAGAGACTGAGAGAGGAAGAGGAGCAGAGACTGAGAGAGGAAGAGGAGCAGAGACGGAGAGAGGCATTGCAGAGACTGAGAGAAGGAGAAGAGAGGAGGCAGCAAAAAAAAGGTGAGGTTTGATTAACAACAAAATATGTATAGTATCATGCTCAATGTTTCTTCAATGCTGTATCAGAATCCAATTTCATTAAGTAACGCCATAGATTTTGTCTACTGCAATAAGTGAAGTAGGTAATGCTGTTTGTGGAGTTTAATCCTCTGCTGTGAACTTGAAAGATTTATTGTGATGCCATGCATTTCACTCTTTTGTAAAAGTGCAGAGTTTATTCAAATATAAAATTAAAATTCAACATCTGTCTGGAGCTTGATGTTAAACAAGGGTTGAGTTTAGACATCAGCCCATCTTTTCAACTGAAGTTGAGTTAGTTAGAGTCCAACGTCTTTTTGTGCTTGCTGGATTGTTTTCTTCTGTTAAGCAACAACCCAGGCAAGTGTTGCCAACATGTGGAACAATTGATTTATGCAAAACCAAGTCAAAATTTGCATCACACGCACTTTACACGGACACTCACGTACACACGTAAAAACTGTGTAAATAGGCGTTGGAAGTAGTCATAGCGTAAGCTCCTGTGAGACGTGACGAACACGGATGCGTACAGGAGAGAGCAAAACAAAACACCAGTCACAAATTTGAAGTCTGAAAAGAGGATTTGTAAAGAAAAATGTTGGAGGATTTCCATCTATGCCATCTATGCATTGTTGTAAACAAAACTTGGTTATTGCGAGACTAGCATATTCTAACCAGAGCTTACACTACACCTACATCCTACGTCGTTGGCTGGATTGCCACTCTCTGTGTACAACAGTTAGCAGAAGCTAGAGATTACGGTTTATAAGTTTTAAATGTGGATATTTTTCTTAAACTCACTTGAGAAGGCTTTTATTAACCCTCGGAGCCATGTGGAGAACTTATGATAGATGGATGCACTTTATTGGGCTTCAAAATCTCCACTGCCATAATAAAACTTCACTGTAAAAAAATCCGTAAAGGTTATTGTAAAAAAATACGGCAGTATTAGGTTTTACAGGACAGCACAATATAGTTTAAAGGTTTATAATGTAATAATTATGTTTACACCACTGATGTTTCAAGCACTGCCTCGAACTATGATTCAAAACATCCATGTCGTGATTACGGCTAAATTAAGCTTCAAGTGTTCCATCAGGTGGTACCTGTCGAAACTCTGTTTGATTGAAAGGGGCGGGAACAAACACAGTCACACATCTGTATGAACCTAATTCCTCACAGTTTAAAAGTGAAGTTAATCCATCTTCACCTTTTTTTTGTGAGAGGAGAGAGATGATGTGATATAAGTGAGATTTATAGTGCGCTTGGGTTAGTTATATTTAGTCTAAATTTAAATGAGATATATTGAGTGATAGGTATAGACAGTGACATAGTTAGGATATATATAGTGACACATTTATATAGGCTAAGTTAGATAGTGACATAAGTAAGAGATATAGAATTATATAGATTCATAGGTGATATATAGATAGATATTTTAATAGATACAAATGGAGAATGGTGATATAGTGAGAAAATACCTCAAAGATGCATTTTTGCCTAGAACGCACGATCCATTAATTTATTGGAAAGAGAGAGCAGTAATTTTCCCTCATTTGTATGAACTTGCTTAAAAATATTTGTGCATGCCAGCAACAATTGTCTCTTGAGAGAGGACTTTTTTCAAAGGCTGGAGAAATTATATTTAAATAAAAGAAGTAGCTAAGTCCTTAAACAGCAGAGCAATTAATATTTGTGACTAAAATTGTTAGGTAAGAAATGTGACATTGTGGCTTTATTTATTTTATGAATCTTCATTTTCATTACCCCAAACAAATTCACAATGAGGAAGTT
The DNA here is from genome assembly GCA_023029165.1 of Gobiocypris rarus. Classification (NCBI taxonomy): domain Eukaryota; kingdom Metazoa; phylum Chordata; class Actinopteri; order Cypriniformes; family Gobionidae; genus Gobiocypris; species Gobiocypris rarus. Next base: position 42,467,379 of record CM040934.1, read on the forward strand.
CTGCAACCACAGCTGCCGTTTTTTACCATACATTTTACAGAGACTGTAAACTATTGTTTTACAGGAAAATGCTGGCAGCCAGTGGCGCAAAAAGTGGGTATGCGCTATATGCGGCGCAGCACCTTGGGGGCGCCAAAGCGATGGTATAATTTTTTTTTTTTTTTTTATTCTCTAAATGTAGATGCTGTTGTGCGTTTCTAAGTAATTTCTGTTTTTCCTCAATATTATATAACATTTTAGAGGACTAACAGGCTAGAGTAGGCGCCTCATAAAATTCCATAAAATAATTTGGGATAATAATGGAATATCGCGAGTGGGCGCGTCACCCCGTGAGCGCGCTGAGCGAGCAGGAGTACAGTTGTCTTTCAACGCAAAGTTGTTGAAAGATGGATAAAGCAAAAAGCTAAAAATAGAAAAGAAAGAGGGAAAAGGAGATGGCATGTCAAGGGATGCGACAGCAGCTTAACAAGTGGATAGTGAAAGGCAACAGGTAGGATTTAAAGTGTGGCGTCTGTGCTTGGAGGCTTGCACATATTCATGTTAACAGACCAGCTAGCGTTTGCTAACACTAGGAATGTAGCAGCCAAATGGGGGATTAAATTAAGGCTAGTTTATATGCAAAACGAGGTTGCTGAGCTGAAAACTGGAAAATATAAGGTAGCAGGCCATGTACAATAAATTACATAAATTTGGAAAACAACTAATGCAAAATAATAACTGGTAAATATAAGGAAGCATGCACAATAAATGACTAGAAGCTGGAAAACATAACTTATGCAATATGTCTGGTTTACCATTGAATCATTAATAGATTTTGTTTTACCATTAGCTGCTTTTCATGTTAGCTGTGCTGTCAGACATACAGGCTATAGTTACATCTACATCTGTTGGGTGACATGGAAGCTGTTATTACAGGGTCACATCTCTTTCTCTCTTTTAAATGTCTGTTCTATATATATATATACAGAGTGCAGAATTATTAGGCAAGTTGTATTTTTGAGGATTCATTTTATTATTGAACAACAACCATGTTCTCAATGAACACAAACAACTCATTAATATCAAAGCTGAATATTTTTGTAGTTTATTAGGAAGTAGTTTTTAGTTTTAGCTATTTTAGGGGGATATCTGTGTGTGCAGGTGACTATTACTGTGCATAATTATTAGGCAACTTAACAAAAAACAAATTTATACCCATTTCAATTATTTATTTTTACCAGTGAAACCAATATAACATCTCAACATTCACAAATATACATTTCTGACATTCAAAACCAAACAAAAACAAATCAGTGACCAATATAGCCAGCTTTCTTTGCAAGGACACTCAAAAGCCTGCCATCCATGGATTCTGTCAGTGTTTTGATCTGTTCACCATCAACCACAGCCTCCCAGACACTGTTCAGAGAGGTGTACTGTTTTCCTCCTTGTAAATCGCACATTTGATGATGGACCACAGGTTCTCAATGGGGTTCAGATCAGGTGAACAAGGAGGCCATATCATTAGATTTTCTTCTTTTATACCCTTTCTTGCCACGCTGTGGAGTACTTGGACGCGCGTGTGATGGAGCATTGTCCTGCATGAAAATCATGTTTTTCTTGAAGGATGCAGACTTCTTCCTGTACCACTGCTTGAAGAAGGTGTCTTCCAGAAACTGGCAGTAGGACTGGGAGTTGAGCTTGACTCCATCCTCAACCCGAAAAGGGCCCACAAGCTCATCTTTGATGATACCAGCCCAAACCAGTACTCCACCTCCACCTTGCTGGCGTCTGAGTCGGACTGGAGCTCTCTGCCCTTTACCAATCCAGCCACGAGCCCATCCATCTGGCCCATCAAGACTCACTCTCATTTCATCAGTCCATAAAACCTTAGAAAAATCAGTCTTGAGATATTTCTTGGCCCAGTCTTGACGTTTCAGCTTGTGTGTCTTGTTCAGTGGTGGTGGACTTTCTGCCTTTCTTACCTTGGCCATGTCTCTGAGTATTGCACACCTTGTGCTTTGGGCACTCCAGTGATGTTGCAGCTCTGAAATATGGCCAAACTGGTGGCAAGTGGCATCTTGGGAGCTGCACGCTTGACTTTTCTCAGTTCACGGGCAGTTATTTTGCACCTTGGTTTTTCCACACGCTTCTTGCGACCCTGTTGACTATTTTGAATGAAACGCTTGATTGTTCGATGATCACGCTCAGAAGCTTGGCTATTTTAAGACTGCTGCATGCCTCTGCAATATATCTCACTATTTTTGACTTTTCTGAGCCTGTCAAGTCCTTCTTTGACCCATTTTGCCAAAGGAAAGGAAGTTGCCTAATAATTATGCACACCTGATATAGGGTGTTGATGTCATTAGACCACACCCTTCTCATTACAGAGATGCACATGACCTAATATGCTTAATTGGTAGTAGGCTTTCCAGCCTATACAGCTTGGAGTAAGACAACATGCATAACGAGGATGATGTGGTCAAAATAATCATTTGCCTAATAATTCTGCACTCCCTGTATATATATATATATATATATATATATATATATATATATATATATATATATATATAGATAGATATATATATAGATAGATAGATGTATGTATTTATGTCTGTGTGTCTGCCATATTTGTACTTTTAAAATCCAAAATGTGAATGTAATTTCAACAGCAGCACAACCTTACTGCATAATAGTTGTCTTATCTGATGCCACACTAGGCTGATTTAAGAATTGAATTTAGGCTGCTATATTTAACAGTGAGTTCATTTCATTCAGGTGTGAGTGTTGATCTGAAAATTCAGCTTTGTCCCGTTATGATTAAATCACAGGACCGGATACCAGTTGCCTTGTCAAAAACTCTTTATTGCCATATGTATCAGGCATAGGAGAGAAACTTGTTGTCTTCGTGCCAGCTGTATATGTTTCTCTGAGGCAGTGCATCAACGGTGAACATTTTATACACTGACTAAAGGATTTGTAATTCCTTACAAGGTAATGTATACTTCATGCTTACATCAGTTGATATATATCCCAAAACAAATACATCAGCGAAAATATAAGCCTGTTTACATCAGTGATATACATGTATGCACATTCCTGCAACAAATATATAAGCCTGTTTACATCAGTGATATACATGTATGCACATTCCTGCATGGACACGCATTCTTTGTAGGACCAAAAGTATCTCCTGTGTCCTTCTCCCTGCCATATGACAGTAATATGTCATGCAACTTCAGCTCATGCAGTATATATAACTTTCTCATGCACTTAGACTTCACAAATACATTATAGATTCAATTATAAATATAAACAATATTAAAATAACACATTTCTGATCTACAACTCCCTCCATTGGAACTACGTCAGTTCCACACCATCATCGTCACCTAATGGAGTGATAGTGAGGAGAGAAAAAGCAAACCAAGAAACAAAAGACATACAAAGAACAGAAAAGTAGAAACATGAGGAATCGGAATAGAATAAAACAAAACAAATGACCCCAACCCATGACATGTTCCCGCATACTATGTGTGTAATTACGTCTATGTGTAAGTATTTAAAATGTACCCCAGTCATCTGAGAAAGGAAAATTAATGAATCTTCACCAGTGCCTGGACTCGTCCGTACCTGAACTCCTCCAGTTCCTGGTCAAAATAACAAACTAACATAACGTTGATGTTAAAGAGTCCTATTCCTTGGGGTTGTGAATCAGTAAGCGGTGTTGATTGTTTGTGGGGTTGTGTTTGTAAGTGGTGCAATGTGTATAGAATATCCTATCTTACTCTATATTTTCCATTTTCGGCTTTATCCATATAGTTAGAAATAACCAATTTGACAGGTTTAGTACCTTTCCTTCTAGTAACACATATGATGATGTGTACTACTACCATAAACACAAGAACTCCTACCATAGTTAAAACTATCCAGTCTGACCATGATAGATTTCCTAGAATTTGTGTCAATTTCCTTTCAGACATTAATTTGGCTACTCCATTTGCAACGATAACATGTCCCATTGCTTGAATTCCCTCCTCTTGGGCTGCTTTTACGCTTTCTTAACTCTTTTAACCATTTCAAAGAGTTCATAATTCCTTTCCTCTACTAAATCATTATTCCACCACTGTGGTTCTAATTGCAGCAATTGCACATGTGGAACATGGATCCCACCTAAATGAAGAGGATAGAGAATTTCAATGCAAAATGGATCAGGGGGAATTGGACACAACTTCCCTCCATATATCATATTCTCACTTATTCCATCATGTAATATACACCACTGTGCTTCTGACACCTGCCATGCACCTGTGGCTTGATCTAAAGGAACTACCTCCTAGGGCCAATGAATCCCATATTGTAAGCATGTGAGTACGATTCAAAATAAGGTTAATTTCCACATTAGTAGAAGTTATGAGGTCCAATCCCACAATTTCACATTGTTCTCTTGAACAAATTTCTCGTCTTTTTGACCACTACTAGAATATCCCCCATCTTTAACTGGCCAAATTACTCTGCTTTTGTAACATTCATGGTGATAGTTACATCCACCATAGATGCCTTCTCGATATTTAGCAAGGTCTTTGTCATTACTTGGCACCCAATCCCATAATCCCCATTTGGAAATAAAGGGTAAAGTAAAATGTTGGCCAGATTTCAGAGTTGCATTCAGTGATTCCTTGAACTCGAGGAGTCCATAAAGCTTCGCTTCCATGGTAAATCGAATAAAATTAAAAACAAGCATACCATTGTCGTTGTGTATTGAGAATAACTTGCAACCATCTCTAATCAATGTCAATGGAATTGATTCCTGTAATGGAAGCAGAGAAATCATTAACACCACTCCTTGTTACCCAGTTTCTAAAAGTAACTGACGAACATTGATCATTTTCAGGCCATAAGCTATCGCTATCATTTTGTTCATTCACTAAACAAGGTTTAACTTGTGACCAATGATACCATCTATCTGTTCCTACACCCTTCCCTTTAAGGCAAACACTGTATCTGTAGTTAAGAGTATCTCATATGGTCCTTCCCACCTAGGCTCTAAACCTTTCCTAGCAATTCGTTTGACCATAACAAAACTGCCTAACTCGGGAATGTGTGGAATATCAGTAGTGGTGTGTTTTTCATCCCACTGCTGCTGAGCTTCTCGCACTTTCTGGTTGTTTCCTTTGGTGGCTCTGTCCAGCATAGTGAGATAACGTTTTAACTTTTCTTGGAACAATGTGGAATCTCCTCCTGTTCCCGCAGGGGGCGGAGCATCAGGAGGTAGAACCATTGCTCTTCCAGTCATTAGTTCAAAAGGGGTTAGTCCTGTTACTCTGTTTGGAGTTGCTCTTAAGTTCCACAAAATAGCAGGTAATAATCTGTGCCAACCTTGGCCAGTCTGCAGAATGGCTTTAGTAAGGGACGCCTTTAACGATCGGTTCATTCGCTTCGACCATACCTGACGATTGAGGTCTATAGGGGATATGAAACTTTTGTTTAATCCCAATCAATTTCATTGCTTCCTTCATCAATTTTCCAGTGAAGTGAGTTCCATTGTCGGAATCAATTTCATATGGAAGGCCCCAGCGAGGAAAAACTTCTTCCACCATCACTCGTGCTGCAGCTTCGGCAGTGCAAGTTTTTGTCGGAAATGCTTCAACCCATCTAGTAAATCGATCTATGATTACTAGAATGTATTGATATCCTCCACTGGATGACAATGGTCCTGTGAAATCAATTTGGAGATGTGTCCATGGCCCTGTTGGTCTGGGTGCATGTGACATTCTCACCTTTACAGGTTTTCCCACATTTGCTTTTATGCAGATCAAACATCTCCTACAATAATCATCGATGTCTCTCATCATTCGCGGCCACCACCAAGCCTCGCTGATTTGAGCTTTCATTGCTTTTGCTCCAGCATGCACTTTTCCATGATACAGCTGCATTAGTTCTTTCCTTGTTCCGATAGGCATTACCACCTGTCCTGTTGGAATTCTCCAGATACCTTGATCATCTTCTTTTGCGCCTTCTTTTTCCATTGTTCTTTCTCTTCTTCTGTCTCTGTGTGATATGACAGAAGATGCAGCTCAGAATTATCTTTTCTGTTTTCTTGAACCAAGGTAACAGGAGTAGGGAAAGTAAAGCCGCTTCTCTGGCTGCCACATCAGCTGCAGAATTTCCTTTGCTTTCCTTGGACTTGTCAGATTGATGTGCTTTTACTTTGACCACAGCTGCTTCTCGTGGTAATTGACATGCTGCAATCAACCGGAATTATGGAAGCATGTTGTATTACTCCCACTGCTGGTGATGAGTCCACGTCTTTTCCATAGGGCAAGGTAGTCATGGACCACTCCGAAGCATAACGACTATCTGTATAGATGTTGACTCGACCTCCCTCCGATAGCTCAAGAGCTTCCGTAAGCGCCATGAGCTCAGCTACTTGTGCAGAAAATTGCCCAGGAAGAGCTCCTTGCTTCACAACAGTTCCATCAGCCTTCACCACAGCCCATCCAGTATGTCGTTTTCCATCAATGTAGTAACTGGATCCGACCCATAACTCATTATCTGGATTTTCAAGAGGATTGGATTAACTGGACCAAGGCTTTCTTCTTCTACCTGTTTTTCACACTCATGTGGAATTCCCTCATGTGGTTCCAGCATCATTGTTGCCGGGTTAAGTGTAGTGTCTCTGATGATTTCCACTCTCAAGTCCTTGTTCAGCAAAGTTGCTTCCCATTTTGCTCTCCTCGCATCAGTGATAGTCTTGATGTTTGTGTTGTTCAACAGCGTTACTATACTGTGTGGAGTGTGCAGTGTGATAGTTTGTGCACCAATCAGATTTTCCACAGCATTCACTGCCCACGTGGCACCATCAAGGGCTTGTATACATCGTGGTTGACCTATCATGGTGACAGGAATCTTTGTGGAAAAGTATCCAACTGGTTTATATCGATCACCTGGTTTCTGACACAGTACTGCTGAGTAGGTCTCATCTCCCACCCTGGTCCACAAATGAAATGGCAAACGACCATCAGGAAGTCCCAAGGCTGGGGCTGAAATCAGTTTCTTTTTCATAGAAGTAAACGCTTCCTCAGCTTCTGGTGTCCATTCCAGCTGTTCCACTCCAGGCTTTCCACCTTTATACAGATCAATGAGAGGACTAGTGATGCTGGCAAAATCAGGGATATATTGACGACAATAGTTAAAAGTCCCATCACCTTCCGCATCCCTGTAACTGTCAGAGGTTTTGGAAGTTGCTGCATTGCCTCTACACGCTCTGTTGTCATTCTTCTTCCCTCAGCAGATATTTCTTGGCCTAAATAAATAACTTTAGCTTTGGCAAGCTGTGCTTTGTCGGGGTTAACTTTAAATCCACCTTTCCTTAGAGCTTGCAGAGTAAAATACAGAGCAGATACATGGCTTTTTTCGTCTGGGCTTGCAATTAACAAGTCATCAACATATTGGAGGCAAACACTTCCTGAACTCTCAATTTCAGCTTTTCGCTCAGTTAAGAATTGGTCCAGGGCTCTATGAAATACAACTGGTGAAAGATTAAGACCTTGCGGAAGTCTATTCCAAGCATACTGGTTTGCGCCGACAGTGAAGGCCAATTTCTCTTGAGATTTTTCATCAATAGGTATAGACCAGAAAGCTGACAGCACATCCAAGACTGTGAAGATTCTTGCATTCCCTGGAATATCATTCAAAATGGTAGCAGGATTAGCCACAATAGGGTGTGGTTTTGGCGTTACACTGTTAAGTCTTGTATAATCTATGGTTAATCTCCATGAGTTGTCTGACTTTTGACAGGCCAAACAGGGCTGTTGGTAGTAGAAGTAGTTTCGAACAATTCCTTCAGCTTCCAAGTCTGCCACAATCTCAAAAACAGCTTGTCTTGCTTCTGGTCGAATGGGGTATTGTTTATGCGGGGCATGTATCGGTCCCTCTATGATAACAGGGTCAATGTTGGCTTTACCACAATCCAATTTGTGTTTAGCCCAAACATCTGGATATAAGCTGCACAGAAGACCCACACACCTTCTTTTCCCCAGTCTCTGGTAATTGGTTTTGCTATACCAACAGAACTTATATTACATGTGTGTGATCTTCATGTGGTATTATTCCAGCTGTTAATTTGACGAGTGTCGGTAAATATGATCATGTTTAACAATGGTAAAATGTCCATACCTATAAGGCTTCCTTGTGAATTCGGCCCCACCCAGAAAGGTGTCCATAGGACTTCATCTTCATGTATTTGCAGAGGAACTGGTATACTTTTGTGAAATATCATGATATCTCCTCCAACTCCTTCAACTTCTATGGCTTCATGTGTTGTAGGTAGATTCAAATCAGTTATGGAGAGGAAGCTCCTGTATCGATTAGACAGTCACATTGATGGCCCCCTATCAAAGCAGGGATGAAAAGTCGATTGTCTCTTTTGTTACTCTTACAGGGGGCCGCTGATTCCTATTGCGGACGCATAATTCCCTCAATGAGCTGACGAACTTGTGCTTCAGTCCATGTCTTCCCTCGAGAGGTTTTATCATTGTTTTGGCGTTTACCTGTTTAAATGACGGGCCTTTACCTTCTGCTCCACCTCCTTTAGCCCAACAGTCTTTTATGATGTGCCCAGTCTTCCCACAATTTTGGCAGAACTTCACCATCCTATCTGCGTCGATGTTGGATTGAGCGACGCCACTCCTCTTCGATTTGATTTGTTTCCTTCATCCTTGTTTGATCTAATAGCCATTTCTAGACGACCAGCCCATTGCATAATTTGGTCAAACGTTTCTCCTGGATTGACTCAAGTAATAAGGCTTGTTGATATTTTGTGCTAAAACCATCCACAAGTGTGTCAGTAAACTGTACATCATCTCTGTCTGGTTCTTTTTGCACAGTGAGCCCATCTTTCATAAGCATTCCATTTACGCAAGGCATATTCATCTGGAGATTCATCATCTTTTTGCTTAATCAATGTTACTGATGTGAAAGGAATCTTACCACTGCCCAGGATCTCTTGGATTTCTTTTCGGAACACATCTAAGGCTTGCCAAAGACCCAGGGGTCGTCCTGGCCATCAACCCACAAGTCTATCCATTGGGCTGTTGTTATTGGGCAAGCGTTCCCATCTGTCTCTTGGGATTTTAGCTTTTACAATGGTGTGTATGTCTCTTAGTGACATTTGATGTGCTTCAACCAAGGAATCTAATTCTCACTCTGTGTTTGGATCTTGTCTCTTCAGAGGAGGCAAGGCCATGAGAATGGCTTGACGTTCTCCTGGTGTGAATGGTCTTTCTTCCATCATCATTTCAGATTGTACTTCTTCCCTTTTCATAGCAGGTGAAGAGAATTCGGGACCGACCTTATCAATTGTTATCATGTCATCTTCTCTTGTCTCATCGCCCCAATCAGAGGCAGGTGCTGGTATACCTCGCAGCATGTCTCTGTTTGGCTGGGTTGATTTGGACCTGGTTATTACTGGAGCGGCATGTGCAGATGCAATAAATATTTTGTCCACTGGCCCTCCATTTGGCTTACAAGAACTTTTACATTGTTCAGGCAAAGTTGGATAAATTGGGTTGTATGGAGGAGGCATTACAGTTTTGCTGAGTTTACTGGTGCTTGCAAAAATTTACTTTCAGCCTCGGCTATTATATTTGTCCAATCTGGATCAAATGAATCATCAATGATTGTTTTATCTTTTTCTGAACATGTAATAGACATGATTTTATTCAACTTGTTATATGCTTCAATCTGTGGCTTCATTGCTTCAACAAGTGGAACTGGACTCCCATCCGTACTGCAACAAATTCCACCTTGTTTCACAATCCAGTGGGCTGCCAGGATCGGAAAGGCTTTCAGTTTAACAGAGTCTTTTTGGATCATGAACCATCTAAACTGTTCATCCAAAGAGGCATCAACATCCAGTCCTTTCTTCGAAAACTTGGCTTGTTTTTGCTCTTCTTTTTAAGTACCAAGCAGATATTGTTCTGCTATTATAGACACTCTCTGCCATTTTGCAGATAGTCTGTGTGTCTGTGCTTCTCAGCAGCAGGGCTATGTATAGCTCTGTGTGTGCGTGTATGAGTGTGTGTCTATGTGTGTGTGTTTGCTGAAGGGAAGGGTCCTGCCCTGCCCTCTCTCCTCTCTCTCTCTCTCCTAGCTGACAACTCGGGAAACAAAGAAAGAAGAGAAAGAAAACAAAAGTTAAATCCTAAATATTCTTATAATTCTTAAAAATTTACAGTTGAACTCAGATCAGTCCCACCCCAAATATTGAACAGCTTTACTGTCAAAATCAGAAGGCCAACGATTCTAGCCACTATTATTCATAAAGGCGCCTTATACTTTAGCGTGTTTAAACGTTTTAGGGCTTTTCTTTAAAACTGCACTACCTTTAGCGCAGACCCGCCACTTTAAACCGCTTTATCTCACAGCTCGTTGCACTTCCCCGCACTTCTTCTAAGTGTGGCTCTTCAGTGTGTGGACATGTTTTAGAGTTTTTCCTGCCACTGATTACTGCAGACTCGCCACATTCCACCACCTCACAGTCACAACGAGCTAATTGCTAAATCGCATTACGGATTATTCTCCCGAAAATTGACAAAGTTGGTCTTTTGCACAAAAGATCCACTTCTACCCAGCTTCATTCAATATTTTGGAGGTTCACTGATCAGAACAACTTAAATAAGTTGCATCAAATTAAATTACTATGTCTGATACACATTCATTGGCAACACAACTGGTATTCCAAAATAACACAGTTCTTTTTAGCAGTTTCAGTCATTGTCTCAACAGTATATATATCATCAGGCAGACTTAGAATCTTTAAGAAAAGAAAATGTCTTACCTGATGAATTAATTGAGACAAATGTCTGAAATGCAGATCCTGTTCGTGTGACGCCAAGTTGTTGATCTGAAAATTCAGCTTTGTCCCGTTATGATTAAATCACAGGACCGGATACCAGTTGCCTTGTCAAAAACTCTTTATTGCCATATGTATCAGGCATAGGAGAGAAACTTGTTGTCTTCGTGCCAGCTGTATATGTTTCTCTGAGGCAGTGCATCAACGGTGAACATTTTATACACTGACTAAAGGATTTGTAATTCCTTACAAGGTAATGTATACTTCATGCTTACATCAGTTGATATATATCCCAAAACAAATACATCAGCGGAAAATATAAGCCTGTTTACATCAGTGATATACATGTATGCACATTCCTGCAACAAATATATAAGCCTGTTTACATCAGTGATATACATGTATGCACATTCCTGCATGGACACGCATTCTTTGTAGGACCAAAAGTATCTCCCTGTGTCCTTCTCCCTGCCATATGACAGTAATATGTCATGCAACTTCAGCTCATGCAGTATATATAACTTTCTCATGCACTTAGACTTCACAAATACATTATAGATTCAATTATAAATATAAACAATATTAAAATAACACATTTCTGATCTACAGTGAGGATGGTGGATCAGGAAAGACAGGGGAAGGAAACAGGTAGGTCTAACATTAGGTGGAAGTGTAGGGGACCACTTGATACCAACAGATTAATTTCTTAATATTAAAGAATATTAATATTATGGGGCGCTAAAATTGTTGCTGCATACCCTCTGGCACTGGGTAGTTGCGCCCCTGCAGCTGTGGTTACCAGAGACTTATGAAAATATGCGCACTATGAAATTCAAAATTAGGCAGACTCAGTGCAAAATGAGAGGACAAATACAAATCTGTGGTTAGAGAAGGAAGCACTCTTAGGATGTTTAGCCTGTGATGATGTAAGGATCAAATTATTTTTATTTTCATAATTTAATATTATTTTAATATAATTTTAATATTTTAATAACTGGTTTTATATTATATTAGAAAACCAGTAAGCTAAGTATTACATTAAAATGTAAAGACTAAAAGAAAGATAACATAATATTTATGTATTTGAATTGCATTTTCATGCATTTGGACTACATAATTTTAACATAAACAATTTAATAAGTCCAACTAAAGCAAATACTGATCACCATTGCGGTGACTTATTAAATTAAACTATTATTTTCATTAAACTAGAAATGACAAAAATAAAATCAATCTGGTTAGTAATGTGTGAAGCTGGTAATGCTGTTTGTGGAGTTGTTTAATCCTCCTCTGATGAGATCTTCAGAGATTTAATGTCTTCTTTTATCTTCAGTTGATTTCATCTAAGGCTGTGGCTGAAGTCAGTTGTAGTTCTTGTGTTTCTCTGTCCTTCAGTGCTTCTGCTCATTATCATCAGGTGTTCATCATTAATGCTGTGTACTATTACATAATTCTTAACTGTTTCATGTATGTATAACTGGCATATATAAATCACATTCAGTTTATTAATACAATTACAGTAATCTTATCTGTTTCACTTACAAATATGAATCACATTAAGTTTATTAATTAGTTTATGTTAAAATTATGTAATCCAAATGCATGGAAAATTGATAAGCAATTCAAATACATATCTGTTTAGACATTTTTTAGCACAAAAACTTGTAAAGTGACTTAGATACTTTATTTGTATTTTTAAGAACAACTGACTAAAACTTTATTTTTTACAATACTTGCATGTCAAATTAACAAAATAGTTTTTACAGTATTTATCTGTTTTTGATAGTAATATTTGTAGAAATACTAGTTCTAGTTTAATTTAAAATCCGTCCTGACATGAGAATTAAACTGCAGATGTTTTGTTTTCTGTAGTGAAAACCATCCAGGTCATTCAGTCTCCTGAATATCAGACCACAGACCAAAGTGAGCTGCTGTGAAAACACACACAAGTCTGAAATCCAGTCTAGTGGGAGAGTTTGACTGATTTATGCTAATGTTGTAATTTAGTTCAAGAACGTGTATTTAAAATATATGGGCTGCAGCAAATAAATAAAATGTATCATAAACTAATTTCATTATTGATTTGTTGCATCTCTGAATAAAAACTCCATTAGTGATGTCACTTAACGGTAAAAAAATTTCAATAACAATTTTAACTAAAGTTATTCATTTTGGGTTAGGGTTTGGAATCATGGGTAACTAAATGGTTTAGCTATTAGGATACATGGATAACTGACAGGAACACATGTTCATAGGAAGTAAAATACTGTTACCTGTTAAATATCTTCTTTATGAGTTCAGATGGATTGATGCTTCAGAGAGACACATTTAAAAAAATTAATTGAATTTTTTTATTTCCATCAGATTCTCATCCAGAGTTGTGCATTGAGGAGCCCCAATATCCACCTTTATTCAAAACCCCTTTATCAAACATGCTTCAGCCAAGTGTGCCCGAACTTACTGCTCCCCTGTAAGGGTATCTCAGCCGAGTGTGCCCAAACCCACTCCAACCCCTGTGAACATATCTCCACTCTAACCCTAACCTAACCCTATGCCCAGGCTAAGATTGTCCAGCCTAAAACTGTCCAGGCTAAGAGTGCTCAAACCCACTCCAATCCCTGTGAGCATATCTCAGCCGAGTGTGCCCAGACCCACCCACATGAACATATTTCAGCCGTTTGCCCAGACCCACTCCAACCCCTGTGAGCATGTTTCAGCCGTCAAATTCAGAGACAATCTGCAGCAGTTCTTCAGTGAGAGACAGAAATGATATCTGGAACAGGTACTTTACTAGGCATTTGTTATCCTCGTTTATCATAGCTTTAAGTTCCTTTTAACATGAGAATTAAACTGCAGATGTGTTTGTTTCCTGTAGTGAAATCCGTTCAGGTCATTCAGTTTCCTGAATATCAGACCAGAGAGGAGTTTCTACAGTGTGAGTTACTGTGAAAACACACACACACTCACGTCTGAAATCCAGTCTAGCGGGAGATTTTGACTCAGGGGTGTTGCTAGATATAAAGCTCTACTGGGGCACAGGTCCCTGCTCCCCCGAAGAAAAATGTTGTGCATTTTATTGTTAAATTCATTAATCTGGTGCACTTTGAGAGTTCAAAATTAAGAGCTCCAAACCATATTCAGTATGCAAATTTAGCAAAGAAAATGTCTTGACTTCAAGCATTGAACCTTAACTTTAAGGGGGACTCTTACAATCCATAATAGTAATATAATATTATTCATATAGTATTATAATATCAATCTTATGACAGTTATAGCAATATATTGTAAAACAAATGCACTGGAAACAAATGTGTGAGCTTTTATTTTGATGTAAACTGCAGTCGGGCATTTATTTTGACAATTTGAATAAATATCTAAAATATAAAAGTTGTGCGTCATAGCCGACACCTAGATGAACACTTTACAGTTGGTTTTACGACTTTAAGTCGTTCTCTTCAAACGCTATTGAAGTTAGAAACGTTTATTCGTTGTATGTAACTTTAGAGAGGGTCCCTAAATTTGCAACATCGAACCTCTAACATCAAGCCAACTTTATGCCAGTCAAAAAGGTCAAAGTATAGTCAAGTTTTGTTTACCAAAGGCTTTATTTTACACATAAATCGAAAACCCATAAGAAAATCTCGAGGGAACCAGTGGTGAACTTGGCTGGGAATGCATCACGTTGGAAACGTTTATACTGTCGTATGTCACTTTAGAGACGGTCCCTAAATTTGGAATATCCGACGTCAAGCCAACTTTATGACATACGGAAGCCCTGAACGGCCATGGATAATATATTTTTTTCTATCTTGTTTTCTCGTGATCACGACTTATTTTTCTTATGATTGTATCATTCTGATACACTGCACCCAGAGTCTATATATGTTGCTATAGCAAAGAACACATCTTTCACGCTGGTCGATGGATAAACCGTGCACTCTTAGCCTGTATGTTGTGGGTCTTTCAGCAAAATCTTTGCTTCGCTTAATAAACATTTTATTTGTGTAATTAACATGTTTAAATTATCAACAGAGCATTCAACAGCTCAAGCGCAGGCGCAGTGACTTCAAAAGGATGGCAGATTATTCTCTATTCTAAAAATCGTTTAGAGGCTTGGATTCAACACACTTTATTTTACTCATTCGTTTGAAATACAATTACATTACATGATTTGTTTGTTATTATAGTATCCTATCATATAGGTTGTGACTGGCAGCGTGCGTTCCTTCTAGCCATGTTATTACTTGTTTAATCCAGTTGATATAGACTAAATACAATCTTGGGATGCTGTGTGTGGTTTGCAACAAAGAAATTTACAAAATACAATAGTTTTAGTTACATCACTGAATTAGCCTAAATTATAGGCTGCTACTCATCTTTATAGGCTATAAATCATATTTCTTATCAATAGGCTATACATTAGTGACACAATGTGGTAAACTAACAGTGACTGATCATTAAATGGCGTCATGCACAATAAGGTGCAAACAGAATACAGTGACATCAGTTAAACAGTAGCCTAAGTTTACCGACTATTGTGGTAGTGATGATTTGTGCATCTATTGCAGTAGAACGTAACGATACAGATAAACTTTCAAGCAAACTAATCACATTCAGCCATTTAACATTAGTTGAATGAATTACTTAATACACATAATAACGCACACATTATATCGATCACGAAGTCTTCAATGCCTTCAATCTGGGCCAATATTTACAGGCCCATTCATAGGCTAATATTTAAGCTAATATAAAAGTAATATAGTAATATATTAAGTAAGTTTTTCTCCTCTATATCTCCTTCAAGGTCTTCATGATAATGTGGCATTTCTTTGTTTAGAAACCTAAACAAAATAAGAAGGTCTAGAATAATTATTCCTGTAATTCTGTTGTCTTTTATGAGTTGAATAAAGTTTGTTGTAAATATGAACTGAATTTAGAAATGCTTTTGAAATTAAAAACTTGCGTTTAATAAACACCACTTTTTTTTTTTTTTAAATGAAGACTGCTTATGGAGAGCATGTCAAATTAATGTTTCCTGGCATTGTTGTTATTGTGAATGTACACAAATAATTGGTAGACAGTTTATACTTTATAATTATTGCACTTATCTGTATGGATAAATATTACAGTGTATTCTGAGTTGTTTCCGATGTCGTCGGACCGAGGGTTAAAGAAAACATAGCCTATTTAGTTTTTTTATTAGCCTATATTACTAGTTATATTACTTGTATTAATTACTTGTATATTAGCTATGTTTAAATATTAGCCTATAAATGGGTCTGTAAATATTGGCCAGACTAAACACGTAAAGACCTTTCGTGATCGCTATAATGTATATATATATATATACAGGTCCTTCTCAAAAAATTAGCATTTTGTGATAAAAGTTCATTATTATTTTCCATAATGTAATGATACAATTAAAATTTCATATATTTTAGATTCATTGCACACCAGCTGAAATATTTCAGGTCTTTTATTGTTTTAATACTGATGAATAAAGACCTGAAATATTTCAGCTGGTGTGCAATGAATCTAAAATATATGAAATTTTAATTGTATCATTACATTATGGAAAATAATGAACTTTTATCACAATATGCTAATTTTTTGAGAAGGACCTGTGTATATATATATATATATATATATATATATATATATATATATATATATATTAGTGGTGGGTATAGATTATTGTTTTAATCTAGATTAATATCACTGTGATCTTGGAATTAATCTAGATTAAAATGGCTCATTTGAAATCTGACGAAGGCATTCAGAATATGTGTCCAACCAAATAATGACTGGTGCTTTCACACATGGTTCGATTGCCTGGACCGAACACGAGTTCGATTGCTCCCCTGCTGGACCCTGTTCATATTATATTATTCGGGTCAAAACGTCTCGGTTACATATGTAACCTTAGTTCCCTGAGTAGGGAACGAGACGCTGCGTCACCGCTTTGGGAACGCCTCTGCGTGATTGCGTCGTGAAGCACGTATGCCATCCATCCAATAGAGAGAGTACGTCATGGCGGGTGACGTCATAGACCCGGAAACTATAAAGCACCCCGGCAAACACACGCCTTTAGCTTCTGGAGAAGGCCTGAGACAAGGCGCTTGCGGGCATGCGGGGAGTATGGCTTGGTGACGCGGCGTCGTTCCCTATTCAGGGAACTAAGGTTACATATGTAACCGAGACGTTCCCTTTCAAGGGAACTCGAGCTGCGTCACCGCTTTGGGAACGAATACCCACGCCCCATACGAGTCCGGATGCCCGTCTGTGCTTCATGGTTGAGGCGAGCACCGAGACCCGGAGTAGTATTAACATCCAGCTCATAAAACCGGATGAAGGTATGAGGCGAGGACCACCCTGCCGCATCACAAACATCCTGCAGGGAGGCTCCTGCCAATAGTGCCTGGGAGGCAGCCATACTCCTAGTAGAGTGGGACCGAGCGGCCATAGGGAAGGCCGTCCGGCCGCCTCATAAGCGAGTGAGATGGCCTCGATCACCCACTTGCTCATTCTCTGCTTTGACACAGGGCCCCCTCTCGAGGCTGGCCCGTAACAGACAAAAAGCTGGTCAGTTTTCCTCCACAGGGCAGCTCTGTGGACATATGCGTCTAAGGCGCGAACAGGACAAAGCAGATTAGATCTTTCCCGGTCTGACGTCGCTAGCGGAGGTGGACAAAAGGCTTGAAGGACAATAGGTCTCACAGGGTTAGTGAGGACCTTCGGAACATACCGGGCCTCGGCGCGAAACGCTCTAGCCATACCCGGAGCAAATTCCAAGCACGAGGGTGCCACAGAGAGAGCTTGCAAATCCCGATCCTCTTCAGGAAGAAATAGCCAGTAAAAACACTGTCTTAGAGTAAGGAACTTATCCGTGACTTCCTCCATCGGCTCGAAAGGAGCCTCGGAAAGGCCTCGCAGGACTATAGAGAGGTCCCAGGCCGGCACCCTAGTACGTGTCACAGGCCTCAGCCTCAAGGTTCCACGGAGGAAACGGGTTACTAGCGGGTGTCGCCCGATAGACACTCCACTCAAAGGAGTGTGGTAGGCCGCTATGGCCGCCACATACACCTTCAGAGTGGAGGGGGCTAGCCCAGCAGAGAATCTATCCTGCAGGAATTCCAGCACCGCGCTCGCAGGGCAGTTAACTGGATTCAACAGGCGTTCTCGACACCATACGGTGAAGAGTCTCCACTTCAGATAGTACAGTTTCCTCGTGGAGGGAGCTCTGGAGTGTAGAATGGTCTCCACAACCTCAGTTGAGAGACCGGAACTTATGAGCTGGGCCCCCTCAGAGGCCAAGCCCACAGTTTCCACAACTCCGGGCGAGGGTGTACGAATACGCCGCCCGCCTGAGAGAGAAGGTCCCTCCTGATCGGAATCTCCAGGGGAGAGCCGTCGAGGAGAGATACCAGGTCCGAGAACCATACTCGACCCGGCCAGAACGGGGCTACTAGCAGAAGACGGGCCCGTCCGGCGCACTCTCTCTAGAACTCCCGGAAGCAGAGCAATCGGGGGGAAAGCGTACAGGAGCAGCCTCGGCCACTCCTGCACCATCGCATCCAGTCCCAGAGGAGCTGGATGCGACAGGGAGAACCACAAGGCGACAGTGCGAATTTTTCGTGCGTGGCGAACAGGTCCACCTGGGCCCTGCCGAACTTCTCCCAAAGGAGCTCCACCACCTCGGTGTGGAGTCTCCACTCCCGAACCTCGGCCCTGCCTCGACAGGATGTCTGCTTCCACATTCTGGCTCCCGGAATATATATTGCCCTGACTGACAACAATTTCCCTTGAGCCCAGAGGAGCATAAGGCGCGCCAGCTTGTACAACCAGCGGGACCTCAAACCCCTGATGGTTGATATAGGACACCACCCGATGTGCTGTCTGTGCTCACCAGCACATGATGGCCCCTGAGATGTGGCAGGAAGTGTTTTAGTGCTAGAAACACTGCCAGCATTTCTAGGCAATTTATGTGCCACGACGCTATTGTTCCTGCCACAGACCCTGGGCGGCGACCACTCATGATCGCCCCCAGCCCGTCAGGAGGCATCCGTGGTCAGAGACGCGCCCGACACGGTGCCCCCAGGGGCGGGCCTTGGGTCAGGAACCAAGTGTCCTTCCACATAACCAAGGCGCGGAGACATCGCCGCTGGCTTGATTACGAAAAGGATTTCCCCTCGGGAAAACCCCTGGTCTTGAGCCACCACTGCAGTGGCCTCATGTACAGCAGGCCCGAAGGAATCACGTTGGGCGCTGCTGCCATTAGACCTAACAGTCTCTGGAACTGTTTCACAGTGAGTGGCTGATCTAGTTTCACCCCGCTCATGGCTGAGAGGATCGACCCTACATGAGGCTCTGATAAGCGGGCCTGCATAGAGACCGAATCCCAACTCACACCGAGATAAGTGATCTTTTGCACAGGAGACAGAACACTCTTCTTGGGGTTGAGCCTCAGCCCCAACCTCCTCATGTGCGAGAACAACATCTCGATGTTGAACGCGAGACGAGCTGACCGTGCCATGATCAGCCAGTCGTCTATATAATTGAGAATCCGGACCCCCTGCAGCCGCAAGGGGACCAGAGCAGCGTCCACACACTTCGTGAGCGTGCGGGGTGAAAGGGCTAGACCGAAGGAAGCACCCGATACTGGCACGCTTCTCCCTGAAAGCGAACCTCAGATACTTCCTGTGCTGCGGAAGGATGGAGATATGAAAATATGCATCTTTGAGATCTATCGTGACAAACCAGTCCTCGGACCTGATCTGAGACACGATCTGTTTGAGTGTGAGCATCCTGAACTTGAGCCTTGCCACTGCCCGGTTCAGAATGCGTAGATCTAAGATGGGGCGCAGCCCTCCATCCTTCTTTGGCACTATGAAGTACCGGCTGTAAAAGCCTGACTCCCTGTCTGGGACCTCTCTATAGCCCCCTTTGCAGCAGAGTCTGTACTTCCTGAGACATCACCAGAGCCTGTTCGGGCCCACACGTAGGCAGAACCCGTTGAAACTGGGGGACGACATCTGAACTGAATGGCGTACTTCACCCTTATACATCGCAGGACCCACTGAGAAATATGCGCAGATTTTCCCATTCCGACACAAAATCTACTAAGGGTACCAGCCTCTCGAGGCTGGCCTCTGATGCTCCGCATGAGTACAGCGCCCTGAAGCGGCGAACCGGCAGGAAACAGCCGACCTAACGGCACCAACTCCTCCGCGGAGGGTGCGGGCCATCCTCGGATGACCCGTGGGCCTCCCACGCCCGGCGCCGGGCGGGGTTGGTGGGTTGGCCCGTGAGGGTACCGCGGACGACGGGTACCGTGATACCGCGGTAAGCACCGTCCGTCCGCGGAGGATCACCTCACTGTCCTGGGCCCGCAGGCGCCAGGACCGACGCAGCCTTCCTCGCCACAATGACCGCCCTCAGATCGGCCCTGACTTGGAAGGCTGCGCCTGTGAGTGCCGCGCACCCGGCTGCCCTTTTTGTGGGGCCATACGAGTGGCGACACTCACTTTTTGCTGCACCCTATGGGAGGAGCTCAGACTCGGCGCCTGCTGCTCCCGCCCAGCAGCAGACGAGACCTGGGCCTTACGGGGAGGAACTGCTTGAGCGCCGACTGCTTTTTGGCCTCCAGGAACCTGTCGGTGACGGTATTGACGGCATCACCGAACAGACCTCCTGGAGCCAGCGGCGCATCGAGCAGAAAGCTCTTATCTCTCTCCCTTATCTCCGTAAGGTTGAGCCACAAATGTCTCTCCGAGGCCACCAGGGCTGCCATAGAACGCCAACACACCTGGCCGCTCCTTGGTGGCCCGGAGAGCGAGATCTGCTGTGGATCGGAGCTCAGTAATGACATCAGCTCCGATCTCGTGGCTCTCCCCCAGGTCTTTCAACAGGTCAGCCTGGTATGCCTGCACAATGGCCATAGTATGCAGACATGCGGCGGCCTGACCTGCTGCCGAGTATGCTTTACCCACTAGCGTTGATGTAGTTTTTAAGGGCTTTGTGGGTAAAGCTGGAGCCTTTATGGCAGATGCCGATTCAGGCGAGAGATGGCTCGCAAGCGTCTCTTCAACCCGAGGCATCTGACCATAACCGTGCCTTTTCAACCCAGAGATGTTACTATAGACAGATGTGCCTGGGTTGAAAACACGTGCAGACACGGTCGCTCCACGATCTCGCTACCTCGGTGTGGAGATCGGGGAAAAACGGCAGACTCCTACGTGGAGGCTGAGCAGAGCGCGAGGGGAGAAAGCGCTCGTCGAGCTTACTTTTTATAGTAGCTCGCTCATTATGCTCATGTGGCCAGTCGATGTTTAATCTGGCCACAGCTCTGCTCAAAACCTCCATGAGCTCCTCACTTGCAGGGGATTGAAGTGGCGAGTCCTCAATCCCTGCATCGACAGTGCAGATATCGACCTCCTCGGAGGACGATAGCTGCAATGCCGCGGCCGGCCCCCGGGCGGGAGAAACCGCAGCGCGGGCTCCCGAACCCATAGACGC
Organism: Gobiocypris rarus; assembly: GCA_023029165.1. Taxonomy (NCBI): domain Eukaryota; kingdom Metazoa; phylum Chordata; class Actinopteri; order Cypriniformes; family Gobionidae; genus Gobiocypris; species Gobiocypris rarus. Next base: position 42,488,734 of record CM040934.1, read on the forward strand.
GCGCCGGATCTGGCGGGTGAAGGCTGAGATAGGGCGGCCCGCCTCAAACCCCTCCACCAGATCCATCTGCGAACCCCACATCATGAGCCGTCGCTGTGCCTCAGCAGCAGCGGGACCCGCACCGCCGGGAACGCAAGCCGGAGCGCCCTCCTCGAAGAGCGCCCGGCGGGATCGCAGCACGCGAAGAGGCAGAGCCTCACACTGCTCGCAGCCGCCACCCTCGAGTGCCGACTGCGCGTGCTGCTCTCCCAAACAAACAACACACATCGAGTGTGTCCCCACCCGTAATGAAACGTGAGCAGGAGGCACACACCTAACGAAATGCTGTTCGCCGCCATATTTTTCTCAAAACAACAAAGTCTGAACTCAGACACAACACAGATTTGGACAGAATGAACACAGAGCGCTTGTTGAAGGCAACAGAAGCTAAAGGCGTGTGTTTGCCGGGGTGCTTTATAGTTTCCGGGTCTATGACGTCACCCGCCATGACGTACTCTCTCTCTATTGGATGGATGGCATACGTGCTTCACGACGCAATCACGCAGAGGCGTTCCCAAAGCGGTGACGCAGCTCGAGTTCCCTTGAAAGGGAAATAATATTTTGTTTTTGAACCGTTGAACCTCTCCCCACTTTTAAAGTAATTACATGGCTAGAAGGAACGCACATGATACATATTCACTACCAAATACCTCACAAAGTATCAATAAATCACAAATACTCAACTGTTAACTGTGAATTAAACATTATATAACATTATAAACACCAATATATGGCGTGACGCATCATATAACAAAACTGCACGTAATCATACTAACGCCTAACCGGATTAGCGTTTATCCGCAATCATACCCGCAATCGTCATGACATTCACAATAACAGCTACAAAGTGTTGACAAAACAATATTCACATAATTACTCACATTCGTTGCATGAACACACAACATTGAAGAATGTCAGGAGCACACAGGTAGAGCTGTTATCACATCAGTCTAGTGGAAGTGGCAAATCTGATATCAGTCCATCAGAGCACACTAGGGATGCGCGGTATACCGGTACTGGGAAAATACCGGTATTTATTTTATTTCAAACGGTACGATATCATGATTTTGCTCATTTCGATATTTGCTGCTGTTCCGAAGTTCACCGCTAGGTGGCAGTGCGCTACCCAAAATGACGTGAAACCGGCAAATGCGGCAACAGAATAAAATGAATACAGCGGTTGAATCTCACTCAACACGCGCAAAACTCATTAATAAAGACAGGAGTAGACGTGACATTTGGAATTACTTTGCTTATAAAACTTCTGAAGAACCATCAAACCTTACCAAGCATCTGTCACTTAATTCATGACTGGTAAGACATTAAGAGATCGACAGGTGAGTGCATCATTCAAACGATCTTAGACATTTATTTTCTTTCAACACTGATCAACACACATACATAAGATCGTATCGTTAAATATAAAGAAATCTCCGGCGTTCTTTTCAACCAGTGAAGTTTAGACCTCATAATATATTTGCACGCATACTACACTATATACATCCGTGAAAGACATAACCAATTGTGTTTATGTGACATTTTTGACATAATTTTGTGTGTATTATTTGACTAAGGAAAACAAACTTAATTTGAATGGAATGAGCTCTTTAGGCTTGTTTGTTTGTTGTTGGTATGAGCGCAAAGAAAACTCTCAAGTGCTCCCATTCCATATATATTACGAAATGCTAAAAAATCGCTTGCATGTTCAAATGGGCAAGGTTTAAAAGACGTGGCAGTGATTTCCATCAGCTGTCCCGCAACAGAAGCGATAGTGTTGAATCTGAGATTGCTTTTATAGTGCAGGTGCGATGTCTTCTGAAGCCAGAAGCAATTTGCTAATTTGAGAGAATGGAGACGCGCAGTTACGCTGAAATTACGTACAAGAAATTTTCCAAATGACTGATTAATGTGATAATCTTTGTTGATTGATTTAATAATAAACATTTGGGTAATTTCCACTTCATAAACCCAAAACTTGCGAGAGTTAGTATAATTATGCGCAATACCCGCATCTAAATTCAGACCCTGTATGGTATCGATTTAATATCGGTACTTGGTATTAGATTGTGGTACCGCATCAAGCCAAAATTGTGGATCAAGCCATCTCTAGAGCACACTACAGATTTTATGTTCCGGACGGGTTTCTCACAATGACAAATATAGTAACATTTTAAAATTCAAGCTTGAGATTTTACTGGGGCACAGCAGATTTATACTGGGCAGTGCCTCAGTAAAAGGGGTCTAGTGACGCCCCTTTGACTGATTAAAATATAATGTCCAACTGTTTATTTTTGTATTTTGTATAGGCTGTAACAAACAAAATAATTATAAATAAACTGCATTATGGATTATTTGCAAGTAGCATTGACTTTATGTTTTACATTTCTCTCCATCAGATTTCCGTCTGTTGACTGTGGATCTGAATTCAGTGCATAATTGGCTTCGTCTGTCTGAGAGAAACACAGTGATCACTTACTCTGACACATGTGTGCCATATCCTCATCATCCTGACAGATTTGATTGTTGGCTTCAGGCGATGTGTGTGGAGGGTGTGACTGGACGCTGTTACTGGGAGGTGGAGTGGAGTGGAGATGGGAGATCAGGGCCAGACATAGGAGTGACATATAAGAGCATCAGCAGGAAGGGAAATGGCCCTGAGAGTGTAGCTGGACGTAACGATCAGTCCTGGACTGTGGACTGCTCCCCTAATCATTGCTCATCCTGGCACAATAACATGGAGACCGTCCTTCCTGTGGTCAGTGTCTCCAGTAGAATAGGAGTGTATGTGGATCACAGCGCAGGGATTTTGTCCTTCTACAGCGTCTCAGACACAATGAGCCTCATCCACAGAGTCCAGACCACATTCACTCAGCCACTCTACGCCGTGTTTGGATTTTGTAGACAGACAGCGGTGAAACTGTGTCATCTGACCCATTCAATTATATAGAGATTCTACTAATTATTTTATCATATTTACTACTGAGATTTTAATAGTCACATATGTATTATGAGTAAAACTTATCATCAGATGAGAACAAAGTATACAAGTTAGACATAAGAATGTGTACAAATGTGTGAAATTTAGTCATGTTGTTGAAATGTTATGTAACTTGTTTGACAGTCAAAAGTGGCTTTCAAATCTCTCAATAAATTATTTTTTTTTACTAAATAAAGGGGCAAGAAGTTTGTGAACCCTATATTTGGATTTTTGCATAAACACATTATGTACTTTTCACATTCATATTGAATACAGTGAGTAATCATTTCTACAGGAAAGACTCGGGAGAATTATTTAGACAAAAGCGTATGTATTAATAACTCAGCAAGCTGATAATGTACAGAGTCATTTGGCATAGGCCCCGTCCGTAGTGAATAATCCGAGGGTATCGGATCTGCCATTCCTGCCGAAGACAGGGCAGGGGCGTAGCCGACCCCCGGGAGGTATGGACAGGGCCATCCTGGTGGTGGTGGGGAGGATGGGGGTAATCGTCGCTTCAGTATCTGCGAACTCAAACATGTGTAAGTACCGAGCTTTTATACAGTGAGCATGCGAATATAATTGAATTGGAGTGAAGGCGATAAGTGACGTAGTAATTGAGTCTTCCCAGCAGAACTTATGCTAAAGCTTTCATTTCCAGTGCAGGGTGGAGAAAGTAAGTGAACCCTTAAAGGTACCGTTTTTCCTGTGTTTTTGAAGCTTTGATTGTGTTTACAGTGTGCAATACAACACATGTTCATGTTTTGTGTATAAAAAAACAGTATTTTTCACACAGTTTACTTCTCTGTATACCGCTGTTTTCACTGATGAAAAAACGGGCTGATGATTTCCTTGTTCTATGAAGTCCCTCCTTCAGAAATACTGATTGGGACAGCGCTTCCCGTGTTGTGATTGGACAGCAGATTAGCACACGTTGCCCGGAAAGGTCCCGCCTCTTACCATAACGGGGAGATACGCGCGCTCAATGTTACTGTAGACATGGCGACAAACACACTCTACAAACGCTACACTTCCTCTGCAACACTTCCTCTTCTCCACGTGGGAGAGCAACAAGACCACGCCCCCTTTTTGCGTATTCTTGTGGGCGGAGTTTAGTCAACAAACTGTTCTAGTGATGTCATTAAAGCAGGAAGTGCAGGGGTGTAGTCCAAACCGGCCGTTCGCTGTAGGCTTTGAAAGGGAACGTCTGTTAAATAAAATATCTCACTTGGCATTGACCTTTGAGCTTTATAATTTTACAGGTATTATTTATGCTCTAACAGCAACATTACACACTTACTACACTTTGAAAAATATTAGTAACTAAAGCTGTATATTTCCAAAAAACGTATTGTTGCCTACACTGACCTTACCAGGCTTTTTTACAGTAAAATACTGGCAACAATTGACTGTTAATTGTACAGTTATTTACTGTAATCTACAGTATGTTACTGTAAAAATAGTATGCGTATAATTAAAACTCGAGGTACCTAATTTAACTTGTAGAAAACGACTGGTCTTAAATTGGCCAACTGCTATGTAATTTATAAACTAGTATTTATAATGCGCTATTAATTCATCAGACAAAAATGTAAAATCTGTAACTTGAATGCAATGTAAATCCCTTTGGATAAAAGTATCTACCAAATGCATTAATGTAAATGTAAATGCAAGATCGCTCGTAAACGAGACATTTATCTTGCATGATTTCTTTACCTATAACAAATTGTATTTTCTGTTAGTTACAGAGACTTGGCTGAACTTGTGCCCAGGTATCAAAAATCAGTTAAAGGTGCCCTAGAATGAAAAATGAATTAACCTTGCCATAGTTAAATAACAAGAGTTCACATACAGAGAGTGCCTCCTCCTTCATATGCAAATCTCTTTAGTGAAAAACATCACAGAAAAACAGGCGAATCTCAACATAACAACTATGACGCAATCGCTGGGATCATTAATATATGCATAAATGGGTTGAAATCGCACTCAGAATGCGGTGGAAATCGCGTTCGCAGGGGCACTGTGGTGCCATCGAAAAGGGCACTTTCACTTTCAAAAGGGCAGGGGCTCGGACAGTTTTTCAAACCAGGGACAATATCAAGCAGTGACGCTCAGTGTCTGATACTGAAGAGACAATTCCAACCATATTCCTGCAAGCAGTAAGTAGTGATTTTACCCACTTCTTGACTGTCAAACCCATTTCTGATTAATTTGAAAGTTTCTTAGTGAGACAACATTAACGATAATATCTTCTGTGTTGTCTAGATCCAATGCAAGAGGCTAGTGCCGTAACAATAGGAAACTCATAGCACACATAACAGTTTGACAAATGACATGTGAAAATTATTTCCTGCCAGTGTTGTCATAAAATACAACAGTAGATATGTATGTCGATCCCTTTTGTCGGATTGAAATCTAAATTAGCCTATATTTCATCATCAAGAATCGAACTACGTTAGTTTAGTTGCTCACAGATAGCTCACTCAATCATTCTATACATTACTTTGTTTGGCTAAATAAATCGACTTTTAAATCAGTACTCTACAGTCAAACTGTAACGTTACTGTACAAACAACATGCGCTACCCAGTTCAGTTTGTGATTCAAAGTTACTAGCCTATAACCTGTTTACAGCAGCGACGCGTTGTAGGATTGGTGGATGCCAACCACTGTAAACATGAAGACGCACTGTGGGCGTGTTTCCGTTTATTCAAGTATGAGCGGCAGTCATGGCAAGTCAAGGCAAGAGCAAGACGAGTTTCTCAAAGTGGAAATATGCTCGTTATTTCAGCTTAGTTGAGCATAAAGAAAAAAAGCTGTGTCTTTATATAGTTGAATAGTTGAAATACCCATGACTCCATCTCTAATCGTTTAGAGCTCAAATGTATTGGTGAGAGGGAGTTACAGTTTCTGAGGGAATACTGTGCCATTATGAAGCCTCTCACAGTTACGGATATCCTGCAAGGATAAGAAAACTGTTACTATGACACCCTCCTGCCCACAATAGAAGTGTTGATGTCTAAGCTGCTGGCCTACCTGATGCCATAGTTCAGGTAAGAAACATTCATCAATATTCAAAAGAAGTTTATAGATGTAAACATTCATATTTTTAGATGAGCAAGCACCAATATAGCCTAAGAAATGGATATAATGTAAAGTGCACAACATAATGTTTAAATGATTTTATAACTCATATCTATAGGTCAAAAATCACATAGTGGTGTACAGCTTTCATTTATTTGTTTCAAAATGTGTTGTGTTATGTTGTGCATTGTTGATAGTTTTCATACTTAAGCTGTGAAAGGAAAAACATTTTAAGGGCTTGATTCTGAATATATTATTCAGTTTGTTTTGTTATTTATTTCAGAAATCCTTGTGATATATCCATTTCATGCTGGTCTGACTTTAATAAAAGAGTTTAAACATTACTTTAAGTCAGTTTTGTGTTTGTATAGACCCTAACACATAAAAGGGCATTAATGGGAACATTAAAGAATGTTCTTTAAAAAAGTAACTAAAAAATTAAACTGCAGGCAATTAACTGCAAGCACCACATACTGACAGAAAAACACAGAATTGTTGACATTTTTGCAGATTTATTAAAAAAGAAAAACTGAAATATCACATGGTCCTCAGTATTCAGACCCTTTGCTAAGTATTTAGTAGAAGCTTTTGATCTAATACAGCCATGCGTCTTTTTGGGAAAAATGCAACAAGTTTTTCACACCTGGATTTGGGAATCCTCTGCCATTCCTCCTTGCAGATCCTCTCCAGTTCTGTCCGGTTGGATGTGAACGTTGGTGGACAGCCATTTTCAGGTCTCTACAGAGATGCTCAATTGGGTTTAAGTCAGGGCTCTGGCTGGGCCATTCAAGAACAGTCACGGAGTTGCCACTCCTTCGTTATTTTAGCTGTGTGCTTGCGGTCATTGTCTTGTTGGAAGGTGAACCTTCGGCCCAGTCTGAGGTCTTGAGCACTCTGGAGAAGGTTTTCGTCCAGGATATGCCTGTAGTTGGCCGCATTCATCTTTCCCTCGATTGCAACCAGTCGTCCTGTCCCTGCAGTTGAAGAACACCCCCACAGCATGATGCTGCCACCACCATGCTTCACTGTAGGGACTGTATTTGACAGGTGATGAGCAGTGGTTTAGTCCACACATACCGCTTATAATTAAGGCCAAACAGTTCTATCTTGGTCTCATCAGACCAGAGAATCACTGCGGGCAGCCCACTGTGGGCCCAGATAGTGGCATGAAATGCGGGGCACGTGTAAGCCCCACATTTTGGAGGCCATGTGGGGCCCCAGTGTGACAGCTCAAAGTGTGGGTTGACTGTGGGCTGGCCCATATGGGCCCATGTGGGCCCAGATACCGCAATATGGGCAAATCCGCTGTGGGCCACGCATGGGCTAACCCACTGGGGACCTGTAGGGGTTTTCTGTGGGCAAACCCAACTGTGCACAAAGTAATCCCACATGGGGCCCAAAAGGGTTTACCCTTGGCCACACTTACCTACAGTGAGCCCACACTGGCGTGTTTGCTGGAGTTACGTCAGCTTTGACAGCATTGGCTCTCATGTGTCTCGTGACCGATTGCGTCATGCTAGATAGTCGTGTGTATCATTTCAATGAGATATATAAATGAGTCGAGTGTGTTCACTGAGCTGCGGGATCATCATTTCAGTGATTAAAACATTAAGATCAACTCTGTTCTTCACATGAAGATATCGTATGGCTTCAGAAGACTTGGAATGCAACAGTTTTTGCAATAAATACCTGTGACTGTACTTTTCTTTGCCTGTTATTTGTTTTATATTGTTGGTAACGTTAGGTAGGTAGGAAGTGGGTAGGTTTAGGGTAGGAGTGGAGTTAGTTGCTCCAAAATATAAATGTAGGCTATAAATATTCATAAGATCGTGTCTGCTTTTACAAATGCAAATAATTAAGTGTGTGTTGGAACAGGGAATCTGTGTGTGGACCGGTCGTTGACTTACATAGGCATCACTTCCATGAATCACTTTGGACCAAGGTATTCGGCGGGCCAAAAAAAACCCTGGCCGTTGGCCCTGAGGAAGCCCTGATTAGGCCAGATCAAGCTCTAGTGGTGACAATAGAAGCATGACTGGGCCTGACACGCACTGGCACGACAGTGGCTAATGATTACTGTTCTTTAGATGTCTAAAATACACATGATCGCGATTTATGAGAGAGCATTTCCTGCTGTTTAAACACCGCCTAAAAGAGCACTAATTCTTGCAAGCTGTGCGTAGCCGGAGCAGGTTATGTTCAGAGAGTGAGTTGCCATGGTTACTTACATACCCTGAAAGTTACCTCCGTTTCTGGAACCGAAAGTTGAGGTTATCCGTGAACTTACTCTTAAACATACCCGGGTATGTCACATAACCTGCTCTCTGGAATAACCCCTGGACTTTACACCTCTGCACAGGGGGGTGTCCCGGTGGCTAGAGCCACTGCCCCTCTCCCCTCATCGGCTGAGGTGCCCCTCGTACCCCCTTCCCTCGCTTATCCTCAGAAGATTCCCATAAATGTTCTGTTCCGCTGAAAATCCACTAATTCCGCTAAACCGCTCCGTGTTTTCCCGCAGCATCGCTCACACTCAGTGGCCGCTCTCAGTTCCGTAATGTCATCCCATTAACAGGTAAATTACAAACCACAATCCACAGTACAGACAGTGATTTATCCGCGGAATTAGTGTAGTTTGTTTTTGTATTTCTGTCGGTAATGTTTTGCTCTGATCTTCTAATAGAGCTAACAACTTCCGGAAGATAATTGTCTTATCAAATGATTGTACTGATCTAATATAAATAACACAACATTTGCTCTCATCAGCACACTTTATAGACTCAAAACAATGACTAATGGACTCAAAAAGGCAGGCTAAAGCCCATTCAACTTTGCAAATATGGATTCAAGCCTCCATCATATCAGAGGGTAAATCATCATATAGAATATTTAGACAATATATAAAGTATATTTCCAATTATAATCAATTTTCTGAGTTAATACTAGTATCTATAACATCATATTTATGATATTTTATTAAGACCATGTCTATATGCAATTAAAAAAGGTAATACACTATAAATGTTCTACATGAGTTGTATCATAGGGTACAACCTAAGAAAAATGCTTTTTTATAATGTCTAAGTTAATACTTGTTAAAAAAAATCTCTTTAGCAAAGTTTGTACTATGTAATATGTTTATTTTGATAAATAAAACAATTAATTATTGTTCAATAAATATTAAAAACCTTTTAGAAGCATAATTACAAAAACATAAATTGAATTAGCACTAAAGCCTTACAATTCTATTTACAATATGACTGTAAAAGGTTTGTTATTCATTTTCTATATTAAGATGAAACTCAACCCTGTTAAAGTGCCCCTTTGGTTTGGTTTGGGCCAGTGCCCCTCCACATGTCTGTGCACGGCCCTGTCTCTGCAGGCAGTTATGGGACTCTGAATCATTGGATGGACATTTTTTGGTCAGACCACATGTTTAGACCACTTCTATAGTTGATTGCTATCAGGATGTGTTTTTTTTTATTTTTTATTTTTTTATTATGTGCTATGGAAACTTCTGTCACCAAAACACATTCCTCCTATGTGTAAACATACCATTAGCTGTTTCTGATTCTCAATATTATGCAATAAACAATTACTGCTTCCATAAAGTAGCTGATAAATGTCTGAAAATGATTGATGAAATGTACGTCACATTAGCGTTGCGATTTATTTTAGCATGAAAATAGAAACAGGCCAAATTCCCATCTAATATATTTTTAATAAAGCAAGTCTGCAGTTACACAATCCTGCCAGCAGAGGAGCTCCTCACTCCACCACTGATGACACACAGAACCATGACAGCTGTTTAGAGACCGGGGATGTTGCCTTATTTGAAATACATATTTTTAAACTTAAGTATAGTCTACATTCCTAAGGATGGGATACATTTCTGAATAGGTGCTCTATTGACTTAAATGGCATATCGAGATAAACTAAATATTCAGTAGCATTTCATGTAAAAATATCAAACGCAATCTTTATTATTATTCAATGTATAGCAAAAAGAAGCGAGATCCTTGTTATTTGTCATATGAAAGTGGTACATTATCCCTAGATTTTCGTGGTTTGTGACGTCTCCGGCGCTATTTCCCAATCACGTGATCTGTTGGCGCACGACACACGCCATTGCTGGGGGGATGTTGCTGTAACTAACACTAAATCTGAATCATGTCGTCTTCAAGTGCCACACCAGACCCTAAAGGTAACTGTGCGAAGTTTATCTGTAAAAATAGTAAGTCAAAATGTGTTTTTCTGATTCGTAGCCTACTATTTGTTTTACTTTCGTTTTGATGTTTTACATTGTTTACCCTTTAAATATGAACCCATGGGTAGAACAGGGTTATGCCTGGCTCACACTACAGGAGTTTTAGACCGATTTATACCCGATTTCCCCCTCCCGAGAATCGGAGAAAAAATCTTGTCCACGACCTCGATCGGTTCCGATGTTCGGCGCTGATTATCTGGTAATGTGAGACGTTCACAGATAAAATCTTGCCCCTCCCGATCTGCTCTCACATAAATCGGGCTCTCCCCGATCATATCAAACATGTTTGATATTTATCGGGATGAGCAAGATTGTAATAACGTCAGTACTGTCACAATAGCCAATAGGAAACAAGAAGTCTACGACTAGACGGAAGTGACGGACATTTCGAAATGGCGACCGTGAAACCGACAACACGGATAACAATAATTAGATAGATAGATAGATAGATAGAGAGGGGATTGTTTGTGCGTGTGTGTATGTGCGCACTGCGTGTTTGTGTGTGAGTGAGAGAGAGAGAGAGAAAGCTGCAAACCCTTGTTTCTTATAAGTAGACACATTTCATAATACATACTATACTAGCATCAATTGTATTTTCATATTACAGCACAAATCTACACTGTAAAAGGTGACACTATCGCTTTTGAACTAGGCAGCAAACATTCTAGCACACTATGATACTAATATAAGGTACATTTTACCTCCATTTCTCGCTGAAGAACTGACAGTCCATGTTGATCCCGTCTCCCCAAACATTTTCTCATCCACACTCGTTTATTTTTCCACTTTTGTTTTTTTTTTTCACAACAAACGATCATTATTGATAGAGCAAGTTTTCGGTTTACAGTATCCATTTTCCCCGATTCCAATCTGTTGCGTAGATCACGTGATGCGCTTCCTCTGGCACGATAATCTTAATAACATGTTGTAGTGTGTGATGCTTCGCGAATTTCAAATCTTGTAGTGTGAGCATGTTTAAGATTTGAGGGAAGAAAATCTGCAAAGATTCTCCTGAAGTGTGTGCTGCAACCAGATTTTACAATCGGATAGGATTTTAAAACTCCTGTAGTGTGAGCCAGGCATTAAAGGCACACCTTAAGAAAAGGGTGCTTTTCACTGCTCCCATAGACTGCAGAAAAAATCAGTACAGACACACTGGGTAATAACCAGCATGAGGCATCTAGGACACAGATACAAATATAAATAGCTGAAACATTTATTCATTTTTTTTTCTCACAAATATACAATATAATATGTCTATATTTTAAAAATACAGAAACAAAATGATTATTTGAAATATTAGAGATTCTGAAAACATTAAAGGATATCCCATTAACCCGCACTGGTTCGGGGCGGGGATTGAACACACACGCACATACATACACACACGCACAAACAATCCCGCTCTATCTATCTATATAATTATTGTTATCCATGTTGTCGGTTTCACGGTCGCCATTTCAAATGTCCGTCACTTCCGTCTAGTCGTAGACTTCTTGTTTCCTATTGGCTATTGTGACAGTACTGACGTTATTACAATCTTGCTCATCCCGATAAATATCAAACATGTTTGATATGATCGGGACAGCCCGATTTATGTGAGAGCAGATCGGGAGGGGCAAGATTTTTCTCCGATTCTCGGGAGGAAACCGGGTATAAATCGGTCTAAAACTCCTGTAGTGTGAGCCAGGCATTAGTGAATAATAAAAATAAAAAGCGAGTCACTTACATGTATATTTACATGTATACTCTGTTCATATACAACTTTGAGCTATTATGACTCTTGGGTAACACTATTTGAAGTGTCTAGTTTAAAATAAGACCAGATTTATGAATATAGACCATAGGGTTTAAGAGCTGCAGACATTTTCATTTGGGAATGTCGTTTTCAGAAAATTTAAAAAATTGGGGCGCTGGTTAACAGGTTTTAATATAGGTTTACAACAGTAACAGTAAATGATATTTTATTAAATGAAATGATTAATATCATATTTTAATATTTTGTTGCATTAAAAATATGGTGATTATCTCCAACTTAATATATTATATTTACCATCTAAATTGCATTTTCAGTTTGTGCACGCATAGGTTGGGACGTAATGGAAACGCAATTGCATGCAAAGTCCGTTTGCACTTTCACTTCCTCTGTCCTGCCACAACCCGCACAAAATTCAATCCCCTTTGCACTTGCATTTGCAATGTCTAACACACAGTCAAGTGTCAATCAGTCCTGTGGGCGGGGTTTATTGATACACACAGTCTGGCAAATCTGCCACAGTCCAATACCAAATTTAGTCTATATTATTCTGACATATATCAGATTTAAACCGGATTAGTAAATTGTTTCGCTATGAATGCTAACACCAGGCTTTGATTTGCTTATTAAAAACGTAATGCTTGTCCTGCCTGTTCATTTCTTCCAAATCTTTTTAGATCCTCACGATGTTCAGACAAGGAAAAGACGTAATAGTCCTGAGTTTAAACGTCCAAATAGTAAGTGTGCCTACAACACTATGTGTCTCCTTATTTTCTTAATTCTTATGTCAATTGAATTCATTTTTTTAGATTAAGTATTGCTTTGAATTGAATTCTGCACATCATCTTTTTATCTCAGTGTCCTTGAGAAGGATGGTGTTGGTGGGAAGGACTGGAGCAGGTAAAAGCTCCTCTGGAAACACCATCCTGGGCAGGAGAGCCTTCAGAGCCGCCAAAAGCGCTTCATCTGTTACTAAAGAGTGCTGGAAGGAGACGGGAGAGGTTGCAGACCATCAGCTGGAGCTGGTTGATTGTCCAGGGATCTTTGATACGTCACTTTCAGAGAATGAAATCATAAAGGAAATGAGCAAGTGTGTAAACATGACGGCCCCTGGACCTCACGCCATCATCCTGGTCATTAAACTGGGTCCGTTCACTGAAGAAGAGAGACTGTCCGTGGAGAAGATCAGAGCTGCATTCGGAGAAGAAGCCGATAAACACACAATCATCCTCTTCACTCACGGTGATGAACTCTCAGAGGACATCGAACAAACACTGAGTGAAGCACGACCTGATTTAAAACACCTCATAAAATCATGTGGCGGACGGTATCATGTGTTCGACAACTCTAAAATTTGTGACCGCAAACAGGTGTTAGAGTTCCTGGATAAGGTTGATGAAATGCTGTGCATGAATGGCGATAAGCATTACACCAGTGACATGTTCAAGCATGTGGAAGAAATGCTGAGGAAGAAAGAGGGAGAGCTTAGGAAGGAATACAGTCAGATGATACAGGAATTAAGAGCCACATTTGATGAAGAAGACCAAACTGGAGGAGAGCATTAAACAACTGAAGGAATCCGGGAAGACAAAAGACCAGAAAATTAAAGATCTGGAGGAGCAACTGAAAAAGACGGACAGACATTTTAAAGAGTTTAAGCGTTTTTATGAGCGGAAATGCAAGAATGCGAGACAGGAGGTGGAAGAGACACAAGTGGATGAAAACATCCCAGCGATCAGCAGAAAACTACGAAAACTTCGAGTCTGACATATTCTAAAACTGAATTTTTAAATCTATTATTAGGCAAAAATATTTTTTTTATATATCTGATCTTTGACTCTTACAGTTCACTCTTAAATCAGATCTTTGAGTTATATGGCCAGTGTATATTGTGTATGTAGCATGATGTCCTTGTGAAGGTAGCCTTGTGTGTGTGTGTGTGTGTGTGTGTGTGTGTGTGTGTGTGTGTGTGGACTGGTAATCCCTACGGTATGGGGACAAAATGTCCCCACAAAGATGGCAATATCCAAATTTTTGTCCTTGTGGGGACATTTTTTTGGTCCCCATGAGGAAAACATCTTATAAATCACACTAAGTGATTTTTTTTGAAAAAGTAAAAATGCAGCATGTCTCCTGTGATGGGTAGGTTTAGGGGCAGGGGCAGTGTAGGGGGATAGAAAATACGGTTTGTACAGTATAAAATGCATTACGCCTATGGAATGTCCCCATAAAACATGGAAACACAACATGTGTGTGTGTGTGTGTGTGTGTGTTCATGTTTTTCTATCCTGGTGGGGACTTAAACCTGACTGCACACAGACTCATGGGGACTCGTGTCACCGTGGGGACCTAAATTGAGGTCCCCATGAGGAAACAAGCTTATAAATCATACAAAATTTGTTTTTGAAAATGTAAAAATGCAGCATGTCTCCTGTGATGGGTAGGTTTAGGGGCAGGGGCAGTGTAGGGGGATAGAAAATACAGTTTGTACAATATAAAATGCATTACGTCTATGGAGAGTCCCCACGAAGATAATAAACCAGACATGTGTGTGTGTGTGTGTGTGTGTGTGTGTGTGTGTGTGTGTGTGTGTGTGTGTGTGTGTGTGTGTAAAATCATTAAAACCATATAATCATTAAAGTTTAACTATGTTTCTATTATGTCATATCTTCAGTTAAAATATGGCCAATTAAATATGTAATTATTATAAGCCTGTATATAAGAGGACTTCAGGATAATTCTCTTTTACAGGGGTTTTGTTTTGTCTGTCATCGTTTTCAATTATTATTAATAATTTTCAATTATTATCAACTAAATTGTCAAAATAAAATGTTAAATACAATAATTTATTTAGTATTTTACATTAATGACAATTTACAAATATATAAATATTATTAAGAATTATATCAAAATTAATTTATACATAATGTAAAGTTTATCAAAGGGAGGGGGGGGGTGCTTCTTACCCCTCTTTGTTTTTACATTTTGTTGTATGACAACTAAATAAGCAAATGCTCTACTATGCATTTCCTGCTATACGTAATCAAAGCATCATCAAGCAGAGAGCTCGTCACTCCACCCCGCTCCTACTCAATGATTGACAGGGAGTGGAACCAATGGCGCAGAGCTAAAGTGAAAGTAGAAGAGAGGAGAAACAAACAACAAAAACACACAGGCTCAAAACGCTGGCTTTGCTTAACTGCTGCTACGAGGAAGTGAAATAAATAGCTTGGTACGAAGACTGCTGGCGCTGATACATCGGATGGTTTCATATAACAGTCACACTGGTTAAGGTATGTATTATGTTTCACTCCACCAACTTACAGTTAGTAAGAGAACAATTTCTACAATATATATGTTCGTAGGAAAAAAAACAGAGAAAGCACAACTGCGAGGTACACTTAAAAAGTAGGCCTAATTTACGTTTTTATTCAAGGGCGCTAGTGAGCTTTTGTAGATCCACTTCCCGTTTAGTCTCCTGAGACCCAGCCATTTTGTTCTGTCTGACTTTAATTTTTAATTTATTCGAGACCCTACTTCCAGGTGTCAGATCATCATCAGGCAAATATTTACTTTTAAATCGAACTTTACAGTTAAGCGCATTTTACGGAAAGGTAAAAGGTGTTTTTAAAGTTATGTGAGTTTTCAAAGCAGACTTTGATTTTCTTTTGCAACAAACATGGATATCTTCATTGTCCTCTGTAGGCTACTGTGGTTTTACATTGTGTATGACTGCAGTTGGATAGACAATAAAAGAAACTTTTTTAAAGTTTGTATGTTCTACTGATGTTTTTACACTATATTAATGTAACACAAAGCAATCTTTTTTCAGTGGGTCTCAGGTAGGGAAGGGCATTTTTGTATATTTCTCTTTTCAATTATCGATAGGTCTTAAAAAAAAAAAGTACTCAAGACTGAAGGGGTGGTCAAGTCAAGGCAAGTCAACGTTATTTATATAGCGCTTTTAACAATGCAGATTGTTTCAAAGCAGCTTCAGTGTTAAACAGAAAAATAATGCAACAAAATATATTTTGATTATCATACAGTGACAATGTGGGTTTTAGATCAGTAATTTGGTCTATATGGTTAATTTAGTTTAATAATTAGATTTATTTTGAAATATATTTGAAAAATAGTTTTTCCCCAACTGAGCAAGCCAAGCCAGAGGCGACAGTGGCAAGAAACCCAAACCCCATCAGGAGACCTAATGGAGAAAAATAAACCTTGGGAGAAACCAGGCTCAGTCGGGGTGCCAGTTCTCCTCTGGCCAACTAACAAACAGCGTATTATTATTATTCTGGCAATTTTACAGGTCAGAGGTCATAATAGATCTGAATATTCGAAAGCTCTGAGGCAACACGCCGGAGACAGGTTTTTATTGAGGATGCCGTATTGATTAAACAATTACTAAAGTGTAATATTCGAAAGATCGGCGGCAACACGCTGGAGATGGGTTGTTTTGAGGATGACATATCGATTTAAAGAATTATTAACCAGGAATATTCAAACAATCGGAGTCATCACGCCGGAGACAGGTCACGCATGTCTGTCATGGAGACAATGAAAATACTCTTATGGAGATTATTGTTGACAAATACAAACGAGACATGAAAACATGAACATATGACAAAAAAAAATAACTCCTAGATTGTGATGCATCAATGTTTTTGAAAAAGAAAGCTGAACCTGAATAAACAGCGTCTTGGGCCAAAAGGCCTGTTCACACTGGATGAGTTTTCGCGCGCATTTATCGCCAACGTTTAACACCTCATGACTAAACAAAGGCCGCCAATGTGAGTGTGCACATCAAAAATGTAAAAAAAAAAAAAAATTATTTTGTTTCGTTTTGACATATTGCATTAAAAACTGTCCAACCAATGAGATTGGTGCTTTTGTTCATGTGCCTAGAGCTGCTGAACTTACAGTAAAACACGACTTGATGGCGCTCAAGCACAAATGGTCTTGCCGAGCACACACTGATACGACGAAGAGGAACTAGACAAAGAAGAAGATGAGCTGCTAATGCTGCTTGCCAGTTAGCAAAAAGTGTGTGAATGGTTTTGGTTAGCACGTAAATACCGTCTCTCTTCCTCATCTGTGTGAAAAGCGAGTGTCAGAAGCGTAAAGTGGCCCAGCACCACCTTGCATACCGGGAGTAGCATCTACTGAATTTGCACGTTCACTCGGCGCATCACCAGAGAAAGTCACTTGGGTGTGAACATAAAGACGCGCTGGAAAACGTCTCAAAAAACACTGGCGATAAGCATGCGTGTTATTCGTCCCGGTATGCACAGCCCTTCATGCAGGGGAATGCCATACCCGCAAAAAGGGTTATTTGAAAAACCCTGATATGATCTGCAATCTCAGTCAAATGTCATTACAGTTACACTTAACACATTTACATTTAAAACCTATACATATTAGGTGAAAGTTTCTCATCCTAGCATGTCCATTGAGTTTATTGTGGTGCAGTTTATGTGATTTACTTTTTTTTTCTCCTGTTCTCTTTTTAAGGTGATTTAACCTTCACTTCAAAATGCAGAGTGAATCCTCGTCTCTGCACTGTCATTTGGTCCTTCTTGGACAGGTTGGAGCTGGAAAAAGTGCCACAGGAAACACCATATTGGGACAGAGAACTTTTCTGTCAAAGAAAAGTTTAAAGGCAGTAACACACGATGTTCAGAGTGGAACAGTGACCATTACTGGACTCAATATAAAAGTTCATGACACACCTGGGTTTTTTAGTCCTGGGGTTCAGAGTGGAGATATTGAGAGCAAATGCCAGACACTTCTACGCTTGGATGCTTTAGTCCCCACTGCGTATCTATTGGTGATTGACACTGATAGATTTTCAGAACAAGAGAAGAAAGCAGCTGATTTAGCTTTAACGTTTCTAGATCAATAATTTGCAGAACACCTGGATTATCTTCACTAAAGGAGATGAGCTCCAGAGCAATGAAGTCACCATTGGACAGTACATGGAAGAATCAGAAGATCTTAAAGAGCTGGTGCAGAAAGTTAACATGCAGTATCAGGTTTTCAACAACAAATGTAATCCAAACAATAGAGAGCAAGCTGAAGAACTAATCAGTAAAATTATGAGTACTAATATGAGTATTTGTAAGTATGGTTTGGTATCCATCCTTATACAATCAATGTAATATTGGCATAAACTGTTCTGGCTCACAGGTTTAACTCTTTGTCTCGCAGCTCAAAACCAACTAAGCCGCACCTCACAGCATGAGTGCGAGAACCAGATGGTAAGTTTCGCATATAAATACATTAGAATAAAAGAATAAGGACTGAACAAGTAGGAATCAAAAACGTAAAAATCAAACACACTGTAATTCCACAAAAACAGAAAACGTTTTCCTACAGTAAATACCTAAGTTGAGCCTTATATGAAAATAATTAAATGGGACATCATTATTTGCAGTGCAAAACCTTCAATTCAGACATTACAAATTTTTAAACCAAAACTTGTTCGTATCTTGGGAAGATTTTGATTTTATTAATTGAATTGTTAGATTAGACTTATGAAAAGTGTACTATTAGTATATTTCTTTTAAACAAAAACAAAATAAATAGTAAACATTCAGTCTACTTTTTATATATTTCTCAGAAAGATACTTAAAGGGTTACTTCAGCAATTAAGCTTTGTATCAGTATATCCGGTAGTATGATCATGCCCCCACCTCCCACCTCATATCCCCCTGAGACAAGAGAATTATGCATTTTATGTCTGGAAAAAATCTTCAGATGACGCAAATATCGTGACTACAGCCAGTAGAGGGAGCTATTACTGCATGTTTTCAACCCGTCCAGAGGGGGTGGGATCTCACTCACAGCACTCGGCACGGGGGGGCATTCATGTAAATGGAGCAGTGCGGAGCAAAGTGAGTGTTTCAACTGTTTAAATGAATTCCTATGAAAGTTAAGCTTCCATATGCGATCTGAAAACACTGGTGCACTTACTGCAGCTCTCCGCTCGTGATGAATGTAATCTGACTCCTGCTGCGTTTGTTACACTCGCTCGGCTCACTCACATTATATTGAACAGACACAATCAGATTTCAGATTCAGAATTGTAGTGTCTGTTCTCTAACTGAACAAAATTATGTTATTACTATGAAAATCAAAATGGCAGTGGACTGTGGGGGCAGTGTCTTGGTCGGCAGTGATAACCAGTAGCCGTGGCTTTGGGAGTGGCCTCGTTGGGCAGTGAAGCAGTGCATTCTGGGAGTTGTTCTTTCATCCACATTAGACAAAAATAAATGTTCTGGCTTTTCTCAGTCTAGAAGGCACCAAATTCAAAAATAATTTCACATTTCTACTACATAAATGACCCAGTTTAAATACAGATTCATCTCCTCAGCGCTGAAGTACCCCTTTAAATTTGCACTTAAGTATACTTGACTTGTAGGATTCTGACAGAAAAGTGTAATTATATTTGGCCTATACTAAAATTTTTGATGAAGATAAGTATATTTGGCTTGTAGTTGAGTTTACTCTTTTGATTAAGTAGCTATTATTATTGTTTTGTACTGTCTTATAAACTTACATGGTTGGAATTGTTGATTTCAAATGAAACAGATTTGTTCCTAATTCTGAGTTTCTGGATTTTTATGTAGTCTAGTTCACTGATAGTGAATTTAAGAATAGGAAATTTACTAGAAATCAACTTGTCCAGCTATCCATGTTTTCACTGTTATGCAGTAGGGGGCGCTATTACACATTTTATAGTGCAGAATCTCTGGATCAAAACACAGGTGAAGAAGAAGTATAAACAAGTGATAGAAGATTGCTAATGCAAATGTAAAATAATACAGTCATATAAAATTCAAAACTACCTAATGATACTGAATTAAAGGCCCACTGAAATCAAAATTTATTTTTTTTAGCTTTTAGTATGACTATGTTAGACTTAAGGTTATGAATGCGCTGGTGTGTTCCAAAACAATGACAAAATTTGCATTCAGGAGATATGAGCATTCAAAACTTAGTCTTCCGTTAAAACTAATCTCAGATTTTGATGACATCATCGTAGACTTCACCTACTCATCAAATCTTCTGTCCAATCAAAAGCTTTCTAGAGTCTGAAGCGCCCGCCCCCTACATTATAAATAGACGCTGAGGCTGAAATTGGTCAGATGTTCACACATTTACTAATTTCTACATGGTGAAAAGCACATAGCATGCTATAGTTGCGATAGGAAACGATTCAGTGTAAATATTTCAGTCGAGGCAAATTAAGTTTTGTTTCACATTAGTTTCACGCACCGCAGCAGCACACACACACACACACACACACACACCAATGGCTCTGGTCTAAAGTTAGACTAGACATGAGAGAGCAGCGCGGATCATATTTTGTTGTCTGCGCGCTGACAACAAAACATATCGGACCCATTTGAATTCTGCACAGAATGCTGTATTTCAAAGCGGTATGGAGGAGATTAAGATGAGAAACCAGAAAAACTGGCTTTACCAAACAGAAAGGCTCTAGTCAAAGTACTGTGGTAGCCTACATATTAACAAAATACTATTGGCTGTTTCAAAAAAGGGGAGAAGCTGCTAACAACTGGAGCCATTTCAGGGGAAATTTCGTCAACACACTGAATAATGCGGCGAGTTCCAACGCACTGCAGCACTTCACTTTAAATGTTGAACCCATGAAGAGGAATGACTGTAAAGCTTTGCGGGTTTGATCATCGTTCTGAATCCGATCTGGATTAAGTCTTTGGCTAAAATGCAATTTTGTTTAAAATGTTGCTTCTTTTTTAAAAAAAAAATGAAACTTGCACATGAATTGTTGATAAAAGGGATGCATGAAGCTACAATAAAATGTTTTTAAAATAACAACAACAAAAAAATCCTAAATAGGAATATAGTAGTATACTTAAAGTGTAAAAATAATAAATACATAGTAGACTATAAATATGATGTTATGTTCACTTAAAGAACTTACAAGTATACTTGCACTTTAAAACTACTAAACTAGTAGTTTACTGAGAGTACACCTCATAGTGTACTTTCATAAACTAAAAAATTTACTACAAGTATGAACATAGTAAACTACTAGTTTACTAATAAGTTTGCTTGTAGTACAGATTCAGTACAAATGAGCAATGTAGTTATACACTTTAAGTTTACTACTGTTACACTTAATGTACACTTAAATATGTATACTTTTTATATACTAAATGTGGGCCAATGTAGTCCCAAGCAATATTGAAATTATATAAGTTTACTACTAGAACATTGACATTATTATACTTACTATAAGTACACTTAAAATATACTTGAACATTACTTAAGTAAACTTAATTAAATCTTTTTCGTAAGGGTACCCAACTCAATTTACAGGCCACTTAATTGACTGGCCTGAGACCTGTCAACGGCCTTGCCTTCTCTCTGAATACACAGCCTGGTCTAACTGTGAATGCGGAGCACTAATATGTAACATTTACCCATCCAGTATTGTATCCTCGGTGAAGCAACTGCAATCTCTGTTTTACAGGTCCTACCAAACAGAGCTCAGAGCCAGCCCTGTCCCGCTACAGGTAAGTGATGATGCTAAGGTTACGAGTTAAGTTTAGAATTGATACAAATGTATTTAACCTAGTGTCCAGAGGTCCCTGGCTGAAAAGATGTTTTTGATCTTTTTATTTTCTAGTGGATAAAAGCAAAAACTCAAATGCCATGAATGAATATGTAACCCCATATTTACCCTGAGCTTTTGTGCATTTGCCCTTTCTATTTTGAATCCACCTTCAAAATAGTGGATTACTTAGTAAATGTTTATATATATATATATAAGCAAAATGTTAAAAATTTAAGCTAAGAAAACTAAATTTTACATGCCATGACTCTAATTTAGACCCTAATTAAAAGTTTCTTTGGATTAAAAATGTCAAACCCAGACATGAAAGGTCATATTGCACTCTTACACTATTTGCATATATTCATTATTCTTCCAACAATCTGGTGATGCATTTGAATAAAACATCTATAGTTACACAGACATGACAAAGTGTGATGGGTTTCTGATATTGTGTTGTGCTTTGAAACCGTTACAGGGACCCCATCATCTGACCAGAAAAACAATCTCCCTCATCGTAAGATATTGCTCTTGGGGAAGACTGGTGTTGGGAAAAGCGCAACAGGAAACACCATCCTGCGAAAAAAAGTATTCAGGTCTGAAAATGATGTGAATGCTGTGACTACAAAAAGTAGTGTGGAGCGCTCAAACATAGACGGGAGGAGGGTGTCTGTTATTGACACGCCTGGATTTTTCGACACAAAACTTGATCAGAACACACTAGCCAAAGAGTTTGGAAGGAGTTTGCATCTCTCTGAAGGAGGACTACATGCTCTCCTTTTAATCTTTAAGTATGGTCGCTTTACTAAGCAGGAGGAAAACATGTTGAGGCGTGTAGAGAAGGTTTTTGGGAGACATGTGACAAAGCACATTATCATTGTCTTCACCCATGGGGATGAATTCACTCGTGAGAAATTAGTTTCAGGTATACAAAAGAACACATTTCTGACTGGTGTAATAAACAAATGTGGGGGCCGGTATCACATCATTAACAATAGAGATATGAATAGCAGAGCACAGGTCTGTGAGTTACTTCAGATGATTGACACAATGGTAGACGCAAATGAAGGAAAAATCTACACCAATGAAATGATGAAAATTGCAAATATGGGTACATTTGAATACTTGTGGCTCAAATTCAAAGAGTTTTTAAAATGGGCAGCACAAATTTTGTCAAGGTCCAATAATGAATACACTGAGGTGCCGAATGCAGGGTCCGTGCCCTCATGCTTCAAACTCAACTCATACCCGATGTAGACATGGTGTTAATAAAGGATTCAAGTTTTCAAATGTTCATTATTCATTTATACTGGACTGACAAGGATTGAGTTTTTCCATTGTTAAACAGTGATCACCCCAGTGGTCTAGGACTTTATACTGACACATTAAATCATAATGCAGTCTTCTGTTTTAATGCAACCATGATATGTTTTGTAAATATTGTTTGTATTCTGTAATAGAATCAACAACCATCAAACCATTATTAAAAAAATAAAAAAAAGTCAATTTTTCCTATTGTCAAATTTAACTCAATGTTTTGTTTTTATTTTATTTTTTTGTGCCAAGTGCATATAATGTGTTATATAGTGCATACTTGCTGAATAAAGCTTTCTAAATTTCTGGATTAATTCTAATGAGTATTCTGTCTATTGTTGTAATTAGAAAATAGACTAAAAATAATTGTATGACATTTTGATTAAGAAAAGTTGTCATGATTTACAGTGAAACGCCAATTAGCACTGATTAGCATTATTACTGATGTTTATGATAATGTTTGTTTCCTGAAAGACAGTGTTAACAAGGAACTATCTCTTGTACTTATAAGGGTTTTACAATTATTGTATTATATTAGTTAGTGTGCACCCAAGTTGCACCAGTGAAATGGAAAATTTTGGCAACATTTGCATAAAGAAATTAAATGAAAAATTAGTCTTGTGATCTCTTGATTGTAACTGTAAAGAATAAAGCTTGGCACATACTCCGGAAGAACAAATAAATGTATTTTGTTTTCTCATGGTGGCAAGAACAAAGTTTGTTCGGGCCATAGACAGTTAAAGAAATGGACACAGCAATCCTATAGACTTCAACGGAGATAAGTGAAGTCAATTAGAAGCATCACTTCCTGATGTCTGAATGAACTGCGCAAACCACGATGTAGATGTGACGTACGCAACCTGTCTGACAGTTGTAAGTCCTCTAGTAGTTGTGGAAAGTGAAATCTGAATCACATTGAAATATTGTCCTGTTGCTTTTGGCTCTCTATGGGCTTCTCTCCATGCTTCTCCCTTGACTTTATCAGACTTAATGCCTCCACGTCCCCCCGATTGCCTCAAAGACAGTGAAAGATTGCCCGTGAGCTTCTCCTCCTGTCTATACGGTCATTACTGTGCGACAGAGTCTCGTGGTTATGATGCAAATAGGGTGTTATTAGATTTTTAAAAAGCAGATAAGCTGTACCGACGCTTTCCAAAAAAAGCTGAGCTCTGGAGGGCATGCCGTGCGTGAAACTAAAAAGCCACACACAACGTCATCGCATAGATTCTCTATTCGAGCTAAATCACAAAATAAAATTTACACAAACCTGTCCCTGCTCTTGATACATAATCACTGATAAACACCTTAAAATGGTAGATTCGAACCCAGAACTGAACCTCGTCACGTCGCTTCATTTGCGTTGCATCAAAACTCCGTCTTGACTTGCGTTACCTAATGGGCGTGCTTTCGCTCCTGCTCTGATCCTGCAAAGATTTTTGCCCTTTATGACTTCATACAGGCCCAAAAACTTTTAAGGAGCATTTTCACAGATATTTTGAGAATTCAGCTCTTTAACAGTGTAAAAAAACTCAGAATGCATGCTTTATAAAGTTGCTCTGGTCTGTGATATGTGTATGTGACGTCACGTGATACGCAGTTATGTTGGAAAGGTCACGCTTGTCGTAGGTGGAAGTACCGAGTCAGTGTTGAACGTGCACACACTCAGTCAAACGCCGTTTATAAAAAAGGGAATTAAAAGGTAAAACAACGATGTCGGACGATTTTGAATCCTCCTTCTGCTCATTTGAAAACACTGACTCGGTGCTTCCGCTTACGACAAGCGTAACCTTTCCAACGTAACTGCGTATCACGTCACATACACATATCACAGAACGGAGCAAGGCGGACATTTGTGCTTATAAAACTTAAACTTTTGATTTTTTTTTTAAATGACCGATGGTTTGGCTAGATAAGACCCTTATTCATCGTCTGGTGTGGTTTAAAGCCCTTTGAAGCTGCACTGAAACTGTCATTCGGACCTTTAACCGTTAGGGCTCCATTGAGTCCATTATAAGGAGAAATGATTGCATCAAAAACCTTAATTAATTTCTGACTGAAGAAAGAAAGACATGGACATCTTGGATGACATGGGGGTGAGTAAATTATCAGCAAAAGTTTATTTAAAAGTGAACTAATCCTTTAAATATCAAGTTTACTTTCGGTCTCTCTATATGAATATTGCCAATGGATTAGTTATAGGCCTACAAAAAATGAATACCATGTGTTATTATTTAGCTAACGTTTTAAATAAGAAAATAAAACCTGCAAATAATATAAATGTACAAAATAATCACAGCAGTAACCGCGTGTATGTGACATATTGAGGCGGTACAATTTGAAAAACATTCATTCTGAGTGCGTTTCGTCCGATTGATGCCTTTATGTCTGACTCCTTTTCGTCCGAGACCTGACACCTGAGGATGTTTTTCCTGAGACCTGAAGCCTTTCAGTCTGAGGCATGACGCCTTTTCATCATATGGCTGAGGTCTGAGGATGTCCTAAAATGAACACCGTACACACGCTCTCCAAGAGACCTGTGAGCACACATACACACACAGGCCATCTCACAAAAAGCTTGCGAATACAAATTTACCTAAAATGGTCAAATGCACTCAAATGTATACGTCTTGACGAGTATGCACGTAAACCCCGTCATGACTCACGAGTGAACGTTTTTGTGTAACTGCATGTAAACGTATCCTTGTATTCGCTCTTAAAGTGACAGTAGTCGAATAAACTGCTGCTGTCTGTGAGTTTCTCTTTGTCTTGTTTTGTTTGAGTAACCCTTAAAGGTAGGGTAGGTAAGAATTGGTTAAAAAACTTTTTTTTCTAAATTTGTTTAAACTTTCTTTATATATCAATACATAATTAAAATGTAAGTACACTGAAAAAGAAAGTATAAAAATTGAGTGTCTGTAGACCTCTCACGACTGTTTTAAAGACAGCTCATTATTTCCATTCACTCCCCCTTCTCCCTTCTGGGCTCTTTCCAAAGCCACGCCCCCAAAAAATTAGGCAGCAAAGTTACGTGTGCTAGTGATACAAACCAAATACATGCATAATCAAAATGAAAGATTACCTGTCCAGAAGAAACACAGCCATCAAGGAGTCGTTTTTTTAGCCGCTTGAGGTCCCTCAGTTCTCGCCATCGTTGGAAAGCCACGCCGATATTTACTCGCGTTTGGCTTCTTTGTATATCCAAAGACTTTTGGTTTGCCTTTTCTTGTACCGTCTTCCTTTTTTTGCATTGTTTGCCTTCGCTAACTGCAAAACCCGGCACTGTGAATTTTGAATGATCTTTTTCTGCCATTATTTTGCTCTTCCTAGGTTTCGTGCCTCTTGAACTCTTCAAATCAAACGGGCGCGCGCATGTGGGCAGATCCTGTAGCAAAAGGGGTGGTAGCCATGGTAACGAGAGAGAGTGACAGTCGCCCAAGCCAATCACTTGACTCGGCCCGAACGAAAATAATGAGCCGTGTTTATTGCAGATTAAAAAGTCTAGAGTCACTCGATTGTAATACTCTCTTTTTCAGAGTACTTACATTTTAATTATGTATTGACAAGAAAGTTTAAACAAATTTGGACAAAAGTGTTTTAGATCAATCTTACCTACCCCACCTTTAATGACACTCACTGCTCTTGAATGACTAACTTTTGCAACCTTAAAGGGGTACTTCAGCGCTGGGAAGATGAATCTGTATTTAAACTGGGTCATTAATGTAGTAGAAATGTGAAATTATTTTTGAATTTGG
This sequence comes from Gobiocypris rarus, assembly GCA_023029165.1. Lineage (NCBI taxonomy): Eukaryota > Metazoa > Chordata > Actinopteri > Cypriniformes > Gobionidae > Gobiocypris > Gobiocypris rarus. The sequence continues at coordinate 42,515,520 of CM040934.1, forward strand.
TGCCTTCTAGACTGAGAAAACACAGAAAATGTATTTTTGTCTCATGGGGATGAAAGACCACAATTCCCAGAATACACTGCTTCACTGCCCTACTCTAGGAACGGCTACAGGATTACTGGATCACTTGCCCACTGCGGCTCATTTTCAGAAAATCAGTTCAGTTAGAGACACTACAATTAAAAACTGAACGTGTCTGTTCAATATAATATGAGTGAGTCGATTGAGTGTCACGGCACAAACGCAGCAGGATCGGATTACATTCATCACATGAGCTGAGGTAAGAGTGGGATTCGCGGCTGCGGCTGCATTTACAGCACATGATCAGTCTGGCGTGTGTTCAGTTCATGTCTTTGGAAGCTTAACTTTCATAGGAAGTTCATTTTAAAAGTTAAAACACTCACTTTGCTCTCCACCGCTCCGTTTACATGAATCTCCGCAGCTCCGGGCGAGTGCTGTGAGTGTGATGTTGAAAACATGTGGAAATAGCGCCTCCTGCTGGCTGTAGTCTTCAGCCTCTGGACAAAAACTCCTCCAATGACGCAAAATGACGATATTTAATTCTCTTGTCTCAGGGTCATATGAGGGGGGAAAGTACGATCATTCGAATATACTCCCGGGTTTCTACTGATACAAAGCTTAATGCTAATCGCTGAAGTAACCCTTTAAGTGTATGGTGACCACCCGTCCCGCGTGCGCACACAGCGTTTGAAGCTCAATTCATGAGACCCACAAATTCAGACTGTGTCACGCATAATCAATGCTTGCTCAAAAAAATTTGGTTGCTCTATATCAGTGTTACCCATGGCACGGCTCGCCCGGCTCAATTTGCGGATCGCATGCAGTAAATAATACAGTGAATTGAAATGATCATGCAGTGGAGTCAATACATAAATCAATTCTTAAGATTAACACGTTCTCTTGCAGTGCGTACCTATAACATGAATTGTATTTATCGTGCGATTTATACGCCAAAAATGACTTTTCACATGCATTGTCAACTAGGATTTGTGGGTAACGCGCCAGAATCATGAGCACAGACATGCGCATGAATCCAGCTCTCTTTCACGCTTGAACAAACTATAACACACAGAAAGAATTATTAAAAAAATATCCGTTTTGTCGAGTATTCTCATAGGAAATAATGTCTTAAACGAACTTAAAGAGTTGTGAGGAAATGGGATGCGTGTATCAAGGCACCTCAGTGGGAAGTCTGTGGGAAGGAAAAAGTGTGGCAAAAAACGCTGCACAACGAGAAGAGGTGACCGGACCCTGAGGAAGATTGTGGAGAAGGACCGATTCCAGACCTTGGGGGACCTGCGGAAGCAGTGGACTGAGTCTGGAGTAGAAACATCCAGAGCCACCGTGCACAGGCGTGTGCAGGAAATGGGCTACAGGTGCCGCATTCCCCAGGTCAAGCCACTTTTGAACCAGAAACAGTGGCAGAAGCGCCTGACCTGGGCTACAGAGAAGCAGCACTGGACTGTCGCTCAAATTATGCATGTCATTCGGAAATCAAGGTGCCAGAGTCTGGAGGAAGACTGGGGAGAAGGAAATGCCAAAATGCCTGAAGTCCAGTGTCAAGTACCCACAGTCAGTGATGGTCTGGGGTGCCATGTCAGCTGCTGGTGTTGGTCCACTGTGTTTTATCAAGGGCAGGGTCAATGCAGCTAGATATCAGGAGATTTTGGAGCACTTCATGCTTCCATCTGCTGAAAAGCTTTATGGAGATGAAGATTTCGTTTTTCAGCACGACCTGGCACCTGCTCACAGTGCCAAAACCACTGGTAAATGGTTTACTGACCATGGTATTACTATGCTCAATTGGCCTGCCAACTCTCCTGACCTGAACCCCATAGAGAATCTGTGGGATATTGTGACGAGAAAGTTGAGAGACGCAAGACCCAACACTCTGGATGAGCTTAAGGCCGCTATCGAAGCATCCTGGGCCTCCATAACACCTCAGCAGTGCCACAGGCTGATCGCCTCCATGCCACGCCGCATTGAAGCAGTCATTTCTGCAAAAGGATTCCCCACCAAGTATTGAGTGCATAACTGAACATAATTATTTGAAGGTTGACTTTTTTTGTATTAAAAACACTTTTCTTTTATTGGTCGGATGAAATATGCTAATTTTTTGAGATTGGGGTTTTCATGAGCTGTATGCCAAAATCATCAGTATTAAAACAATAAAAGACCTGAAATATTTCAGTTGGTGTGCAATGAATCTAAAATATATGAAAGTTTAATTTTTATCATTACATTATGGAAAATAATGAACTTTATCACAATATGCTAATTTTTTGAGAAGGACCTGTATTTAATTCATAATTTATGCAGTGCTGACTGTTAAAAAACTTTATTCAGATTCTGTAGCCTATTTCCTACCTGTTAGACAGGAAGGGCACAGGTAAATATGACAGGTTTATGATGAGAGGATTGTTTTAAGTTGAAGTTTGAAGCCTGAAGTTACACTGTAATGTTGAATGGCTATAATTAATATTAAAAATTAAAATTGGTGGACATATCTGTACTAGAATCAGTGATACCGGCCTTCCTTCATAAAAATATGCCATTGAACAAATATTTGAAATATACTGTCTTTGTTTTTTCTACATTAGTTTGGCGATTTACTGTGAAATTATTACATCTATCTACCTTTTGTATTTATTTTATGTACAGGGATGACAGACTGATAAGCAGATATGCTTTATGACTGGATGTAACTTTTGATATTTTGCTGTAAAAGTGAACATCTGGAGTTGTGAGTTAAGACTTTTTTTAACTTTTCCTGTGGTGTTGAGCAACTACAATTCCTGTTAATCCTATAATTTTATATTATAATTTTTTTACTGTATAAATTGTAATGAAAAATACATAAAATTAAATAGCTAAAGTAAATCGTAAGTGGAAGTGCATCTGTCGATTCATTTAATGTCTTTATTTAGAACAAAAAAACCTATTGGCCTATTCATGAGCATATCAGCAATTACACATGTTTAGGGGAATAGGGCATTATTAATATACCATGTAAAGTGCTATGTGCTAGAAATGGGTAAACCACCGTGGGGTGGGGGCAGCACCGCGCCAGGCAGTGTCCCTCATTGTCCATCAGGAACATACCCCTTGTCCACCCTTGAGCTTATTAGCAGGTGGTCACCCTACTTAAGTGTAAGGATTAATCTAATTTAATTTACTTCTTACCTCAATACTAATGTTAACCCGAAAAATTGTCTTTAAAAACAAAAATGCACTGCATGATCAAAGATTTAGGTAAGATAATTATATACATTTATATGACGAGAGTCACCTAAAGGGGTATTCCCCCATTTTCAGAAATAAAATTCAGGCCTTGAATGAATGTCTGTAAAATTCCCTATAAATAATTATACATGATAAAAAGAAGGCTTCAAATAGATCGGTATCTGTGATCGTATCGACAGATACTGCTTCCTGTGATCGGCGATCAGCTCCAAAAATCCTGATCGGAGCACCCTTAATTATTCTTATGTTTGTTATATTATTATTTCAAAGATCTTTATAACCACAGTTGTCATAAAAGAGTCATTTTTATAATGGTTTCAACAGCATCTCAAAACACTGAACAGACTCAAATCATTATATTATGACAAAATGATTTCATTTACACAAACATTAAACAGTATCACAAATCATCAACTGAGCATTGGGGAATAAGGAAGAGCTTCATCCCACATTCTCAGAAAGAAAGGGACAAAAGCTGTCACTAGGGCGGGTCCTTTTTCAAAAGGTACACCTTTGTGCCTAAAAAGTGCATATTAGTCCCTCAAAGGTACACATTCGTTCAAAAAATGTACATATTAGAACCTTTTTGAAGGGTACCGTCCCAGTGATATCTTTTGTACTTTTTTTCTGAGAGTGCATGAGCTTACGTTCCACATTATTTGTATTAGTATTAATAATGTTGATGATAATGATATGAAATACTAAAGTGATATGATTGGATGACACACATCAGATCTATCTGCAGTGGTTGATGATTGTGGTATAAGCCACGACAGCCCCCTGTATTCCTGTCAGTAAAGCAGCTGATAAACCCGCCGGTCCCACCAAACACCCACTGATCCCTCCCGCAGCGCAGCCGCTCAGGACTCCCAGCAGACTGACGCTTTTCAGCTGTTGTTTTGTACATTTCCCAATCCTCAAACACTGTTTTTTCCAATGTTTTGCCCAAATGTGTCCTGATGCGGCTCCTGACGCTGCAGCCAAGATGCCGCTGACACAACCGTGTAGAAATGGTTTAAAGTCCCAGGAATCATCCTTCTCCATATTAACACAGCCCACTGTAAACACAATGACAACACTGAACGCATACAGACATTTTAGCTTCAGCTGTACTTTGACTTGTGACTGAGTCTCAAACATCTGTAAAGTGTAGAGGCTGTTCTGATGGTCAGACAGCATTCGTTGGATCTTCATCAGGAGTTTGGTGACCTGATCTCTGTCGTCCAGATCTCTGTTGTTCAGCAGGTGACATCTCCCTCCACACGCCTCTGTAAGTTTGGACAGCTCTGCGTTTCGTCTTATTAGCTGATCAAGAGATTTATTTTGAAGCTCGTCTCCGTGTGTGAAGAGGACTAATGTGTGTTTCATGGCCTTCTCTCCAAACATCTGCTTGAATAAGAGCAGGATCTCTGCGTCTTGCTTTGTGAAAGTGTGTAAAGGAAGAACCAGAAGGATGGCATGCAGTCCTGGAGAGCACATGTTCAGTCCTCTCTTTAACTCCGCACTCAGATCAATGTCCGATGAGTTAAAGAAGTTCGGGGTGTCCAGTACTGTCACTGTTGTGTTTGATACCTCAGCCGTGTGTGTTTGGCATCTGTCAGTGACGGAGGTCAGGCTCCGTCCGGACTGAAACACATTCTCTCCCAGGATAGTGTTTCCACAAGCGCTCACTCCTGAACCGGTTTTACCGATCAGCAGAAGATGAAGATGGTCCACAGGTCCCTCCATCACTGAAATACACAAGAAGTATTGCGCATTATACTCAGCAAACATTGGTTCGATGGCAACAGATATAGCCGAGTTAGGACGGCATAAATCTGTAAAACATATAACAGAACATTTCCTACGTTTGTACCAAGCGGCACCTCCGCGGTCTCTCTTTAAGCCGATCTGAGTGACTTGAACTGCAGTTCATCGACTGGCCACTAGGGACCGGCTCCAGAAGAGCAGAATCTCATTGAGCTCATGTTAAAATGCCCAACTTTACAGCAGAATAAAACATGTTTACAGCCTGGGACAAACTGTGGTTTTGGTCTAAACGGCTAATTTTGCCCTTCATGATGACTGTGGGGGGGTGGATTTGTTTATAACTCATTAGTTTACATTATATAAAGCCTTAAGGTTCTGCATAATTAAGGCGTGGCCTCTTTGAGTGGCAGGTGGGTAGCCATTTATCTGTTGTTTGTTAGTAATCGCTTCACCTCAGCTCCACCCACATCCCACCTCTTTGCCCATTTTCTGTTATCCGGGAGTAGGGTGAATCAGATGAAATTGGCTGAAATTCGGGACACGGATAGTGTGGGGGTTGAGGTGGCACCACATTTCCTTTCCCTGCTCTCCCTCCGTCTCTCTGTCACTCATGCGTCCCTCACACACACACACACACACACACACTAACACACACACACACACACACACACAGCCCTCCCTCCGTGACACACGCGTCTCCATGAGAATGAGTGTTAGTTTGACGTTGAAAGCAAGTTCGCGAAAGGTTGGTATCTCTATCGTGAACACCTTTACACAATCACACATTAAAAGTGGTACAAAAATATTTTATATTCTGGATATAACGTCGACCTGAGAAGCGGGCATGCGAGGCCCTGTCTGACGTGATATGCATGGCCCAGGGTATATTATCGGGGCCAGTTGCTGTAGTGTGAGAAATGTGTTGTTTATGTGAATATTAAAAAAATTAAATAAAAAAAATGCCTATTCATTTTAACAGCATTGAGTTAAGTTAAACTGTAACTGAACTGCAGTGCCCATTTTGAAGCTTAAATTATGTTCTAAATTTTCTTGCACAGAACAACCTCCTGGACAACAACCAATCTGGATTCAAAAGCGGCCACTCAACTGAGACTGCCCTGCTCTCGGTTACTGAAGCACTGAGACAGGCAAAAGCAGCTTCCAAATCCTCAGTACTCATCCTGCTGGATCTGTCTGCTGCTTTTGACACAGTTAACCACCAAATCCTCCTGTCAACTCTCATGAAGATGGGCATCTCAGGAACTGCTCTCCAGTGGTTCAAGTCTTACCTCTCAGGTAAGACTTGAGGGGTGAGGGAGGGGTGAAGTGTCTAAGTCACATCATATTGCTACTGGAGTTCCTCAGGGCTCAGTGGTTGGACCACTTCTCTTCTCCATCTACATGTCATCTCTAGGATCTGTCATCCAGAAACATGGCTTTTCCTATCACTGCTATGCTGATGACACTCAACTCTACTTCTCATTTCAACCAGATGATCCCACAGTTGGGGTTCGGATCGCTGCCTGCCTGACAGACATTTCTGCCTGGATGAAGGAACAACACCTTCAACTCAATCTGGCAAAGACAGAACTGCTTGTGGTCTCAGCCAACCCAGCACTTCAACATACTCTTTCCATTCAGCTTGATTCATCAACCATAACTCCGTCCAGGACAGCCAGGAACCTTGGAGTTGTGATTGATGATCATCTAAAATTCACTGACCACATTACTGCAACAACCCGGTCCTGCAGATTTGCGCTACACAACATTAGGAAGATTAGACCCTTCCTATCAGAGCAGGCCACTCAACTCCTGGTCCAAGCTCTTGTACTCTCCAGACTGGACTACTGTAATTCTCTTCTAGCGGGCCTTCCAGCATCCACTGTTAAACCCTTCCAGCTGATCCAGAGCATGCAGCGGCGAGTGGTCTTCAACGAGCCGAAGAGAGCACACGTCACGCCTCTCTTCATCAGTCTGCACTGGCTGCCGATAGCCGCGCGAATCAAATTCAAGGCTCTGGTGCTCGCCTACAAAGCAACCGCAGGCTCTGCACCAGTATACCTAAACTCACTTGCTCAGACTTACACACCCTCCAGAAGCTTGCGTTCTGCAAGTGAACGACGCCTAGTGGTGCCATCCCAAAGAGGCATGAAATCCCTCTCTAGGACCTTTTCCTGGACCGTTCCCACCTGGTGGAATGACCTGCCTGTCTCTATTCGAGCAGCCGAGTCTGTAGCCATTTTCAAAAAACATCTCAAGACACTACTTTTTCAGCAGCACTTGACCAATAAAGAATAGCACTTATCACTCTATTCGTTTCTGTTTGTTATTTTAAAAAAAACAAAAAAAAAAAACTGTCCTATGTGTTTTGTGTTTCGTGAGACCTGTTTCAGCGCTTGCATATTGTTGCCCTTGACTGGTCTTGGTTGCTTCTATTACTCTCATTTGTAAGTCGCTTTGGATAAAAGCTGCTAAATGACTAAATGTAAATGTAATGTAAATTATGAATGGGTCAAAAGCGTTTGCCAAACGACCTGTATCCACTTGAGTTAGTTTGGACTGCTTTCTCAGTAGCCGCGTTTTCATTATATTTGCTTTTGTGTTATGCTAGACTATAATGTCGATAAAAACTAGGCTACTGGGAAACGGCGGCACGTTTCCATTAACCGATGTTTTGCGCAGTGCCGTCGCTGGCCGTTGTGATGCCTTAAGCGCGATCACTTGCTGATGGTGAATGACCATCACTTGGTGCTGAGATAATGTTTTTGTGGTGCCCCCCGGAGGAATTGGTGCCCTACGCGCAGCGCGTGATGAGCGTTATGGGAGCGGCGGGACTGGTTAGGCGACTAAAATGTTTTTTTCCACTCGTGATAAGTCATTCCAAAAATGATGCCATGCACGTAAGTTGGAAGTAGGTTTATGTATATCCCAGCCACCCAAATAGCCATTATTTTTAATGAAAGGAGACATAGGCGTGTTATTCAAGCATTCATTCAAATTAAAAGAGCAAAATGTTTGAATTTGCATGGTGGTAAGGTTTTTTTTTTAACCATTTCGTTATTTTGGCCTTGAATTTCGTTTGTTAGAAATATGAACCGAATTTAGAAATTCTTTTGAAATTAAAAACTTTGCGTTTAATAACTAAAATAACTTTTGTAATATAAAAGTTTGGAGCACAACATAATCTGTTCCCTGAATTAACTGACTTGTTATTGTGAGTCTAGGCCTACACAAATAAAAGTAGACAGTTTATAGTTTATAATTATGTCTTGCACTTTTCTGTATGGCTTAAAATGATGGAGTATTGTGAGTTATATCCGCTGGCATAGAGAACAAATGTCAATCAGAAGCAGCGACTTAAACCACGTTAGTTAGGCTATGTTTAAATATTGGCCTATAATATTACTTTTTAAATGTCATATGTTGATTATGAAAAGTGAGCAGCATGTGCAAGATAGGCCTTGGCTATACAAAAGATGCGCAAATGTCTGGAGACATGGAGTGGGGTCGGTCAGACATGATTTATTCGTTCCGTTTTTCAATGAGTGCGGATTTCTAGTGTAGCCTATTTACTTAAATGTCTTAGGTAGTCTAATATCTATAGTTTCAGAGGCAGCTAAAATCAGAATTGAAATGGCCTGAATAAAGCTCGAGTCTGACGTGCGGTGCCGCGCTAAGTGACATATATGCGCGTGAATCGCTGTCACATGCGCAGTCTCGAATAAGAAAAATATAGTATAATATAGCATAATACAATTCTAACAAGCAGAATAATACAGCATCACGGTGCACATTTTAGCTAGCCTATGTCTTTTAACTATTATAGTATTTTGAAGGACATAAACTTTAAATAGCTTTTTACATCAAGTCAGCTGTCACTACTTTTCGTGAGGCGAGAGGCCCTGTGCGGTCGCACACTTGGCACAGCCCTTGCGACGGTACTGCCTACTGATTATCAGTTTGTCGCATGTTTAGACCTTGTATGTGTGTTGCACAACACATGTTGCACTTGGCGATGACGGGGGGGATTGATATGTAGTGGACCATGATGGTCAGAAGAAGTGAAGGGTAATTCGCAGTTCGCACTCTGTGTAGAAGTATGGTATTTGGGGTCAAATGCACCATATTTAACATAATAATAAACAGTTGACTTTTCCATTTGTTGACATGGTTGGATTCAGATAGTGAATATAATGTTGGATGCCCAGATAATCACCATATAAAAAAATAATAATTATATAACAAATGTTAATGTTACTACTGTAAATTTATAGGTTATTAAATTATTTTGGGATCTCATTGAATACTTTCAGAATTTTTCCTTTTAAAAATAATTTTGTTCAGGCTATATTTTTATTTAAACATTTTAATGACAGTATTGAACAAAAATAAATTATTTTGCCCGTGTGTCCTCCTCGCCACCTCTTACATTTATCAAATTTTAGACACTAAATCTGTTTCTCCATAAATGTTCAGTACAAACACACGCTCTGGGAATGGTCAAAGGCTTTTATTCTTTAAGTGTGCTTTATCCCGTTGTACCCCACCAGCTCGTCGTGATGTTATCGCGCACGGGAGGCGCTTTATAAACAAATAAAAGTCATTTACGAGTTACAAATGTATAAGATTCAGAAGTGTCGCCATACCGTTGGCTGTGCAGTCTCAATGGATGGTTCAAACAGGTTAATATCTGCAGGTTATGCTCAGGTTAGTGTGATCAGATTCACAGCACGGAGGATAAAATGGTTCACAGCGCTTCATCAAAATGTCTTAAGGTGTGCCTAGTGCCTTTAGGATATATTCACAATCATTTCTGCCATCTCTTGTATTCAGTACATTTCCATTCTGAGGTCTTCCCTGTTCTGGGTGGAGCCAAGAGTTTATAAATATGTGATGGGTTATAAGAGAAACTAAACTGCACACAGCTCAAGTCTGAAGATCAGCAACACAGTGAGTATTTTAGATCTTTATACTCAATTATAAAAATGATATATTCTAATAGCAGAGCATGGCTGTTAGACTTCATTATATCTCTAGTTAGTGTGATAGGGATATATAACACACAGACACAGTGAATGCGCCACATATGCTGCAGTTTAACTAAATCTAGTAGCTGCGCATGAAGGGGAATTTCAAGAATTTATGAAAGCGAAAGAATGTGATTCTTCTGGAACCAGAGTAGAAACTGACTGCACAAAATCTGTCAATACAGTGTTTTACTGTGTAAGTCACTTTAGCAGATGATTATTATTTTAATTATTATTATTATTTATTTTGTTTTTAAGAAATTGTGTGGTTAGTTTGAAAAGAATGGGATGAAATCAAAGAGGAACTTAAGGCAGTTAAAACTGTTTTACATGTTTCTGTTCACTGGATAAGTGGTAAGTTATAATAAAGATTTGCTGTTTTTACAGGTCTCGCAGCTCAGCTACGAACAGAACGACAGCGGACAATGGTATGAAAAACATTAATTTAGTCATTTTTCATCTACAATCATAGACACATCTGTTCATTTGATGTATTTTAGGATTATTTTACCTTGTTATGAATGTGTCTGATAATCTCACACAGGCTGAAAACCTGCGTCACAGGAGGAATAATGCAGGTATAACGCCTTGTATTGACCACGGACACACACACACACAAACACACACACCACAGACACAATCAAACATGGTGTGTATAAATAATATGCAGATTGATGTTCTGAACATGTTCCCTCTTCCTGTTGAAACACTGTAGAAGCGCCACTGCAGAACAATGGCAACATTAATATCGTCCTCTTGGGAAAACCGAGTTGGGAAAAGTTCCTCAGGAAACACCATCCTGGGAGAGAACAGATTCCCAACTGGACGGAGTCTGTCATCTGTCACATGTAAATCTAGTGTTGAGAGAGCACAGATTAATGGCAGATCTGTGTCTGTCATCGACACTCCTGGTTTTTTGATACTAACCTTGAAAAAGAGCCATTGTCCGAGGAGTTTGCGAGGAGCGTGCATCTCTCTGCTCCGGGAGTTCATGCCTTTATTCGTTGTGCCGTTCGGCAGGTTTAAGAAGCAGGAGGAAGAGATACTGACAAGAGTTCAGAAGGTTTATGGTAAAGATGTGCTGAAGCATGTCATCATCCTCTTCACATACGGGGATGAGTGTATCAGAGAGAGAATGCAGGAAGAGATTGATGGGAATGAATTAGTCAGGAGAGTCGTAGAGAAATGTCATGATTATCATGTGCTTAACAACAGAGATCTGACCGACAGACAGCAGGTCAGTGAGCTACTGATGAAGATTGACTCAATGATAGAGCAGAATCATGGATACTACACCAATGAGATGTACGAATGGGCACAAATGTGGCCATGGGAAAAATTCTGGAAAATTCTTAAGGACTTGTTTAATGATATAATTGCTTTTTCCAGAACCGAGTAAAAGTTTTGATTTTAACGAGCAGAAACACAGAGTAGCGAAATACACAAGACTCCCATCAAACTAAGAAGCATTAAATCTGATTAAATATAACCTTAATGTGCGACAGCCTGCTCTGTTGATGGGATTTTTGTGTCGGATCAAAATGAAAAATGAATGAATTGATGTGATTGACAGTCTCTGTGTGTCATTATATTTTAGCTACATTTTACTTCATGATTGAAAAGATGACTGTTAAATGTTAAAACAGATCATATTTGTCCTCAAACAGTACGTGTTCGATAGTAGTACTGCAACTCTTGGACTGTATTAGGTGATGGCTTAAATTTAGCATTCTTCATTGGAGTGTCGGTAAGAACACAATGGATTTGATCAGTTCAAAGCAAAGGAGGTTTAATTGTTGGCAGTCTTTGGATGGACACAGCACAGTAGTTCACAGGCTTTACAGCTTTATAGCATGAATGGATGCGTACATATGTGTGTGGTCTACAAAGAGAAAGGAATAAAGATATATATTAACAATGAGTCTAGAGTATCATTGCTCAAACATTCCCTCAATACAACATAAATCTCTCAATTAACATAATTCTCAAGTTATTAGAATTAAATAAAGGAATCAATATCCAAGCAGTGAAATTCTAAACCAACACCGCCACCTAGTGGTCATAAACTGTAAAACACACAAACCAAAACTAGTTATGGCGATTTAACTGAAAGCACGTAATTAGAGACATCACGTTCATTAACTTGCAAGCAAGTGCCTCAACTATTAAAGTTATGATCACACACATGCATACAAACCAGACACTGGTTACAATGAATAGAATACGAATTGCAAGTTATTATTAGACCCAGTCAGCGCATTCACGTGCGATCGACAGCCTGCGATAAACTGCGTTTTATCTCTGGTAAATACTGTCACTCAAATGTCAGGATGACGTCGTATAAAGGCTTTATAAACTCCTTAACCAGCATAGCATTCACTTGGTAAACAGTCAACTTACATTTATTTATTGCGCACACTTTGCACACACAGTCCCACTCGCACCTTCTGCTCTCTCGGCTGATGACGACTGACAGAAAGCAGAGCATGCGCATTGAACTCGGCCTTTCTAACACAGCCGCCCCCAAATTTGGTTACAAATTTGCTCCACTGAAAGGCCGACATCATATGGTCCACCATTAGTCACTAGTGTGTGTCATCTCCTTCATCTCGGATCTCTGGCATAACAATCAGCCGAGAGATGGGTCTTTTGTAGACTTTGTCCTTTATCTGTACCTCTGCCGTCCGTACTCGATTATCAGCGCCAGGGAAGACATTCACTACTCTCCCAATCTGCCAGAATGAACGGGGTAACTGGGGGTCAACAAGCATTACAACTGTCCCAGGTTTGATGTTAGCAGATGGATTCTGCCACTTTCCTCTGGCCTGCATTTCAGGCAAGTAGTACTTTATGAAGGAAGTCCAGAATCTGTCAGACAATACTTGTGAATGCCTCCATCTTCGTCTCCCCAGGAGCTCAGACACTGGATATATGACTTGGGGAAGGGAACCATCTGGCCGCCCATCAGAAGGCAGTTTGGGGTGATCGGATCTACATCAGCTATGTCTGCTGAAACATACCCAAGTGGTTTGGAGTTCAGGATGGCCTCTATTTCTATAAGTACAGTACGGAGCACTTCTTCAGTGACCGTTTCAGAGCCCAGAGTGGTATAGAGAGCAGCCTTAACTGAAGCAGATCTCTCGTTCCCACACCCCTCCGAAGTGTGGAGCAGCTGGAGGATTGAAATGGAAGCTAATCTGTTGTTTCGCTAGCTGCTGTTGTAAATCACCACTGAGCTGACTGAAGGCTTCCTTAAGTTCTGTTTCTCCCCCTCTGAAGTTGGTGCCTTGGTCGGAATATAACTCTGCAGGTTTCCCACGGCGACCAATGAACCGTCGTAGTGCCATGAGAAAGGCATCACTGTCTATGGATGTCAGTACCTCCAGATGCACAGCCCGGGTGGTCAAGCACTTAAATAGAAGTCCCCATCGCTTCTCCGTCCGCGTCCACCTTGACCAAAAGAGGCCCAAAACAGTCCATTCGGTCGAATGGAAAGCAGGCTTGAACAGCCGGTCGTGGTGGAGGAAGATCAGCCATTTTCTGGGAGGCTGCCTTAGACCTCCATTTGCAGCATTCAAGACATGTTCTCTGATGCTTTCTCACTGCCTCTCTCCCTCTCAGTATCCATACCTTTCGTCGAAGCTCCGCAAACACACGTTCTGGTCCTGGATGGCAAAGGCGAGTATCGTATTCTTTTATGAGTAACCAAGTGTTAGGGTGACTGGGATCCAGTACAATAGGGTGTACTGTGTTTGGGTCTAGTCCTTCCACCCGTCTCAATCGTCCTCCAACACGTATCAGATCACTAGTTCTGTCAAACTCAGGGGAAAGACATAGTAAGCGGCTGCTAGAACGGACAGGCTTTCCGCTCTTCAACAGATGGTAGTCTTCAGGAAAGCTGTCCAACTGGACCTGTCTCAGTGCAATCAGCTCCCGCCTTATGGTAGGCACTTGATGGAGGGGAACCACTCTGTTCTGCCGCCCCATGCAGCTCCAGTGCTACTGTTTCGACCAAGTCTTCCCAGGTACTAAACTTCTCTGGTGTCGGCGGTGTTGATTGAATCATACCACAGAATGCACTTCTCTTTAATTCTGTTGTGTCATCAGGCCCTAGGCTGTGATTTATTGGTGGTGTTGGCCAGGCATTCTGTGGTTGGAGGAGGAACTTCGGCCCTTGAGTCCACCGACTGGGTTCACCAAGGTCCTTCAGGCTCTTACCACGGGTAAGATCATCCGCAGGGTTCCTGGCAGAGTCAACGTAATGCCAAGCTTTAAGGTCAGTTAATTCTTGAATCTCTGCCACCCTAGTACCCACAAACACCTTGAAGCGGCAGGATTCAGAATGTAACCAGTGGAGGACGGTTGTTGAATCTGTCCAGAAAGTGATCTTCTGGATCTTCAAGGTGAGCTCCTTCACAGCCAACTTGGCCAACTGCGCTCCTATAAGAGCAGCACACAGCTCAAGTCTAGGAATTGAGCACTGCTTACGTGGAGCGACACGCGATCGGGCTAAGAGGAAGGAAAGGTGTATATTCCCACAATGGTCTTCTGAGCGAAGGTAGCGACTGCCCGTAAGCTTTCTCAGAAGCATCGGTGAAGATATGGATCTCTTGAATGACCTCTGAGTTGTCCATGCCGGATGGAGTGTAGCACCTAGGCAGTACTACAAGAGGTAAGTACTGAAGCTCAGCTTCCCACACCTTCCATGCCTGCTGAATATCCTCAGGGAGGTGTGGATCATCCCAGTTCCTGTTCTTAGCCCAGAGCTGTTGAACAATCACCTTGGCTCAGTGGTGAAAGGAAGAATTACACCAAGGGGGTCATACTGACTGGCTAACACTCGATATATGTTCCGCATCGTTAGAGCACTGTAAGTGACAGGTCTGTGTCTGAATCCTAGATGGTCAGATTCACAGTGCCAATTCAGACCCAAGGTGGATTCACGGGGGTCTACTTTATCATGTGAGAGCCACAGCTCTAGCTTAGCAGATCTGGCTTCTGGTGGCAAGTGACTGGCGACTTCCTGCGTTACTGGCCCATTGACGGATATCAAACCCTCCAGATGCAAGCAGCTCACGAAGTTTATCCAATAGCTGCCGTGCCTCTTGAGCTGATGGTAAGCTCTGGAGACAGTTATCCACATAGAAGCATCGGTCAACAGAATGTCTCACATCTTCATTGGCTGTGCTGTACGATGAGACGTGTCTCTGGAGGGCGAAGGAGGCACAGCAGGGGCTGCATGTGGTCCCAAATGGTAGCACCTGCCATTCATAGGTGTCAGGGGGATCATCTCGTCTCATACCACGCCAGAGAAAGCGCAGGAGGGGCTTGTCCTCAGGTAAGAGTAGGACTTGGTGGAACATTCCACGTATATCACCGCTGATAGCCACACAGTGCTCCCTGAATCGAAGTAGAACACCCAGCAAAGAAGGGCTTAAGGCTGGACCAGGCATCAAGGATTCGTTGAGGTTCAGTCCCATATAATGGAAAGAGCAATTGAACACAATACGATCCTTGCTATTGTGGCTGACTAAATGGTGAGGGATATACCAGGTCTCCCCTGTTATAGAGCTGGCACCAGCTGAGAGTTTGGTAACTGCACCATTCAGTACTAGCTTCTCAATCTCGGCATTGTACACGGCTGCTTTCTCTGGATTTTTGTTTATTCGTCGTTCCATACCTCGGAGACTTGGGACCACAGCCTCTTTGGGAGCACAAAAGAGTGGTGAATTCTTTCTGCGCAACAAGGGTGTCGCGTAACGTAAAATTCCATTCACCTTAACGCGAGTCGTCTTGGTCTCTAAGAGGTTAATGGCGTCCTGATCCTCCTGGACCTTGTCACCTCTTTTTCACAGCGAAAGGCAGAACATCAAGTTGCCACAGCCTTTCAACATCTCTTTTGAGCTCCAGTTCAGCAGGGTTGTGGGACAGGAAAAGGCACTGTTGTGGCTGCAATTGGGTCTCCACCATCTTGGCTGGTCCTGCAGCGTCCATCCAAGCCTTGTCTTTATGGCAGCTGGACCACCAGGTGGACCTATTCGGACAGGTGCAATCGGTGTGATCAGGTGGGTATTGTCAGCTCCTATAAAAGCACAGGACTCACTTTTTCAAAGGCTTGAAGGAAGATCTTTAAGGTGCTTGTATTTCTCCAGCAAACTCATGGGATACGAGTAATCTGCCTGACCAAGGCGTTTTGCAGTGAATGCTGCATTAATCTTGAAAGTCTTCTGTGGTTCAGTTGCAGGAGATATATGAAAGGTAACTGAAGTACCACTGATGGTCTGCACATCTTGGCGTATGGTCCAAGGCTATGTCTTCAGCTTGGCCTTGCATGCCGAGCTCATGAGCTGCATCAGGAAGTAGAATAGTTCGCTCTGACCCATCATCCATGACAGCATAGGTGTCGAGCGTCCTGCCTCCATAGCGTAGCAATACCTAATGACCTTGAGGAGAACGCGATGCAGTCAGTTGGTCTATCCAAGTACAGTGTTTCAGTGGTTGAACTAACCTTCTCTGGTACTCTTTGTGTTGACCTCGTGCAGGATTTGCAGATGTTTCCCTTTGCAGATGCTAAAAGGCTTCCTGAATGTGCACTGGGCTGCTTGGTGTGCACGTCCACAGCGCCAACAACGGCGGTTGGTTTGGATCCAGTCTATCATCTGCTGCTTATCAAAGGTCTTAAAGGTGGTACATTGACTGAGATAGTGATCCTCTTTATCGCAGTATGGACAAAGGCTCTAGGTAGGGCTTTAGGTTTCTCCACTGAAACTGGCTTAACTTGAGCCGGTACCTTCGTGACAATGTCATCTGCTCCATGAAGGATGGTAGCTGAACGAGAAGTAGATTTGGTTTCTCGCCGACGTTCTGGTCTCTGGCTCTTGTAACTGATCTGTGCCTCACTGCTTTGACACCAGGCCTCATACTGTAGCTATTCAGAAAACTCACGAAGGTTATACACAGACCCAGGACGGTGGTACATCTGTCTTCGGAATCCTGATCTCATTTCAGCAGGTAACTTACTCAACAGTCTTTCTACATGTGACCCACATCGGAGTTCAACCGCCTTCATCTCCAAGAGTCTCAACATACCAACGAGCCCTAATATGCAGAGCAAAAATATCAAAGGCCTCAATATCTCCTCGTCAGATATCTGAGGAATCCATCACTCTGGCAGTCTTCTTGAGTGCCAACTTGTGTGGCTGGCCAAACCTTTCGTTCAGAGCAGCCATGGTATCAGAGTATGGAAATTGTGAATTGAGGTAGGAATCTGCCACCAGGCGAGCTTCATCTAGCTTCAGATGATCTAGCAGGATTTGGTACCGGAACAGTTCCGTAGCATCTGATGGTAAGAGGTTTTCGAGGGCTATCTTTAACCGAGTAAACTCGCTGGGGTCTTTAGTGCAGAAGTTGGGTATGGTCGGCACTGGACCTCGGTAGGTGGTTTCTTGCCCTGCAGGATTCACGTTTGAGAAATGAGGAGCTCTATGACCTGACTTTGACCTTGTGGGTTGCTGAAACTGATGACACACTTGATTAGGATAAGCCAATGTCTCTCTAGGAACTCATGGTATGTTCTTGAATGC
Organism: Gobiocypris rarus; assembly: GCA_023029165.1. Lineage (NCBI taxonomy): Eukaryota > Metazoa > Chordata > Actinopteri > Cypriniformes > Gobionidae > Gobiocypris > Gobiocypris rarus. The sequence continues at coordinate 42,533,140 of CM040934.1, forward strand.
CAGTGCGGGACCGGAGTCTCTGCATAGAGGCCTGGTATTGGCTGAGCTGTTCTCTGATAAGGAGAGGGATGATGCTGAGTACGTTCACCCCACATGGCTGACTCAATGTTCGATTTAGTAGGTGCAGCGGCCATTATCTGATCTTTCATAATCTGAAGTTCACCCATCATTGTTCCCAAAATGTCTAACATATTAGTGTCACTTCGGGGCTCAACTGTTCTCTCCTGCACTGTGTTGGGCAGATTGTAATAGCCAGTTCCCTGATTCAAACTGAGTGAAGAGCCCCCTGCTGTAGTAAGAAAGGGTTGGTGTGGCCTTAGAGATGGAGCTGTTGTGTAAGCTGCCTGGCGTTGCTGACCATAGGTAGGAGCGGGAGACAACATTGATTGTGGATGGTAGGGTGCAGCTCCACGATGTGATAGTAGCCCATCCTTTGCAGGGAAAGATCTCTGTATCAATGGCGTGGACTGGTATTCCTCCCATGGCCGATGATATGGAGAAGACTGAGGATGGTGAACTGGCTGCACTGGGGCATAGATGGCGCTAGGTTGTTGCAGTTTAGTGTTATCCATATCTCGGAAAGAAGAATCCTCTCTCACCAGCCACGGACCATTCATCTACTGTGTCCCATGGACCCTGACTTATGGGACTCGATACTCTGTTAGAAGGTGAAGGGAAGTTCTTTGCAGTATCTCCAAACCATTGTGCATGCGGTGTTATGTGAGACGATACTGGCTGGCTGACTGCTCTATGGTGCACAGTTGTAAGGTCAAAGTCTTTAAGGTAAGCAGGGGGATGGATCTGCCGTTTAGGTCTTACAATCTGTGCAGCTACTTCTTCAGGTTGCATATTGATTCTGATCAGTTATTTATCCACGAGAAATGCTAAATCCGGCTCGAAGGACCTTTGTTCGATAGTAGTACTGCAACTCTTGGACTGTATTAGGTGATGGCTTAAATTTAGCATTCTTCAATGGAGTGTCGGTAAGAACACAATGGATTTGATCAGTTCAAAGCAAAGGAGGTTTAATTGTTGGCAGTCTTTGGATGGACACAGCACAGTAGTTCACAGGCTTTACAGCTTTATAGCATGAATGGATGCGTACATATGTGTGTGGTCTACAAAGAGAAAGGAATAAAGATATATATTAACAATGAGTCTAGAGTATCATTGCTCAAACATTCCCTCAATACAACATAAATCTCTCAATTAACATAATTCTCAAGTTATTAGAATTAAATAAAGGAATCAATATCCAAGCAGTGAAATTCTAAACCAACACCGCCACCTAGTGGTCATAAACGGTAAAACACACAAACCAAAACTAGTTATGACGCGATTTAACTGAAAGCACGTAATTAGAGACATCACGTTCATTAACTTGCAAAGCAAGTGCCTCAACTGTTAAAGTTATGATCACACACATGCATACAAACCAGACACTGGTTACAATGAATAGAATACGAATTGCAAGTTATTATTAGACCCAGTCAGCGCATTCACGTGCGATCGACAGCACGCGATAAACTGCGTTTTATCTCTGGTAAATACTCGTCACTCAAATGTCAGGATGACGTCGTATAAAGGCTTTATAAACTCCTTAACCAGCATAGCATTCACTTGGTAAACAGTCAACTTACATTTATTTATTGGCGCACACTTTGCACACACAGTCCCACTCGCACCTTCTGCTCTCGGCTGATGACGACTGACAGAAAGCAGAGCATGCGCATTGAACTCGGCCTTTCTAACAGTACGGTACACTTCCTATCTTGTATGTTTGATTCATGAAGAAGAGTCTTGTGTAAATAGATCCTTTCTAATACAAAATATTGAGACTTGCATGTCATGCCTTATGCATATCCATTGACAGCATCTTTCTGCTCATTTGCTTTATCCACAGTATATCTCAACTCTTTATAGTTTGCCTATTTGACATTTCACCGTAAGAACAGTCACAGATCCTCTGCTCTGTTCTGATGTGGTTTAATGCTGTTGCTTATAGTTTTTTTTTGCTCAGTGGTTTTCAAGTGGAAACTTTCCTTATAACCTGACATATTATTCAGTGTAATCTTCGTACGTGTAAATGTTTATGGAAAGATAATAAACTCTGACAAGACCTTATTGTCATGTTGCTTTATTTGAACCTACACTTTTCACTCAAATGACAAGCAAAACACTTTTAAAGTAGAAAAACTGAAACAGGTTTTTATTGTAAGACACAAGCAACATTTAAAGCAATTATTACAACTTTGGGGGGATAAATACAGTATACAATCACTCTAAAAAAATACGAATCACTTGAAATATTAATAATAATAATAAGCTGCCAGTAAAACATGTACAAATTCATTATAAGCCATTGTTATATGATTAGTAACAATGATATTGCTCCTGGTGCTTAAATGAACAAATCCTTTGACCTGTAATTTGATGTTATGATGTTTTTTCACCAACATGATCTCTAATATTTAACATTGCAGATTTCACCACCTGTTGTGTAAGGTAGTGATTTTGTTTGCTTTTCGATGTGAAAGGCGATATAGAGATCGACCAACCGTATACAGAAGATGCTATCACGTGACTTCCTGTTTTTCTAGCGATCGCATTTGAGGAGTGGCTCGCCATATCACCATGGCGTCCTCGGCGCCACTAAAGAGACAAAAGGTACCTTTCTGTCTTTATTTTTGATCATTATGAATATACTGACAATGATTTGTGCGTAGCAATTTAAGCCACACAAGTGTAAGGCCTATTTAACACAGAACGATCGGTTTTACTTTCGATTTGCACATACGCGTAAAACACACTGGCGCAGTGCAAACCATAGCTGTCAACATTGAACATTGAAAATAGGAGATTTCGAATTCATCCCCAAAATAAGGGATTTTTTTTTTTTTACACGATTCTTACACACAAACTTAAAAAAAAAGCACTAATCATTTACAGTCTAAATAGTTTATAACTAACGCTACACAATACATGTTAAGTAATGACAGACCTATGGATATGTTTACAGTGCTTTATTTATGAACAAAGTAAACATTACTTACACATAGCCTATTAATTTGCTAGAAAGTGTTTTAGCTTAATGTTGGGGGTAAGTAAGAAAGAAAGCGAGACAGACATACAGAAATAATGTGTGTAAGACACAATATTTGGTGTCAGCTTCAGACGAGGCACGGTTCACCACGCATGATGATAAAGATGTTGCGCTTGTGTTTCAGTGATTTGTCGTGATGCAAAACGTCGTTTTTCCCTCCATGACCCATAGCTGTCAACATTGAAAATAGGGGAGATTTCCCGGAATCCATCCCCAAAATAAGGGATTGTTGTTTTTTTTACACGATTCTTACCCACAAACTTTAGAAAAAGCACTAATCATTAACAGTCAGTTTATAACTAACGCTACACAGTATGTTAAAGAATGACAGGCCAATGGATATGTTTAAAGTGCTTTATTTATGAACAAAGTAAACATTATACTTACACATATTCATTTGCTACATGTTTTAGCTTAATGTTGGGGGACAGAATAAGAGAGAAACAGAGCGAAAGAGACAGACATACAGAAATTATGTGTGTAAGACTAAATGTGGTCAGCTTCAGACAAGGCACGGTTCACCACATATGATGATAAAGATGTTGTGCCTAGCTGACTCACTCACGCTTGTGTTTCAGTGATTTGTCGAGATGTGAAACTTCGCTTATCCCTCCATGACCAACACTGACCAACATTACAACGACAAATTTTGCAGAAAGCATAATTTGGACCTAACGTTGCATGGCTGCTTGTCAGGTACTTAGTGGAATGTGGTCTCCCATTTAGTCAAATATCGGCATTATGCCCTCGGTTTTGGTTGGTGGTTAATTCTGTGATTTTGGCCGTCGGCATACTGATCCATCATCACACATCACACTCATCTACTCTAATCTCCTTGAAGTTCACTTCCCGCTACTTTTTCCAACTTCCTCCCGAGTCCGACCGCCGCTACTTCTTCGATAGTAGCCTAAGTTACTGCCTCTAGACTGCCACCTGCTTGACTGGAGGCCAATCAACCCAAGTGCAAGCCACTTCACAGACACAGATAGTTGCGTGTTCTGAGTTACCACAATCAGAGTGTAAAAATACGGGATATTTTACGGGCCAAATACTGGAGGCTGGGTTTGAAATGGCGGGTGCGCAGAGGCACCTTATGGACAGCAGAGGGAGCTCCCAGTGCTAAGGAGCACACTGACAGAGCGTCCTCTTCAGAGTTTGTGGTTCTCTGCGTGCTCTGCCATCTCAGTCAGTATCTTTTTTTTTGCGTTGCGTTATATATATGATTACAGCCGCTCACTCGCTCCGTTTGGTTTCATTACAGTGTGCTCCTGAGCACTCCAGTATTTGGGCCACGCCTCCTAATTTGCATACACTCCCCAATCCTCAATCCTCAATCCTCAAATGCCCAATCCTAAATCCCCAAATCCCCAATCCTCAATCCTAAATGGCTAAATGATTAAATGCCCAATCCTAAATACCAAATGCCCAATCCTAAATCCCCAAATGCCCAATCCTAAATCCTAAATGGCTAAATGACCAAACGCCCAACCCTAAATACCAAATGCCCAATCCTAAATACCAAATGCCCAATCCTAAATACCAAATGCCCAATCCTAAATCCCCAAATGCCCAATCCTAAATACCAAATGCCCAATCCTAAATCCCCAAATGCCCAATCCTAAATCCCCAAATGCCCAATCCTAAATCCCCAAATGCCCAATCCTAAATCCCCAAATCCCCAATCCTAAATCCTAAATGGCTAAATGACCAAACGCCAACCCTAAATACCAAATGCCCAATCCTAAATACCAAATTAATTTTCGACTTGGACTTTAAGTTTCAAATTTAGATTTTTAGTTTTGGTTTAAGACTTTTAGTTTATAATCTGACCCAAAAATGACAAACAAGCCTGCTAAAATGTCAGAGGAACGAGCTAAACTTCTTGCTTCAATGAAGTAAATAAAGACTGAATAAAGTCTGAAAGAGAGGCAGTTTAAACAGAAGTTGTCTGTGGATTGACCTGTTATGAGCTGATCTAGAGTCCATGAAGAAAACCGTAACTGAAATGGAAGAAGGCCTCCACGCATGCTGTGACATAACAGGACCACACAAATCTGTGCGCAATATAGAATCAGAGATTGCTAACCTACTGGAAACATGTCTTGACATGGAGGGACGTAACATTTGGATAATGGCAGTGGCAGAAACACAACTACCCCTGCGTCTGTCTCTAAACTGCCTAAGGAAGTATTGTGAAAATAGTATAAACGTTTGATACAATGCAACTGTGACTTTCGCCCACAGGCTTCAATCATCTTCGGTTTTAGCCCTTGGTTGTAAAAAGTTTGGAACTCTTTTTGAAGTTTTTGTGATTAATAGCACCGGTTAATTTTTCTCTTTTTGTAAATTATGCTGTTATAATAATGTTATTTTTAATCCTTTGTAATTAGTGTTTGGAACACTATATGTTGTACTGCACCAAAAAAAACGTACATGCATTAATCCAACATTTCTTTGCAATGTTTATTTGCCAGAAACAGAGCATGCGAGCAACAGAGCATTAATCCCGGGTTATCATCATGCTAGACGCCGTTTTTAACCCCGGGTTATCATCATGCTAGACGCCGTTTTTAACCCCGGGTTATCATCATGCTAGACGCCGTTTTTAACCCCGGGTTATCATCATGCTAGACGTCGTTTTTAACCCCGGGTTATCATCATGCTAGACGCCGTTTTTAACCCCGGGTTATCATCATGCTGGGACGCCGTTTTAACTCCGGTTATCATCATGCTAGACGCCGTTTTTAACCCCGGGTTATCATCATGCTGGACGCCGTTTTTAACCCCGGGTTATCATCATGCTGGACACCGTTTTTAACCCCGGGTTATCATCATGCTAGACGCCGTTTTTCACCCCGGGTTATCATCATGCTAGACGCTGTTTTTAACCCCGGGTTATCATCATGCTGGACACCGCTTTTAACCCCGGGTTATCAACATGCTGGACGCCGTTTTTAACTCCGGGTTATCATCATGCTGGACGCCGTTTTTCACCCCGGGTAAAGGAACATTTCACACTTGTAATTTAGATGTGGGGTTAGCACCGCTTTTTAGACGTGGTTATGCCATTTTGCAAGATGCAATTCATAAAATATATTTTTTTGATAGACTTTTTACTGGCAACAGGTGTTTAATATAGTATGCCAGTTATTTTTGCAAATGTTAGTTAACATTAATATATTAACAAAAATTATCTAACCATGAGCAGTAGATGTGTTACTGTATTTGTTCATCTTTGTTAACGTTAGTTAATAAAAATCCAGTTTGTTCATGTTAGTTCACAGTGCATTAACTGATGTTGACAAGATTATAATAATGTATTTGTAAATGTTGAAATGTACATTAACAAATATAAATAAATGCTTTATAAGTGCAGTTCATTATTATGAAGAAAATTATTATTATTTGTGAAGTTGCTGTCAAATACTTGTATGTGCGTGTATATGAAGATGTACATTTATGTGGATTTTTTTTTTACCAAAATAAATAATAATATATATATATATATGTCTTGAAATATATGAGAACGTTTGATTTAGTCACAGTTTCCATTACAGCAGTGGGAATCATAAATCAAATTTGTTTTATTACTTCATATTATAACATAAAACAATATTTTACAACTGACATTTACATCAGACAACACCTTTATTCCTGGAGTGACAACAAATATGACTGCTAAGTTTCAAATTTGAAAAAGTTTGGTTTTAGTTTGCTATTTGATGCTATAAAAATAGGGGTGTAACATCATGATCGACAGCTGTCCTTGGCGCTGGTCTGGGCTGCCCGCTGCTCGTGACCTGGGAAGAGGGACAGGCTTAGAAGAGGGGGAGAGGGGAATGAGAGAGAGAGAGAGAAAAGCCGCTGGAAGGGGCTCGCGATCCGTGGCACGCCACCATTTGGTCCTCCGCCTGCTGGATGGCCTGGTCAGCGGCGTCGGGCGATGGCACTGGACCCATTGGGCGGTCTTCCTCGGCAGCCGCGTGACGAACTGCTCCAGTACCACGCAGTCGATGACTCCTGACGCGTTGCTTTGCCGGCCATCAGCCACTTGCGGCACGAGTCCCGACCCAGTACCTGGTGCGCGAAGACGGAGGGCCGGCCGAACTCCTCTAGAGCCAGCGAGCGGAAGCGCTGACGATGTTGCTCGTGGGGTCCGGCCGACCCGCTGCAGGATAGCGCGCTTGAGGTCGTGAGACCAGGAGGTTCTGGACTGGCAGCTGTTGTGCGGCTACCTGCGCTTCTCCCGACAACAGCGGCAGGAGCCGCATAGACCAGTCCTCCTTGGGCCACCCCCGTGCCTCGGCGGACCTCTCGAAGAGGTTGATGAACGCCTCCGGGTCGTCCACCGGTCCCATCTTCGAGAGGGAGATGGTGGCGGCCGAACCGCAGGTAGAGTTGGGGGCGGCCCGAACCTCCCGGTCGATCCAGCTCCGAACAGCTCGCGGTCTTCATGCTGGGCCTGGAGGAGCGCCTCAAACCTCATTTGTTGCTCCTCCCTAACGGCCCGCAGATCTTGTTGAGTTTCCTGGGTGAAGACCCGAGCGATAGTACGATGTCCGCAAGTGGAGTGCGTGACGGAGCTTCCATGGCGGCGTGAACTTCTTCCTTCCTAAAACACTTAATGTTTCCTCATTATAAAGACGAGAAAAACGCTTAACAATATAGGCAAGCAGATTAAGTTATGAACACAACATTTATCTCAATATTTTTCTCCTATAGAAAACCATTATAAAATGGTTAATATGAATATAGCGCATAAAGTGTAGCCTAGTTTTAATATAATCGTTTTATTACTGCATTAAGCCACATTAAGCGCTTTCTTTTATAATAGGCTGATTAGGCTCTATGGGAGAAAACGCTTAGTACATGGAAAAATACTATTGTATATTATAGTAAAATTACAATAAATTAGTAAAGGCCTACTATAGTGTTTTTGAACCATACTATGGTAACGATATTACAGTAAATTGTAGTATATTATATAGTATTTACTACACTTCGTTAATTTACTGTAGTACATTTACTATAGAATGATTCAAAACACTATAGTATTTACTAGAGTAATTTTACTATAATATACTATAGTATTTTTCCATGTGGGGACTAAGCGTTTTCTCCCATAGAGCCTAATCAGCTATTATAAAAGAAAATGCTTAATGTGGCTTAATGCAGTAAGACGATGATATTAAAACTCAATGATATTGAGTAGGCTAAACTTTATGCGCTATATTTCATATTAAGTGTTTATAGGCAGAAGAACGCTTCGGTGCCGTTGTCTGTTTCGCAGAATACTGCCATCTAGTGGTAGCAGGTTTTCTTAGACAGCTGTGTGTGTGGATCGTGCAAGGCCAAACTGGCGAAATGAAAGTCTCAAAATCCAAATGAATCAAATGAGATCAATGCAGAAAAGACGTCAATAAATGCACACGCTCACATGATCCACAAATGCACATCTTATTTGTTGCATGTGCAAATTATGATACACTAATGCAAAATAAAACATTTGTATTCAAAAAAATGTCTCTATTTGTACAAACTGCAGCACATTCATGCAATTCTGTGTTTTGCACACACAAGTTGAAAGGCATTTGTTTGTGGATAGTGAAAAGTTCATGGATAATTGTGTGTGCATGTATTAATCATTTTGAGTCTAAAATCATCCCATACTTTTGTGTCTTATGAAGTGTCTTGCATTATATTACATTCTCTGGTAATCAAACCCATGCGATTGCCACTGTTGTGACTGTGAACTCTCTCTTCACGTGCTGTCGTGTCTGATCTGATCCGGCAGGAGGCGTGCGCTCTGTGAGATCTCACTGCATCCTGTGTGTTTAGAGAACTGATCTCAGAGCAGCTGCTGTCTGGACAAGAGGAGAAATGCTGAATGTGTGTTCAACTGACCTCAACTTGAGCGCCACCTGTAGGTGTAACAATGGAATGGCATCAAGGAAACAATATTACAATAAACAGAAATCCTCTAATTAAAACTCATAACAGCACAAAACACTAAACATAGAGCATAAAAAACAGACCAGACAAACCTCAAACCTGTCACTGGTATTAAGGAAAAGAAAATTAATTTCAAATGCACTCCATTTGATGATTAAAGGGTGTCATTTTTGGCATTTAAAATCATAAGTGTGCTAAAACATTCTCTATTGCTATCGTTAAGCCCATTTTGTTGGATCATTTAGGACAGCATGTAGACATAATAAGAAAGTGATGTCGAGCATGGGGAATTATAATATTAAATACTGCTTTTTTCCTTTCACACAAAGAAACTCAAAGTGTGATTCAAAGAAATACAATTTAAAATGGAACAATGGATCTATAAGAAGTTTGTCCAATCACTATTAGATCTGTTTAATAGTGATGTTTTTATCGTTTTTCTGTAAGAAGAATCTTCTAAAATGTCTAAAGTGTATAAAAAAAGAGATAAACACTGAGCCATGTGTGATTAGATCAGATCTGGTTTATTCATGTTTTAGACACATTTGGAGAGAGAAAAATAAAAATGACATAAGACAGAACAACACTGGATATTTGGAGGACATTCTTATAACAAAAATCTGTTAGCTGGGTTGAGGGACGTGGTGATGAAAAAATTAGATGAGAGAAAAACATGCGATGATTTTTCATTCTCTCGCAAATGTTTTGCTTTTCTCCAAGAAACTTTATGCTCCTCGGAAAATAAAAATATATATTTTTTTCATTCATTCTTTTCCATCTCAATGTCCTTTAGGGCTCCATATAATGTAGATAATTTGCGAGAGAAGGCCAAAATGTTTCCTCCCATCGCATTATTATTTTTTTAACCATGTCCCTTCAGGGGCTCCGTAGTACCACTCCCCAAACGTCAGCTCCAACGACGCAAAGAAGGATATATTATCTCACGACATAAGACCATATAAGTTGGCACATCTCCGCTATATCTTACATCGAGGATTTGCACATTGTACTATAACACAAGGTAGAAATGTTTCTTATGACTTTATTTTCACCTGTTTCCTGCTTCCGTGATCGCAGCTTCCGCGGAGAGATTCGCCATTATCTGCGCGAGCGCGCGATCTATAAATCTGCATCATGGCCTCCTCGAGCGCCACAACAGAGACTGCAGGTAACTTTATGCCTTTAAGAAGAACTTAAGACTAAGCTTGATCTGATTAAATGTGGTAACTAATCACATAAAGGTGTGTATTTTCTCCAGAGTCTCCGTTCTGGTTTACTTTCGATTTCATCGCGTAATGCTGTTTACCTCCCAATCCGAAGGAAACAGCTTTCCTTCCTCATTACTTCACACGTGTGTCAGTTATTTCATTTTAATTGATGTTAATAGAGGATTTCTGCAAGGTAATTGCAAACCTTTGAAATGAAGTATAGAAATGGCACTACTTTAACTTTCACTTACTTTCACTACTTCACTCCTTTAAAATGCCGAATAGCAGGGCTGGCCTGCATAGGCATAATGCTAGGGCGCCACTCATCCACATTGCACTCTTACACTATTTGCATATATTCATTATTCTTCCAACAAACTGGTAATGCATTTTAATAAAATATCTATAGTTACACAAACATGACAAAGTGTGATGGGTTTCTGATATTGTGTTGTGCTTTGAAACCGTTACAGGACCCCATCCTCTGACCAGAACAACAATCTCCTCATCGTAAGATATTGCTCTTAGGGAAGACTGGTGTTGGGAAAAGCGCAACAGGAAACACCATCCTGCAAAAAGAAGTATTCAGGTCTGAAAATGATGTGAATGCTGTGACTACAAAAAGTAGTGTGGAGAGCTCAAACATAGACGGGAGGATGGTTTCTGTGATTGACACGCCTGGATTTTTCAAACAAAACTTGATCAAAACACACTAGCCAGAGAGTTTGGAAGGAGTTTGTATCTCTCTGAAGGAGGACTTCATGCTCTCCTTTTAATCTTTAAGTATGGTCGCTTTACTAAGCAGGAGGAAGACATATTGAGGCGTGTAGAGGAGGTTTTTGGTAGACATGTGACAAAGCACATTATCATTGTCTTCACCCACGGGATGAATTCACTCGTGAGAAATTAGTTTCAGGTATACAAAAGAACACATTTCTGACTGGTGTAATAAACAAATGTGGGGGCCGGTATCACATCATTAACAATAGAGATATGAATAACAGAGCACAGGTCTGTGAGTTACTTCAGATGATTGACACAATGGTAGATGCAAATGAAGGAAAATGCTACACCAATGAAATGATGAAAATTGCAAAAATGGGTACATTTGAATACATGTGGCACAAATTCAAAGAGTTTTTAAAATGGGCAGCACAAATTTTGTCAAGGTCCTACAATGAATACACTAAGGTGCCGAATGCAGGGTCCATGCCCTTATGCTTCAAACTCAACTCATACCCGATGTAGACATGGTGTTAATAAAGGATTCAAGTTTTCAAATGTTCATTATTCATTTATACTGGACTGACAAGGATTGAGTTTTTCCATTGTTAAACAGTGATCACCCCAGTGGTCTAGGACTTTATACTGACACATTAAATCATAATGCAGTCTTCTGTTTTATTGCAACCATGATATGTTTTGTATTGTTTGTGTTGTGGGATGTGTCTTTACATGTTTAGTTTAGGACAGCTCAGTGCGTGTGTGTGAATGACAGTGAGCGCGGCGTTCAAGAGCGCGTCCCCGTGAGAAGAGCCCCAAGCAGCGGATGAGTGTGGTGCGAGACTAGAGTGACACAGTGACCAGTGCAGTTAGATCAATATGTAGTGTATTTCTGTGCAGTCATAAAAAATAAAGCATCTTAAAAGGCGTCAAGACGGCTCCTTGTCCTTACATGCCACCATCACACTAAATAACGAAACGATTAGGGAGTTAACCCGAAGAAAACTTCCGGCCCTGAGAAGATGGATCTCCCCTGTATCTCCCAACCACGGTTAGGAGACAAAGGCAGGAAAGGTTAGCACTGGCGACCACGAAGGGACAGTCACGTTGTTTAAAACCTGGTGGGCATTGAAAATAAAAGGACAATATAGTAAAGCTGAGTAAAGTTAACTGTACTGCAACTGTAATAGCGGCGGTGCTAAGCTACACAACATGGCGGCCGCTCGCTATCCCTCCGATGTTTACGGACGGGAAACTAACTACTCAAACCCGTTCATGTCGCTAACCAATGTTGAGAGCAACAGTCAAGATACTGTGAAAGTTTATGAACGTAAGGCTGAGAGAGTACGCGAACATTATAACCCATTCCTGTGTGATGAAAGTTGCACTAACACACTTGCTAATGGTGAAGATCTGCTCGCGCCGTTCGGCAGCTCCGCCTGTTTTCCGCCCACCAATCCCTTTAGCAGAGGCAACAGTCAAAGCCACGGCTCCGCGGGAAAGTCAGATGTTCACATCTTTACATACTCCGCTTCGGACATGCCAACAAAGGGGCAATATGAAGTCACAAATCCCTTTGCAAATGCTCACATGGGAAATTTTGTACATAGCACACCAGCTATATCCAAACCTGAAGCCTGCACGCTGCCCATGCCCCATTCTTTTACTAATCCAGACATGACTGTAAAACATGGACATGCCCCATTGCGCCAGCCATGTCTCTTAACACGTAGGAGCCATTTTGCGCCCTGTCCACCTCCTCTGTCGGACAGTGATGAGGACTATAACCCTAAAGAGAGAGTCCCCACTCTACGTCCTGGCCAGTACGACGGCAGCACACCGTGGAGAGAGTTTCTGCACAGGTTTGAGAGCTGCGCAGAGGCAAATCACTGGTCAGCCAAAACAATGGCCATTCAGCTGAAATTCTGCCTTAGCGGAGCAGCGGGCGCCATCGTTCACAGAAACCCTCGTTCATCTAGATGGGACTATCGCCGCCTGCTGGAGGAACTTGAAACTGCTTATGGCCCTTCTTCAGACCATGCGGCGGCTGTAGCAGTAGAGCTGAGACAGAGAGTGCGTAAAGCTGGTGAGGCGCTTCACGTGTTCAGAGATGACATTTATGGAAAAGTAGCTATAGCTTATGGTGATTGGTCAGAGGCTGAACAAGACGCTATAGCTGTTGAAGTTTTCACGAATGGCCTGGGTGATGCAGAGCTGGTCCAAAGACTGTTAGAAAAACGTCCAGCCACACTAGCAAAAGCTTATGAGATAGCCCACCGCCATGACACCACTAAGAGAGCTGCTTCCTATGTCACCAGCTTCATGCAGCCAGTGGCCCGTAACTTAAATGAACGCAGGCCCCGGGCCGCTGTTGTTAGAGAAAGAGAAAGCGATGAGACCGTGATTACCGCTACTTCTGTGGTTAGCCCAGCACCCAGTCACTTTGGCCCACACACATCGGCAAAACCACTAAAGCACCACAAGAACTTTAAGAAAGGTGACATCCGGTGCTATAACTGTAGTGGTTGGGGTCACAAGCAGAGCCAGTGCCCGTCTCCTCAAAGAGATACAAAGGTTTTCCGTTCAAGCACCGCCCAGGGAAGCCCGCTGACCACTGTATTCCATCTTAAAGGCCAGAATCGGGAAATGAACATTCACTTGCGCATAACTGAGCTGGAGGTCTGTGCAGTCCTGGACAGTGGAGCGCGGAGGAATGTGTTGCCCCTTCACCAATACAACGCCATCCACCAAGACGTGAGACCACCGCTTCGGTCATCCATCGTAGGAACTTTGCTCGGGGTGGGACCGGGGGACGTGCCAGTGCTTGGTGAGGTCAAGATACCGGTCAGTATCAACAACCGTCAAGTTGAAGTGGACTTTCTTGTGGCTGACATAGAGGGCAATGAAGTGCTGCTTGGCCATCCTTTCTCACCCAAGCTGAGGCCCGCCTTGATTTCGGTAAGCATCGCATAATTCTGTTTGGAGAGGAAGTGCCCTACTTTCACCCAGAGGCTGTTCCGAAATCACACGCTGTCAGAGTAGCCAGAACTATTGTAGTTGAAGCGGGACAGGAGTATCTAGTCAAGGGCAACGCATACTTTTGCAGAGAAGCCCAGGAGACATGATGCTTACCCCACAAAGGGCTTCGTTGAAAAGCACAAAATACTCATCGCCAGGGCTCTAGTCAATGCACAGCCCACCAACATCATTCCTTTACGCCTCTTTAACCCTGGCAATAAGGCTGTGACTATTAAAGAAGGAGCCATTGTAGGCCTCCTCCAGCCAGCTGAAGCTCTGTCTTCATCCAGTGTCCCCACGGCCGACTCCCAGCCAGTCCCCTGCAGTTCCAGAGCACCTCCAGGAGCTCTATGTTCAGAGTTCCACTGACTTTAATGATAATGAAAACTTGAACTATCTAACTTGTTGTGTGCCTACGAAAGTGTCTTTTCCAGGGGACCTGGTGATCTGGGCCGGACTAGTCTCGTTCAGCATGACATCATAACCCGGCCGGGACCTCCAGTGAAGCAGCCTCCTCGTATGGCTGGGGAGAAGCAGCGGAGCGCAGAACAGCAGATCAGTGAAAGTCTCCAGAACGGCATCGCCACGCAGCCACAGCAGTTGGGCCTCACCTATTGTTATGGTGCGTAAAAAGGATGGGACTTATCGCCTTTGTATAGATTACAGAGCGCTCAACAACCACACCATCACAGACGCGTACCCGCTACCCCGCATCCAAGACACGCTGGACACACTCGCCAACGCCAAATGGTTCAGCACTCTGGATCTTACTTCGGGTTATTGGCAAGTGGAGCTAACACCAAGAGCCCGCCGTGCAGCTGCTTTTTGCACCCGTAATGGATTGTTCGAATGGAACGTTATGCCATTTGGTTTATGTAACGCCCGGCACGCCCAACGGCTTATGGACCGCGTCCTTGCCGGCATGCAGTGGGAGACCTGCCTCGTTTATCTGGACGACATCATCGTGCTGGCTAAGGATGTGCCTGAGATGCTGCAGCGACTAAGCCAAGTGTTCCAGAGACTTAAACAGGCAAATCTTAAACTGAAACCAGCCAAATGCTGCTTGTTCCGCCCGTCAAGTTGCTTACCTAGGTCACATTGTGTCTGAGCACGGTGTGGCCACTGATCCCAATAAAGTCAGCAAGGTCCAAGCTTGGCCCACTCCCACCTCAGTCCAAGAGGTCAGACGTTTCATTGGCCTTGCCTCTTACTACCGCAGGTTTGTGAAGGGCTTTGCCTCCATTGCCGAACCGTTACATAACCTGACGAAAAAGAATGCACACTTCCAGTGGCACGTGGAACACCAAGCCGCTTTCGACACGCTCAAGCACCGCCTCATCACAGCCCCTGTCTTGGGCTATCCACTGGACCATGGTGAAATGATCCTGGACACCGATGCCAGCGACACAGGTATCGGCGCTGTCCTGTCGCAAATGCAGGGTGGCACAGAACGTGTGTTGGCATACGGTAGCCGCAAGTTAGGCAAAGCTGAACAGAACTATTGCACTACGAGGCGGGAGCTGCTAGCCATTGTCGATTTCACATCGCATTTTCGGCAGTACCTACTTGGGAGGTCTTTCAAGGTACGAACCGACCACAGCAGTCTGCGCTGGCTCACGCGAATGAAAGAGCCGGAAGGTCAGCTAGCCCGGTGGCTTGAAAAGCTGGCGGAGTACGAGTTCGAAATCATCCATCGCCCAGGTCGTTTACACATAAATGCTGACAGTCTCTCCCGCAGGCCCTGTCGACTGTCTTGTCCTTGTAATCTGCAGGACCTTTACTCGCAGCGAGGAACCACAAGTCACCAAGCAATTCAGTGTGATTTGGACGCTGGCACTGGCTCCCTGCTGCTGAGTCCGGTGGGGGTAAGCACTGCCAATGTTACTAACGCAGACACTTTAAAGCAAGCAGAGGTTGTCTATGTGACAAACACCAACGAGACCAGACTGTTTCTTGGATGGACTATGGAGGAGTTGTACCAGGCTCAAGCTGCTGATACGGACATTGCACCAATCAGAGCTTGGTTGGAGGTCAGCAATGAGCGGCCTCCATGGGTCACAGTCTCTCCATGTAGCCCAGCCACCAAAACGTACTGGAGTCAATGGAGAAGGCTGTACTTCAGAGATGGAGTACTGGTCCGCCGCTTTTACTGTTTAGACGACACACAGTTCTATCCTCAAATTGTTCTTCCACGAAAAATGCAACCCGCTGTTATGCGCCAAATGCATGAAGGGCCAGTAGGTGGGCATTTTGGTATCGAAAGAACGGTGGCCAGACTTCGAACCAGATACTACTGGTACCACATGAGGGAAGATGTGGCCCTCTGGTGCCAGACTTGTCTAAACTGTGCATGCAGAGCCAGACCCCACAAGACTCCCCATGCGCCCATGGAACTGTCAGAGTTGGAGCTCCCATGGAGCGTATTTGGACATCATGGGCCCACTTAATGAGACGGAACGTAAAAACCGTTATATACTCGTAATACAGGAGTATTTCACGAAATGGACTGAAGCATTCGCAATCTCGGATGAAAGGGCTGAGACAGTGGCAAACCTTGTTGCATCTGAATGGGTGTGTCGCTTGGAATGCCTCACTCTTTGCACAGCGATCAAGGACGTAATTTTGAATCAGCGGTGTTCAAAGAAATGTGCCGCTTGTTTGGCATTGACAAAACCCACACTGTACCATTCAGACCGCAGTCTGACGGCCAGGTTGAACGTTTCAACGCCACACTCCAAAAGATCCTGGCTTCTACTGCAGAACACTGTCACTGGGATTGGGACCTGATGATCCCATATGCAGTTATGGCCTACAGAGCGACCAAGCGCTACTGGTTTCACCCCCAACTTCATGATGTTCGGCCGTGAAATAAGTGAGCCAGTGGACCTTGTGGCTGGTTTGCCCCAGACTATGACCATGCCCCTTCAGTTCCAGTATGTGCAACAAATGCGTGAGCGGTGGGGTGCGTGGAAGAACCACACCACCAGTCTCCACGCCAACCTCGCCCAAACGCCAGCGCCGAGGACCGGTCCGGCACGGGACTGGGTCACTGAGTGAGTCAAGTATGACAGGTCATATTTGTAGTAGAGACTTTGCAGTTACGTTTTGGACTCTAGTCCAGTTTGTTCTATACGTTTCTACAGAAAGGCATTTTTCTTTATTTGTTGTTAAAAAAAAAAAAAAAAAGGCTTTTCAATGCTTTGTCAGACTTGCACTTATTTGTATCCAATGTATGTTCTGATCACTACCAGATTAGGCAGACAGTATTACCACTGGTCACCGAAGAATAGGATTTGAAAAGGGGCTGTACTTTTATGTTTTATTAGAAACTATTGGAGTTTCTATTATCGTCATTTATTTTATGTCATTCCTGTATTCACTGTTGAATGAGCTTTAGAACTATTAGCCGGTTTAGACATGTGTTGAATAAGTAAAACCTACCTATTTGGATTTACATATTATTTGGGACACAGCTATCTCTTCACATTTTAGGCCTACAGATATCGAGAGTGTGTTCTATAAGTATATCTAAATGGAATGGAATTAGTGTTAATTGCCAGTCCATGGTGGGGGTAGTGTTGTGGGATGTGTCTTTACATGTTTAGTTTAGGACAGCTCAGTGCGTGTGTGAATGACAGTGAGCGCTGCCTCGAAGAGCGCCCCCTCATGAGAAGAGCCCCGCGAAGCAGCGGATGAGTGTGGTGCGAGACTAGAGTGACACAGTGACCAGTGCAGTTAGATCAATATGTAGTGTATTTCTGTGCAGTCATAAAAAATAAAGCATCTTAAAAGGCGTCAAGAGGGCTCCTTGTCCTTACATGCCACCATCACACTAAATAACGGAACGATTAGGAGTTAACCCCGGGAAGAAAACTTCCGGCCCTGGAGAAGATGGATCTCCCCTGTATCTCCCAACCACGGTTAGGAGACAAAAGCAGGAAAGGTTAGCATTTGTATTCTGTAATAGAATCAACAACCATCCAACCATTATTAAAAATGAGTCCATTTTTCCTATTGTCAAATTTAACTAAGATGTTTTTGTACAAAATTCTGTCTCGCATGCACGCCAACTTGTTCAGACTTGTTTGGTGCATGCGCAGAGAGTTTCATCTCAGCGGCTTCCAGTAACAGTTATACGGAGTTTCCTGGCTTGTTTATTCCTCAAAAGTCTGTTTTTCTTTGTGTGGTATTGCTGTGCGTGAATAACTCCGTTAGTAATAATAGTTAGTGTCATTGTAGATGTATTTTAGAGTGTGTCATCGCGTAATTCAGTTGATTTCACCTCAGAAGAATGTGTCAACATACAATAGGTGAGCATTACGCTATTGTTATAATCATCCAGTTATTTGTTATCAACAGTGTTTATTCGTTTATAGAAAATAGTTGCTTGCAGTGTATGTTGATGGAAAGATGTATCAGGTCTGATCAGCATATTTACAGATGTTATACAGAGCGCAGGGCAGTGCTAAAGCTGCGCGACACTTTTTGTAATCCGACACCGCTAGTTAGCTTAGCAGCGACAGGCAGCGGCAGCTCCGCTCATTTTAATACAGCTGCATTTAGCACCTATAATGGTTCAATAAGCTCGGGTTTACGGTTACATTATACAAATGTAACTCATAAGTGTAGTTATACAGTTCTTAACAGTGTATCTTCTATCATGTCATTATCATGTATATTGACCATCCTTATTTGTTCTCTCACAGAAACCACATTTATGTACTTATCCACACAGACCTATTTATGCCTTGCAATTGGATGACTGAATAAACGCTACTTATCATCAAAGTTCACTCTGGAGTAGCTGCAGTTCTTTCTAGTCAAGAATTAGGCTAGTTGAGTTTCAACCATCCCACTGCGCACATAATATCCCACAGTTTTGTTTTTCTTTTATTTCGTTTTTTTGTGCTAAGTGCATAACATGTGTTATATAGTGCATACTTGCTGAATAAAGCTCTCTAAATTTCTGGATTAATTCTAATGAGTATTCTGTCTATTGTTGTAATTAGAAAATAGACTAAAAATAATTCTATGACATTTTGATTAAGAAAAGTTGTCATGATTGACAGTGAAACGCCAACTAGCACTGCAAACCATTGATATTACTGATGTTTATGATAATGTTTGTTTCTGAAAGACAGTGTTAACAAGGAACTATCTCTTGTACTTATAAGGGTTTTACAATTATTGTATTATATTAGTTAGTGTGCACCCAAGTTGCACCAGTGAAATGGAAAATTTTGGCAACATTTGCATAAAGAAATTAAATTAAAATGACTCTTGTGATCTCTTGATTGTAACTGTAAAGCTTGGCACATACTCCGGAAGAACAAATAAATGTGTTTTGTTTTCTCGGTGGCAAGAACAAAGTTCGCTCGGGCCATAGACAGTTAGAAATGGACACAGCAATCCTATAGACTTCAACGGAGATAAGTGAAGTCAATTAGAAGCATCACTTCCTGATGTCTGAATGAACTGCGCAAACCATGACGTAGATGTGACGACGCAACCTGTCTGACAGTTGTAAGTCCTCTAGTAGTTGTGGAAAGTGAAATCTGAATCACGCTTGAAATATTTTGTCCTGTTGCCTTTGGTTCTCTATGGGCTTCTCCTTGACTTTATCAGAATTTATGCCTTCACGTCCCCAATCGCCTCATAGACAGTAAAAGATTGCCTGTGAGCTTCTCCTTCTGCCTATAAGGTCATTACTGTGTGACAGAGTCGCGTTGGTTATGACGCAATCGTTAGCCTATTTTTACAAAAACGGCTTCTACGGGCGATAGTGTAAGATACAAGGTAAGAGTAAGGTCATGCAAATCTATGTGAGGAATCTCGGTACTGACAAAATTGTATGCTATAGTTTGGAGATGTAACGTTAAGCATGACATCTCATGATGTCCCCACTCACCCAATTTTTAAAAGAAAGATACTGAATTGCACTATCCAAAGAAAACTTTGCACTATACATTTGTGTTGCTTACACTGCATTCACATGGGGCATCTGTGTTAATGCTTCTAATTTACTTTGAATGGGTGACGTCATGCATTGCTGAACTGAATTGTGGGTTCTGTCCCATCATGTCGATTCATTTGCGTTGCATAAAAATCCGTCTTGACTTCCGTTACCTAATGATGGGCGTGCTCGCCCTGCTCTGATCCTGAAAATATTTTTTGCCCTTTATGACTTCATACTTCATAATAAAAACTTTAAGGAGTGTTTTCAGCACAGCAATACTCAAAATACACAGACATTTTGAGAATCCAGCTCTTTAACAGTGTAAAAACTCAGAATGCATGCTTTATAAAGTATAGATACAAACAAACATACATATGATCAGAGACAACAAAGTATCGGCATAGCCTATCTATGCTGTAACTCTATTAATCTA
The DNA here is from genome assembly GCA_023029165.1 of Gobiocypris rarus. NCBI lineage: Eukaryota > Metazoa > Chordata > Actinopteri > Cypriniformes > Gobionidae > Gobiocypris > Gobiocypris rarus. The sequence goes on from CM040934.1 coordinate 42,553,533, forward strand.
AACCTCTTTTATAATAAGTTTTAAATGCTACGCAGCATCAATATAATAAACTTTTACATAAAGGCAATTCTCAAACCATTTTAATGTCTGACTTATAAAAGGTTTCAGTTCCATTTTCTGCCATAAAAGCTTTTGGTAAATTATTTTTGAATATCTTGATATTATTACTATAAAAGATCATTATTCTTAGGGGTGCTCCGCTTGATAAGCAACCGGCTGATAATCGCTTTTGGGATGATTGATCGCGGTCTCTAAAAAGGCCGATCTCATGCTGACAACACATAAAGAAGGCGTCTGCCGTGAGAGCTAGGGCATGACATGCAGCGCATCGCCTCATTCTCTTTCCGCCGTGGGTAAAATAATTATAATGCTGAAGGTGAGGTACAATTCATATTTCTGTATTAAATATAATTTAATATGCGCTCTTTCTCTCTTTCCTCTGAAAATGCTTAAAGGGTTACTTCAGCGATTAGCATTAAGCTTTCTATCAGTAGAAACCCGGGAGTATATTCAAATGATCATGCTTCCCCTCATATCACCCTGAGACAAGAGATTTATGTATTCTGGAAAATACCTCCGATGACCGTCATTTTGCGCCATCGGAGGAGTTTTTGTCCAGAGGCTGAAGACTACAGCCAGCAGGAGGCGCTATTTCCACATGTTTTCAACATCACACTCACAGCACTGCCCGGAGCGGCGGAGATTCATGTAAACGGAGCGGTGGAGAGCAAAGTGAGTGTTTCAACTTTACAATGAACTTCCTATGAAAGTTAAGCTTCCAAAGACATGAACTGAACACTTCATACTGGCTCTCTGTGAATTGTCTCTTAACGCCCTACACGGCATAATACCACTGACTGCTAATCAACACAGAAGTTTAAAAAGAGAAAGACTGAGATAAAATATGTGGCAATATGTGGCTAGTAAAAGATTAATGTTAAGAGAAAGAGACATGATTAATCAAAGAGGTGGATTTCTCCTACCCCTTTTAAGTGTAGCCATACCGTTTATTACCAGCCTGATAACGTCTAGACAGTGACGAGCAGGCTATGGAGTATGCAGAAAAAATGTACCTTGTCCCGAACACATCAATTGGACAGATTGAGAACGGGTCTCCGCAAGAAACTATTCATAAATCTGTTGAGGACGGCTTGGACATAACAATAAGGGACATATTGCAGAGGCGTGATCTGGGAGCGCAAAAAGCTAAGCTTTACACTAACGCATTGCAGAGATTTGTGTCCTTGGAAACAAGGTGGCGCGGAGAGTAGCTCGTTAACCCTTACACTGCCTCAACACGATCCACCCTATGGTGACACCCTTGTAACAGGGAAGCTGTCCATAATAAGATCGACGGTATTGACGGGGTGACGGAGGATGAAGACGTAAACGATGTGTTAAACAATGTCCCCAAAGGAGTTTAAAAATATCAAATACATTCTGGATAAGATGTCTAAAGCAAAGCAGGTGTCTTCATGGACAGACTCTGGAGAATTTATGTTTAAAGGAAAGCCCACTGCCGGGTCACACATGCTTGATCTGCTGAAAAGCGTAACAAGACCTCACATGATACGTGACGACCGTGACCCGTAGGATGGTCTGAGTTTCTGGAGGCTTTTGCGGATTAAACATTTCTTTCTCAACTATAAGTAATCAGCATGTTAGACGATGATCGAATCTTTTAAAAGAAAACCATCTACGGATAGTGACGCTAATGCTTCATCCGCACAAGTGAAAAAGCGCAAGGTTCAAAAACTACCATACACCCATTCACCATCAGCATCATCAGCATCCCGGTCTGACATTTCAGATGACAATGTATTTAATTCGCTATATTGACGCAAATCAGTGGTTAACTTTTTAAATACGCCTGTATGTTCACTTATATTTACTTTATTACTTCTTTTTTTAATGATGTATACAATGATTACTGTTTTAAATGTGTATCAATAAAAAGAAACGTAAAAAACGTTTCTGCTTATGAATCCTTTATTTGTTACACACGTCCATACATTCACAAGCACATGATAAACTAACACTTCTGAAACATTTCTCCAGTCTGCACACACTGAACACACTTAAATGATTTACCACTGCACAGAACAGGCTTAATTTTTTACAAAAAGAGATACCATCAAGTCATTTTTAAATAGATCATCATGATCTTCATAATCACAACCTCTTGATATGTGATACAGAAAAACACACAATGTTGTCCACAAGCGTCCGTTGCATAATCTTGAACTTGTTTGTTAGAGTACTGAACATGCCGAGAGTTGGTTTTAGAAAGTCTTGAAAGGATGATGGAAAGCCCTCCGCATCTGGTTTGTTACCAAACTGTCAAAAATCAGCTGACGCCATCTCTGTTTAGATATACACAAACCCAATGTTCGCCCGACTTGTTTGAGGGATCGGTGTTTGCTATAAAATAGCACAGCAAGTCCATTAACGGGTCTTTGGGAGATGGTCACATGGGAACACAATAATTGTGCGTTACATGAGATTTTCTCCATGACCCTGTCAGCTGTATCGTATTCATTTCATGTCACTCAGTAGTATTCAGCATGCACCTGTCTTCTGTTGGAAATTTCGATGATGGAGTCGAAGACGGAATAAATTATGATATTAACGGTGTGTGTGAGAGGCTCTCAAACCATGCTTCTAATCTGATGTTACCTGTTTTAATTAGAGACACGTGCTGACCGCAGGGCTCATCTGGGGTCAAGTTAAATTCATAGAGTGTATAGCCGTTGAGTAAATCTTCCCGGTCTATAGACATTGACTGGTTCTTGAGATGTTTACCGGTAGCTAGGACTAGTTGATAAAATTCCCTAACAGCTGCGCCGTCGCCAGACTGGGGCTGGAACGGCGGGCCGGTATGGAGATGCCGTCCTGGCAAAGAATTAAGAATTCAAGCTGGAAATGTTTAAAGGCAAAGGGATTTTTGTCATAAGCCCTGTAAAGCTGAATTATCTGTCATCGCTAAGATGAAAGAAAGAGTGTCCCGAGAAAGAGATTTTCCTGATTAGACACTCGTGAACCAGCAGGTATGGAAAAATTCTTCACACACACTCGCTCTATGGGATACTTAGCGGTGGTGGACAGGAGTGCTTGTGCGTGACCTAGCAGCCCTCTTTGTTAGCCCCGCATTTGCCCCAGCGGGTCTGTGATATCCATATGTCCCGCCGTATCTTTGTAGAAAGATCGCCAAAAGCTACTCTCCAGAGTATCTTTTCCATAATTCATAAGCGATTCCACGATGCATCTGTAAGGGTAGGTATTAGAACTTTGTGAAACTAGACGATCGCCTAGAGAGATGTCAACCTGTGAAAATATACACGCTCCAGGATAATTTATCAGGCCAACAGGTGCACCAGGTATGTCGGCACCATCCTGTAATTTTGACCTGTATATAACAATGTATTATTCAGATCTGTGTAATCCTCACGGTCCCAGCGATAAAAACTCTAAAGAAGAAGTATCAGTAATAGCCGATAGCGGGGTATTTCCACATAGGTGTTCTTTTGATAGCCGTCGCGTAAAGGGGACTGTAAAAGGTCTAACTCGGACTTTATGCATTCATCCGACATTCAATGTAGCAGAGCCATGCTTTAGAAAATAGTGTTTGTACGTCTTTTAGTTCTGGTAGATTTTTTCGCCTGCTTCACACGCCGACTCCGAGGTCTCTTGACAACTGAGTGTTTTCTGCTTGTGCTCCTGGCCTTCTTCTTCACACGATGGCCACTCCCCTTCTCACCCGAATCCCCGGAGGTCTGTAGCTTCTACAACTCATAACCATCAACTGCCGACCTGACCATTATTATTATTATTATTATTACTATTACGGTTATAAGATTTTGTCAGCGCCCGTAGTAACGCCACTGAATATATTTTTCGCAGCCGTTTTAAATGAGGCTTAGCTATACTGAAACCCCTTTTAACCTCCTATTATCTTTGGGGTCAATTTGACCCCATTCAATGTTTAAAGTCTGTAAAACACAATTGTCATCATTTTTTTTGCCTCAGATTGAATGACTTTTCCTAATTTGATGGGGACAACTGTGTAAACATAAAATTAACATGATGATATTTTTCCAATGTCCTGTGCACATTTTGTAGCATCGGTGTTCCTTGGGGTCAGTTTGACCCCAGGCTCTTTAGCTGTATAAAACAGAGGAAAATCTAAATTTTACACACATTTGTTCTGGTTGTTTTATTAAGGTCACTATAACATGCCATATTTGAATATATTCAGTATTATTTTCAAACAACTTCCCTCTGTTTTAGGGCTCTAATCTAATCTAACCTAACCACACCTAACCTAACCACACCTAACATAACCACACCTAACATAACCACACCTAACATAACCACACCTAACCTAACCACACCTAGTATTGCAATAACCACTAGTAGTTATTATGGTCCCGATCCCCACTTGAACGTCAGGGTAGACATAGAGCCGCTAATGTCATCAAAAGGGTTCCAGAGCCCACCAGATATGCTGTCAGCCATAAATGACCTGAGACATAAACCTTTGTAAAAACAAAAAAACAAAATCATATTCTGAGGTTTAAATTGCTGGGGTCAAATTGACCCCAGAGGGTAAAAAATGTTACCAGATTTGAGGGTAACAGGAGGGTTAAAGAATTGTAGGGCCGCACTAAAAAAAGACTTGAAGACCCCCAAAACCACCCCTGCATCGAATTTAATAAAACCTGGAAATCCCTACCCGCTTGGGATCGATAATATTCAACATATCGATCAGGGTCAGTTCTGTAGGGCGTGAGATGAGCCATTTAAAACAGGTGCTGTTTCACAGGTCTGAAGTGAAGCTTGGTAACCACTTTGCCGTAAGTGAACGCCTTGATTTTGGTCGCCTTTCACTTCAATCGTAATTTCTGTGATGCAGCTTTTATTAAGCCGCACGTAATGAGACTTGTCGATCTAACACTGATTATCTTGTTAGGTTCACCGCCTTTATGTACGGTGCTTAATAAAGGCACGATATCGTTACGGACTGATTGATAATCGATAATGTCTGTGTACAGATATAACGATAAAATCCATCCCTTATGTCTGATTGGTACGGCGAATACGCTTATAGTCGCAGCTCTGGGGTCCTGATCTTCACGGGATGGGGAAGCCATCTCTATAGAAACCCCTGGCTGTAATCCCAGGATGATGGCCATCTTTCCATAAAATGTTAATGACGTTCTCTGAGGTGATTTTAGAAAAACCTTATTCTTTATATGGTCGAGCCGAGGTGTACGCGTGGGGGAAGAGACGATTTATTTCCCTGAGCAAAAATGGTACTATTACGCAACACAGGTATTGTTTGTGCCTTATTGTCAATGTGTATATTAATACCATCACTCACGTTATAATGTTCATCAACAGTCTGTGGCAGTTTTCGGTCATAGTTGATAATAAAGGCTGCATCCTCTTCATTAAACGTGTACCATGATATGGGGTATTCAAACTCAACCAGAGCAACCTCCCATGGACCCTTCAGATGTATAGTTTTACCCAGTCTGGTTCTGTAATTAGATATGGTGTTTTCGGGATAGACTATCCTCGAGGCATTGCACGGCAATGTGATGTAGAAACCCTCCTCGGTCATGATGGTGATGATGACGACGATGATTTTTCAGAAATGACAAGTGTCTCATAAACTCTAAGCCCTTAAGGGTTTTTGTAAATCAACCACCTGCTTTTCAGTCTTCCCCTACATCGTCTATCTAAAATCTTTTCTATTTTGAATGATTTATCATCACTCACAATAATTTTCTGCAGCTCTTCTTTATAAAAACATCGGTCAATAATCTCCCCGTCGTAGTCTTGTATCTTGTATACGGGTGGTTGTCGCCGCACACATGCTGCTATGGTAAAATGTTCATCCGTATAATTTTGCATATAGCCTTTAGAGAATACATTTCTGACTTTTGACACTGACAACATCTCCTATCTTATAAGTAAAGACAGGTGTCTCTTTATGTAGCTTTCCGTACAGGTTGCTAAACACAGTCGCTCATTTTCTTTATGAACGCCAATCGGTCTCATTCGTATGGATTTGTGATAACTACAGTTATACGCCTCTGCCAAATCTTGCAAGATATCACAGTAACGATGGGAATTGATGGCTGTTAAATGTCTCCACATACGGCCTTTTAGAGTTCTGTTAAACCTTTCGACCACGCACGCTTTTAAATCACTGGCCGTGGTAAAATGATGTATGTTATGCTTTTTCATTAATTCCTGAAAATGCTTATTTAGGAACTCCTTACCCATATCTGTTTGGAGCTTTTCCGTATTCGCTTTTTCTCTTAATATTGATTCAAACGCCTTAGTCACCTCCTGTCCCGTCTTATTCTTCAACGGGCGCACCCATGCATATTTGCTAAATACATCTATACAGGTTAGTAGGAATTTTATATTATCGTTGTCCTTTGAATATGCAGACATATCAACCAGATCCGCTTGAAACTGTACATCTTTTCCATACACCACCACTCTGTTTCGCTTATATTTTATAGGCCGATGTAATGTATATGTATCTTGACTGGCCAGCCAGTCGGTCACCTCCTTATCTTTCAGACGCATGCCATATTCTTGTAATACTGTTTGTTTTAATCTGTTTTACCACCCAAAGCCCCTGGGCTTGACAGATTACTTTTTCATGAGCTCAGCCATGTCGTCTCTCTCTCTCTGTGTTTCACGAAATAATGATCAGATGAACAGTGCCATACACATTTTTTATTTTATTTTTTATTTCCAGAATATAAAAGTACATGTTTACAAACAGACAAGGACAATTTATATGTCGTCCAGATAAAAAGAAATTTTACACACTTTGCATAATTTTTCTCCAACATGTATACAACCAATGTGTCAATCATTTTGCATACATTGGCAGGTTCATTTCTTGTCATGAGAGTTACACATACGCCTGTTACACAAGTACAAAGGCATAATATGTTGCCTATTTTTAAGGATTCTTTACATTCAGGCATCATTTCGAGAATATTTTTATAGTTATGCATGGCCTATCGCGACAGACAATAGACGTGTTTATCACATCATTCCATTCGCTCGACAATCTCCTCACAGCATTCATTTTATTCTTTAATTTCACTAATCGCTTACAGGTACATACATCGCTGTCTGTTACATCGTTAACGCTCTTGTACAACAAATTTGATATTTTACATCTGACCCGTTGTTTAAAGAAATATTTAGACAGACAGGTAAAACAGAGAAGGTTTCCATCCCAGAATCAGAATTGGCAGCAACTCCAGCAGTAGCTGTCTCGGTGGTGGCTAACTTCCAGCTATCAACGGCGTTGTAAATCACTTCCTCGTAGGTTTCATCCACAAGCTTCTGCCTCATAGAGGCCAGCTCTTCGACAATGTAGATCTCATCTCTGAGGTCACACAAGACAGATTCAACAGCTCCCTGCATTCTTTGCAGATGAGGCGTTAGACCGAACGGCTTCAGCGTATTTGCTAAAATGTTAGTTTAGCTTAGGCTTGAGAAGTTTTCACTGATCTCATCGTAACAGCCATAACAATAATAGGGGCAGGTTCAAACAGGCATGAGTGTCTTGTTTGCGAAGGATGATCCGCCACACAGCCTTCACACTTTTTCATACACAAACTCGCGGTTTTATGGATTATTTATAGGCCTACAAAAATGAATACCATGTGTTATTATTTAGCTAACGTTTTAAATAAGAAAATAAAACCAGCAAATAATATAAATGTACAAAATAATCTCAGCAGTATAAAACCGCGTGTATGTGACATATTGAGGCGGTGCAATTCAAAAACATTCATTCTGAGTGCGTTTCGTCCGATTGATGCCTTTATTTTTGACTCCTTTTCGCCGGATGCCTAATTGCACGAGACCTGTCACCTGAGGATGTTTTTCCTGAGACCTGAAGCCTTTTAGTCTGAGGCATGACGCCTTTTCATCATATGACTGAGGTCTGAGGATGTCCTAAAATGAACACCGCATAAGAGACCGTGAGCACACATACACAAACATACAGGCCATCTCACAAAAAGCTTGGGAATACAAATTTACCTGAAATGGTCAAATGCACTCAAATGTATGTACAAAATTACCGTCTTGACAAGTATGTACGTAAACCCGTCATGACTCACAAGTGAACGTTAACCTTTGTGTAACTGCATGTAAACGTATCCTTGTATTCGCTCTTAAAATGACAGTAGTCGAATAAACTGCTGCTGTCTGTGAGTTTCTCTTTGTCTTGTTTTGTTTGAGTAACCCTTAAAGACACTCAGTGCTCTTGAATGACTAACTTTGCAACCTTAAGTGTAGGGTGACCACCTGTCCCGAGTGTGCGCACAGCGCTTGAAGCTCAATTCATGAGTCCCGCAAATTCAGACTGTCACGCATAATCAATGCTTGCTCAAAAAAGTTGGTCGCTCTATATCAGTGTTACCCATGGCACGGCTCGCCTGCTCAATTTGTGGCTCGCATGCAGTAAATAATACAGTGAATTGAAATGATCATGCAGTGCAGTCATTACATAAATCAATTCTTAAGATTAACACGTTCTCATGCAGTGCGACCTGTAACATGAATTGTATTTATTGTGCGATTTATACGCCAAAATGACTTTTCACTAGCCTGATGCCAGCCGAATTTAGCCCCGCCCACAACATTTTTGCTCGGGCAATTCGGTCTGGACTCGCTCCATAGAGGAGTATTATGCCCGAACAGAAACTGTTCGACCAATGAAATCATCAGGGCGGGCTTTAGACGATGATGGACAGATGATCAACAGTAACGTAATCATCCACGCCATCAAAGGCGCTGGGTTGAATTTGCTCTTATCCTAAACGGAGAACTTGTTCAGATATGCATTCACCGTCACTATTTCTCTCAGAAACGATGATCGTGTTGGGAAGTACTCTGTGTCTCCTTAAATTATTTTATTACAACACTGGCAAAGATCGCTTTACACTCATCTTTTCTTGTAACGTTATCTTAATCCAGCGCGTGCAGACAGGGTTGCCACGCTTTTTTGCAATGTCGCGCACAATTGCTACTCAAAACTATAGCCCAAAACAATAACTTTCCGGGGGGTTCTCCAGGAAAAAAATGGCGTTTTGTTGGCAAAATATGTTATTTTGGCAAGGTTGCTTGCTAAAATTCGCATTCCTGGGTTTATATAATCACATAATTGGGGTCGCTACAATCGGCAGACATGGAGAAAAACACGGACTTGGCAACAGTGCAGTTGAGTTCTGTTGACATTTGACAACTAACGTTACGCATCGCTCCGCTTGCTCTGATTGGTTGTGGGTCTATCCAATTGAGGTCTTTCCTGGCTCGGTTGAAACACGCCCCATAATCAAAGCCCAATGGAGCGGTACCAGACTCATATTCTGACTAGAATCGAGGATGACCACGTCAGGATAACTTTTCACATGCATGCATTGTCAATTAGGATTTGTGGGTAACGCGCCAGAATCATGAGCACAGACATGCGCTTGAATCCAGCTCTCTTTCACGCTTGTACAAACTATAACACACAGAAAGAATTATTAAAAAATGTCCGTTTTGTCGAGTATTCTCATAGGAAATAACGTCTTGAACCAGGTGTCAAACTCAGTTCCTGGAGGGCCACAGCCCTGCAGAGTTTAACTTCAACCCTAATTAAACACACCTGATCTGGCTAATCAAGTGCTTTAGGCTCATTTGAAAACTAGAGGTATGTGCGTTGGAACAGAGTTGAGCTAAACTCTGCAGGGCTGTGGCCTCCAGGAACTGAGTTTGACACGCCTGTCTTAAACGAACTTAAAGAGTTGTGAGGAAATGGGATGCTTGAGAAAACAGCGCGTCAGTTCGGCAGCGGCAGATCTTAAAGCAGCATCCATGCCTTGTTAATCTATATTTAATTTATGTATATATATATTTTAATATATATAATTTATGCAGTGCCGACTGTTAAATAACTTTATTCAAATTCTGTAGCCTATTTCCTACCTGTTAGACAGGAAGGGCACAGGTAAATATGACGGGTTTATGATAAGAGGACTGTTTTAAGTTGAAGTTTGAAGCCTGAAGTTACACTGTAATGTTGAATGGCTATAATTAATGTTAAAAATTAAAATTGGTGGACATATCTGTACTAGAATCAGTGATACCGCCTTCCTTCATAAAATATGCCATTGAACAAATATTTGAAATATACTGTCTTTGTTTTTTCTACATTAGTTTGGCGATTTACTGTGAAATTACATCATAAAATATATTAAAAATATATAAATATATATTACGCATACCCATTATCTATCCACCTTTGTATTTATTTTATGTACAGGGATGACAGACTGATAAGCAGATATGCTTTATGACTGGATGTAACGAAATGTCTCATATCTCCCAAACCGCTTGTCACGTGTCTTATATCACTGGAAAGCTGAGTCCTTGCAACAAAACGCATATCTCGATTTAATTTCCGGTATGCCAATTTTTCCGCCATTTTGAATTTTGTTGAAAACCTACTTTTGCGAACTAGCCCTGGATTTTTGCCTGATCAGAACCAAACCAGTGCAGAAATGTTCTATGGAGTCTAAATATCAATAATTATCAAAAAAAGTAGAAATTTGATTCAAGGTCGTTAAGGGGCGTAAAATGTTTGTCAGGGCGGAGCCAATTTTACTAAAATGGCTGTAACTCAAACTAAATGAGATATAGTCACCAAACTTGGTACACATGTGTATGGGCTCAATTTGAGGTCACAGTAAAAATCGCGAAGATTGAGCTCTAGGTGGCGCTATAATGTGAAAAACATTAAAAAGACTATGACCACCTGACCGTTAGTCCGATTGACTCGAAAATTGGTATGCAGTGTCTTGGTCCAAGGCCCCATGTATGTCTATAAGGACATTGGCATATCTCAAAAACATGGCCCATCAACCAATAAGTTTGAGCACCTATAAGACAAGGTTAACGGAGGCCGATCGGAACGAAACTCGATGGGCATGTTCGACTCATGGCCCTAGAGGTCTGTAAGAATTTTGAAAGAAATCGCCACTAGTTGGCGCTAACAAGTTTTATGGCTCTGTAATCACATGGTGTTGCACACATCCACAAAATATGCATATCATATGATAGATCTCCTCATTCTGAACAACTTTGCCTCTAGAACCATTGTTGTCAATCAAATCGTTCAGAGACTTGAACGATTTCAATATTTGCGAATATGTTAAAAACTCCTATCTGGAATTGTGAGTTATTTTAACTGTTCCTGTGGTGTTGAGCAACTACAATTCCTGTTAATCCTATAATTTTATATTATAATTTTTTTACTGTATAAATTGTAATGAAAAATACATAAAATTAAATAGCTAAAGTAAATCGTAAGTGGAAGTGCATCTGTCGATTCCTTTTAATGTCTTTATTTAGAACAAAAACCTATTGGCCTATTCATGAGCATATCAGCAATTACACATGTTTAGGGAATAGGGCATTATTAATATACCATGTAAAGTGCTATGTGCTAGAAATGGGTAAACCACGTGGGTGGGGGCAGCACTGCGCCAGGCAGTGTCCTCATTGTCCATCAGGAACATACCCCTTGTCCACCCTTGAGCTTATTAGCAGGTGGTCACCCTACTTAAGTGTAAGGATTAATCTAATTTATTTTATTTCTTACCTCAATACTAATGTTAACCCCAAAAATTGTCTTTAAAAACAAAAATGCACTGCATGATCAAAGATTTAGGTAAGATAATTATATACATTTATATGACGAGAGTCACCTAAAGGGGTATTCCCCCATTTTCAGAAATAAAATTCAGGCCTTGAATGAATGTCTGTAAAATTCTATAAATAATTATACATGATAAAAGAAGGCTTCAAATAGATCGGTATCTGTGATCGATCGACAGATACTGCTTCCTGTGAAAAAGCTGCTTCAGCTCCAAAAATCCTGATCGGAGCACCCTTAATTATTCTTATGTTTGTTATATTTTTTTTTTCAAAGATCTTTATAACCACAGTTGTCATAAAAGAGCCATTTTTATAATGGTTTCAACAGCATCTCAAAACACTGAACAGAACATTACACAAACATTAAACAGTATCACAAATCATCAACTGAGCATTGGGGAATAAGGAACAGCTTCATCCCACACTCTCAGAAAGAAAGGGACAAAAGCTGTCACTGGGGCGGTTCCTTTTTCAAAAGGTACACCTTTGTGCCTAAAAAGTGCATATTAGTCCCTCAAAGGTACACATCTGCTCAAAAATGAACCTTTTGAAGGGTAGCGTCCCAGTGACAGCTTTTGTACCTTTTTCTGAGAGTGCATGAGCTTACGCCCACATTATTTATATTAGTATTAATAATGTTGATGATAATGATATGAAATACTAAAGTGATATGATTGGATGACACACATCAGATCTATCTGCAGTGGTTGATGATTGTGGTATAAGCCACGACAGCCCCCTGTATTCCTGTCAGTAAAGCAGCTGATAAACCCGCCGGTCCCACCAAACACCCACTGATCCCTCCCGCAGCGCAGCCGCTCAGGACTCCCAGCAGACTGACGCTTTTCAGCTGTTGTTTTGTACATTTCCCAATCCTCAAACACTGTTTTTTCCAATGTTTTGCCCAAATGTGTCCTGATGCGGCTCCTGACGCTGCAGCCAAGATGCCGCTGACACAACCGTGTAGAAATGGTTTAAAGTCCCAGGAATCATCCTTCTCCATATTAACACAGCCCACTGTAAACACAATGACAACACTGAACGCATACAGACATTTTAGCTTCAGCTGTACTTTGACTTGTGACTGAGTCTCAAACATCTGTAAAGTGTAGAGGCTGTTCTGATGGTCAGACAGCATTCGTTGGATCTTCATCAGGAGTTTGGTGACCTGATCTCTGTCGCCCAGATCTCTGTTGTTTAGCAGGTGACATCTCCCTCCACACGCCTCTGTAAGTTTGGACAGCTCTGCTTCGTCTTATTAGCTGATCAAGAGATTTTTTTGAAGCTCGTCTCCGTGTGAAGAGGACTAATGTGTGTTTCATGGCCTTTTCTCCAAACATCTGCTTGAATAAGAGCAGGATCTCTGCGTCTTGCTTTGTGAAAGTGTGTAAAGGAAGAACCAGAAGGATGGCATGCAGTCCTGGAGAGCACATGTTCAGTCCTCTCTTTAACTCCGCACTCAGATCAATGTCCGATGAGTTAAAGAAGTTCGGGGTGTCCAGTACTGTCACTGTTGTGTTTGATACCTCAGCCGTGTGTGTTTGGCATCTGTCAGTGACGGAGGTCAGGTTCCGTCCGGACTGAAACACATTCTCTCCCAGGATAGTGTTTCCACAAGCGCCACTCCTGAACCGGTTTTACCGATCAGCAGAAGATGAAGATGGTCCACAGGTCCCTCCATCACTGAAATACACAAGAAGTATTGCGCATTATACTCAGCAAACATTGGTTCGATGGCAACAGATATAGCCGAGTTAGGACGGCATAAATCTGTAAAAACATGTAACAGAACATTTCCTATGTTTGTACCAAGCGGCACCTCCCGCGTCTCTCTTTAAGCCGAGGAAGTGACTTGAACTGCAGTTCAGCGACTGGCCACTAGGGACCGGCTCCAAAAGGAGCAGAATCTCATTGAGCTCATGTTAAAATGCCCAACTTTACAGCAGAATAAAACATGTTTACAGCCTGGGACAAACTGTGGTTTTGGTCTAAACGGCTAATTTTGCCCTTCATGATGACTGTGGGGGGGTGGATTTGTTTATAACTCATTAGTTTACATTATATAAAGCCTTAAGGTTCTGCATAATTAAGGGCATGGCCTCTTTGAGTGGCAGGTGGGTAGCCATTTATCTGTTGTTTGTTAGTAATCGCTTCACCTCAGCTCCAACCACATCCCACCTCTTTGCTCATTTTCTGTTATCCGGGAGTAGGGTGAATCAGATGAAATTGGCTGAAATTCGGGACACGGATAGTGGGGGTTGAGGTGGCACCACATTTCCTTTCCTGCTCTCCCTCCGTCTCTCTGTCACTCATGCGTCCCTCACACACACACTAACACACACACACACACATACACACAGCCCTCCTCCGTGCACCGCGCTCCATGAGAATGAGTGTTAGTTTGACGTTGAAAGCAAGTTCGAAAGGTTGGTATCTCTATCTCGTGAACACCTTTACACAATCACACATTAAAAAGTGGTACAAAAATATTTTATATTCTGGATATAACGTCGACCTGAGAAGCGGGCATGCGAGGCCCTGTGCGAACGTGATATGCATGGCCCAGGGGTATATTATCGGGGCCAGTTGCTGTAGTGACGAGAAATGTGTTGTTTATGTGAATATTAAAAAAAATTAAATAAAAAAATCTTATAGCCTATTCATTTTAACAGCATTGAGTTAAGTTAAACTGTAACTGAACTGCGCAGTGCGCCCATTTTGAAGCTTAAATTATGTTCTAAATTTTCTTGCACAGAACAACCTCCTGGACAACAACCAATCTGGATTCAAAAGCGGCCACTCAACTGAGACTGCCCTGCTCTCGGTTACTGAAGCACTGAGACAGGCAAAAGCAGCTTCCAAATCCTCAGTACTCATCCTGCTGGATCTGTCTGCTGCTTTTGACACAGTTAACCACCAAATCCTCCTGTCAACTCTCATGAAGATGGGCATCTCAGGAACTGCTCCAGTGGTTCAAGTCTTACCTCTCAGGTAAGACTTGAGGGGTGAGGGAGGGGTGAAGTGTCTAAGTCACATCATATTGCTACTGGAGTTCCTCAGGGCTCAGTGGTTGGACCACTTCTCTTCTCCATCTACATGTCATCTCTAGGATCTGTCATCCAGAAACATGGCTTTTCCTATCACTGCTATGCTGATGACACTCAACTCTACTTCTCATTTCAACCAGATGATCCCACAGTTGGGGTTCGGATCGCTGCCTGCCTGACAGACATTTCTGCCTGGATGAAGGAACAACACCTTCAACTCAATCTGGCAAAGACAGAACTGCTTGTGGTCTCAGCCAACCCAGCACTTCAACATACTCTTTCCATTCAGCTTGATTCATCAACCATAACTCCGTCCAGGACAGCCAGGAACCTTGGAGTTGTGATTGATGATCATCTAAAATTCACTGACCACATTACTGCAACAACCCGGTCCTGCAGATTTGCGCTACACAACATTAGGAAGATTAGACCCTTCCTATCAGAGCAGGCCACTCAACTCCTGGTCCAAGCTCTTGTACTCTCCAGACTGGACTACTGTAATTCTCTTCTAGCGGCCTTCCAGCATCCACTGTTAAACCCTTGCAGCTGATCCAGAACGCAGCGGCGAGTGGTCTTCAACGAGCCGAAGAGAGCACACGCCACGCCTCTCTTCATCAGTCTGCACTGGCTGCCGATAGCTGCGCGAATCAAAATCAAGGCTCTGGTGCTCGCCACAAAGCAACCGCAGGCTCTGCACCAGTATACCTAAACTCGCTTGTTCAGACTTACACACCCTCCAGAAGCTTGCGTTCTGCAAGTGAACGACGCCTAGTGGTGCCATCCCAAAGAGGCATGAAATCCCTCTCTAGGACCTTTTCCTGGACCGTTCCCACCTGGTGGAATGACCTGCCTGTCTCTATTCGAGCAGCCGAGTCTGTAGCCATTTTCAAAAACATCTCAAGACACTACTTTTTCAGCAGCACTTGACCAATAAAGAATAGCACTTATCACTCTATTCGTTTCTGTTTGTTATTTTAAAAAAAACAAAAAAAAAAAACTGTCCTATGTGTTTTGTGTTTCGTGAGACCTGTTTCAGCGCTTGCATATTGTTGCCCTTGACTGGTCTTGGTTGCTTCTATTACTCTCATTTGTAAGTCGCTTTGGATAAAAGCGTCTGCTAAATGACTAAATGTAAATGTAATGTAAATTATGAATGGGTCAAAAGCGTTTGCCAAACGACCTGTATCCACTTGAGTTAGTTTGGACTGCTTTCTCAGTAGCCGCGTTTTCATTATATTTGCTTTTGTGTTATGCTAGACTATAATGTCGATAAAAACTAGGCTACTGGGAAACGGCAGCACGTTTCCATTAACCGATGTTTTGCGCAGTGCCGGCGCTGGCCGTTGTGATGCCTTAAGCGCGATCACTTGCTGATGGTGAATGACCATCACTTGGTGCTGAGATAATGTTTTGTGGTGCCCCGGAGGAATTGGTGCCCTACGCAGCGCGCGTGATGAGCGTTATGGAGCGGCGGACTGGTTAGGCGACTAAAATGTTTTTTTCCACTCGTGATAAGTCATTCCAAAAATGATGCCATGCACGTAAGTTGGAAGTAGGTTTATGTATATCCCAGCCACCCAAATAGCCATTATTTTTAATGAAAGGAGACATAGGCGTGTTATTCAAGCATTCATTCAAATTAAAAGAGCAAAATGTTTGAATTTGCATGGTGGTAAGGTTTTTTTTTTAACAATTTCGTTATTTTGGCCTTGAATTTCGTTTGTTAGAAATATGAACCGAATTTAGAAATTCTTTTGAAATTAAAAACTTTTGCTTAATAACTAAAATAACTTTTTGTAATATAAAAGTTTGGAGCACGCAACATAATCTGTTCCCTGAATTAACTGACTTGTTATTGTGAGTCTAGGCCTACACAAATAAAAGTAGACAGTTTATAGTTTATAATTATGTCTTGCACTTTTCTGTATGGCTTAAAATGATGGAGTATTGTGAGTTATATCCGCTGGCATAGAGAACAAATGTCAATCAGGCACTTCGGCCACGTATTTAGTTAGGCTATGTTTAAATATTGGCCTATAATATTGCTTTTTAAATGTCATATGTTGATTATGAAAGTGAGCAGCATGTGCAAGATAGGCCTTGGCTATACAAAAGATGCGCAAATGTCTGGAGACATGGAGTGGGGTCGGTCAGACATGATTTATTCTGCTCCGCTTTTTCAATGAGTGCGGATCTCTAGTGTAGCCTATTTACTTGAATGTCTTAGGTAGTCTAATATCTATAGTTTCAGAGGCAGCTAAAATCAGAATTTAAATGGCCTGAATAAAGCTCGAGTCTGACGTGCGGTGCCGCGCTAAGTGACATAGCCCATATGCGCGTGAATCGCTGTCACATGCGCAGTCTCGAATAAGAAAAATATAGTATAATATAGCATAATACAATTCTAACAAGCAGAATA
The DNA here is from genome assembly GCA_023029165.1 of Gobiocypris rarus. Taxonomy (NCBI): domain Eukaryota; kingdom Metazoa; phylum Chordata; class Actinopteri; order Cypriniformes; family Gobionidae; genus Gobiocypris; species Gobiocypris rarus. Next base: position 42,570,747 of record CM040934.1, read on the forward strand.
ATACAGCATCACGGTGCACATTTTAGCTAGCCTATGTCTTTTAACTATTACAGTATTTTGAAGGACATAAACTTTAAATAGCTTTTTACATCAAGTCAGCTGTCACTACTTTTCGTGAGGCGAGAGGCCCTGTGCGGTCGCACACTTGGCACAGCCCTTGCGACGGTACTGCCTACTGATTATCAGTTTGTCGCATGTTTAGACCTTGTATGTGTGTTGCACAACACATGTTGCACTTGGCGATGACGGGGGGGATTGATATGTAGTGGACCATGATGGTCAGAAGAAGTGAAGGGTAATTCGCAGTTCGCACTCTGTGTAGAAGTATGGTATTTGGGGTCAAATGCACCATATTTAACATAATAATAAACAGTTGACTTTTCCATTTGTTGACATGGTTGGATTCAGATAGTGAATATAATGTTGGATGCCCAGATAATCACCATATAAAAAATAATAATATTATATCACAAATGTTAATGTTACTACTGTAAATTTATAGGTTATTAAATTATTTTGGGATCTCATTGAATACTTTCAGAATTTTTCCTTTTAAAAATAATTTTGTTCAGGCTATATTTTTATTTAAACATTTTAATGACAGTATTGAACAAAAAATTTATTATTTTGCCCGGTGTGTCCTCCCTCGCCACCTCTTACATTTATCAAATTTTAGACACTAAATCTGTTTCTCCATAAATGTTCAGTACAAACACACGCTCTGGGAATGGTCAAAGGCTTTTTATTATTCTTTAAGTGTGCTTTATCCCGTTGTACCCCACCAGCTCGTCGTGATGTTATCGCGTGCACGGGAGGCGCTTTATAAACAAATAAAAGTCATTTACGAGTTACAAATGTATAAGATTCAGAAGTGTCGCCATACCGTTGGCTGTTCAGTCTCAATGGTTGGTTCAAACAGGTTAATATCTGCAGGTTATGCTCAGGTTAGTGTGATCAGATTCACAGCACGGAGGATAAAATGGTTCACAGCGGCTTCATCAAAATGTCTTAAGGTGTGCCTAGTGCCTTTAGGATATATTCACAATCATTTCTGCCATCTCTTGTATTCAGTACATTTCCATTCTGAGGTCTTCCCTGTTCTGGGTGGAGAAGAGTTTATAAATATGTGATGGGTTATAAGAGAAACTAAACTGCACACAGCTCAAGTCTGAAGATCAGCAACACAGTGAGTATTTTAGATCTTTATACTCAATTATAAAAATGATATATTCTAATAGCAGAGCATGGCTGTTAGACTTCATTATATCTCTAGTTAGTGTGTTATATATAACACACAGACACAGTGAATGCGCCACATATGCTGCAGTTTAACTAAATCTAGTAGCTGCGCATGAAGGGGAATTTCAAGAATTTATGAAAGCGAAAGAATGTGATTCTTCGGGAACCAGAGTAGAAACTGACTGCACAAAATCTGTCAATACAGTGTTTTACTGTGTAAGTCACTTTAGCAGATGATTATTATTTTAATTATTATTATTATTTATTTTGTTTTTAAGAAATTGTGTGGTTAGTTTGAAAAGAATGGGATGAAATCAAAGAGGAACTTAAGGCAGTTAAAACTGTTTTACATGTTTCTGTTCACTGGATAAGTGGTAAGTTATAATAAAGATTTGCTGTTTTTACAGGTCTCGCAGCTCAGCTACGAACAGAACGACAGCGGACAATGGTATGAAAAACATTAATTTAGTCATTTTTCATCTACAATCATAGACACATCTGTTCATTTGATGTATTTTAGGATTATTTTACCTTGTTATGAATGTGTCTGATAATCTCACACAGGCTGAAAACCTGCGTCACAGGAGGAATAATGCAGGTATAACGCCTTGTATTGACCACGGACACACACACACACACAAACACACACACCACAGACACAATCAAACATGGTGTGTATAAATAATATGCAGATTGATGTTCTGAACATGTTCCCTCTTCCTGTTGAAACACTGTAGAAGCGCCACTGCAGAACAATGGCAACATTAATATCGTCCTCTTGGGGAAAACCGGAGTTGGGAAAAGTTCCTCAGGAAACACCATCCTGGGAGAGAACAGATTCCCAACTGGACGGAGTCTGTCATCTGTCACATGTAAATCTAGTGTTGAGAGAGCACAGATTAATGGCAGATCTGTGTCTGTCATCGACACTCCTGGGTTTTTTGATACTAACCTTGAAAAAGAGCCATTGTCCGAGGAGTTTGCGAGGAGCGTGTATCTCTCTGCTCCGGGAGTTCATGCCTTTTTATTCGTTGTGCCGTTCGGCAGGTTCACAAAGCAGGAGGAAGAGATACTGACAAGAGTTCAGAAGGTTTACGGTAAAGACGTGCTGAAGCATGTCATCATCCTCTTCACATACGGGGATGAGTGTATCAGAGAGAGAATGCAGGAAGAGATTGATGGGAATGCAGTGGTCAGGAGAGTCGTAGAGAAATGTCATGATTATCATGTGCTTAACAACAGAGATCTGACCGACAGACAGCAGGTCAGTGAGCTACTGATGAAGATTGACTCAATGATAGAGCAGAATCATGGATACTACACCAATGAGATGTACGAATGGGCACAAATGTGGCCATGGGAAAATTCTGGAAAATTCTTAAGGACTTGTTTAATGATATAATTGCTTTTTCCAGAACCCGAGTAAAAGTTTTGATTTTAACGAGCAGAAACACAGAGTAGCGAAATACACAAGACTCCCATCAAACTAAGAAGCATTAAATCTGATTAAATATAACCTTAATGTGCGACAGCCTGCTCTGTTGATGGGATTTTGTGTGTCGGATCAAAATGAAAATGAATGAATTGATGTGATTGACAGTCTCTGTGTGTCATTATATTTTAGCTACATTTTACTTCATGATTGAAAAGATGACTGTTAAATGTTAAAACAGATCATATTTGTCCTCAAACAGTACGTGTTCTAGTAGTACTGCAACTCTTGGACTGTATTAGGTGATGGCTTAAATTTAGCATTCTTCAATGGAGTGTCGGTAAGAACACAATGGATTTGATCAGTTCAAAGCAAAGGAGGTTTAATTGTTGGCAGTCTTTGGATGGACACAGCACAGTAGTTCACAGGCTTTACAGCTTTATAGCATGAATGGATGCGTACATATGTGTGTGGTCTACAAAGAGAAAGGAATAAAGATATATATTAACAATGAGTCTAGAGTATCATTGCTCAAACATTCCTCAATACAACATAAATCTCTCAATTAACATAATTCTCAAGTTATTAGAATTAAATAAAGGAATCAATATCCAAGCAGTGAAATTCTAAACCAACACCGCCACCTAGTGGTCATAAACGGTAAAACACACAAACCAAAACTAGTTATGACGATTTAACTGAAAGCACGTAATTAGAGACATCACGTTCATTAACTTGCAAAGCAAGTGCCTCAACTGTTAAAGTTATGATCACACACATGCATACAAACCAGACACTGGTTACAATGAATAGAATACGAATTGCAAGTTATTATTAGACCCAGTCAGCGATTCACGTGCGATCGACAGCACGCGATAAACTGCGTTTTATCTCTGGTAAATACTCGTCACTCAAATGTCAGGATGACGTCGTATAAAGGCTTTATAAACTCCTTAACCAGCATAGCATTCACTTGGTAAACAGTCAACTTACATTTATTTATTGACGACACTTTGCACACACAGTCCCACTCGCACCTTCTGCTCTCTCGGCTGATGACGACTGACAGAAAGCAGAGCATGCGCATTGAACTCGGCCTTTCTAACACAGCCGCCCCAAATTTGGTTACAAATTTGCTCCACTGAAAGGCCGACATCATATGGTCCACCATTAGTCACTAGTGTGTGTGTCATCTCCTTCATCTCGGATCTCTGGCATAACAATCAGCCGAGAGATGGGTCTTTTGTAGACTTTGTCCTTTATCTGTACCTCTGCCGTCCGTACTCGATTATCAGCGCCAGGGAAGACATTCACTACTCTCCCAATCTGCCAGAATGAACGGGGTAACTGGGGTCAACAAGCATTACAACTGTCCCAGGTTTGATGTTAGCAGATGGATTCTGCCACTTTCCTCTGGCCTGCATTTCAGGCAAGTAGTACTTTATGAAGGAAGTCCAGAATCTGTCAGACAATACTTGTGAATGCCTCCATCTTCGTCTCCCCAGGAGCTCAGACACTGGATATATGACTTGGGGAAGGGAACCATCTGGCCGCCCCATCAGAAGGCAGTTTGGGGTGATCGGATCTACATCAGCTATGTCTGCTGAAACATACCCAAGTGGTTTGGAGTTCAGGATGGCCTCTATTTCTATAAGTACAGTACGGAGCACTTCTTCAGTGACCGTTTCAGAGCCCAGAGTGGTATAGAGAGCAGCCTTAACTGAACGAATCTTCTGCTCCCACACCCTCCAAGTGTGGAGCAGCTGGAGGATTGAAATGGAAGCTAATCTGTTGTTTCGCTAGCTGCTGTTGTAAATCACCACTGAGCTGACTGAAGGCTTCCTTAAGTTCTGTTTCTCCCCCTCTGAAGTTGGTGCCTTGGTCGGAATATAACTCTGCAGGTTTCCCACGGCGACCAATGAACCGTCAGAGTGCCATGAGAAAGGCATCACTGTCTATGGATGTCAGTACCTCCAGATGCACAGCCCGGGTGGTCAAGCACTTAAATAGAAGTCCCCATCGCTTCTCCGTCCGACGTCCCACCTTGACCAAAAGAGGCCCAAAACAGTCCATTCCGGTCGAATGGAAAGCAGGCTTGAACAGCCGAAGTCGTGGTGGAGGAAGATCAGCCATTTTCTGGGAGGCTGCCTTAGACCTCCATTTGCAGCATTCAAGACATGTTCTCTGATGCTTTCTCACTGCCTCTCTCCCTCTCAGTATCCATACCTTTCGCCGAAGCTCCGCAAACACACGTTCTGGTCCTGGATGGCAAAGGCGAGTATCGATTCTTTTATGAGTAACCAAGTGTTAGGGTGACTGGGATCCAGTACAATAGGGTGTACTGTGTTTGGGTCTAGTCCTTCCACCCGTCTCAATCGCCTCCAACACGTATCAGATCACTAGTTCTGTCAAACTCAGGGGAAAGACATAGTAAGCGGCTGCTAGAACGGACAGGCTTTCCGCTCTTCAACAGATGGTAGTCTTCAGGAAAGCTGTCCAACTGGACCTGTCTCAGTGCAATCAGCTCCGCCTTATGGTATGCACTTGATGGAGGGGAACCACTCTGTTCTGCCGCCCCATGCAGCTCCAGTGCTACTGTTTCGACCAAGTCTTCCCAGGTACTAAACTTCTCTGGTGTCGGCGGTGTTGATTGAATCATACCACAGAATGCACTTCTCTTTAATTCTGTTGTGTCATCAGGCCCTAGGCTGTGATTTATTGGTGGTGTTGGCCAGGCATTCTGTGGTTGGAGGAGGAACTTGGCCCTTGAGTCCACCGACTGGGTTCACCAAGGTCCTTCAGGCTCTTACCACGGGTAAGATCATCCGCAGGGTTCCTGGCAGAGTCAACGTAATGCCAAGCTTTAAGGTCAGTTAATTCTTGAATCTCTGCCACCCTAGTACCCACAAACACCTTGAAGCGGCAGGATTCAGAATGTAACCAGTGGAGGACGGTTGTTGAATCTGTCCAGAAAGTGATCTTCTGGATCTTCAAGGTGAGCTCCTTCACAGCCAACTTGGCCAACTGCGCTCCTATAAGAGCAGCACACAGCTCAAGTCTAGGAATTGAGCACTGCTTACGTGGAGCGACACGCGATCGGGCTAAGAGGAAGGAAAGGTGTATATTCCCACAATGGTCTTCTGAGCGAAGGTAAGCGACTGCCCCGTAAGCTTTCTCAGAAGCATCGGTGAAGATATGGATCTCTTGAATGACCTCTGAGTTGTCCATGCCGGATGGAGTGTAGCACCTAGGCAGTACTACAAGAGGTAAGTACTGAAGCTCAGCTTCCCACACCTTCCATGCCTGCTGAATATCCTCAGGGAGGTGTGGATCATCCCAGTTCCTGTTCTTAGCCCAGAGCTGTTGAACAATCACCTTGGCTCGAGTGGTGAAAGGAAGAATTACACCAAGGGGGTCATACTGACTGGCTAACACTCGATATATGTTCCGCATCGTTAGAGCACTGTAAGTGACAGGTCTGTGTCTGAATCCTAGATGGTCAGATTCACAGTGCCAATTCAGACCCAAGGTGGATTCACGGGGGTCTACTTTATCATGTGAGAGCCACAGCTCTAGCTTAGCAGATCTGGCTTCTGGTGGCAAGTGACTGACGACTTCCTGCACGTTACTGGCCCATTGACGGATATCAAACCCTCCAGATGCAAGCAGCTCACGAAGTTTATCCAATAGCTGCCGTGCCTCTTGAGCTGATGGTAAGCTCTGGAGACAGTTATCCACATAGAAGCATCGGTCAACAGAATGTCTCACATCTTCATTGGCTGTGCTGTACGATGAGACGTGTCTCTGGAGGGCGAAGGAGGCACAGCAGGGGCTGCATGTGGTCCCAAATGGTAGCACCTGCCATTCATAGGTGTCAGGGGGATCATCTCGTCTCATACCACGCCAGAGAAAGCGCAGGAGGGGCTTGTCCTCAGGTAAGAGTAGGACTTGGTGGAACATTCCACGTATATCACCGCTGATAGCCACACAGTGCTCCCTGAATCGAAGTAGAACACCCAGCAAAGAAGGGCTTAAGGCTGGACCAGGCATCAAGGATTCGTTGAGGTTCAGTCCCATATAATGGAAAGAGCAATTGAACACAATACGATCCTTGCTATTGTGGCTGACTAAATGGTGAGGGATATACCAGGTCTCCCCTGTTATAGAGCTGGCACCAGCTGAGAGTTTGGTAACTGCACCATTCAGTACTAGCTTCTCAATCTCGGCATTGTACACGGCTGCTTTCTCTGGATTTTTGTTTAGTCGTTGCTCCATACCTCGGAGACTTGGGACCACAGCCTCTTTGGGAGCACAAAAGAGTGGTGAATTCTTTCTGCGCAACAAGGGTGTCGCAGAACGTAAAATTCCATTCACCTTAACGCGAGTCGCCTTGGTCTCTAAGAGGTTAATGGCGTCCTGATCCTCCCTGGACCTTGTCACCTCTTTCTCACAGCGAAAAGGCAGAACATCAAGTTGCCACAGCCTTTCAACATCTCTTTTGAGCTCCAGTTCAGTAGGGTTGTGGGACAGGAAAAGGCACTGTTGTGGCTGCAATTGGGTCTCCACCATCTTGGCTGGTCCCTGCAGCGTCCATCCAAGCCTTGTCTTTATGGCAGCTGGACCACCAGGTGGACCTATTCGGACAGGTGCAATCGGTGTGATCAGGTGGGTATTGTCAGCTCCTATAAGAAGCACAGGACTCACTTTTTCAAAGGCTTGAAGGGAAGATCTTTAAGGTGCTTATATTTCTCCAGCAAACTCATGGGATACGAGTAATCAGCCAAACCAAGGCGTTTTGCAGTGAATGCTGCATTAATCTTGAAAGTCTTCTGTGGTTCAGTTGCAGGAGATATATGAAAGGTAACTGAAGTACCACTGATGGTCTGCACATCTTGGCGTATGGTCCTAAGGCTATGTTTTCAGCTTGGCCTTGTATGCCGAGCTCATGAGCGGCATCAGGAAGTAGAATAGTCCGCTCAGACCCATCATCCATGACAGCATAGGTGTCGAGCGTCCTGCCTCCATAGCGTAACAAGACCCTAATGACCTTGAGGAGAACGCGTCTGCAGTCAGTTGGTCTATCCAAGTACAGTGTTTCAGTGGTTGAACTAACCAGGCAGGAACCCTCTGGTACTCTTTGTGTTGACCTCGTGCAGGATTTGCAGATGCTTCCCTTTGCAGATGCTACAAGGCTTCCTGAGTGTGCACTGGGCTGCTTGGTGGGCACGCCCACAGCGCCAGCAACGACGTTGGTTTGGATCCAGTCTATCATCTGCTGCTTATCAAAGGTCTTAAAGGTGGTACATTGACTGAGATAATGATCCTCTTTATCGCAGTATGGACAAAAGGCTCTAGGTAGGGCTTTAGGTTTCTCCACTGAAACTGGCTTAACTTGAGGCGGTGCTGAGGTTACCTTCGTGACAATGTCATCTGCTCCATGAAGGATGGTAGCTGAACGAGAAGTAGGTTTGGTTTCTCGCCACGTTCTGGTCTCTGGCTCTTGTAACTTATCTGTGCCTCACTGCTTTGACACCAGGCCTCATACTGTAGCCATTCAGAAAACTCACGAAGGTTATACACAGACCCAGGACGGTGGTACATCTGTCTTCGGAATCCTGATCTCATTTCAGCAGGTAACTTACTCAACAGTCTTTCTACATGTGACCCATCGGAGTTCAGCTTCGCCTTCATCTCCAAGAGTCTCCAACATACCAACGAGAGCCCTGATATGCAGAGCAAAATTATCAAAGGCCTCAATATCTCCTCGTCGGATATCTGAAGAATCCATCACTCTGGCAATCTTCTTGAGTGCCAACTTGTGTGGCTGGCCAAACCTTTCGTTCAGAGCAGCCATGGTATCAGAGTATGGAAATTGTGAATTGAGGTAGGAATCTGCCACCAGACGAGCTTCATCTAGCTTCAGATGATCTAGCAGGATTTGGTACCGGAACAGTTCCGTAGCATCTGATGGTAAGAGGTTTTCGAGGGCTATCTTTAACCGAGTAAACTCGCTGGGGTCTTTAGTGCAGAAGTTGGGTATGGTCGGCACTGGACCTCGGTAGGTGGTTTCTTGCCCTGCAGGATTCACGTTTGAGAAATGAGGAGCTCTATGACCTGACTTTGACCTTGTGGGTTGCTGAAACTGATGACACACTTGATTAGGATAAGCCAATGTCTCTCTAGGGAACTCATGGTATGTTCTTGAATGCCAGTGCGGACCGAGTCTCTGCATAGAGGCCTGGTATTGGCTGAGCTGTTCTCTGATAAGGAGAGGGATGATGCTGAGTACGTTCACCCCACATGGCTGACTCAATGTTCGATTTAGTATGCAGCGGCCATTATCTGATCTTTCATAATCTGAAGTTCACCCATCATTGTTCCCAAAATGTCTAACATATTAGTGTCACTTCGGGGCTCAACTGTTCTCTCCTGCACTGTGTTGGGCAGATTGTAATAGCCAGTTCCCTGATTCAAACTGAGTGAAGAGCCCCCTGCTGTAGTAAGAAAGGGTTGGTGGCCTTAGAGATGGAGCTGTTGTGTAAGCTGCCTGGCGTTGCTGACCATAGGTAGGAGCGGGAGACAACATTGATTGTGGATGGTAGGGTGCAGCTCCACGATGTGATAGTAGCCCATCCTTTGCAGGGAAAGATCTCTGTATCAATGGCGTGACTGGTATTCCTCCCATGGCCGATGATATGGAGAAGACTGAGGATGGTGAACTGGCTGCACTGGGGCATAGATGGCGCTAGGTTGTTGCAGTTTAGTGTTATCCATATCTCGGAAAGAAGAATCCTCTCACCAGCCACGGACCATTCATCTACTGTGTCCCATGGACCCTGACTTATGGGACTCGATACTCTGTTAGAAGGTGAAGGGAAGTTCTTTGCAGTATCTCCAAACCATTGTGCATGCGGTGTTATGTGAGACGATACTGGCTGGCTGACTGCTCTATGGTGCACAGTTGTAAGGTTAAAGTCTTTAAGGTAAGCAGGGGGATGGATCTGCCGGTTAGGTCTTACAATCTGTGCAGCTACTTCTTCAGGTTGCATATTGATTCTGATCAGTTATTTATCCACGAGAAATGCTAAATCCGCTCGAAGGACCTTTGTTCGATAGTAGTACTGCAACTCTTGGACTGTATTAGGTGATGGCTTAAATTTAGCATTCTTCAATGGAGTGTCGGTAAGAACACAATGGATTTGATCAGTTCAAAGCAAAGGAGGTTTAATTGTTGGCAGTCTTTGGATGGACACAGCACAGTAGTTCACAGGCTTTACAGCTTTATAGCATGAATGGATGCGTACATATGTGTGTGGTCTACAAAGAGAAAGGAATAAAGATATATATTAACAATGAGTCTAGAGTATCATTGCTCAAACATTCCTCAATACAACATAAATCTCTCAATTAACATAATTCTCAAGTTATTAGAATTAAATAAAGGAATCAATATCCAAGCAGTGAAATTCTAAACCAACACCGCCACCTAGTGGTCATAAACGGTAAAACACACAAACCAAAACTAGTTATGACGCGATTTAACTGAAAGCACGTAATTAGAGACATCACGTTCATTAACTTGCAAAGCAAGTGCCTCAACTGTTAAAGTTATGATCACACACATGCATACAAACCAGACACTGGTTACAATGAATAGAATACGAATTGCAAGTTATTATTAGACCCAGTCAGCGCATTCACGCGGCGATCGACAGCACGCCGATAAACTGCGCTTTTATCTCTGGTAAATACTCGTCACTCAAATGTCAGGATGACGCCAGATAAAGGCTTTATAAACTCCTTAACCAGCATAGCATTCACTTGGTAAACAGTCAACTTACATTTATTTATTGACGCACACTTTGCACACACAGTCCCACTCGCACCTTCTGCTCTCTCGGCTGATGACGACTGACAGAAAGCAGAGCATGCGCATTGAACTCGGCCTTTCTAACAGTACGGTACACTTCCTATCTTGTATGTTTGATTCATGAAGAAGAGTCTTGTGTAAATATATCCTTTCTAATACAAAATATTGAGACTTGCATGTCATGCCTTATGCATATCCATTGACAGCATATTTCTGCTCATTTGCTTTATCCACAGTATATCTCAACACTTTATAGTTTGCCTATTTGACATTTTCACCAGTAAGAACAGTCACAGATCCTCTGCTCTGTTCTGATGTGGTTTAATGCTGTTGCTTATAGTTTTTTTTGCTCAGTGGTTTTCAAGTGGAAACTTTCCTTATAACCTGACATATTATTCAGTGTAATCTTCGTACGTGTAAATGTTTATGGAAAGATAATAAACTCTGACAAGACCTTATTGTCATGTTGCTTTATTTGAACCTACACTTTTCACTCAAATGACAAGCAAAACACTTTTAAAGTAGAAAAACTGAAACAGGTTTTTATTGTAAGACACAAGCAACATTTAAAGCAATTATTACAACTTTGGGGATAAATACAGTATACAATCACTCTAAAAATACGAATCACTTGAAATATTAATAATAATAATAAGCTGCCAGTAAAACATGTACAAATTCATTATAAGCCATTGTTATATGATTAGTAACAATGATATTGCTCCTGGTGCTTAAATGAACAAATCCTTTGACCTGTAATTTGATGTTATGATGTTTTTCACCAACATGATCTCTAATATTTAACATTGCAGATTTCACCACCTGTTGTGTAAGGTAGTGATTTTGTTTGCTTTTCGATGTGAAAGGCGATATAGAGATCGACCAACCGTACACAGAAGATGCTATCACGTGACTTCCTGTTTTTCTAGCGATCGCATTTGAGGAAGTGGCTCGCCATATCACCATGGCGTCCTCGAGCGCCACTAAAGAGACAAAAGGTACCTTTCTGTCTTTATTTTTGATCATTATGAATATACTGACAATGATTTGTGCGTATCAATTTAAGGCACACAAGTGTAAGGCCTATTTAACACAGACGATCGTACCGTTTTACTTTCGATTTGCACATGCGTAAACACACTGGCGCAGTGCAAATCATAGCTGTCAACATTGAACATTGAAAATAGGGGAGATTTCCCGGAATTCATCCCCAAAATAAGGGATTTTTTTTTTTTTACACGATTCTTACACACAAACTTAAAAAAAAAGCACTAATCATTTACAGTCTAAATAGTTTATAACTAACGCTACACAATACATGTTAAGTAATGACAGACCTATGGATATGTTTACAGTGCTTTATTTATGAACAAAGTAAACATTACTTACACATAGCCTATTAATTTGCTAGAAAGTGTTTTAGCTTAATGTTGGGGGTAAGTAAGAAAGAAAGCGAGACAGACATACAGAAATAATGTGTGTAAGACACAATATTTGGTGTCAGCTTCAGGCAGGCACGGTTCACCACGCATGATGATAAAGATGTTGCGCTTGTGTTTCAGTGATTTGTCGTGATGCAAAACGTCGTTTTTCCCTCCATGACCCATAGCTGTCAACATTGAAAATAAGGGAGATTTCCCGGAATCCATCCCCAAAATAATGTTTTTTTTTTTACACGATTCTTACCCACAAACTTTTTAAAAAAGCACTAATCATTAACAGTCAGTTTATAACTAACGCTGCACAGTATATGTTAAAGAATGACAGGCCAATGGATATGTTTAAAGTGCTTTATTTATGAACAAAGTAAACATTATACTTACACATATTCATTTGCTGCATATTTTAGCTTAATGTTGGGGGACATAATAAGAGAAACTGAGAGAAAGAGACAGACATACAGAAATGATGTGTGTAAGACTCAAAATGTGGTCAGCTTCAGACGAGGCACGGTTCACCACATATGATGATAAAGATGTTGTGTGCCTGCTGATTCACTCGCGCTTGTGTTTCAGTGATTTGTCCAGATGTGAAACTTCGTTTATCCCTCCATGACCAACACTGACCAACATTACAACGACACATTTTGCAGAAAGCATAATTTGGACCTAAAGTTGCATGGCTGCTTGTCAGGGTGGAATGTGGTCTCGCATTTAGTCAAATATCGGCGTTATGCCCTCGGTTTTGGTTGGTGGTTAATTCTGTGATTTTGGCCGTCGGCATACTGATCCATCATCACACATCACACTCATCTACTCTAATCTCCTTGAAGTTCACTTCCGCTACTTTTTCCAACTTCCTCCCGAGTCCGACCGCGCTACTTCTTCGATAGTAGCCTAAGTTACTGCCTCTAGACTGCCACCTGCTTGACTGGAGGCCAATCAACCCAAGTGCAAGCCACTTCACAGACACAGATAGTTGCGTGTTCTGAGTTACCACAATCAGAGTGTAAAAATACGGGATATTTTACGGGCCAAATACTGGAGGCTGGGTTTGAAATGGCGGGCGCAGAGGCACCTTATGGACAGCAGAGGAGCTCCCAGTGCTAAGGAGCACACTGACAGAGCGTCCTCTTCAGAGTTTGTGGTTCTCTGCGTGCTCTGCCATCTCAGTCAGTATCTTTTTTTTTTTTTGCGTTGCGTTATATATATGATTACAGCCGCTCACTCGCTCCGTTTGGTTTCATTACAGTGTGCTCCTGAGCACTCCAGTATTTGGGCCACGCCTCTAATTTGCATACACTCCCCAATCCTCAATCCTCAATCCTCAAATGCCCAATCCTAAATCCCCAAATCCCCAATCCTCAATCCTAAATGGCTAAATGATTAAATGCCCAATCCTAAATACCAAATGCCCAATCCTAAATCCCCAAATGCCCAATCCTAAATCCTAAATGGCTAAATGACCAAACGCCCAACCCTAAATACCAAATGCCCAATCCTAAATACCAAATGCCCAATCCTAAATACCAAATGCCCAATCCTAAATACCAAATGCCCAATCCTAAATACCAAATGCCCAATCCTAAATACCAAATGCCCAATCCTAAATCCCCAAATGCCCAATCCTAAATCCCCAAATGCCCAATCCTAAATCCCCAAATGCCCAATCCTAAATCCCCAAATCCCCAATCCTAAATCCTAAATGGCTAAATGACCAAACGCCCAACCCTAAATACCAAATGCCCAATCCTAAATACCAAATTAATTTTCGACTTGGACTTTAAGTTTCAAATTTAGATTTTTAGTTTTGGTTTAAGACTTTTAGTTTATAATCTGACCCAAAAATGACAAACAAGCCTGCTAAAATGTCAGAGGAACGAGCTAAACTTCTTGCTTCAATGAAGTAAATAAAGACTGAATAAAGTCTGAAAGAGAGGCAGTTTAAACAGAAGTTGTCTGTGGGATTGACCTGTTATGAGCTGATCTAGAGTCCATGAAGAAAACCGTAACTGAAATGGAAGAAGGCCTCCACGCATGCTGTGACATAACAGGACCACACAAGATCGCAAGATAGAATCAGAGATTGCTAACCTACTGGAAACATGTCTTGACATGGAGGGACGTAACATTTGGATAATGGCAGTGGCAGAAACACAACTACCCCTGCGTCTGTCTCTAAACTGCCTAAGGAAGTATTGTGAAAATAGTATAAACGTTTGATACAATGCAACTGTGACTTTCGGCCCACAGGCTTCAATCATCTTCGGTTTTTAGCCCTTGGTTGTAAAAAGTTTGGAACTCTTTTGAAGTTTTTGTGATTAATAGCACCGGTTAATTTTCTCTTTTTGTAAATTATGCTGTTATAATAATGTTATTTTTAATCCTTTGTAATTAGTGTTTGGAACACTATATGTTGTACTGCACCAAAAAAAACGTACATGCATTAATCCAACATTTCTTTGCAATGTTTATTTGCCAGAAACAGAGCATGCGAGCAACAGAGCATTAATTTGGGTTATCATCATGCTAGACGCCGTTTTTAACCCGGGTTATCATCATGCTAGACGCCGCTTTTAACCCCGGTTATCATCATGCTAGACGCCGTTTTTAACCCCGGTTATCATCATGCTAGGCGTCGTTTTTAACCCCGGGTTATCATCATGCTAGACGCCGTTTTTAACCCCGGGTTATCATCATGCTGGACGCCGTTTTTAACTCCGGGTTATCATCATGCTGGACGCCGTTTTTCACCCCGGGTTATCATCATGCTGGGCGCCGTTTTTAACTCCGGGTTATCATCATGCTGGCGCCGTTTTCACGGGTTATCATCATGCTGCGCAGTTTTCACCGGTAAAGGAACATTTCAATTTATTTAGATGTAGGTTAGCACCGCTTTTTAGACGTGGTTATGCCATTTTGCAAGATGCAATTCATAAAATATATTTTTTAGAGCAACTGATTTTGCAAGATGCAATTCATAAAATATATTTTTTGATAGACTTTTTACTGGCAACAGGTGTTTAATATAGTATGCCAGTTATTTTTGCAAATGTTAGTTAACATTAATATATTAACAAAATTATCTAACCATGAGCAGTAGATGTGTTACTGTATTTGTTCATCTTTGTTAACGTTAGTTAATAAAAATCCAGTTTGTTCATGTTAGTTCACAGTGCATTAACTGATGTTGACAAGATTATAATAATGTATTTGTAAATGTTGAAATGTACATTAACAAATATAAATAAATGCTTTATAAGTGCAGTTCATTATTATGAAGAAAATTATTATTATTTGTGAAGTTGCTGTCAAATACTTGTATGTGCGTGTATATGAAGATGTACATTTATGTGGATTTTTTACCAAAATAAATAATAATATATATATATATGTCTTGAAATATATGAGAACGTTTGATTTAGTCACAGTTTCCATTACAGCAGTGGGAATCATACATCAAATTTGTTTTATTACTTCATATTATAACATAAAACAATATTTTACAGCTGACATTTACATCAGACAACACCTTTATTCCTGGAGTGACAACAAATATGACTGCTAAGTTTCAAATTTTAAAAAGTTTGGTTTTAGTTTGCTATTTGATGCTATAAAAATAGGGGGTGTAACATCATGATCGACAGCTGTCCTTGGCTGCATCCGAAATCTAAAAAATGCTGTTTTCAGAGGACACATGGCAAGAAGGCATCAAGGCATCTAGCTGCTTAAATGCCGTCTCTCCATGCCAATTACTGCAATCAGACACAGGTGGATCATTTCCCGATGGCTTTTGGGTACTAACAACTGCATTGTATCTTGTTTTGACTGGGCGTCTTGGGTCACCCGATACAAGCGATCTTTCATCACGGCGAAATATGGATAGGAAAGCGGTTGGTCAGGTTGGACGAGGTGGCCGTCGATGGAACGGACCTGCGCGAACGCGTTTTTGAGCGTCTCATCCAGGGACTGCTCCTGGGGAAAGTCATCGCGGTCTGAGAAGATGGGAGTTCTCATCGCGCTCTGTTCCCCCGGAACCAGTCCCGGTGGTCCCGAATCCACCTCACCCGCCTGAGACACCGCTACCTTCCTATTTAGTTTCTTTCCCAAAGAGGCATCCGCACACAAGCACCGTAATAATTTATTAAACGCGCCAATTGGTTCCCAGAATTAGCGGATGCCGGAGATGCGGGTTAACTGCCACCTCCACACTATGCTTTTGTCCCCTGAATTGAATATCCACGGCCAACAACGGATAGTTCACCACTTCTCCGTGCACACACCTCACCTTAACCATGTGGCTGTTATCCAATGCCTTAGGTGGAATCAGGCTTTGATGTATTGAGGTCTGGTTACAACCTGAATCCAGCAAAGCCTGATATGTACCCCCCTTGATACTTACAGGTATCTGGTACAGGCCAGCTTGATCGAGGGCGGCTTGCGGCGCATCGGGGACCCTGACCAGTGTCCCCACCTCCATCACTGGACACCGGTCGATGAAATGCCCGGGGTCCCCCATAACGCCAACAAGCCGGCCCAGGCCTCCCGCCGCCCTAGTGGCTGGTAGCGGGTCTGCGAATTGGCGTGGAGAGAGTGCCGGGAAGATGTGGACGGAAGGGATCCGGTTTCCCTCCCTCCCTGGGCGCCAGCCTTGGTGCTGCCAGTGCCTCGGGCGGCCCCCTGTCCTCCACCGCGGCGCTGGTCTGGGCTGCTGCCTCGCTGCTCGTGACCTGGGAAGAGGGACAGGTTAGAAGAGGGGGAGAGGGGAAATGAGGAGAGAGAGAGAGAAAAGCCGCTGGAAGGGGCTCGCCGATCCCGTGGCACGCCACCATTTGGTCCTCCGCCTGCTGGATGGCCTGGTCAAGCGGCGTCGGGCGATGGCACTGGACCCATTGGGCGGTCTTCCTCGGCAGCCGCGTGACGAACTGCTCCAGTACCACGCGGTCGATGACTCTCGACGCTCGGCGTTGCTTTCCGGCCATCAGCCACTTGCGGCACGAGTCCCGACCCAGTACCTGGTGCGCGAAGACGGAGGGCCGGCCGAACTCCTCTAGAGCCAGCGAGCGGAAGCGCTGACGATGTTGCTCGTGGGTCCGCCGACCCGCTGCAGGATAGCGCGCTGAGGTCGTCCGAGACCAGGAGGTTCTGGACTGGCAGCTGTTGTGCGGCTACCTGCGCTTCTCGACAACAGCGGCAGGAGCCGCAGACCAGTCCTCCTTGGGCCACCCCGTGCCTCGGCGGACCTCTCGAAGAGGTTGATGAACGCCTCCGGGTCGCCCACGGTCCCATCTTCGAGAGGAGATGGTGGCGGCGAACCGCAGGTAGAGTTGGGGGCGGCCCGAACCTCCCGGTCGATCCAGCTCCGGAACAGCTCGCGGTCTTCATGCTGGGCCTGGAGGAGCGCCTCAAACCTCATTTGTTGCTCCTCCCTAACGGCCCGCAGATCTTGTTGAGTTTCCTGGTGAAGACCGGCGAGCGATAGTACGATGTCCGCAAGTGGAGTGCGTGACGGAGCTTCCATGGCGGCAGTGAACTTCTTCCTTCCTAAAACACTTAATGTTTCCTCATTATAAAGACGAGAAAAACGCTTAACAATATAGGCAAGCAGATTAAGTTATGAACACAACATTTATCTCAATATTTTTCTCCTATAGAAAACCATTATAAAATGCTTAATATGAAATATAGCGCATAAAAGTGTAGCCTAGTTTTAATATAATCGTCTTACTGCATTAAGCCACATTAAGCGCTTTCTTTTATAATAGGCTGATTAGGCTCTATGGGAGAAAACGCTTTGTCCCCACATGGAAAAATACTATTGTATATTATAGTAAAATTACAATAAATTAGTAAAGGCCTACTATAGTGTTTTTGAACCATACTATGGTAACGATATTACAGTAAATTGTAGTATATTATATAGTATTTACTACACTTCGTTAATTTACTGTAGTACATTTACTATAGAATGATTCAAAAACACTATAGTATTTACTAGAGTAATTTTACTATAATATACTATAGTATTTTTCCATGTGACTAAGCGTTTTCTCCCATAGAGCCTAATCAGCCTATTATAAAAGAAAATGCTTAATGTGGCTTAATGCAGTAAGACGATGATATTAAAACTCAATGATATTGAGTAGGCTAAACTTTATGCGCTATATTTCATATTAAGTGTTTTATAGGCAGAAGAACGCTTCCGATGCCATTGTCTGTTTCGGCAGAATACTGCCATCTAGTGGTAGCAGGTTTTCTTAGACAGCTGTGTGTGTGGATCGTGCAAGGCCAAACTGGCGAAATGAAAGTCTCAAAATCCAAATGAATCAAATGAGATCAATGCAGAAAAGACGTCAATAAATGCACACGCGTCACATGATCCACAAATGCACATCTTATTTGTTGCATGTGCAAATTACGATACACTAATGCAAAATAAAACATTTGTATTCAAAAAAATGTCTCTATTTGTACAAACTGCAGCACATTCATGCAATTCTGTGTTTTGCACATACAAGTTGAAAGGCATTTGTTTGTGGATAGTGAAAAGTTCATGGATAATTGTGTGTGCATGTATTAATCATTTTGAGTCTAAAATCATCCCATACTTTTGTGTCTTATGAAGTGTCTTGCATTATATTACATTCCTGGTAATCAAACCCATGCGATTGCCACTGTTGTGACTGTGAACTCTCTCTTCACATGCTGTCGTGTCTGATCTGATCTGGCAGGAGGCGTGCGAGCCTCTGTGAGATCTCACTGCATCCTGTGTGTTTAGAGAACTGATCTCAGAGCAGCTGCTGTCTGAACAAGAGGAGAAATGCTGAATGTGTGTTCAACTGACCTCAACTTGGAGCGCCACCTGTAGGTGTAACAATGGAATGGCATCAAGGAAACAATATTACAATAAACAGAAATCCTCTAATTAAAACTCATAACAGCACAAAACACTAAACATAGAGCATAAAAACAGACCAGACAAACCTCAAACCTGTCACTGGTATTAAGGAAAAAGAAAATTAATTTCAAATGCACTCCATTTGATGATTAAAGGGTGTCATTTTTGGCATTTAAAATCATAAGTGTGCTAAAACATTCTCTATTGCTATCGTTAAGCCCATTTTGTTGGATCATTTAGGACAGCATGTAGACATAATAAGTGATGTCGAGCATGGGAATTATAATATTAAATACTGCTTTTTTCCTTTCACACAAAGAAACTCAAAGTGTGATTCAAAGAAATACAATTTAAAATGGAACAATGGATCTATAAGAAGTTTGTCCAATCACTATTAGATCTGTTTAATAGTGATGTTTTTATCGTTTTTCTGTAAGAAGAATCTTCTAAAATGTCTAAAGTGTATAAAAAAAGAGATAAACACTGAGCCATGTGTGATTAGATCAGATCTGGTTTATTCATGTTTTAGACACATTTGGAGAGAGAGAAAAATAAAAATGACATAAGACAGAACAACACTGGATATTTGGAGGACATTCTTATAACAAAAATCTGTTAGCTGGGTTGAGGGACGTGGTGATGAAAAAATTAGATGAGAGAAAAAACATGCGATGATTTTTCATTCTCTCAAAATGTTTTGCTTTTCTCCAAGAAACTTTATGCGTTCCTCGGAAAATAAAAATATATATTTTTTTTCATTCATTCTTTTCCATCTCAATGTCCTTTAGGGGCTCCATATAATGCAGATAATTTGCGAGAGAAGGCCAAAATGTTTCCTCCCATCGCATTATTATTATTTTTAACCATGTCCCTTCAGGGGCTCCATAGTACCACTCCCCAAACGTCAGCTCCAACAACGACGCAAAAAGAAGGATATATTATCTCACGACATAAGACCATATAAGTTGGCACATCTCCGCTATATCTTACATCGAGGATTTGCACATTGTACTATAACACAAGGTAGAAATGTTTCTTATGACTTTATTTTCACCTGTTTCCTGCTTCCGGTGATCGCAGCTTCGCGGAGAGATTCGCCATTATCTGCGCGAGCGCGCGCGGATCTATAAATCTGCATCATGGCCTCCTCGGCGCCACAACAGAGACTGCAGGTAACTTTATGCCTTTAAGAAGAACTTAAGACTAAGCTTGATCTGATTAAATGTGGTAACTAATCACATAAAGGTGTGTATTTTCTCCAGAGTCTCCGTTCTGGTTTACTTTCGATTTCATCGCGTAATGCTGTTTACCTCCCAATCCGACAAGGAAACAGCTTTCCTTCCTCATTACTTCCACTTCGTGTGTCAGTTATTTCATTTTAATTGATGTTAATAGAGGATTTCTGCAAGGTAATTGCAAACCTTTGAAATGAAGTATAGAAATGGCACTACTTTAACTTTCACTTACTTTCACTACTTCACTCCTTTAAAATGCCGAATAGCAGGGCTGGCCTGCGGCATAGGCTAATGCTAGCGCCACTCATCCACATTGCACTCTTACACTATTTGCATATATTCATTATTCTTCCAACAAACTGGTAATGCATTTTAATAAAATATCTATAGTTACACAAACATGACAAAGTGTGATGGGTTTCTGATATTGTGTTGTGCTTTGAAACCGTTACAGGGACCCCATCATCTGACCAGAACAACAATCTCCCTCATCGTAAGATATTGCTCTTAGGGAAGACTGGTGTTGGGAAAAACAGGAAACACCATCCTGCAAAAAGAAGTATTCAGGTCTGAAAATGATGTGAATGCTGTGACTACAAAAAGTAGTGTGGAGCGCTCAAACATAGACGGGAGGAAGGTGTCTGTTATTGACACGCCTGGAATTTTGAAACAAAACTTGATCAAAACACATTAGCCAAAGAGTTTGGAAGGAGTTTGTATCTCTCTGAAGGAGGACTTCATGCTCTCCTTTTAATCTTTAATTTTGGTCGCTTTACTAAGCAGGAGGAAGACATATTGAGGCGTGTAGAGGAGGTTTTTGACATGTGACAAAGCACATTATCATTGTCTTCACCCATGGGGATGAATTCACTCGAGAAATTAGTTTCAGGTATACAAAGAACACCATTCTGACTGGTGTAATAAACAAATGTGGGGCTGGTATCACATCATTAACAATAGAGATATGAATAACAGAGCACAGGTCTGTGAGTTACTTCAGATGATTGACACAATGGTAGATGCAAATGAAGGAAAATGCTACACCAATGAAATGATGAAAATTGCAAAAATGGGTACATTTGAATACATGTGGCACAAATTCAAAGAGTTTTTAAAATGGGCAGCACAAATTTTGTCAAGGTCCAATAATGAATACACTGAGGTGCCGAATGCAGGGTCCGTGCCCTCATGCTTCAAACTCAACTCATACCCGATGTAGACATGGTGTTAATAAAGGATTCAAGTTTTCAAATGTTCATTATTCATTTATACTGGACTGACAAGGATTGAGTTTTTCCATTGTTAAACAGTGATCACCCCAGTGGTCTAGGACTTTATACTGACACATTAAATCATAATGCAGTCTTCTGTTTTATTGCAACCATGATATGTTTTGTATTGTTTGTATTCTGTAATAGAATCAACAACCATCAAACCATTATTAAAAATGAGTCCATTTTTCCTATTGTCAAATTTAACTAAGATGTTTTGTACAAAATTCTGTCTCGCGCATGCATGCGTCAACTTGTTCAGACTTGTTTGGTGCATGCGCAGAGTTTCATCTCAGCGGCTTCTATATGGAGTTTCCTGGCTTGTTTATTCCTCAAAAGTCTGTTTTTCTTTGTGTGGTATTGATGTGCGTGAATAACTCCGTAAGTAATAATAGTTAGTGTCATTGTAGATGTGTTTTAGAGTGTGTCATCGCGTAATTCAGTTGATTTCACCTCAGAAGTATGTGTCAACATACAATAGGTGAGCATTACGCTATTGTTATAATCATCCAGTTATTTGTTATCAACAGTGTTAATTCGTTTATAGAAAATAGTTGCTTGTAATGTATGTTGATGGAAATATGTATCAGGTCTGATCGGCATATTTACAGATGTTATACTGAGTGCACGGCAGTGCTAAATCTGCGCACACACTTTTGTAATCCGACACCGCTAGTTAGCTTAGCAGCGACAGGCAGCGGCAGCTCCGCTCCTTTTAATACAGCTGCATTTAGCACCTATATATGGTCCAATAAGCTCTGGTTTACGGTTATACAAATGTAACTTATAAGTGTAGTTATACAGTTCTTAACAGTGTATCTTCTATCATGTCATTATCATGTATATTGACCATCTTTATTTGTTCTCTCAC
The DNA here is from genome assembly GCA_023029165.1 of Gobiocypris rarus. Lineage (NCBI taxonomy): Eukaryota > Metazoa > Chordata > Actinopteri > Cypriniformes > Gobionidae > Gobiocypris > Gobiocypris rarus. Next base: position 42,593,002 of record CM040934.1, read on the forward strand.
AGAAACCACATTTATGTACTTATCCACACAGACCTATTTATGCCTTGCAGTTGGATGACTGAATAAACGCTACTTATCATCAAAGTTCACTCTGGAGTAGCTGCAGTTCTTTCTAGCCGAAGAATTAGGCCAGTTGAGTTTCAACCATCCCACTGCGCACATAATATCCCACAGTTTTGTTTTTCTTTTATTTCGTTTTTTTGTGCTAAGTGCATAACATGTGTTATATAGTGCATACTTGCTGAATAAAGCTCTCTAAATTTCTGGATTAATTCTAATGAGTATTCTGTCTATTGTTGTAATTAGAAAATAGACTAAAAATAATTGTATGACATTTTGATTAAGAAAAGTTGTCATGATTGACAGTGAAACGCCAACTAGCACTGCAAACCATTGATATTACTGATGTTTATGATAATGTTTGTTTCCTGAAAGACAGTGTTAACAAGGAACTATCTCTTGTACTTATAAGGGTTTTACAATTATTGTATTATATTAGTTAGTGTGCACCCAAGTTGCACCAGTGAAATGGAAAATTTTGGCAACATTTGCATAAAGAAATTAAATTAAAATGACTCTTGTGATCTCTTGATTGTAACTGTAAAGCTTGGCACATACTCCGAAGAACAAATAAATGTGTTTTGTTTTCTCGTGGTGGCAAGAACAAAGTTGCCATAGACAGTTAGAAATGGACACAGCAATCCTATAGACTTCAACGGAGATAAGTGAAGTCAATTAGAAGCATCACTTCCTGATGTCTGAATGAACTGCGCAAACCATGACGTAGATGTGACGTACGCAACCTGTCTGACAGTTGTAAGTCCTCTAGTAGTTGTGGAAAGTGAAATCTGAATCACGTTGAAATATTTTGTCCTGTTGCCTTTGGTTCTCTATGGGCTTCTCCTTGACTTTATCAGAATTTATGCCTTCACGTCCCCCAATCGCCTCATAGACAGTAAAAGATTGCCTGTGAGCTTCTCCTTCTGCCTATAAGGTCATTACTGTGTGACAGAGTCGCGTTGGTTATGACGCAATCGTTAGCCTATTTTTACAAAAACGGCTTCTACGGGCGATAGTGTAAGATACAAGGTAAGAGTAAGGTCATGCAAATCTATGTGAGGAATCTCGGTACTGACAAAATTGTATGCTATAGTTTGGAGATGTAACGTTAAGCATGACATCTCATGATGTCCCCACTCACCCAATTTTTAAAAGAAAGATACTGAATTGCACTATCCAAAGAAAACTTTGCACTATACATTTGTGTTGCTTACACTGCATTCACATGGGGCATCTGTGTTAATGCTTCTAATTTACTTTGAATGGGTGACGTCATGCATTGCTGAACTGAATTGTGGGTTCTGTCCCATCATGTCGATTCATTTGCGTTGCATAAAAATCCGTCTTGACTTCCGTTACCTAATGATGGGCGTGCTCTCGCTCCTGCTCTGATCCTGAAAATATTTTTTGCCCTTTATGACTTCATACTTCATAATAAAAACTTTTAAGGAGTGTTTTCAGCACAGCAATACTCAAAATACACAGACATTTTGAGAATCCAGCTCTTTAACAGTGTAAAACTCAGAATGCATGCTTTATAAAGTATAGATACAAACAAACATACATATGATCAGAGACAACAAAGTATCGGCATAGCCTATCTATGCTGTAACTCTATTAATCTAAACCTCTTTTTATAATAAGTTTTAAATGCTACGCAGCATCAATATAATAAACTTTTACATAAAGGCAATTCTCAAACCATTTTAATGTCTGACTTATAAAAGGTTTCAGTTCCATTTTCTGCCATAAAAGCTTTTGGTAAATTATTTTTGAATATCTTGATATTATTACTATAAAAGATCATTATTCTTAGGGGTGCTCCGCTTTGATAAGCAACCGGCTGATAATCGTTTTGGGATGATTGATCGGCGGTCTCTAAAAAGGCCGATCTCATGCTGACAACACATAAAGAAGGCGTCTGCCGTGAGAGCTAGGGCATGACATGCAGCGGCATCGCCTCATTCTCTTTCCGCCGTGGGTAAAATAATTATAATGCTGAAGGTGAGGTACAATTCATATTTCTGTATTAAATATAATTTAATATGCGCTCTTTCTCTCTTTCCTCTGAAAATGCTTAAAGGGTTACTTCAGCGATTAGCATTAAGCTTTCTATCAGTAGAAACCCGGAGTATATTCAAATGATCATGCTTCCCCTCATATCACCCTGAGACAAGAGATTTATGTATTCTGGAAAATACCTCCGATGACCGTCATTTTGCGCCATCGGAGGAGTTTTTGTCCAGAGGCTGAAGACTACAGCCAGCAGGAGGCGCTATTTCCACATGTTTTCAACATCACACTCACAGCACTCGCCCGGGAGCGGCGGAGATTCATGTAAGCGGAGCGGTGGAGAGCAAAGTGAGTGTTTCAACTTTTACAATGAACTTCCTATGAAAGTTAAGCTTCCAAAGACATGAACTGAACACTTCATACTGGCTCTCTGTGAATTGTCTCTTAACGTCCTACACGGCATAATACCACTGACTGCTAATCAACACAGAAGTTTAAAAAGAGAAAGACTGAGATAAAATATGTGGCTAGTAAAAGATTAATGTTAAGAGAAAGAGACATGATTAATCAAAGAGGTGGATTTCTCCTACCCCTTTTAAGTGTAGCCATACCGTTTATTACCAGCCTGATAACGTCTAGACAGTGACGAGCAGGCTATGGAGTATGCAGAAAAATGTACCTTGTCCCGAAACATCAATTGGACAGATTGAGAACGGGTCTCCGCAAGAAACTATTCATAAATCTGTTGAGGACGGCTTGGACATAACAATAAGGGACATATTGCAGAGGCGTGATCTGGGAGCGCACTAAAAGCTAAGCTTTACACTAACGCATTGCAGAGATTTGTGTCCTTGGAAACAAGGTGGCGCGGAGAGTAGCTCGTTAACCCTTACACTGCCTCAACACGATCCACCCTATGGTGACACCCTTGTAACAGGGAAGCTGTCCATAATAAGATCGACGGTATTGACGGGTGACGGAGGATGAAGACGTAAACGATGTGTTAAACAATGTCCCCAAAGGAGTTTAAAAATATCAAATACATTCTGGATAAGATGTCTAAAGCAAAGCAGGTGTCTTCATGGACAGACTCTGGAGAATTTATGTTTAAAGGAAAGCCCACTGCCGGGTCACACATGCTTGATCTGCTGAAAAGCGTAACAAGACCTCACATGATACGTGACGACCGTGAGACCTAGGATGGTCTGAGTTTCTGGAGGCTTTGCGGGATTAAACATTTCTTTCTCAACTATAAGTAATCAGCATGTTAGACGTATGATCGAATCTTTTAAAAGAAAACCATCTACGGATAGTGACGCTAATGCTTCATCCGCACAAGTGAAAAAGCGCAAGGTTCAAAACTACCATACACCCATTCACCATCAGCATCATCAGCATCCCGGTCTGACATTTCAGATGACAATGTATTTAATTCGCCTATATTGGACGCAAATCAGTGGTTAACTTTTTAAATACGTCTGTATGTTCACTTATATTTACTTTATTACTTTTTTTTAAAATGATGTATACAATGATTACTGTTTTAAATGTGTATCAATAAAAAGAAACGTAAAAACGTTTCTGCTTATGAATCCTTTATTTGTTACACACGTCCATACATTCACATGCACATGATAAACTAACACTTCTGAAACATTTCTCCAGTCTGCACACACTGAACACACTTAAATGATTTACCACTGCACAGAACAGGCTTAATTTTTTCACAAAAAGAGATACCATCAAGTCATTTTTAAATAGATCATCATGATCTTCATAATCACAACCTCTTGATATGTGATACAGAAAAAACACACAATGTTGTCCTGGCGTCCGTTGCATAATCTTGAACTTGTTTGTTAGAGTACTGAACATGCCGAGAGTTGGTTTTAGAAAGTCTTGAAAGGATGATGGAAAGCCCTCCGCATCTGGTTTGTTACGAAACTGTCAAAAATCAGCTGACGCCATCTCTGTTTAGATATACACAAACCCAATGTTCGCCCGACTTGTTTGAGGGATCGGTGTTTGCTATAAAATAGCACGGCAAGTCCATTAACGGGTCTTTGGGAGATGGTCACATGGGAACACACCTAATAAATGTGCGTTACATGAGATTTTCTCCATGACCCCTGTCAGCTGTATCGTATTCATTTCATGTCACTCAGTAGTATTCAGCATGCACCTGTCTTCTGTTGGAAATTTCGATGATGGAGTCGAAGACGGAATAAATTATGATATTAACGGTGTGTGTGAGAGGCTCTCGAAACCATGCTTCTAATCTGATGTTACCTGTTTTAATTAGAGACACGTGCTGACCGCAGGGCTCATCTGGGGTCAAGTTAAATTCATAGAGTGTATAGCCGTTGAGGAAATCTTCCCGGTCTATAGACATTGACTGGTTCTTGAGATGTTTACCGGTAGCTAGGACTAGTTGATAAAATTCCCTAACAGCTGCGCCCGCCGTACTGGGGCTGGAACGGGCGGGCCGGTATGGAGACGCCGTCCTGGCAAAGAATTAAGCATTCAAGCTGGAAATGTTTAAAGGCAAAGGGATTTTTGTCATAAGCCCTGTAAAAGCTGAATTATCTGTCATCGCTAAGATGATAGATTTTGGTAGTGTCCCGAGAAAGAGATTTTCCTGATTAGACACTCGTGAACCAGCAGGTATGGAAAAATTCTTCACACACACTCGCTCTATGGGATACTTAGCGGTGGTGGACAGGAGTGCTTGTGCGTGACCTAGCAGCCCTCTTTGTTAGCCCCGCATTTGCCCCAGCGGGTCTGTGATATCCATATGTCCCGCCGTATCTTTGTAGAAAAGACGGCCTAAAAGCTACTCTTCAGAGTATCTTTTCCATAATTCATAGCGATTCCACGATGCATCTGTAAGGGTAGGTATTAGAACTTTGTGAAACTAGACGATCGCCTAGAGAGATGTCAACCTGTGAAAATATACACGCTCCAGGATAATTTATCAGGCCAACAGGTGCACCGTCCGGGTATGTCGGCACCATCCTGTAATTTTGACCGTGTATATAACAATGTATTATTCAGATCTGTGTAATCCTCCGGTCCCAGCGATAAAAACTCTAAAGAAGAAGTATCAGTAATAGCCGATAGTGGGGTATTTCCACATAGGTGTTCTTTCGATAGCCGTCTGCGTAAAGGGGACTGTAAAAGGTCTAACTCGGACTTTATGCATTCATCCGACATTCAATGTAGCAGAGCCATGCTTTAGAAAATAGTGTTTGTACGTCTTTAGTTCTGGTAGATTTTTTCGCCCGTTTCACACGTCGACTCCGAGGTCTCTTGACAACTGAGTGTTTTCTGCTTGTGCTCCTGGCCTTCTTCTTCACACGATGGCCACTCCCCTTCTCACCGAATCCCGGAGGTCTGTAGCTTCTACAACTCATAACCATCAATCCGACCTGACCATTATTATTATTATTATTACTATTACGGTTATAAGATTTTGTCAGCGCCGTAGTAACGTCACTGAATATATTTTTCGCAGCCGTTTTTAAATGAGGCTTAGCTATACTGAAACCCCTTTTAACCCTCCTATTATCTTTGGGGTCAATTTGACCCCATTCAATGTTTAAAGTCTGTAAAAACACAATTGTCATCATTTTTTTTGCCTCAGATTGAATGACTTTTCCTAATTTGATGGGGACAACTGTGTAAACATAAAATTAACATGATGATATTTTTCTAATGTCCTGTGCACATTTTGTAGCGTCGGTGTTCCTTGGGGTCAGTTTGACCTCAGGCTCTTTAGCTGTATAAAACAGAGGAAAATCAAATTTTACACACATTTGTTTTGGTTGTTTTATTAAGGTCACTATAACATGCCATATTTGAATATATTCAGTATTATTTTCAAACAACTTCCTCTGTTTTAGGCTCTAATCTAATCTAACCTAACCACACCTAACATAACCACACCTAACCTAACCTAACCACACCTAACCTAACCACACCTAACATAACCACACCTAACATAACCACACCTAACCTAACCACACCTAACATAACCACACCTAACATAACCACACCTAACATAACCACACCTAACATAACCACACCTAACCTAACCACACCTAACATAACCACACCTAGTATTGCAATAACCACTAGTAGTTATTATGGTCCCGATCCCCACTTGAACGTCAGGGTAGACATAGAGCCGCTAATGTCATCAAAAGGGTTCCAGAGCCCACCAGATATGCTGTCAGCCATAAATGACCTGAGACATAAACCTTTGTAAAAAAACAAAAAAACAAAATCATATTCTGAGGTTTAAATTGCTGGGGTCAAATTGACCCCAGTGGGTAAAACATGTTACCAGATTTGAGGGTAACAGGAGGGTTAAAGAATTGTAGGGCCGCACGAAAAAAAGACTTGAAGACCCCCAAAACCACCCCCTGCATCGAATTTAATAAAACCTGGAAATCCCCTACCCGCTTGGGATCGATAATATTCAACATATCGATCAGGGTCAGTTCTGTAGGGCGTGAGATGAGCCATTTAAAACAGGTGCTGTTTCACAGGTCTGAAGTGAAGCTTGGTAACCACTTTGCCGTAAGTGAATCGCACGCCTTGATTTTGGTCGTCTTTCACTTCAATCGTAATCTCTGTGATGCAGCTTTTATTAAGCCGTCGTAATGAGACTTGTCGTATCTAACACTGATTATCTTGTTAGGTTCACCGCCTTTATGTACGGTGCTTAATAAAGGCACGATACGCTACGGACTGATTGATAATCGATAATGTCTGTGTACAGATATAACGTAAAATCCATCCCTTATGTCTGATTGGTACGGCGAATACGCTATAGTCGCAGCTCTGGGGTCCTGATCTTCACGGGATGGGGAAGCCATCTCTATAGAAACCCCTGGCTGTAATCCCAGGATGATGGCCATCTTTCCATAAAATGTTAATGACGTTCTCTGAGGTGATTTTAGAAAAACCTTATTCTTTATATGGTCGAGCCGAGGTGTACGCGTGGGGAAGAGACGCATTTATTTCCCTGAGCAAAATGGTACTATTACGCAACACAGGTATTGTTTGTGCCTTATTGTCAATGTGTATATTAATACCATCACTCACGTTATAATGTTCATCAACAGTCTGCGGCAGTTTTTGGTCATAGTTGATAATAAAGGCTGCATCCTCTTCATTAAACGTGTACCATGATATGGGGTATTCAAACTCAACCAGAGCAACCTCCCATGGACCCTTCAGATGTATAGTTTTACCCAGTCTGGTTCTGTAATTAGATATGGTGTTTTCGGGATAGACTATCCTCGAGGCATTGCATGGCAATGTGATGTAGAAACCCTCCTCGGTCATGATGGTGATGATGACGATGATTTTTCTTCAGAAATGACAAGTGTCTCATAAACTCTAAGCCCTTAAGGGTTTTTGTAAATCAACCACCTGCTTTTCAGTCTTCCCCTACATCGTCTATCTAAAATCTTTTCTATTTTGAATGATTTATCATCACTCACAATAATTTTCTGCAGCTCTTCTTTATAAAAACATCCGTCGTAGTCTTGTATCTTGTATACGGGTGGTTGTCGCGCACACATGCTGCTATGGTAAAATGTTCATCCGTATAATTTTGCATATAGCCTTTAGAGAATACATTTCTGACTTTTGACACTGACAACATCTCCTATCTTATAAGTAAAGACAGGTGTCTCTTTATGTAGCTTTCGACAGGTTGCTAAACACAGTCGCCTCATTTTCTTTATGAACGCCAATCGGTCTCATTCGTATGGATTTGTGATAACTCCAGTTATACGCCTCTGCCAAATCTTGCAAGATATCACAGTAACGATGGGAATTGATGGCTGTTAAATGTCTCCACATACGGCATTTTAGAGTTCTGTTAAACCTTTCGACCACGCACGCTTTTAAATCACTGGCCGTGGTAAAATGATGTATGTTATGCTTTTTCATTAATTCCTGAAAATGCTTATTTAGGAACTCCTTACCCATATCTGTTTGGAGCTTTTCCGGTATTCGCTTTTCTCTTAATATTGATTCAAATGCCTTAGTCACCTCCTGTCCCGTCTTATTCTTCAACGGGCGCACCCATGCATATTTGCTAAATACATCTATACAGTTTAGTAGGAATTTGATGTTATCGTTGTTCCTTTGAATATGCAGACATATCAACCAGATCCGCTTGAAACTGTACATCTTTTCCATACACCACCACTCTGTTTCGCTTATATTTTATAGGCGCTGTCCGATGTAATGTATATGTATCTTGACTGGCCAGCCAGTCGGTCACCTCCTTATCTTTCAGACGCATGCCATATTCTTGTAATACTGTTTGTTTTAATCTGTTTTTACCACCCAAAGCCCTGGGCTTGACAGATTACTTTTTCATGAGCTCAGCCATGTCGTCTCTCTCTCTGTGTTTCACGAAATAATGATCAGATGAACAGTGCCATACACATTTTTATTTTATTTTTATTTCCAGAATATAAAAGTACATGTTTACAAACAGACAAGGACAATTTATATGTCCAGATAAAAAGAAATTTTACACACTTTGCATAATTTTTCTCCAACATGTATACAACCAATGTGTCAATCATTTTGCATACATTGGCAGGTTCATTTCTTGTCATGAGAGTTACACATACGTCTGTTACACAAGTACAAAGGCATAATATGTTGCCTATTTTTAAGGATTCTTTACATTCAGGCATCATTTCGAGAATATTTTTTATAGTTATGCATGGCCTATCGCGACAGACAATAGACGTGTTTATCACATCATTCCATTCGTTCGACAATCTCCTCATAGCATTCATTTTATTCTTTAATTTCACTAATCGTTTACAGGTACATACATCGCTGTCTGTTACATCGTTAACGCTCTTGTACAACAAATTTGATATTTTACATCTGACCCGTTGTTTAAAGAAATATTTAGACAGACAGGTAAAACAGAGAAGGTTTCCCATCCCAGAATCAGAATTGGCAGCAACTCCAGCAGTAGCTGTCTCGGTGGTGGCTAACTTCCAGCTATCAACGGCGTTGTAAATCACTTCCTCGTAGGTTTCATCCACAAGCTTCTGCCTCATAGAGGCCAGCTCTTCGACAATGTAGATCTCATCTCTGAGGTCACACAAGACAGATTCAACAGCTCCCTGCATTCTTTGCAGATGAGGCGTTAGACCGAACGGCTTCAGCGTATTTGCTAAAATGTTAGTTTAGCTCAGGCTTGAGAAGTTTTCGACTGATCTCATCGTAACAGCCATAACAATAATAGGGGCAGGTTCAAACAGGCATGAGTGTCTTGTTTGCGAAGGATGATCCGCCACACAGCCTTCACACTCCTTTTCATACACAAACTCGCGGTTTTATGGATTATTTATAGGCCTACAAAAATGAATACCATGTGTTATTATTTAGCTAACGTTTTAAATAAGAAAATAAAACCAGCAAATAATATAAATGTACAAAATAATCTCAGCAGTATAAAACCGCGTGTATGTGACATATTGAGGCGGTGCAATTCAAAAACATTCATTCTGAGTGCGTTTCGTCCGATTGATGCCTTTATTTTTGACTCCTTTTTCGCCGGATGCCTAATTGCACGAGACCTGTCACCTGAGGATGTTTTTCCTGAGACCTGAAGCCTTTTAGTCTGAGGCATGACGCCTTTTCATCATATGACTGAGGTCTGAGGATGTCCTAAAATGAACACCGCATAAGAGACCGTGAGCACACATACACAAACATACAGGCCATCTCACAAAAGCTTGGGAATACAAATTTACCTGAAATGGTCAAATGCACTCAAATGTATGTACAAAATTACCGTCTTGACAAGTATGTACGTAAACCCCGTCATGACTCACAAGTGAACGTTAACCTTTGTGTAACTGCATGTAAACGTATCCTTGTATTCGCTCTTAAAATGACAGTAGTCGAATAAACTGCTGCTGTCTGTGAGTTTCTCTTTGTCTTGTTTTGTTTGAGTAACCCTTAAAGACACTCAGTGCTCTTGAATGACTAACTTTTGCAACCTTAAGTGTAGGGTGACCACCTGTCCCGAGTGTGCGCACAGCGTTTGAAGCTCAATTCATGAGTCCCGCAAATTCAGACTGTCACGCATAATCAATGCTTGCTCAAAAAAAGTTGGTCGCTCTATATCAGTGTTACCCATGGCACGGCTCGCCTGCTCAATTTGTGGCTCGCATGCAGTAAATAATACAGTGAATTGAAATGATCATGCAGTGCAGTCATTACATAAATCAATTCTTAAGATTAACACGTTCTCATGCAGTGCGTCTGTAACATGAATTGTATTTATTGTGCGATTTATACGCCAAAATGACTTTTCACTAGCCTGGATGCCAGCCGAATTTAGCCCCGCCCACAACATTTTTGCTCGGGCAAGGTCTGGACTCGCCTCCATAGAGGAGACTATGCCCGAACAGAAACTGTTCGACCAATGAAATCATCAGGGCGGGCTTTAGGCGATGATGGACAGATGATCAACAGTAACGTAATCATCCACGCCATCAAAGGCGCTTTGGGTTGAATTTGCTCTTATCCTAAACGGAGAACTTGTTCGATATGCATTCACCGTCACTATTTCTCTCAGAAACGATGATCGTGTTGGGAAGTACTCTGTGTCTCCTTAAATTATTTTATTACAACACTGGCAAAGATCGTTTACACTCATCTTTTCTTGTAACGTTATTTAATCCAGCGCTGCAGACAGGGTTGCCACGCTTTTTGCAATGTCGCGCATACAATTGCTACTCAAAACTATAGCCCAAAACAATAACTTTCCGGGGTTCTCCAGGAAAAAATGGCGTTTTGTTGGCAAAATATGTTATTTTGGCAAGGTTGCTTGCTAAAATTCGCATTCCTGGGTTTATATAATCACATAATTGGGGTCGCTACAATCGGCAGACATGGAGAAAAACACGGACTTGGCAACAGTGCAGTTGAGTTCTGCTGACATTTGATAACTAACGTTACGCATCGCTCCGTTGCTCTGATTGGTTGTGGGTCTATCCAATTGAGGTCTTTCCTGGCTCGGTTGAAACACGCCCCATAATCAAAGCCCAATGGAGCGGTACCTGACTAGAATCGAGGATGACCACGCCAGGATAACTTTTCACATGCATGCATTGTCAATTAGGATTTGTGGGTAACGCCAGAATCATGAGCACAGACATGCGCTTGAATCCAGCTCTCTTTCACGCTTGTACAAACTATAACACACAGAAAGAATTATTAAAAATGTCCGTTTGTCGAGTATTCTCATAGGAAATAACGTCTTAAACCAGGGTGTCAAACTCAGTTCCTGGAGGGCCACAGCCCTGCAGAGTTTAACTTCAACCCTAATTAAACACACCTGATCTGGCTAATCAAGTGCTTTAGGCTCATTTGAAAACTAGAGGTATGTGCGTTGGAACAGAGTTGGAGCTAAACTCTGCAGGGCTGTGGCCCTCCAGGAACTGAGTTTGACACGCCTGTCTTAAACGAACTTAAAGAGTTGTGAGGAAATGGGATGCTTGAGAAAACAGCGCGTCAGTTCGGCAGCGGCAGATCTTAAAGCAGCATCCATGCCTTGTTAATCTATATTTAATTTATGTATATATATATTTAATATATATAATTTATGCAGTGCCGACTGTTAAATAACTTTATTCAAATTCTGTAGCCTATTTCCTACCTGTTAGACAGGAAGGGCACAGGTAAATATGACGGGTTTATGATAAGAGGACTGTTTTAAGTTGAAGTTTGAAGCCTGAAGTTACACTGTAATGTTGAATGGCTATAATTAATGTTAAAAATTAAAATTGGTGGACATATCTGTACTAGAATCAGTGATACCGGCCTTCCTTCATAAAATATACCATTGAACAAATATTTGAAATATACTGTCTTTGTTTTTTCTACATTAGTTTGGCGATTTACTGTGAAATTATTACATCATAAAATATATTAAAAATATATAAATATATATTACGATACCCATTATCTATCCACCTTTTGTATTTATTTTATGTACAGGGATGACAGACTGATAAGCAGATATGCTTTATGACTGGATGTAACGAAATGTCTCATATCTCCCAAACCGTTTTGTCACGTGTCTTATATCACTGGAAAGCTGAGTCCTTGCGAACAAAACGCATATCTCCGATTTAATTTCCGGTATGCCAATTTTTCCGCCATTTTGAATTTTGTTGAAAACCTACTTTTGCGAACTAGTCCCTGGATTTTTGCCTGATCAGAACCAAACCAGTGCAGAAATGTTCTATGGAGTCTAAATATCAATAATTATCGAAAAAAGTAGAAATTTCGATTCAAGGTCGGGGCGTAAAAATGTTTGTCAGGGCGGAGCCAATTTTACTAAAATGGCTGTAACTCAAACTAAATGAGATATAGTCACCAAACTTGGTACACATGTGTATGGGCTCAATTTGAGGTCACAGTAAAAATCGAAGATTGAGCTCTAGGTGGCGCTATAATGTGAAAAAACATTAAAGACTATGACCATCCTGACCGTTAGTCCGATTGACTCGAAAATTGGTATGCAGTGTCTTGGTCCAAGGCCCCATGTATGTCTATAAGGACATTGGCATATCTCAAAAACATGGCCGCCATCAACCAATAAGTTTGAGCACCTATAAGACAAGGTTAACGGAGGCCGATCGAACGAAACTCGATGGGCATGTTCGACTCATGGCCCTAGAGGTCTGTAAGAATTTTGAAAGAAATCGGCCACTAGTTGGCGCTAACAAGTTTTATGGCTCTGTAATCACATGGTGTTGCACACATCCACAAAATATGCATATCATATGATAGATCTCCTCATGCTGAACAACTTTGCCTCTAGAACCATTGCTGTCAATCAAATCGTTCAGAGACTTGAACGATTTCAATATTTGCGAATATGTTAAAAACTCCTATCTGGAATTGTGAGTTATTTTAACTGTTCCTGTGGTGTTGGAGCAACTACAATTCCTGTTAATCCTATAATTTTATATTATAATTTTTTTACTGTATAAATTGTAATGAAAAATACATAAAATTAAATAGCTAAAGTAAATCGTAAGTGGAAGTGCATCTGTCGATTCCTTTAATGTCTTTATTTAGAACAAAAACCTATTGGCCTATTCATGAGCATATCAGCAATTACACATGTTTAGGGGAATAGGGCATTATTAATATACCATGTAAAGTGCTATGTGCTAGAAATGGGTAAACCACCGTGGGGTGGGGGCAGCACGCCAGGCAGTGTCCTCATTGTCCATCAGGAACATACCCCTTGTCCACCCTTGAGCTTATTAGCAGGTGGTCACCCTACTTAAGTGTAAGGATTAATCTAATTTATTTTATTTCTTACCTCAATACTAATGTTAACCCGAAAAATTGTCTTTAAAGACAAAAATGCACTGCATGATCAAAGATTTAGGTGAGATAATTATATACATTTATATGACGAGTCACCTAAGATTCCCCCATTTTTAGAAATAAAATTCAGGCCCTGAATTAATGTCTGTAAAATTCACCTATAAATAATTATACATGATAAAAAGAAGGCTTCAAATAGATCGGTATCGGTGATCGTATCGACAGATACTGCTTCCTGTGATCGGCGCTCCAAAAATCCTGATCGGAGCACCCTTAATTATTCTTATGTTTGTTATATTTTTTTTTTCAAAGATCTTTATAACCACAGTTGTCATAAAAGAGCCATTTTTATAATGGTTTCAACAGCATCTCAAAACACTGAACAGAACATTACACAAACATTAAACAGTATCACAAATCATCAACTGAGCATTGGGGAATAAGGAACAGCTTCATCCCACACTCTCAGAAAGAAAGGGACAAAAGCTGTCACTGGGGCGGTTCCTTTTCAAAAGGTACACCTTTGTGCCTAAAAAGTGCATATTAGTCCCTCAAAGGTACACATTCGTTCAAAAAATGAACCTTTTTGAAGGGTAGCGTCCCAGTGACAGCTTTTGTACCTTTTTTCTGAGAGTGCATGAGCTTAGCTCCACATTATTTGTATTAGTATTAATAATGTTGATGATAATGATATGAAATACTAAAGTGATATGATTGGATGACACACATCAGATCTATCTGCAGTGGTTGATGATTGTGGTATAAGCCACGACAGCCCCTGTATTCCTGTCAGTAAAGCAGCTGATAAACCCGCCGGTCCCACCAAACACCCACTGATCCCTCCCGCAGCGCAGCCGCTCAGGACTCCCAGCAGACTGACGCTTTTCAGCTGTTGTTTTGTACATTTCCCAATCCTCAAACACTGTTTTTTCCAATGTTTTGCCCAAATGTGTCCTGATGCGGCTCCTGACGCTGCAGCCAAGATGCCGCTGACACAACCGTGTAGAAATGGTTTAAAGTCCCAGGAATCATCCTTCTCCATATTAACACAGCCCACTGTAAACACAATGACAACACTGAACGCATACAGACATTTTAGCTTCAGCTGTACTTTGACTTGTGACTGAGTCTCAAACATCTGTAAAGTGTAGAGGCTGTTCTGATGGTCAGACAGCATTCGTTGGATCTTCATCAGGAGTTTGGTGACCTGATCTCTGTCGTCCAGATCTCTGTTGTTCAGCAGGTGACATCTCCCTCCACACGCCTCTGTAAGTTTGGACAGCTCTGCGTTTCGTCTTATTAGCTGATCAAGAGATTTATTTTGAAGCTCGTCTCCATGTGTGAAGAGGACTAATGTGTGTTTCATGGCCTTCTCTCCAAACATCTGCTTGAATAGGAGCAGGATCTCTGCGTCTTGCTTTGTGAAAGTGTGTAAAGGAAGAACCAGAAGGATGGCATGCAGTCCTGGAGAGCACATGTTCAGTCCTCTCTTTAACTCCGCACTCAGATCAATGTCCGATGAGTTAAAGAAGTTCGGGGTGTCCAGTACTGTCACTGTTGTGTTTGATACCTCAGCCGTGTGTGTTTGGCATCTGTCAGTGATGGAGGTCAGGCTCCGTCCGGACTGAAACACATTCTCTCCCAGGATAGTGTTTCCACAAGCGCTCACTCCTGAACCGGTTTTACCGATCAGCAGAAGATGAAGATGGTCCACAGGTCCCTCCATCACTGAAAAACACAAGAAGTATTGCGATTATACTCAGCAAACATTGGTCCGATGGCAACAGATTCAAACGCCTTAGTCACCTCCTGTCCCGTCTTATTCTTCAACGGGCGCACCCATGCATATTTGCTAAATACATCTATACAGGTTAGTAGGAATTTGATGTTATCGTTGTCCTTTGAATATGCAGACATATCAACCAGATCCGCTTGAAACTGTACATCTTTTCCATACACCACCACTCTGTTTCGCTTATATTTTATAGGCGCTGTCCGATGTAATGTATATGTATCTTGACTGGCCAGCCAGTCGGTCACCTCCTTATCTTTCAGACGCATGCCATATTCTTGTAATACTGTTTGTTTTAATCTGTTTTTACCACCCAAAGCCCCTGGGCTTGACAGATTACTTTTTTCATGAGCTCAGCCATGTCGTCTCTCTCTCTCTGTGTTTCACGAAATAATGATCAGATGAACAGTGCCATACACATTTTTTATTTTATTTTTTATTTCCAGAATATAAAAGTACATGTTTACAAACAGACAAGGACAATTTATATGTCGTCCAGATAAAAAAGAAATTTTACACACTTTGCATAATTTTTCTCCAACATGTATACAACCAATGTGTCAATCATTTTGCATACATTGGCAGGTTCATTTCTTGTCATGAGAGTTACACATACGTCTGTTACACAAGTACAAAGGCATAATATGTTGCCTATTTTTAAGGATTCTTTACATTCAGGCATCATTTCGAGAATATTTTTTATAGTTATGCATGGCCTATCGCGACAGACAATAGACGTGTTTATCACATCATTCCATTCGTTCGACAATCTCCTCATAGCATTCATTTTATTCTTTAATTTCACTAATCGTTTACAGGTACATACATCGCTGTCTGTTACATCGTTAACGCTCTTGTACAACAAATTTGATATTTTACATCTGACCCGTTGTTTAAAGAAATATTTAGACAGACAGGTAAAACAGAGAAGGTTTCCCATCCCAGAATCAGAATTGGCAGCAACTCCAGCAGTAGCTGTCTCGGTGGTGGCTAACTTCCAGCTATCAACGGCGTTGTAAATCACTTCCTCGTAGGTTTCATCCACAAGCTTCTGCCTCATAGAGGCCAGCTCTTCGACAATGTAGATCTCATCTCTGAGGTCACACAAGACAGATTCAACAGCTCCTGCATTCTTTGCAGATGAGGCGTTAGACCGAACGGCTTCAGCTTATTTGCTAAAATGTTAGTTTAGCTCAGGCTTGAGAAGTTTTCGACTGATCTCATCGTAACAGCCATAACAATAATAGGGGCAGGTTCAAACAGGCATGAGTGTCTTGTTTGCGAAGGATGATCCGCCACACAGCCTTCACACTCCTTTTTCATACACAAACAGCGGTTTTATGGATTATTTATAGGCCTACAAAAATGAATACCATGTGTTATTATTTAGCTAACGTTTTAAATAAGAAAATAAAACCAGCAAATAATATAAATGTACAAAATAATCTCAGCAGTATAAAACCGCGTGTATGTGACATATTGAGGCGGTGCAATTCAAAAACATTCATTCTGAGTGCGTTTCGTCCGATTGATGCCTTTATTTTTGACTCCTTTTTCGTCGGATGCCTAATTGCACGAGACCTGTCACCTGAGGATGTTTTTCCTGAGACCTGAAGCCTTTTAGTCTGAGGCATGACCTTTTCATCATATGACTGAGGTCTGAGGATGTCCTAAAATGAACACCGCATAAGAGACCGTGAGCACACATACACAAACATACAGGCCATCTCACAAAAAGCTTGGGAATACAAATTTACCTGAAATGGTCAAATGCACTCAAATGTATGTACAAAATTACCGTCTTGACAAGTATGTACGTAAACCCCGTCATGACTCACAAGTGAACGTTAACCTTTGTGTAACTGCATGTAAACGTATCCTTGTATTCGCTCTTAAAATGACAGTAGTCGAATAAACTGCTGCTGTCTGTGAGTTTCTCTTTGTCTTGTTTTGTTTGAGTAACCCTTAAAGACACTCAGTGCTCTTGAATGACTAACTTTTGCAACCTTAAGTGTAGGGTGACCACCTGTCCTGTGCGCACAGCGTTGAAGCTCAATTCATGAGTCCCGCAAATTCAGACTGTCACGCATATCAATGCTTGCTCAAAAAAAGTTGGTCGCTCTATATCAGTGTTACCCATGGCACGGCTCGCCCGGCTCAATTTGTGGCTCGCATGCAGTAAATAATACAGTGAATTGAAATGATCATGCAGTGCAGTCATTACATAAATCAATTCTTAAGATTAACACGTTCTCATGCAGTGCGTACCTGTAACATGAATTGTATTTATTGTGCGATTTATACGCCAAAATGACTTTTCACTAGCCTGGATGCCAGCCGAATTTAGCCCGCCCACAACATTTTTGCTCGGGCAATTCGGTCTGGACTCGCTCCATAGAGGAGTATGCCTGAACAGAAACTGTTCGACCAATGAAATCATCAGGGCGGGCTTTAGACGATGATGGACAGATGATCAACAGTAACGTAATCATCCACGCCATCAAGGCGCTTTGGGTTGAATTTGCTCTTATCCTAAACGGAGAACTTGTTCAGAAATGCATTCACCGTCACTATTTCTCTCAGAAACGATGATCGTGTTGGGAAGTACTCTGTGTCTCCTTAAATTATTTTATTACAACACTGGCAAAGATCGTTTACACTCATCTTTTCTTGTAACGTTACTTAATCCAGCGCGCGTGCAGACAGGGTTGCCACGCTTTTTTGCAATGTCGCGCACAATTGCTACTCAAAACTATAGCCCAAAACAATAACTTTCCGGGGGGTTCTCCAGGAAAAAATGGCGTTTTGTTGGCAAAATATGTTATTTTGGCAAGGTTGTGCTAAAATTCGCATTCCTGGGTTTATATAATCACATAATTGGGGTCGCTACAATCGGCAGACATGGAGAAAAACACGGACTTGGCAACAGTGCAGTTGAGTTCTGTTGACATTTGACAACTAACGTTACGCATCGCTCCGTTGCTCTGATTGGTTGTGGGTCTATCCAATTGAGGTCTTTCCTGGCTCGGTTGAAACACCCCATAATCAAAGCCCAATGGAGCGGTACCTGACTAGAATCGAGGATGACCACGTCAGGATAACTTTTCACATGCATGCATTGTCAATTAGGATTTGTGGGTAACGCGCCAGAATCATGAGCACAGACATGCGCTTGAATCCAGCTCTCTTTCACGCTTGTACAAACTATAACACACAGAAAGAATTATTAAAAAATGTCCGTTTTGTCGAGTATTCTCATAGGAAATAACGTCTTAAACCAGGGGTGTCAAACTCAGTTCCTGGAGGGCCACAGCCCTGCAGAGTTTAACTTCAACCCTAATTAAACACACCTGATCTGGCTAATCAAGTGCTTTAGGCTCATTTGAAAACTAGAGGTATGTGCGTTGGAACAGAGTTGAGCTAAACTCTGCAGGGCTGTGGCCCTCCAGGAACTGAGTTTGACACGCCTGTCTTAAACGAACTTAAAGAGTTGTGAGGAAATGGGATGCTTGAGAAAACAGCGCCAGTTCGGCAGCGGCAGATCTTAAAGCAGCATCCATGCCTTGTTAATCTATATTTAATTTATGTATATATATATTTAATATATATAATTTATGCAGTGCCGACTGTTAAATAACTTTATTCAAATTCTGTAGCCTATTTCCTACCTGTTAGACAGGAAGGGCACAGGTAAATATGACGGGTTTATGATAAGAGGACTGTTTTAAGTTGAAGTTTGAAGCCTGAAGTTACACTGTAATGTTGAATGGCTATAATTAATGTTAAAAATTAAAATTGGTGGACATATCTGTACTAGAATCAGTGATACCGGCCTTCCTTCATAAAATATGCCATTGAACAAATATTTGAAATATACTGTCTTTGTTTTTCTACATTAGTTTGGCGATTTACTGTGAAATTATTACATCATAAAATATATTAAAAATATATAAATATATATTACGCATACCCATTATCTATCCACCTTTTGTATTTATTTTATGTACAGGGATGACAGACTGATAAGCAGATATGCTTTATGACTGGATGTAACGAAATGTCTCATATCTCACAAACCTTTTGTCACGTGTCTTATATCACTGGAAAGCTGAGTCCTTGCCGAACAAAACGCATATCTCCGATTTAATTTCCGGTATGCCAATTTTTCCGCCATTTTGAATTTTGTTGAAAACCTACTTTTGCGAACTAGTCCCTGGATTTTTGCCTGATCAGAACCAAACCAGTGCAGAAATGTTCTATGGAGTCTAAATATCAATAATTATCGAAAAAAAGTAGAAATTTCGATTCAAGGTCGTTAAGGGGCGTAAAAATGTTTGTCAGGGCGGAGCCAATTTTACTAAAATGGCTGTAACTCAAACTAAATGAGATATAGTCACCAAACTTGGTACACATGTGTATGGGCTCAATTTGAGGTCACAGTAAAAAATCGCGAAGATTGAGCTCTAGGTGGCGCTATAATGTGAAAAAAACATTAAAAAGACTATGACCACCTGACCGTTAGTCCGATTGACTCAAAATTGGTATGCAGTGTCTTGGTCCAAGGCCCCATGTATGTCTATAAGGACATTGGCATATCTCAAAAACATGGCCGCCATCAACCAATAAGTTTGAGCACCTATAAGACAAGGTTAACGGAGGCCGATCGGAACGAAACTCGATGGGCATGTTCACTCATGGCCCTAGAGGTCTGTAAGAATTTTGAAAGAAATTGGCCACTAGTTGGCGCTAACAAGTTTTATGGCTCTGTAATCACATGGTGTTGCACACATCCACAAAATATGCATATCATATGATAGATCTCCTCATGCTGAACAACTTTGCCTCTAGAACCATTGTTGTCAATCAAATCGTTCAGAGACTTGAACGATTTCAATATTTGCGAATATGTTAAAAACTCCTATCTGGAATTGTGAGTTATTTTAACTGTTCCTGTGGTGTTGGAGCAACTACAATTCCTGTTAATCCTATAATTTTATATTATAATTTTTTACTGTATAAATTGTAATGAAAAATACATAAAATTAAATAGCTAAAGTAAATCGTAAGTGGAAGTGCATCTGTCGATTCCTTTAATGTCTTTATTTAGAACAAAAAACCTATTGGCCTATTCATGAGCATATCAGCAATTACACATGTTTAGGGAATAGGGCATTATTAATATACCATGTAAAGTGCTATGTGCTAGAAATGGGTAAACCACCGTGGGGTGGGGGCAGCACCGCCAGGCAGTGTCCTCATTGTCCATCAGGAACATACCCCTTGTCCACCCTTGAGCTTATTAGCAGGTGGTCACCCTACTAAGTGTAAGGGTTAATCTAATTTATTTTATTTCTTACCTCAATACTAATGTTAACCAAAAATTGTCTTTAAAAACAAAAATGCACTGCATGATCAAAGATTTAGGTAAGATAATTATATACATTTTGTGGCATCATAAGAGGGCGTGTTTTAGAAGGCAGATACATTGCTCTAAGATGGCTGGAGCAAGAGGGCATCTTGTAAGAACTACACTTCCCAGGTTACCCCACATGGACACTAGGAGGCACGAGGGCTGCCTGTGAAGGACTACAAAACCCAGGCTGCCGGAGAGAGCAGGTGTAGTTAATCAGACCAGGAACAGGATATAACTGGAGATGTGTGGTTGTGAGAGGGTGTCTGATTGTGAGCCAAGGAAAGATTAAGTTGGGTGTTGTGAGCTGTAGATATTTAAGTTGATACTGTTTTGTTGAACGATTAAAAAATACACACCTGCATCCTGAAGAGACTGTTGGAGTGGTGTTTTCTGGGCAACTACACAAGTCAAAGATCCTGAACCTCTCATGGTGCCACATATGGTGGAGAATGCGGGCACTCGTGAATGACTGCTGATGTTCCAGAGGGAAGTGGAGGACCTCACCGCCTGTTTTCTAAGCTGGCACCGAGTCAATTGATGTCAAAATGGAAGACTTACTGAAAACAATGATAGAAAGTAGTAAAATCCAGCACCAAATCCAAGCGGCTTTACTGGAGGAACAAAAGAGGGCTAATAACCTTAAAGTTAAAGAATTGGAACTGAAACGAGCCCAAGATGTTAGCAGGACACGGGCTAGTGACTTTATTCCTAAAATGGGAGAGAAGGATGATGTGGAAGCTTACCTGCATGCCTTTGAAAGCACTGCTCTTAGAGAAAAGTGGCCAAAAGATCAATGGGCCAAAATATTGGCACCATTTTTATCTGGAGAGTCACAGAAGGCATTCCTAGATCTAGACCCTACACTGGCTAATAGTTATGACTCCTTAAAGAAAGAAATATTAAGTCGTAGTGGCCTTACAGAGTTTGGGAGGGCACAAAGGTTCCATGCATGGTGCTTCAAGAAGGAACAGCCACCGCCGTACACAGATGCATGAGTTAATGCGCCTTGCTAAGAAGTGGTTAGAGCCCGATAGGCGCTCTGCATCAGAGGTTATTGATTCCTTGGTGTCGGACAGGTTTGTGAGAGCCCTACCCTTGAAGCCAAACGATTTGTCTGTCAGAATAACCCAAGTTCACCCCAAGAAATGATAGAAGCTGTCGAAAGATTCCAAGCCAGTGCAGACATGCTGACCACACGGTTCCCAATCAGTGCACAGCCCCAACAAAGTTGTCCCCAGAGCCCCTAACCCCAGGTGGGCTAGTCCACAGGGGAGAAGGCCCAGCCAGCAAGAGTCCCCAGTTGAAAGCACGCCGTATAAACTGAGAACGTGTTACAAGTGTGGGGAAGTAGGACACATTTCGTGGCACTGTAATCAGGCAGATGAGCCATTGCCAACAGCAGAGAGTTCAAGTGGCTTGAGAAATAACCTCTTGCTGCCTTATTGGGGACCTCTGCGTTCCAAGCCATGACATGCCCGGTATCAGTCAATAGCCAAGATGTAGAGGCATTATTAGACTCTGGAAGCATGATTACCCTGGTTCACAAATCATTGGTCAACCCAAAGCAAGTCTCACCAGAAAACCCAGTTCCAGTTTCGTGTGTGCATGGGGACACTTGCACATACCCCACATCTGCAGTAACACTAGTCACCACTAAAGGGAAGTATGAAATTCGAGCTGGGGTGGTGGATTCCCTGTACAGGTACTGATTGGTCGAGATTGCCCTGTGTTTCACATGTTGTGGCAAGAGGTACAAACAAGGAGAACAAAGAGAACCACAGCGGCTCCGGGGTAAAAGTAGACAAAAGATAATGAATCATGTAAATCAAAATGTGCAAAGTCTAATACATCATTGCCTTCCAGTGCAAACATGGACGGATGGGGAGACAACCAGGAAGAGGCGGAGTCTGCTTCAGAACAAGCAGATGAGCCACCACAACAGCCCATCACCCAGAGGAGGGTACAGATACAGTCTGAGGAGCTGAGATCAACCCAAGGAACTGAGAGCGGTCCAGAAGTGCCAGGGCGTCAGATGCTAACAGGCCAGTATGGAACAGCCCAACTAAATGACCCTACGTTCATTAATGCTTTAAAAACGTGAGAGTAGTGGATGGGGTAGCTACAAGTGGTCTCCCAATAGCCTACCCTTATTTTGCAATCAAGAAAGGGTTGCTCTACCAAATAAAGAAAGAAGGAGATGAGACGATAGAACAGTTGCTTGTGCCTCAAACCCATAGGGCCACAGTACTGCAATTAGCCCACACTCATCTGCTTGGGGCACATTTAGGGGTGGAAAAGACCAAAGAAAGAGTGTTAAAACGGTTCTTTTGGCCTGGTGTGCATAAGGAAGTAGAGAATTACTGCCGTAGTTGTCCGGAGTGTCAGCATGCAGCTCCAAAGCCTCATTTTCGTAGTCCATTGATTCCTCTACCCATCATTGAAACCCCCTTTGAGAGGATTGGGATGGACATTGTGGGGCCACTCCCAAAGAGCGGCAGGGGTCACCAATATATTTTGGTGGTGGTAGACTATGCCACCCGCTACCCTGAAGCGGTGCCATTAAGGAAAGCCACAACCAAACAAATTGCCAAGGAACTATTCCTGATAAGTAGTAGAGTGGGTATCCCAAAAGAAATTCTTACAGACCAGGGGACCCCATTCATGTCTCGTGTAATGAAAGAGCTCTGCACCCTCCTAAGGATAAAGCAGATAAGAACATCAGTGTACCACCCACAGACAGATGGCCTTGTGGAACGGTTTAATAAAACCCTCAAGCAAATGCTTCGTAAGACCATTGACAAGGATGGCAGAAATTGGGATCAACTCTTACCCTATCTTTTGTTCTCAATTAGAGAAGTGCCGCAGGCCTCCACAGGGTTCTCCCCTTTTGAACTTTTGTACCCATACAAGCCAAGAGGTCTGCTGGATATAGCAAAGGAAGCGTGGGAGGAACAGCCTTGCCCTCATAGGTCTTTTGTCGAGCATGTGGGGGAAATGAGAGACAGAATGGCAGCCATTTACCCTATTGTTAGAGAACACATGGAGAGAGCACAACGGGAGCAGCAAGCGATATATAATCGCCCAGCTCAGCCCAGAGAATTTCAGCCTGGAGACCGAGTGTTAGTGCTGGTGCCCACAGTAGAGTGCAAATTCCTAGCCACTTGGAAGGGACCTTTTGAGGTCATGGAAAGGGTAGGGGAGGTAAATTACAAGGTTAGGCAACCAGGCAAGAAAGCCTGACCAAATATATCATGTCAACCTCTTGAAACGCTGGCACCCTAGAGAAGTGATGATGTGCTCTCTTTTCCCAAGGAAACCCAGTGACCCAGCACGAGAAGAGGTCAGGGTAAGCCCAGATCTGAACCCACAACAAAGACAGGAGGTGATGGAGCTAGTAGATCGTAACAAGAATGTGTTTTCCCCAGTTCCAGGCCATACTAGAATAATCCAGCACGAGATCCATACTGTCCCGGGGAAAACTGTACAGCAGCGTCCTTACAGAATCCCAGAGGCCAGGCGAAGCCATCAAGGAAGAGGTGAAGAAAATGTTAGAGTTAGGGGTCATAGAGGAGTCTCAGAGTGCATGGTCAAGCCCTATTGTAATGGTCCCCAAGCCAGACGGTACAGTAAGGTTCTGCAACGACTTTCGGAAATTAAATGAGATATCGAAGTTTGATGCATACCCTATGCCCCACATTGATGAATTGATTGACAGGCTAGGTAAAGCCCGGTTCATTACAACATTGGACCTAACAAAGGCTACTGGCAAGTTCCCTTATCTCCAGATTCCAAGGAGAAGACTGCTTTTGCAACACCAGAGGGCTATACCATTATACTCATTTACCCTTTGGCCTACACGGGCACCGGCCACTTTCCAAAGGCTCATGAACCGTGTTCTTCAACCCCATCAGCAGTGCGCGGCTTATTTAGATGATGTGGTTATCCACAGCTCAGATTGGGAAAGTCATCTGGAATTGGTACAGAAGGTTCTGGATTCCCTCAGAGGCGGGCTTGACTGCAAACCCAAAAAAATGTAAAATTGCTTACAGTGAAACTGAGTATCTGGGCTACACAATAGGCAGGGGTTCAGTACAACCTCAAGAAGCCAAAGTTGGGGCAATTAAAAACTGGCCTAGACCACAAACCAAGAAACAAGTAAAGTCTTTCCTGGGCCTGGCCAATTACTATAGGAGGTTTGTGCCAAACTTTTCCAGTCGGGTTGCACCCATCACAGAACTAACCTCGAACAGACACTCCAGAATGGTAAAATGGAGCAAAGAGGCAGAGGAGGCCTTCTCCAAGTTAAAGAGGATGTTGTGTTCCAGACCGATCTTGAAATCCCCAGACTTCACAAAAGAATTCATAGTGCAGACTGATGCCTCTGAGGTGGGTCTAGGAGCAGTCCTTTCTCAAACACATAAAGGTGAGGAACATCCTGTACTTTACATCAGTAGGAAATTGGCAAAGCACGAGAAAAATTATGCCACAATTGAGAAGGAGTGCCTGGCTGTTAAGTGGGCACTAGAGACACTCAAGTACTACTTACTGGGGAGGAGGTTTGTATTAATAACAGACCATGCACCACTGCAATGGATGGCCCGGAATAAGGAGAGCAATGGCAGAATAACTAGATGGTTTTTAAGTCTGCAAGCATTCAACTTTTCTGTTGTCCACAGGCCAGGGCGATACCATGGAAATGCGGATGCCCTCTCTCTCTCGCAGGGATGTCCTCTTAACAGCGGCCTGCCAACCAAGTGCCTCAGAGCAAAGGAGGGGGGTATGTGGCATCATAAGAGGGCGTGTTTTAGAAGGCAGATACATTGCTCTAAGATGGCTGGAGCAAGAGGGCATCTTGTAAGAACTACACTTCCCAGGTTACCCCACATGGACACTAGGAGGCACGAGGGCTGCCTGTGAAGGACTACAAAACCCAGGCTGCCGGAGAGAGCAGGTGTAGTTAATCAGACCAGGAACAGGATATAACTGGGGATGTGTGGTTGTGAGAGGGTGTTCGATTGTGAGCCAAGGAAAGATTAAGTTGGGTGTTGTGAGCTGTAGATATTTAAGTTGATACTGTTTTGTTGAACGATTAAAAAAATACACACCTGCATCCTGAAGAGACTGTTGGAGTGGTGTTTTCTGGGCAACTACACAAGTCAAAGATCCTGAACCTCTCATGGTGCCACAATTTATATGACGAGAGTCACCTAAAGGGTATTCCCCATTTTCAGAAATAAAATTCAGGCCTTGAATGAATGTCTGTAAAATTCCTATAAATAATTATACATGATAAAAGAAGGCTTCAAATAGATCGGTATCTGTGATCGTATCGACAGATACTGCTTCCTGTGATCGGCGATCAGCTCCAAAAATCCTGATCGGAGCACCCTTAATTATTCTTATGTTTGTTATATTTTTTTTTTCAAAGATCTTTATAACCACAGTTGTCATAAAAGAGCCATTTTTATAATGGTTTCAACAGCATCTCAAAACACTGAACAGAACATTACACAAACATTAAACAGTATCACAAATCATCAACTGAGCATTGGGGAATAAGGAACAGCTTCATCCACACTCTCAGAAAGAAAGGGACAAAAGCTGTCACTGGGGCGGTTCCTTTTTCAAAGGTACACCTTTGTGCCTAAAAAGTGCATATTAGTCCCTCAAAGGTACACATTCGTTCAAAAATGAACCTTTTTAAAGGGTAGTGTCCCAGTGACAGCTTTTGTACCTTTTTCTGAGAGTGCATGAGCTTACGTTCCACATTATTTGTATTAGTATTAATAATGTTGATGATAATGATATGAAATACTAAAGTGATATGATTGGATGACACACATCAGATCTATCTGCAGTGGTTGATGATTGTGGTATAAGCCACGACAGCCCCCTGTATTCCTGTCAGTAAAGCAGCTGATAAACCCGCCGGTCCCACCAAACACCCACTGATCCCTCCCGCAGCGCAGCCGCTCAGGACTCCCAGCAGACTGACGCTTTTCAGCTGTTGTTTTGTACATTTCCCAATCCTCAAACACTGTTTTTTCCAATGTTTTGCCCAAATGTGTCCTGATGCGGCTCCTGACGCTGCAGCCAAGATGCCGCTGACACAACCGTGTAGAAATGGTTTAAAGTCCCAGGAATCATCCTTCTCCATATTAACACAGCCCACTGTAAACACAATGACAACACTGAACGCATACAGACATTTTAGCTTCAGCTGTACTTTGACTTGTGACTGAGTCTCAAACATCTGTAAAGTGTAGAGGCTGTTCTGATGGTCAGACAGCATTCGTTGGATCTTCATCAGGAGTTTGGTGACCTGATCTCTGTCGTCCAGATCTCTGTTGTTCAGCAGGTGACATCTCCCTCCACACGCCTCTGTAAGTTTGGACAGCTCTGCGTTTCGTCTTATTAGCTGATCAAGAGATTTATTTTGAAGCTCGTCTCCATGTGTGAAGAGGACTAATGTGTGTTTCATGGCCTTCTCTCCAAACATCTGCTTGAATAGGAGCAGGATCTCTGCGTCTTGCTTTGTGAAAGTGTGTAAAGGAAGAACCAGAAGGATGGCATGCAGTCCTGGAGAGCACATGTTCAGTCCTCTCTTTAACTCCGCACTCAGATCAATGTCCGATGAGTTAAAGAAGTTCGGGGTGTCCAGTACTGTCACTGTTGTGTTTGATACCTCAGCCGTGTGTGTTTGGCATCTGTCAGTGACGGAGGTCAGGCTCCGTCCGGACTGAAACACATTCTCTCCCAGGATAGTGTTTCCACAAGCGCTCACTCCTGAACCGGTTTTACCGATCAGCAGAAGATGAAGATGGTCCACAGGTCCCTCCATCACTGAAAAACACAAGAAGTATTGCGCATTATACTCAGCAAACATTGGTCCGATGGCAACAGATTCAAACGCCTTAGTCACCTCCTGTCCCGTCTTATTCTTCAACGGCGCACCCATGCATATTTGCTAAATACATCTATACAGGTTAGTAGGAATTTGATGTTATCGTTGTCCTTTGAATATGCAGACATATCAACCAGATCCGCTTGAAACTGTACATCTTTTCCATACACCACCACTTCGCTTATATTTTATAGGCGCTGTCCGATGTAATGTATATGTATCTTGACTGGCCAGCCAGTCGGTCACCTCCTTATCTTTCAGACGCATGCCATATTCTTGTAATACTGTTTGTTTTAATCTGTTTTTACCACCCAAAGCCCCTGGGCTTGACAGATTACTTTTTTCATGAGCTCAGCCATGTCGTCTCTCTCTCTCTGTGTTTCACGAAATAATGATCAGATGAACAGTGCCATACACATTTTTTATTTTATTTTTTATTTCCAGAATATAAAAGTACATGTTTACAAACAGACAAGGACAATTTATATGTCGTCCAGATAAAAGAAATTTTACACACTTTGCATAATTTTTCTCCAACATGTATACAACCAATGTGTCAATCATTTTGCATACATTGGCAGGTTCATTTCTTGTCATGAGAGTTACACATACGTCTGTTACACAAGTACAAAGGCATAATATGTTGCCTATTTTTAAGGATTCTTTACATTCAGGCATCATTTCGAGAATATTTTTTATAGTTATGCATGGCCTATCGCGACAGACAATAGACGTGTTTATCACATCATTCCATTCGTTCGACAATCTCCTCATAGCATTCATTTTATTCTTTAATTTCACTAATCGTTTACAGGTACATACATCGCTGTCTGTTACATCGTTAACGCTCTTGTACAACAAATTTGATATTTTACATCTGACCCGTTGTTTAAAGAAATATTTAGACAGACAGGTAAAACAGAGAAGGTTTCCCATCCCAGAATCAGAATTGGCAGCAACTCCAGCAGTAGCTGTCTCGGTGGTGGCTAACTTCCAGCTATCAACGGCGTTGTAAATCACTTCCTCGTAGGTTTCATCCACAAGCTTCTGCCTCATAGAGGCCAGCTCTTCGACAATGTAGATCTCATCTCTGAGGTCACACAAGACAGATTCAACAGCTCCTGCATTCTTTGCAGATGAGGCGTTAGACCGAACGGCTTCAGCGTATTTGCTAAAATGTTAGTTTAGCTCAGGCTTGAGAAGTTTTCGACTGATCTCATCGTAACAGCCATAACAATAATAGGGGCAGGTTCAAACAGGCATGAGTGTCTTGTTTTGCGAAGGATGATCCGCCACACAGCCTTCACACTCCTTTTTCATACACAAACTCGCGGTTTTATGGATTATTTATAGGCCTACAAAAATGAATACCATGTGTTATTATTTAGCTAACGTTTTAAATAAGAAAATAAAACCAGCAAATAATATAAATGTACAAAATAATCTCAGCAGTATAAAACGCGTGTATGTGACATATTGAGTGCAATTGAAAAACATTCATTCTGAGTGCGTTTCGTCCGATTGATGCCTTTATTTTTGACTCCTTTTTCGTCGGATGCCTAATTGCACGAGACCTGTCACCTGAGGATGTTTTTCCTGAGACCTGAAGCCTTTTAGTCTGAGGCATGACGCCTTTTCATCATATGACTGAGGTCTGAGGATGTCCTAAAATGAACACCGTACAAGAGACCGTGAGCACACATACACAAACATACAGGCCATCTCACAAAAAGCTTGGGAATACAAATTTACCTGAAATGGTCAAATGCACTCAAATGTATGTACAAAATTACCGTCTTGACAAGTATACGTAAACCCCGTCATGACTCACAAGTGAAGCGTTAACCTTTGTGTAACTGCATGTAAACGTATCCTTGTATTCGCTCTTAAAATGACAGTAGTCGAATAAACTGCTGCTGTCTGTGAGTTTCTCTTTGTCTTGTTTTGTTTGAGTAACCCTTAAAGACACTCAGTGCTCTTGAATGACTAACTTTGCAACCTTAAGTGTAGGGTGACCACCTGTCCCAAGTGTGCGCACAGCGTTTGAAGCTCAATTCATGAGTCCCATTCAGACTGTCACGCATAATCAATGCTTGCTCAAAAAAGTTGGTCGCTCTATATCAGTGTTACCCATGGCACGGCTCGCCGCTCAATTTGTGGCTCGCATGCAGTAAATAATACAGTGAATTGAAATGATCATGCAGTGCAGTCATTACATAAATCAATTCTTAAGATTAACACGTTCTCATGCAGTGCGTACCTGTAACATGAATTGTATTTATTGTGCGATTTATACGCCAAAATGACTTTTCACTAGCCTGGATGCCAGCCGAATTTAGCCCGCCCACAACATTTTTGCTCGGGCAATTCGGTCTGGACTCGCTCCATAGAGGAGTAATTATGCCCGAACAGAAACTGTTCTGACCAATGAAATCATCAGGGCGGGCTTTACGATGATGGACAGATGATCAACAGTAACGTAATCATCCACGTCATCAAAGGCGCTTTGGGTTGAATTTGCTCTTATCCTAAACGGAGAACTTGTTCGTATATGCATTCACTGTCACTATTTCTCTCAGAAAGCGATGATCGTGTTGGGAAGTACTCTGTGTCTCCTTAAATTATTTTATTACAACACTGGCAAAGATCGTTTACACTCATCTTTTCTTGTAACGTTACTTAATCCAGCGCGTGCAGACAGGGTTGCCACGCTTTTTGCAATGTCGCACAATTGCTACTCAAAACTATAGCCCAAAACAATAACTTTCCGGGGGGTTCTCCAGGAAAAAATGGCGTTTTGTTGGCAAAATATGTTATTTTGGCAAGGTTGCTAAAATTCGCATTCCTGGGTTTATATAATCACATAATTGGGGTCGCTACAATCGGCAGACATGGAGAAAAACACGGACTTGGCAACACAGTGCAGTTGAGTTCTGTTGACATTTGACAACTAACGTTACGCATCGCTCCGTTGCTCTGATTGGTTGTGGGTCTATCCAATTGAGGTCTTTCCTGGCTCGGTTGAAACACGCCCCATAATCAAAGCCCAATGGAGCGGTACCAGACTCATATTCTGACTAGAATCGAGGATGACCACGTCAGGATAACTTTTCACATGCATGCATTGTCAATTAGGATTTGTGGGTAACGCCAGAATCATGAGCACAGACATGCGCTTGAATCCAGCTCTCTTTCACGCCTGTACAAACTATAACACACAGAAAGAATTATTAAAAAATGTCCGTTTTGTCGAGTATTCTCATAGGAAATAACGTCTTAAACCAGGGGTGTCAAACTCAGTTCCTGGAGGGCCACAGCCCTGCAGAGTTTAACTTCAACCTAATTAAACACACCTGATCTGGCTAATCAAGTGCTTTAGGCTCATTTGAAAACTAGAGGTATGTGCGTTGGAACAGAGTTGGAGCTAAACTCTGCAGGGCTGTGGCCCTCCAGGAACTGAGTTTGACACGCCTGTCTTAAACGAACTTAAAGAGTTGTGAGGAAATGGGATGCTTGAGAAAACAGCGCACAGTTCGGCAGCGGCAGATCTTAAAGCAGCATCCATGCCTTGTTAATCTATATTTAATTTATGTATATATATATATTTAATATATATAATTTATGCAGTGCCGACTGTTAAATAACTTTATTCAAATTCTGTAGCCTATTTCCTACCTGTTAGACAGGAAGGGCACAGGTAAATATGACGGGTTTATGATAAGAGGACTGTTTTAAGTTGAAGTTTGAAGCCTGAAGTTACACTGTAATGTTGAATGGCTATAATTAATGTTAAAAATTAAAATTGGTGGACATATCTGTACTAGAATCAGTGATACCGGCCTTCCTTCATAAAATATGCCATTGAACAAATATTTGAAATATACTGTCTTTGTTTTTCTACATTAGTTTGGCGATTTACTGTGAAATTATTACATCATAAAATATATTAAAAATATATAAATATATATTACATACCCATTATCTATCCACCTTTTGTATTTATTTTATGTACAGGGATGACAGACTGATAAGCAGATATGCTTTATGACTGGATGTAACGAAATGTCTCATATCTCCCAAACCGTTTGTCACGTGTCTTATATCACTGGAAAGCTGAGTCCTTGCCGAACAAACGCATATCTCCGATTTAATTTCCGGTATGCCAATTTTTCCGCCATTTTGAATTTTGTTGAAAACCTACTTTTGCGAACTAGCCCTGGATTTTTGCCTGATCAGAACCAAACCAGTGCAGAAATGTTCTATGGAGTCTAAATATCAATAATTATCGAAAAAGTAGAAATTTCGATTCAAGGTCGTTAAGCGTAAAAATGTTTGTCAGGGCGGAGCCAATTTTACTAAAATGGCTGTAACTCAAACTAAATGAGATATAGTCACCAAACTTGGTACACATGTGTATGGGCTCAATTTGAGGTCACAGTAAAAAATCGCGAAGATTGAGCTCTAGGTGGCGCTATAATGTGAAAAAAACATTAAAAAGACTATGACCACCTGACCGTTAGTCCGATTGACTCGAAATTGGTATGCAGTGTCTTGGTCCAAGGCCCCATGTATGTCTATAAGGACATTGGCATATCTCAAAAAACATGGCCGCCATCAACCAATAAGTTTGAGCACCTATAAGACAAGGTTAACGGAGGCCGATCGGAACGAAACTCGATGGGCATGTTCGACTCATGGCCCTAGAGGTCTGTAAGAATTTTGAAAGAAATCGCCACTAGTTGGCGCTAACAAGTTTTATGGCTCTGTAATCACATGGTGTTGCACACATCCACAAAATATGCATATCATATGATAGATCTCCTCATGCTGAACAACTTTGCCTCTAGAACCATTGCAATCAAATCGTTCAGAGACTTGAACGATTTCAATATTTGCGAATATGTTAAAAACTCCTATCTGGAATTGTGAGTTATTTTAACTGTTCCTGTGGTGTTGGAGCAACTACAATTCCTGTTAATCCTATAATTTTATATTATAATTTTTTTACTGTATAAATTGTAATGAAAAATACATAAAATTAAATAGCTAAAGTAAATCGTAAGTGGAAGTGCATCTGTCGATTCCTTTAATGTCTTTATTTAGAACAAAAAAACCTATTGGCCTATTCATGAGCATATCAGCAATTACACATGTTTAGGGGAATAGGGCATTATTAATATACCATGTAAAGTGCTATGTGCTAGAAATGGGTAAACCACCGTGGGGTGGGGGCAGCACTCGCGCCAGGCAGTGTCCTCATTGTCCATCAGGAACATACCCTTGTCCACCCTTGAGCTTATTAGCAGGTGGTCACCCTACTTAAGTGTAAGGATTAATCTAATTTATTTTATTTCTTACCTCAATACTAATGTTAACCCAAAAATTGTCTTTAAAAACAAAAATGCACTGCATGATCAAAGATTTAGGTAAGATAATTATATACATTTATATGACGAGAGTCACCTAAAGGGGTATTCCCCCATTTTCAGAAATAAAATTCAGGCCTTGAATGAATGTCTGTAAAATTCTATAAATAATTATACATGATAAAAGAAGGCTTCAAATAGATCGGTATCTGTGATCGTATCGACAGATACTGCTTCCTGTGATCGTGATCAGCTCCAAAAATCCTGATCGGAGCACCCTTAATTATTCTTATGTTTGTTATATTTTTTTTTCAAAGATCTTTATAACCACAGTTGTCATAAAAGAGCCATTTTTATAATGGTTTCAACAGCATCTCAAAACACTGAACAGAACATTACACAAACATTAAACAGTATCACAAATCATCAACTGAGCATTGGGGAATAAGGAACAGCTTCATCCCACACTCTCAGAAAGAAAGGGACAAAAGCTGTCACTGGGCGGTTCCTTTTTCAAAAGGTACACCTTTGTGCCTAAAAAGTGCATATTAGTCCCTCAAAGGTACACATCGTTCAAAAATGAACCTTTTGAAGGGTAGCGTCCCAGTGACAGCTTTTGTACCTTTTTTCTGAGAGTGCATGAGCTTACGTTCCACATTATTTGTATTAGTATTAATAATGTTGATGATAATGATATGAAATACTAAAGTGATATGATTGGATGACACACATCAGATCTATCTGCAGTGGTTGATGATTGTGGTATAAGCCACGACAGCCCCTGTATTCCTGTCAGTAAAGCAGCTGATAAACCCGCCGGTCCCACCAAACACCCACTGATCCTCCCCCAGCGCAGCCGCTCAGGACTCCCAGCAGACTGACGCTTTTCAGCTGTTGTTTTGTACATTTCCCAATCCTCAAACACTGTTTTTCCAATGTTTGCCCAAATGTGTCCTGATGCGGCTCCTGACGCTGCAGCCAAGATGCCGCTGACACAACCGTGTAGAAATGGTTTAAAGTCCCAGGAATCATCCTTCTCCATATTAACACAGCCCACTGTAAACACAATGACAACACTGAGCATACAGACATTTTAGCTTCAGCTGTACTTTGACTTGTGACTGAGTCTCAAACATCTGTAAAGTGTAGAGGCTGTTCTGATGGTCAGACAGCATTCGTTGGATCTTCATCAGGAGTTTGGTGACCTGATCTCTGTCGTCCAGATCTCTGTTGTTCAGCAGGTGACATCTCCCTCCACACGCCTCTGTAAGTTTGGACAGCTCTGCCTTTCGTCTTATTAGCTGATCAAGAGATTTATTTTGAAGCTCGTCTCCGTGTGTGAAGAGGACTAATGTGTTTCATGGCCTTCTCTCCAAACATCTGCTTGAATAAGAGCAGGATCTCTGCGTCTTGCTTTGTGAAAGTGTGTAAAGGAAGAACCAGAAGGATGGCATGCAGTCCTGGAGAGCACATGTTCAGTCCTCTCTTTAACTCCACTCAGATCAATGTCCGATGAGTTAAAGAAGTTCGGGTGTCCAGTACTGTCACTGTTGTGTTTGATACCTCAGCCGTGTGTTTGGCATCTGTCAGTGACGGAGGTCAGGCTCGTCCGGACTGAAACACATTCTCTCCCAGGATAGTGTTTCCACAAGCGCTCACTCCTGAACCGGTTTTACCGATCAGCAGAAGATGAAGATGGTCCACAGGTCCCTCCATCACTGAAATACACAAGAAGTATTGCGCATTATACTCAGCAAACATTGGTTCGATGGCAACAGATATAGCCGAGTTAGGACGGCATAAATCTGTAAAAACATGTAACAGAACATTTCCTATGTTTGTACCAAGCGGCACCTCCCGCGGTCTCTCTTTAAGGCGATACGGAAGTGACTTGAACTGCAGTTCATCGACTGGCCACTAGGGACCGGCTCCAAAAGGAGCAGAATCTCATTGAGCTCATGTTAAAATGCCCAACTTTACAGCAGAATAAAACATGTTTACAGCCTGGGACAAACTGTGGTTTTGGTCTAAACGGCTAATTTTGCCCTTCATGATGACTGTGGGGGGGTGGATTTGTTTATAACTCATTAGTTTACATTATATAAAGCCTTAAGGTTCTGCATAATTAAGGGCATGGCCTCTTTGAGTGGCAGGTGGGTAGCCATTTATCTGTTGTTTGTTAGTAATCGCTTCACCTCAGCTCCAACCACATCCCACCTCTTTGCTCATTTTCTGTTATCCGTGAGTAGGGTGAATCAGATGAAATTGGCTGAAATTCGGGACACGGATAGTGGGGGGTGGGGGGGGTTGAGGTGGACTCAACATTTCCTTTCCCTGCTCTCCCTCCGTCTCTCTGTCACTCATGCGTCCCTCACACACACACACACACACATACACACAGCCCCTCCCCTCCGTGCACACCGCGTCTCCATGAGAATGAGTGTTAGTTTGACGTTGAAAGCAAGTTCGCGAAAGGTTGGTATCTCTATCTCGTGAACACCTTTACACAATCACACATTAAAAAGTGGTACAAAAATATTTTATATTCTGGATATAACGTCGACCTGAGAAGCGGGCATGCGAGGCCCTGTGCGAACGTGATATGCATGGCCCAGGGGTATATTATCGGGGCCAGTTGCTGTAGTGATGAGAAATGTGTTGTTTATGTGAATATTAAAAAAAATTAAATAAAAAAAATCTTATAGCCTATTCATTTTAACAGCATTGAGTTAAGTTAAACTGTGACTGAACTGCGCAGTGCGCCATTTTGAACTTAAATTATGTTCTAAATTTTCTTGCACAGAACAACCTCCTGGACAACAACCAATCTGGATTCAAAAGCGGCCACTCAACTGAGACTGCCCTGCTCTCGGTTACTGAAGCACTGAGACAGGCAAAAGCAGCTTCCAAATCCTCAGTACTCATCCTGCTGGATCTGTCTGCTGCTTTTGACACAGTTAACCACCAAATCCTCCTGTCAACTCTCATGAAGATGGGCATCTCAGGAACTGCTCTCCAGTGGTTCAAGTCTTACCTCTCAGGTAAGACTTGAGGGGTGAGGGAGGGGTGAAGTGTCTAAGTCACATCATATTGCTACTGGAGTTCCTCAGGGCTCAGTGGTTGGACCACTTCTCTTCTCCATCTACATGTCATCTCTAGGATCTGTCATCCAGAAACATGGCTTTTCCTATCACTGCTATGCTGATGACACTCAACTCTACTTCTCATTTCAACCAGATGATCCCACAGTTGGGGTTCGGATCGCTGCCTGCCTGACAGACATTTCTGCCTGGATGAAGGAACAACACCTTCAACTCAATCTGGCAAAGACAGAACTGCTTGTGGTCTCAGCCAACCCAGCACTTCAACATACTCTTTCCATTCAGCTTGATTCATCAACCATAACTCCGTCCAGGACAGCCAGGAACCTTGGAGTTGTGATTGATGATCATCTAAAATTCACTGACCACATTACTGCAACAACCCGGTGCTGCAGATTTGCGCTACACAACATTAGGAAGATTAGACCCTTCCTATCAGAGCAGGCCACTCAACTCCTGGTCCAAGCTCTTGTACTCTCCAGACTGGACTACTGTAATTCTCTTCTAGCGGGCCTTCCAGCATCCACTGTTAAACCCTTGCAGCTGATCCAGAACGCAGCGGCGAGAGTGGTCTTCAACGAGCCGAAGAGAGCACACGTCACGCCTCTCTTCATCAGTCTGCACTGGCTGCCGATAGCTGCGCGAATCAAATTCAAGGCTCTGGTGCTCGCCTACAAAGCAACCGCAGGCTCTGCACCAGTATACCTAAACTGCTGTTCAGACTTACACACCCTCCAGAAGCTTGCGTTCTGCAAGTGAACGACGCCTAGTGGTGCCATCCCA
This sequence comes from Gobiocypris rarus, assembly GCA_023029165.1. Taxonomy (NCBI): domain Eukaryota; kingdom Metazoa; phylum Chordata; class Actinopteri; order Cypriniformes; family Gobionidae; genus Gobiocypris; species Gobiocypris rarus. The sequence goes on from CM040934.1 coordinate 42,629,837, forward strand.
AAGAGGCATGAAATCCCTCTCTAGGACCTTTTCCTGGACCGTTCCACCTGGTGGAATGACCTGCCTGTCTCTATTCGAGCAGCCGAGTCTGTAGCCATTTTCAAAAAACATCTCAAGACACTTTCTTTTCAGCAGCACTTGACCAATAAAGAATAGCACTTATCACTCTATTCGTTTCTGTTTGTTATTTAAAAAAACAAAAAAAAAACTGTCCTATGTGTTTTGTGTTTCGTGAGACCTGTTTCAGCGCTTGCATATTGTTGCCCTTGACTGGTCTTGGTTGCTTCTATTACTCTCATTTGTAAGTCGCTTTGGATAAAAGCGTCTGCTAAATGACTAAATGTAAATGTAATGTAAATTATGAATGGGTCAAAGCGTTTGCCAAACGACCTGTATCCACTTGAGTTAGTTTGGACTGCTTTCTCAGTAGCCGCGTTTTCATTATATTTGCTTTTGTGTTATGCTAGACTATAATGTCGATAAAAACTAGGCTACTGGGAAACGCCAGCACGTTTCCATTAACCGATGTTTTGCGCAGTGCCGTCGCTGGCCGTTGTGATGCCTTAAGCGCGATCACTTGCTGATGGTGAATGACCATCACTTGGTGCTGAGATAATGTTTTGTGGTGCCCCGGAGGAATTGGTGCCCTACACGCAGCGCGCGTGATGAGCGTTATGGGAGCGGGGACTGGTTAGGCGACTAAAATGTTTTTCCACTCGTGATAAGTCATTCCAAAAATGATGCCATGCACGTAAGTTGGAAGTAGGTTTATGTATATCCCAGCCACCCAAATAGCCATTATTTTTAATGAAAGGAGACATAGGCGTGTTATTCAAGCATTCATTCAAATTAAAAGAGCAAAATGTTTGAATTTGCATGGTGGTAAGGTTTTTTTAACCATTTCGTTATTTTGGCCTTGAATTTCGTTTGTTAGAAATATGAACCGAATTTAGAAATTATTTTGAAATTAAAAACTTTGCATTTAATAACTAAAATAACTTTTGTAATATAAAAGTTTGGAGCACGCAACATAATCTGTTCCCTGAATTAACTGACTTGTTATTGTGAGTGTAGGCCTACACAAATAAAAGTAGACAGTTTATAGTTTATAATTATGTCTTGCACTTTTCTGTATGGCTTAAAATGATGGAGTATTGTGAGTTATATCCGCTGGCATAGAGAACAAATGTCAATCAGAAGCACCGGACTTGCCACGTATTTAGTTAGGCTATGTTTAAATATTGGCCTATAATATTACTTTTTAAATGTCATATGTTGATTATGAAAAGTGAGCAGCATGTGCAAGATAGGCCTAGCTATACAAAAGATGCGCAAATGTCTGGAGACATGGGTGGGGTCGGTCAGATATGATTTATTCGTTCCGCTTTTCAATGAGTGCGGATTTCTAGTGTAGCCTATTTACTTAAATGTCTTAGGTAGTCTAATATCTATAGTTTCAGAGGCAGCTAAAATCAGAATTGAAATGGCCTGAATAAAGCTCGAGTCTGACGTGCGGTGCCGCTAAGTGACATATATGCGTGAATCCCTGTCACATGCAGTCTCGAATAAGAAAAATATAGTATAATATAGCATAATACAATTCTAACAAGCAGAATAATACAGCATCACGGTGCACATTTTAGCTAGCCTATGTCTTTTAACTATTATAGTATTTTGAAGGACATAAACTTTAAATAGCTTTTTACATCAAGTCAGCTGTCACTACTTTTCGTGAGGTGAGAGGCCCTGTGCGGTCGCACACTTGGCACAGCCCTTGCGACGGTACTGCCTACTGATTATCAGTTTGTCGCATGTTTAGACCTTGTATGTGTGTTGCACAACACATGTTGCACTTGGCGATGACGGGGATTGATATGTAGTGGACCATGATGGTCAGAAGAAGTGAAGGGTAATTCGCAGTTCGCACTCTGTGTAGAAGTATGGTATTTGGGGTCAAATGCACCATATTTAACATAATAAACAGTTGACTTTTCCATTTGTTGACATGGTTGGATTCAGATAGTGAATATAATGTTGGATGCCCAGATAATCACCATATAAAAATAATAATATTATATCACAAATGTTAATGTTACTACTGTAAATTTATAGGTTATTAAATTATTTTGGGATCTCATTGAATACTTTCAGAATTTTTCCTTTTAAAAATAATTTTGTTTAGGCTATATTTTATTTAAACATTTTAATGACAGTATTGAACAAAAATAAATTATTTTGCCCGGTGTGTCCTCCTCGCCACCTCTTACATTTATCAAATTTTAGACACTAAATCTGTTTCTCCATAAATGTTCAGTACAAACACACGCTCTGGGAATGGTCAAAGGCTTTTTATTATTCTTTAAGTGTGCTTTATCCCGTTGTACCCCACCAGCTCGTCGTGATGTTATCGCGTACGGGAGGCGCTTTATGAACAAATAAAAGTCATTTACGAGTTACAAATGTATAAGATTCAGAAGTGTCGCCATACCGTTGGCTGTGCAGTCTCGATGGATGGTTCAAACAGGTTAATATCTGCAGGTTATGCTCAGGTTAGTGTGATCAGATTCACAGCACGGAGGATAAAATGGTTCACAGCGGCTTCATCAAAATGGCGTCGTGCCTACTTTCACTTTCGATATATTCACAATCGGATCTGCCATCGGCTCGATGTTCATCAAGTGGATCTTTTATTTATTTTTAATGCCTTCTTTTTACGACCACAGAAGAGAGTGTGAGATTATTATTGTCTTGAGTGTTATTTATTGTGTGTGTGTGGGGCAATATCAAAACAAAGAAGAAAAAAACACGGAACAGATGTCGCTCACTTGTTTCTTTACTACAGCTTTATCACCCTGAAGCAAACTGTTGTTGTCTTGTCTAATGGTGAAGGAATCACATCTTGAGGTCTGAACAATCAGCTTCAACCAGTACAACCTTTGATTTTTGATTATTCACTGTTTAGTCTAACTTAACAGTGTCCTCATCACAACTCATGTTTATTCGTGTTTATTTCAAGTGGATATTGTGGCATATCACACGTCTTCTTCATAAATGCAGAAATCTACATCAACCCAGAATACACAAGACATTCATCAGCTGATCAATTATAGAAATGTAAAAACATATTGATAATAATCTTTAATCTTTGGCCTCACACATACAGGTTCAAATGAGGCCCTTTATCATTAAACCTGTGATCAGTCACTAGAAGTGATTTCATGTAACTGTGTTGATCTATAAGTGATAAAATTGACCCACAAAAAATAAACATCTGTATAGTTTTAATAAAAATATATATTTAGTCTGCAATCATACACTAAGGGAGTAGTGAAAAGCACATTTGTCTTAAAGTGTGCCTTTAGGATATATTCACAATCATTTCTGCCATCTCTGTATTCAGTACATTTCCATTCTGAGGTCTTCTCTGTTCTGGGTGGAGCCAAAGAGTTTATAATCTGTGATGGGTTATAAGAGAAACTAAACTGCACACAGCTCAAGTCTGAAGATCAGCAACACAGTGAGTATTTTAGATCTTTATACTCAATTATAAAAATGATATATTCTAATAGCAGAGCATGGCTGTTAGACTTCATTATATCTCTAGTTAGTGTGTTAGGGATATATAACACACAGACACAGTGAATGCGCCACATATGCTGCAGTTTAACTAAATCTAGTAGCTGCGCATGAAGAATTTCAAGAATTTATGAAAGCGAAAGAATGTGATTCTTCTGGAAGCAGAGATGAAGCAGAGTAGAAACTGACTGCACAAAATCTGTCAATACAGTGTTTTACTGTGTCAGTCACTTTAGCAGATGATGATTATTTTTATTATTATTATTTAGTTTGTTTTTAAGAAATTGTGTGGTTAGTTTGAAAAGAATGGGATGAAATCAAAGAGGAACTTAAGGCAGTTAAAACTGTTTTACATGTTTCTGTTCACTGGATAAGTGTTATAATAAAGATTTGCTGTTTTACAGGTCTCGTAGCTCAGCTAAGAACAGAACGACAGCGGACAATGGTATGAAAAACATTAATTTAGTCATTTTCATCTACAATCATAGACACATCTGTTCATTTGATGTATTTTAGGATTATTTTACCTTGTTATGAATGTGTCTGATAATCTCACACAGGCTGAAAACCTGCGTCACAGGAGGAATAATGCAGGTATAACGCCTTGTATTGACCACGGACACACACACACACACAAACACACACACCACAGACACAATCAAACATGGTGTGTATAAATAATATGCAGATTGATGTTCTGAACATGTTCCCTCTTCCTGTTGAAACACTGTAGAAGCGCCACTGCAGAACAATGGCAACATTAATATCGTCCTCTTGGGGAAAACCGGAGTTGGGAAAAGTTCCTCAGGAAACACCATCCTGGGAGAGAACAGATTCCCAATTGGGACGGAGTCTGTCATCTGTCACATGTAAATCTAGTGTTGAGAGAGCACAGATTAATGGCAGATCTGTGTCTGTCATCGACACTCCTGGGTTTTTTGATACTAACCTTGAAAAAGAGCCATTGTCCGAGGAGTTTGCGAGGAGCGTGTATCTCTCTGCTCCGGGAGTTCATGCCTTTTTATTCGTTGTGCCGTTCGGCAGGTTCACAAAGCAGGAGGAAGAGATACTGACAAGAGTTCAGAAGGTTTTTGGTAAAGACGTGCTGAAGCATGTCATCATCCTCTTCACATACGGGGATGAGTGTATCAGAGAGAGAATGCAGGAAGAGATTGATGGGAATGCAGTGGTCAGGAGAGTCGTAGAGAAATGTCATGATTATCATGTGCTTAACAACAGAGATCTGGATGACAGACAGCAGGTCAATGAGCTCCTGATGAAGATTAACTCAATGATAGAGTGGAATCATGGATACTACACCAATGAGATGTACAAATTAGCACAAATGTGGCCATGGGAAAAATTCTGGAAATTTGTTCAGTCTGTTTGTAAGGCTATAGTTGCATTTTTCCAGAACCAGCATAACAGTTTTGATAATAGCTCGATACAAAGACTGGCGCAATACACAAGACTCCCATCAAACTAAGAAGCATTAAATCTGATTAAATATAACCTAAATGTGCGACCGCCTGCTCTGTTGATGGGATTTTGTGTGTTGGATCAAAATGAAAAATGAATGAATTGATGTGATTGACAGTCTCTGTGTGTCATTATATTTTAGCTACATTTTACTTCATGATTGAAAAGATGACTGTTAAATGTTAAAACAGATCATATTTGTCCTCAAACAGTACGGTACACTTCCTATCGTGTATGTTTGATTCATGAAGAAGAGTCTTGTGTAAATAGATCCTTTCTAATACAAAATATTGAGACTTGCATGTCATGCCTTATGCATATCCATTGACAGCATATTTCTGCTCATTTGCTTTATCCACAGTATATCTCAACACTTTATAGTTTGCCTATTTGACATTTCACAGTAAGAACAGTCACAGATCCTCTGCTCTGTTCTGATGTGGTTTAATGCTGTTGCTTATAGTTTTTTTTGCTCAGTGGTTTTCAAGTGGAAACTTTCCTTATAACCTGACATATTATTCAGTGTAATCTTAAATGCGTGTAAATGTTTATGGAAAGATAATAAACTCTGACAAGACCTTATTGTCATGTTGCTTTATTTGAACCTACACTTTTCACTCAAATGACAAGCAAAACACTTTTAAAGTAGAAAAACTGAAACAGGTTTTTATTGTAAGACACAAGCAACATTTAAAGCAATTATTACAACTTGGGGGATAAATACAGTATACAATCACTCTAAAAATACGAATCCAGTAACCAGTAAACCAGTAAAACATGTACAAATTCATTATAAGCCATTGTTATATGATTAGTAACAATGATATTGCTCCTGGTGCTTAAATGAACAAAACATTTGACCTGTAATTTGATGTTATGATGTTTTTTCACCAACATGCTGTCTAATATTTAACATTGCAGATTTCACCACCTGTTGTGTAAGGTAGTGATTTTGTTTGCTTTTGTGAAAGGCGATATAGAGATCGACCAACCGTATACAGAAGATGCTATCACGTGACTTCCTGTTTTTCTAGCTGTTATGGCGATTTGTTCTTAACTTAAACCAAACAAGAAATCAAACGGCCACTGAGGCACCTAAAGATTGTATCTTACGCAGGACACAATAAATCCAATGTCCAGGCTTTCATATCGTTCATGCGGTTTATTTCCATTTGAGCAAGCATACAAACAAAGGATGTCTGCAGCCTCTCTTACCCTAGTAAAAACCAACAACCTTTCCCAGTGCCTGCCCATCCTAAGTGTAATCACCAATATATATACAAAACAGGTGCCCAGTACTATCAAAATAAAAGTCCCCAAAATATGGCTCAAATTAATGAAAATAATAACATTAACGTTCTATATCTACATCAATAAAATAATCATGCAAATTTGTTAAAGTAAAACAAAATAAAGTAATGTAATTATTAACTTAATTACAAAACAAGGAAATAGCTCCAACATTCCAGCCCCTAATTGTGAAATGTGTAAACCCACAATTACTTTTCTTTCTGTAATGGAGCTATTATCTAGCATAAATTCTTCTGATCTTCTTCCCAAGGCTATCTAGAAAAGAAACAAAACAGAAGAAAAAAGAAGAGAAGAAAGAAAAGAAAGAATATATGTCAGTGATGCTACACTGTGGCCTCCAGAAGCAGACAAATCTTCGTTACAGGTCTCTCCAAGACACTGGTCTTAGTTTGGAGGAGCACAGAGCGAACCAATCCTTTGGAGTCGGACTTAACACTCAGAACTCGGCCCATCATCCAGGATCCTCTCGGTGCCGTGGCTACAGCAATGATGACGATATCCCCAGGAGAGAAACTTCTTCTTGGTACAGCCCATTTTTGTCTTTCCTGCATTAGAAGTAAGTATTCAAATGTCCATCTTTTCCAGAAAAGTTCGGCAATATACTGTACTTGCTTCCATCTTCTCCTGATATACATGTCACTCGGTACAAAGAGTCCTGGCGGAAGGATGGGCTTTCCTTTTAGCAGAAGAATATGGTTTGGTGTGAGGGCCTCAAGGTCATTAGGGTCATCAGAGACCTTTGTAATGGGTCTGTCGTTTAGTATTGCCTCTACCTCACAAAACAGCGTCTGCAGGCCTTCATCACCCAAAACCTGCTGCCCAAGAACCGAGGTGAGTATGCTTCTTACTGAGCGGATCAGACGCTCCCAAACTCCGCCTTGATGTGAGGCTGTAGGTGTATTAAAGCTCCACTTAATCCCATCTTGAATCAAAGCACCTTGGATTTTTGCATTATTCAAAGCGGCGAGACTTTGTCTTAACTCTTTGTTTGCTCCAATGAAATTCGTGCCATTGTCTGACCTTAGGCTGAACACCGGCCCTCTTCTACAAATGAATCTCCGCAAAGCATTAATGCAGGAATCCGTATCCAAAGAGTATGCCACTTCCAGGTGTATTGCCCGACTGGTCAAACAAGTAAAAAGCACTCCATACCTTTTTAGAGAGCATCTTCCTCTTTTAACTTCTATGGGGCCAAAATAATCAACTCCCACATCTGTAAAGGAGCCTTATCTGGCGTAACCTCTCTTCAGGTAAGTCTGCCATCTTCTGCTCTCCAAGCTTTCCTCTGTAACGTCTACATGTTGTACATTCTGCAATTATTCTTCTTGCAGCAGAGTTGGCATTAATTATCCAATATCTCTGTCGGAGCTTATTCAACATGTGGTTTCTACCGCATGTCCTAGCTGTTGATGGAGGTGACGTAAAATCAGTTGGGAAACATGCAAATCTTTGGAAAGGATAACCGGATGTTTAATCTCTGATGGTAATGCGGACTTGTGTAAGCGACCCCCGACTCTGAGAATGTCGCCTTCCAATCTAGGATCCAACTTGTACAATGAACTGTCCTTAGGGACATTAACCAAACCTTTCTTCAGGGTGGCAATCTCACTCTTAAACCTACGATTTTGAGCAAAACAAATGATTGCCTTTTCTGCTTCATCATAACTTTCTGGAGTTAAAGATTGGCTTTAAAGCTCTGAAGTTTCTGTTCAACAACCCCTTTGACTCCTATGTCTCTGTCACTTTCAGTAGATTTGAACTCTTCTCTCTTTCGGCTCAGGAGCAATAGAACTCTTTTAAGCTGGAGAAACCAGGCAACAGACGTTTTAAGCTTCCTCCAAGATGAGAAATAATTAATGAGATAGTCTGTAGGATCTTCTGAGTGCTTGACAATAGCATTCACAGCTACTTCTCTTTTGACCTCTGGGTCCTCCGAGGGAATCACAGCTAAATCCACATAAGTGATTGGCCACTCCTTCTCTGACAAAGAGAGGAACTCTGGACCTTTAATCCATTTCTGCTGTGTGAGAAATTCCTCTGCTTTCAGTCCACGGGATGCTGCATCGGCAGGATTGATCTTAGAGCCCACATACTTCCACTGGTCAACTTCTGTGGCTTCTCTAATAACCGAAACCCTGTTTGCAACGAAGGTATGGAAACGTCTTGTTTCATTGCAGATATACTTGAGGACAGTTGTACTATCTGTCCAAAACACTGACCTCTCCAGCGGCCACTGTAACTCTTTCTGAAGCATTCTATCCATTCGAACAGCCAGAACTGCTGCTGCGAGCTCCAGACGAGGAATGGTAACTTGCTTCAGAGGCGTAACTCTAGTCTTTCCCATAAGAAATGAAACGTGTATTTTATGATCATCTTTCAATCTCAGGTACGATACTGTACCGTATCCGACTTGACTGGCATCTGAAAAGTTATGAATTTGTGCCGTTACAGATGTTCCAAAATCAGAAGGTTTAATGCAGCGATCCACCTGGAACCCAATCATCTTTTGCAGATCCATTAACCAGTCAGACCATTGTTTAGAGAAGAAAGGGGGTATTTGTTCATCCCACTTCAAGTTTCTTCTACAGAGTTCCTGTAACGTTAACTTAGCTGACATAATAAAGGGACCCAAAAAACCCAATGGATCGTACAGTGAGCTGACCACCGACAAAATACCTCTCCTGGTATGTGGCCGTTCCTGTACTGAAGTCCTAAACGTAAACTTGTCAGACTCCACGCACCATTGCAGTCCAAGCGCTCTTTCAACAGGAAGCTGGTCCGTATCTAGATCCAGTTCTTTCGTTTCTGTTGCTCTGATGTCACTTGGGATTGACGTCAACACAGAACGGCTATTAGTCACCCATTTTCTGAGACTAAATCCACCTTTGTCACAGAGCACAGTCAAATCCTTTGCCATTTGAATTGCATCTTTTTCTGAGGCTATGGACATCAGGCAGTCGTCCACGTAAAAGTTATGGAGAACTGTACTGATCACTTCATCTGGAAAATCGGACGCATGGTCCTCTGCAGTTCTTCTCAAAGCATAATTGGCACAACTTGGGGACGATACAGCTCCAAACAAGTGTACCTTCATTCGATGTTCTACTGGTTCTTGATCAGTATCGCCATTAGGCCACCAAAGAAAGCGAAGAAAGTTCACGTGTTTATCAGGCACCTGTACTTGATAAAACATGGCATGGATGTCGGACATGACAGCAACATGTTCTTTCCTGAACCGAATAAGAACCCCAATAAGAGAGTTGGTGAGATCTGGACCCTGCAGTAGCTGACAGTTTAGTGATGTTCCTTTATATGTAGCACCACAGTCAAACACAACCCTCAACTTTCCTTTACAAGGGTGATGTACTCCATGATGGGGAATGTACCAGACTCTTCCATCCACTTGTTCCAGTTGGTCAACGGGTACCACTTCAGCATAACCCTGGGCCAACATATCACCAAGAAATGCGGTGTACTCCTCCTTAAACTTATCGTTCCTCTGAAACTTCCTTTTCAAACCTTGGAGGCGCTGTTCAGCAACACAGCGATTATTTGGTAAGACAGGATCTTTTTCTCTAAAAGGTAAGTCAATGCAATAATGTCTGTTTTTCAGTTCTACTGTGCTACTCACAATCTTCATGAATTTAACGTCCTCTCTTGACATCTCCAATCCCTCCTCGGATGTTCTTTCATTAAAATCATGGTTATATTGTTTAATTAGCATTTCCTCCAGATATTCCACCGAAATACGATTGGTTGTAACAACAGAGCAGCCAGTCTTTACTCCATTGCCACTTCCACCTCGAAGTGGTCCATTAATTATCCAGCCAACTCTTGTTCGAACTGCATATGGTCCTTCACCTTGACTATTGATCACCTCCCAGGGTTCCATCACTTTTGCTGCATCAGTTCCAATGAGCAAATCAACATTTGAATCCACATCATGAAGCTTTATGTTCCCCAGGTAAGACCATTTAGCCACATCCTCTTGTCGTGGAATGTTCAACTTTGACACTGGCATAATCTTTTGAGTTAAAACATTAGGCAACTTGATAAAATCATTAATATCCATGCCAGACACTTCCAAGCCAGTCAAAACATTAGTACTCACAATCTTCTTCTGACCCATTGTCCTTAATAAAATGTTTGCTGGCTTTCCTTTTAGACCTAGTCTCCTTGCCAAATCAACAGTGCAGAACGTACCTGAACTCCCAGGATCCAGAAATGCGTAGGTCTGCACAACTGTATTACTCATCTGGCTTTTAACCTGAACTGCAACAATTGAGAAGACAGCATCATCCTCTTCACCAGCCCCTATATGACCACAAGTCTGTTGTCCAGTTGATACTTTTAGTGGAAGGCTCACAGATTCTTGTGCTTCTTTGACTGATATACCCTTTGCCTCAATGTGAAGGACTGTTGGGTGCTTCTGGTAACACACACTACAATCCAAACGACTCCTACAGTCTTTGCTCATGTGCCCAATCTTTAAGCAACCAAAACAAATTCCATTTTCCTTTATGAAATTTATCTTGTCCCGGTGCATCTTTAACTTAAACCGTGAGCATTTATCCAGAGCATGATTGTTCTGTTGGCAAAGTAGACATTTAGGATTACTTTGGACAAACGAAGACTTGATCTTATCATCACTGTAGACCTTATCTCCTTCCTTTACTGAACTGACACTGGTTGCAAAAGTGCTTCCAGTTCTTCTCTGCTTTGCATGGCCAGCGTTGGAGGCTTTGGTATAGCTGTTAGGTTGACAATCCTGTATATTACCAAACAGAGGGTCAGAGATAATTCTTACTTGTTTTTCAACAAAGGTCACAAGGTCAGTAAATACAGCCCTGTTTCCACTTTGCTCCTGTAGATCACATGCAACGTTTCTCCACTTTTCTCTTAGTTTATAAGGCAATTTCATCACAAGGCTTCTGAGGTTGGATGGCATATCCAATTCCTTCATATACATGACTTGCTGTGTTAAATTGGAACAACCTCTAAGAAACAGAGAAAATGATTGCAATGCATTCACGTCCTCTGGCTTAATGAGAGGCCATGTAAGAATTTTGTCCATATAAGCAGAGGCAACTTTGTGCTCATTACCAAAATGTTCAGCAAGAAGGGATTTAGCTCTTTGGTATCCCTGCTGAGGAGGCAAGTGCTGACAACTTCTCACCAGGTCTCTTGGCTGACCCCTGGTGTACTGTTCCAAAAAATTCAAACAATCTTTTGTATTATCAGTCTTTTCTTCTACACAGTTTTCAAAAGCTCTGATAAAGGTTCGAAACTGAAGAGGTCACCATCAAACACAGGAATACTTCTCATTGGCAAAGCAGATGCTAAATTTTGCTGAACCAACAGTGTGGTTATATCATTCTGTCGTTGCATAATGCTCACAATATCATTCTGAGGGTTATCATTGCATGCTGAGTTAAGATAGGATAGACATCCTATTTGTGGAGCATCATGAACCGTTTGTGTCCTTTGTGTTTGTGTATCACCTGTTGCAAGTCTGATGTCTGATTGTTTCATTTCAACCTTTTTAGGCCTGACCATCGGAGCCTGTGACTCAGAGTGAGATTCACTGTGAATATTCTTTATGTCAATTTGTTCTGGAATGAAATGGCCAGCGTGCGGATTCAGGCGGCCTGTACTTTGCTTGTTCCTTTCTAAATAGGAATTCATTCCATCAGATCCTTTAGAGCCACATTTTGAATTAATTTCCAGCACAAGGAGTTTAGCATTGGCTGCAGCCAGGTCAGTTTCCAGAGCCAGCTGTTCCTTTTCCTTCCTTAATTCCTCTTCTTTGGCTTCTAACAAATGTTTTCTTTTTAATGCAGTCATGCGTTCCATAAGTGCTGCTTTATCAGCTTTTACTTTTATCCTTGTAGATGAAGTTGAGGATACTCTTGATACTTGAGAGTGTAATCTGGAATTATTCTCCTTTACCAATGAGATGTTAGATGCACTGTCTTCAGGTCTAATCCCATCAGAAGTTACACTTTGGTTATCAGGAAGTTCAGCCTCAGTATCAACTGATTGTACATATGGGTGAGCAGCCTTAGACAACCAGCTCTTTACTTCCTCAGTGAAATCACGAAACATGGTCATTTTTGTATGAAAATACTTATTTTGTCTTTGAACTTCACTCTCAGGCATATTCAAATTCAAAAAGGATTCATGCGTGTCACTAGCTTCCTCATAACACTTAATACATTTTCCCAACTGAGATTGCACCGAGTTCACATTGTCGGTTGACTCCATCAAGGCATGAATTTGTTCCATGTACCTCTTAGCCTGCTTGCATTTCAAAGACCTCTTTTCTTGACACGTTTTTGCAAAAAATGCCAATCCTTTTTCTGTGTACTTGAAACTTCTTTTTTCAGAGTGCGTGGACACAACGTCACTCTTGGCTCTTGATGTGCAAGATTGTTGCGACATTGTTCCTTTGTCCTTGAATTCCTATTGAGGTCCAGCTCAATTTTCACACAATTTGTTTGCCGTAGAGTGAAAAAACATAATTTGTTGCATTCAATGACATGGCTTTCCTATGAATCAATGACGTGAATATCCCTGTTGGGGTATTGCGCTACCGCTACACATCCTCCAAAGTCCCTCAAACCCTTTAAGACTTCCAATATTCAACCTCCAACAATGAATCCAATGCTCCAATAGCTAAGCTGTCTTCCAATACAGCTTCAAAGTAAACATTTTTCACATACCGACTGTTGAATGACTTCCTGTGATGTCCGTAGGCCACTGCTTTCCAGACAACAGCGTGCTTTTCAACAACATACTCCTCAATCCTCTTTCCATGAAGTCCATCGACATGAATGTCCAGATTAAGGTGGGTTTTTTACTTTATGTTATGGCGATTTGTTCTTAACTTAAACCAAACAAGAAATCAAACGGCCACTGAGGCACCTAAAGATTGTATCTTACGCAGGACACAATAAATCCAATGTCCAGGCTTTCATATCGTTCATGCGGTTTATTTCCATTTGAGCAAGCATACAAACAAAGGATGTCTGCAGCCTCTCTTACCCTGGTAAAAAACCAACAACCTTTCCCAGTGCCTGCCCATCCTAAGTGTAATCACCAATATATACATACAAAACAGGTGCCCAGTACTATCAAAATAAAAGTCCCCAAAATATGGCTCAAATTAATGAAAATAATAACATTAACGTTCTATATCTACATCAATAAAATAATCATGCAAATTTGTTAAAGTAAAACAAAATAAAGTAATGTAATTATTAACTTAATTACAAAACAAGGAAATAGCTCCAACACTAGCGATCGCATTTGAGGAAGTGGCTCGCCATATCACCATGGCGTCCTCGAGCGCCACTAAAGAGACAAAAGGTACCTTTCTGTCTTTATTTTTGATCATTATGAATATACTGACTAATGATTTGTGCGTATCAATTTAAGGCACACAAGTGTAAGCCTATTTAACACAGAGCGATCGTACCGTTTTACTTTCGATTTGCACATGGCGTAAACACACTGGCGCAGTGCAAACCATAGCTGTCAACATTGAACATTGAAAATAGGGGAGATTTCCCGGAATTCATCCCCAAAATAAGGGATTTTTTTTTACACGATTCTTACCCACAAAAAAAAAAGCACTAATCATTTACAGTCTAAATAGTTTATAACTAACGCTACACAATACATGTTAAGTAATGACAGACCTATGGATATGTTTACAGTGCTTTATTTATGAACAAAGTAAACATTACTTACACATAGCCTATTAATTTGCTAGAAAGTGTTTTAGCTTAATGTTGGGGGTAAGAAAGAAAGCGAGACAGACATACAGAAATAATGTGTGTAAGACACAATATTTGGTGTCAGCTTCAGACGAGGCACGGTTCACCACGCATGATGATAAAGATGTTGCGCTTGTGTTTCAGTGATTTGTCGTGATGCAAACGTCGTTTTCCCTCCATGACCCATAGCTGTCAACATTGAAAATAGGGGAGATTTCCCGGAATCCATCCCCAAAATAAGGGATTGTTGTTTTTTTTACACGATTCTTACCCACAAACTTTAGAAAAAGCACTAATCATTAACAGTCAGTTTATAACTAACGCTACACAGTATGTTAAAGAATGACAGGCCAATGGATATGTTTAAAGTGCTTTATTTATGAACAAAGTAAACATTATACTTACACATATTCATTTGCTACATGTTTTAGCTTAATGTTGGGGGACAGAATAAGAGAGAAACAGAGCGAAAGAGACAGACATACAGAAATTATGTGTGTAAGACTAAATGTGGTCAGCTTCAGACAAGGCACGGTTCACCACATATGATGATAAAGATGTTGTGTGCCTAGCTGACTCACTCACGCTTGTGTTTCAGTGATTTGTCGAGATGTGAAACTTCGTTTATCCCTCCATGACCAACACTGACCAACATTACAACGACAAATTTTGCAGAAAGCATAATTTGGACCTAACGTTGCATGGCTGCTTGTCAGGTACTTAGTGGAATGTGGTCTCCCATTTAGTCAAATATCGGCATTATGCCCTCGGTTTTGGTTGGTGGTTAATTCTGTGATTTTGGCGTCGGCATACTGATCCATCATCACACATCACACTCATCTACTCTAATCTCCTTGAAGTTCACTTCCCGCTACTTTTTCCAACTTCCTCCCGAGTCCGACCGCCGCTACTTCTTCGATAGTAGCCTAAGTTACTGCCTCTAGACTGCCACCTGCTTGACTGGAGGCCAATCAACCAAGTGCAAGCCACTTCACAGACACAGATAGTTGCGTGTTCTGAGTTACCACAATCAGAGTGTAAAAATACGGGATATTTTACGGGCCAAATACTGGAGGCTGGGTTTGAAATGGCGGGTGCGCAGAGGCACCTTATGGACAGCAGAGGGAGCTCCCAGTGCTAAGGAGCACACTGACAGAGCGTCCTCTTCAGAGTTTGTGGTTCTCTGCGTGCTCTGCCATCTCAGTCAGTATCTTTTTTTTTTGCGTTGCGTATATATATGATTACAGCCGCTCACTCGCTCCGTTTGGTTTCATTACAGTGTGCTCCTGAGCGGCCACGCCTCTAATTTACATACACCCCAATCCTCAATCCTCAATCCTCAAATGCCCAATCCTAAATCCCCAAATCCCCAATCCTCAATCCTAAATGGCTAAATGATTAAATGCCCAATCCTAAATACCAAATGCCCAATCCTAAATCCCCAAATGCCCAATCCTAAATCCTAAATGGCTAAATGACCAAACGCCCAACCCTAAATACCAAATGCCCAATCCTAAATACCAAATGCCCAATCCTAAATACCAAATGCCCAATCCTAAATACCAAATGCCCAATCCTAAATACCAAATGCCCAATCCTAAATCCCCAAATGCCCAATCCTAAATCCCCAAATGCCCAATCCTAAATCCCCAAATGCCCAATCCTAAATCCTAAATGGCTAAATGACCAAACGCCCAACCCTAAATACCAAATGCCCAATCCTAAATACCAAATTAATTTTCGACTTGGACTTTAAGTTTCAAATTTAGATTTTTAGTTTTGGTTTAAGACTTTTAGTTTATAATCTGACCCAAAAATGACAAACAAGCCTGCTAAAATGTCAGAGGAACGAGCTAAACTTCTTGCTTCAATGAAGTAAATAAAGACTGAATAAAGTCTGAAAGAGAGGCAGTTTAAACAGAAGTTGTCTGTGGGATTGACCTGTTATGAGCTGATCTAGAGTCCATGAAGAAAACCGTAACTGAAATGGAAGAAGGCCTCCACGCATGCTGTGACATAACAGGACCACACAAATCTGTGCGCAATATAGAATCAGAGATTGCTAACCTACTGGAAACATGTCTTGACATGGAGGGACGTAACATTTGGATAATGGCAGTGGCAGAAACACAACTACCCCTGCGTCTGTCTCTAAACTGCCTAAGGAAGTATTGTGAAAATAGTATAAACGTTTGATACAATGCAACTGTGACTTTCGGCCCACAGGCTTCAATCATCTTCGGTTTTTAGCCCTTGGTTGTAAAAAGTTTGGAACTCTTTTTGAAGTTTTTGTGATTAATAGCACCGGTTAATTTTTCTCTTTTTGTAAATTATGCTGTTATAATAATGTTATTTTTAATCCTTTGTAATTAGTGTTTGGAACACTATATGTTGTACTGCACCAAAAAAAACGTACATGCATTAATCCAACATTTCTTTGCAATGTTTATTTGCCAGAAACAGAGCATGCGAGCAACAGAGCATTAATCCCGGGTTATCATCATGCTAGACGCCGTTTTTAACCCCGGGTTATCATCATGCTAGACGCCGTTTTTAACCCCGGGTTATCATCATGCTAGACGCCCGTTTTTAACCCGGGTTATCATCATGCTAGGCGTCGTTTTTAACCCGGGTTATCATCATGCTAGGCGCGTTTTTAACCCGGGTTATCATCATGCTGGGCGCCGTTTTTAACTCCGGGTTATCATCATGCTGGGCGCCGTTTTCACCCGGGTTATCATCATGCTGGGCGCGTTTTTAACTCCGGGTTATCATCATGCTGCGCCCGTTTTCACCCGGGTTATCATCATGCTGGGCTGTTTTTTTTTTGGTAAATCATTTCACACTTGTAATTTAGATGTGGGGTTAGCACCGCTTTTTAGGCGTGGTTATGCCATTTTGCAAGATGCAATTCATAAAATATATTTTTTTGATAGACTTTTTACTGGCAACAGGTGTTTAATATAGTATGCCAGTTATTTTTGCAAATGTTAGTTAACATTAATATATTAACAAAAATTATCTAACCATGAGCAGTAGATGTGTTACTGTATTTGTTCATCTTTGTTAACGTTAGTTAATAAAAATCCAGTTTGTTCATGTTAGTTCACAGTGCATTAACTGATGTTGACAAGATTATAATAATGTATTTGTAAATGTTGAAATGTACATTAACAAATATAAATAAATGCTTTATAAGTGCAGTTCATTATTATGAAGAAAATTATTATTATTTGTGAAGTTGCTGTCAAATACTTGTATGTGCGTGTATATGAAGATGTACATTTATGTGGATTTTTTTTTTACCAAAATAAATAATAATATATATATATATATGTCTTGAAATATATGAGAACGTTTGATTTAGTCACAGTTTCCATTACAGCAGTGGGAATCATAAATCAAATTTGTTTTATTACTTCATATTATAACATAAAACAATATTTTACAGCTGACATTTACATCAGACAACACCTTTATTCCTGGAGTGACAACAAATATGACTGCTAAGTTTCAAATTTAAAAAGTTTGGTTTTAGTTTGCTATTTGATGCTATAAAAATAGGGGGTGTAACATCATGATCGACAGCTGTCCTTGGCTGCATCCGAAATCTAAAAAATGCTGTTTTCAGAGGACACATGGCAAGAAGGCATCAAGGCATCTAGCTGCTTAAATGCCGTCTCTCCATGCCAATTACTGCAATCAGACACAGGTGGATCATTTCCCGATGGCTTTTGGGTACTAACAACTGCATTGTATCTTGTTTTGACTGGGCGTCTTGGGTCACCCGATACAAGCGATCTTTCATCACTGCGAAATATGGATAGGAAAGTGGTTGGTCAGGGTGTACGAGGTGGCCGTCGATGGAACGGACCTGCGCGAACGCGTTTTTGAGCGTCTCATCCAGGGACTGCTCCCAGGGAAAGTCATCGCGGTCTGAGAAGATGGGAGTTCTCATCGCGCTCTGTTCCCCCGGAACCAGTCCCGGTGGTCCCGAATCCACCTCACCCGCCTGAGCCACCGCTACCTTCCTATTTAGTTTCTTTCCCAAAGAGGCATCCGCACACAATCACCGTAATAATTTATTAAACGCGCCAATTGGTTCCCAGAATTAGCGGATGCCGGAGATGCGGGTTAACTGCCACCTCCACACTATGCTTTTGTCCCCTGAATTGAATATCCACGGCCAACAACGGATAGTTCACCACTTCTCCGTGCACACACCTCACCTTAACCATGTGGCTGTTATCCAATGCCTTAGGTGGAATCAGGCTTTGATGTATTGAGGTCTGGTTACAACCTGAATCCACCAAAGCCTGATATGTACCCCCCTTGATACTTACAGGTATCTGGTACAGGCCAGCTTGATCGAGGGCGGCTTGCGGCGCATTGGGGACCCTGACCAGTGTCCCCACCTCCATCACTGGACACCGGTCGATGAAATGCCCGGGGTCCCATAACGCCAACAAGCCGGCCCAGGCCTCCCCGCCGCCCTAGTGGCTGGTAGCGGGTCTGCGAATTGGCGTGGAGAGAGTGCCGGGAAGATGTGGACGGAAGGGGATCCGGTTTCCCTCCCCCTCCTGGGCGCCAGCCTTGGTGCTGCCAGTGCCTCGGGCGGCCCCCTGTCCTCCACCGCGGCGCTGGTCTGGGCTGCCCGCTGCTCGTGACCTGGGAAGAGGACAGGCTTAGAAGAGGGGGAGAGGGGAAGGAGGAGAGAGAGAGAGAAAAGCCGCTGGAAGGGGCTCGCCGATCCGTGGCACGCCACCATTTGGTCCTCCGCCTGCTGGATGGCCTGGTCAGCGGCGTCGGGCGATGGCACTGGACCCATTGGGCGGTCTTCCTCGGCAGCCGCGTGACGAACTGCTCCAGTACCACGCGGTCGATGACTCCCTCGGCGTTGCTTTCGTCGGCCATCAGCCACTTGCGGCACGAGTCCCGACCCAGTACCTGGTGCGCGAAGACGGAGGGCCGGCGAACTCCTCTAGAGCCAGCGGCGGAGCGCTGGCGATGTTGCTCGTGGGGTCCGGCCGACCGCTGCAGGATAGCGCGCAGGGTCGTCGTAGACCAGGAGGTTCTGGACTGGCAGCTGTTGTGCGGCTACCTGCGCTTCTCGACAACAGCGGCAGGAGCCGCATAGACCAGTCCTCCTTGGGCCACCCCGTGCCTCGGCGGACCTCTCGAAGAGGTTGATGAACGCCTCGGGTCGTCCACGGTCCCATCTTCGAGAGGGAGATGGTGGCGGCGAACCGCAGGTAGAGTTGGGGCGGCCCGAACCTCCCGGTCGATCCAGCTCGGAACAGCTCGCGGTCTTCATGCTGGGCCTGGAGGAGCGCCTCAAACCTCATTTGTTGCTCCTCCCTAACGGCCCGCAGATCTTGTTGAGTTTCCTGGTGAAGACCGGCGGCGATAGTACGATGTCCGCAAGTGGAGTGCGTGTGGAGCTTCCATGGCGGTGAACTTCTTCCTTCCTAAAACACTTAATGTTTCCTCATTATAAAGACAGAAAAACGCTTAACAATATAGGCAAGCAGATTAAGTTATGAACACAACATTTATCTCAATATTTTTCTCCTATAGAAAACCATTATAAAATGCTTAATATGAAATATAGCGCATAAAAGTGTAGCCTAGTTTTAATATAATCGTCTTACTGCATTAAGCCACATTAGCGCTTTCTTTTATAATAGGCTGATTAGGCTCTATGGGAGAAAGCGCTTTGTCCCACATGGAAAAATACTATTGTATATTATAGTAAAATTACAATAAATTAGTAAAGGCCTACTATAGTGTTTTTGAACCATACTATGGTAACGATATTACAGTAAATTGTAGTATATTATATAGTATTTACTACACTTCGTTAATTTACTGTAGTACATTTACTATAGAATGATTCAAAAACACTATAGTATTTACTAGAGTAATTTTACTATAATATACTATAGTATTTTTCCATGTGGGGACTAAGCGTTTTCTCCCATAGAGCCTAATCAGCCTATTATAAAAGAAAATGCTTAATGTGGCTTAATGCAGTAAGACGATGATATTAAAACTCAATGATATTGAGTAGGCTAAACTTTATGCGCTATATTCATATTAAGTGTTTTATAGGCAGAAGAACGCTTCGATGCCATTGTCTGTTTCGCAGAATACTGCCATCTAGTGGTAGCAGGTTTTCTTAGACAGCTGTGTGTGGATCGTGCAAGGCCAAACTGGCGAAATGAAAGTCTCAAAATCCAAATGAATCAAATGAGATCAATGCAGAAAAGACGTCAATAAATGCACACGCGTCACATGATCCACAAATGCACATCTTATTTGTTGCATGTGCAAATTATGATACACTAATGCAAAATAAAACATTTGTATTCAAAAAAATGTCTCTATTTGTACAAACTGCAGCACATTCATGCAATTCTGTGTTTTGCACACACAAGTTGAAAGGCATTTGTTTGTGGATAGTGAAAAGTTCATGGATAATTGTGTGTGCATGTATTAATCATTTTGAGTCTAAAATCATCCCATACTTTTGTGTCTTATGAAGTGTCTTGCATTATATTACATTCCTGGTAATCAAACCCATGCGATTGTCACTGTTGTGACTGTGAACTCTCTCTTCACATGCTGTTGTGTCTGATCTGATCTGGCAGGAGGCGTGCGACCTCTGAGATCTCACTGCATCCTGTGTGTTTAGAGAACTGATCTCAGAGCAGCTGCTGTCTGAACAAGAGGAGAAATGCTGAATGTGTGTTCAACTGACCTCAACTTGGAGCGCCACCTGTAGGTGTAACAATGGAATGGCATCAAGGAAACAATATTACAATGAACAGAAATCCTCTAATTAAAACTCATAACAGCACAAAACACTAAACATAGAGCATAAAAAACAGACCAGACAAACCTCAAACCTGTCACTGGTATTAAGGAAAAAGAAAATTAATTTCAAATGCACTCCATTTGATGATTAAAGTGTCATTTTTGGCATTTAAAATCATAAGTGTGCTAAAACATTCTCTATTGCTATCGTTAAGCCCATTTTGTTGGATCATTTAGGACAGCATGTAGACATAATAAGAAAGTGATGTCGAGCATGGGGAATTATAATATTAAATACTGCTTTTTTCCTTTCACACAAAGAAACTCAAAGTGTGATTCAAAGAAATACAATTTAAAATGGAACAATGGATCTATAAGAAGTTTGTCCAATCACTATTAGATCTGTTTAATAGTGATGTTTTTATCGTTTTTCTGTAAGAAGAATCTTCTAAAATGTCTAAAGTGTATAAAAAAAGAGATAAACACTGAGCCATGTGTGATTAGATCAGATCTGGTTTATTCATGTTTTAGACACATTTGGAGAGAGAGAAAAATAAAAATGACATAAGACAGAACAACACTGGATATTTAGAGGACATTCTTATAACAAAAATCTGTTAGCTGGGTTGAGGGACGTGGTGATGAAAAAAATTAGATGAGAGAAAAAAACATGCGATGATTTTTCATTCTCTCGCAAATGTTTTGCTTTTCTCCAAGAAACTTTGCGTTCCCTCGGAAAATAAAAATATATATTTTTTTTCATTCATTCTTTTCCATCTCAATGTCCTTTAGGGGCTCCATATAATGCAGATAATTTGCGAGAGAAGGCCAAAATGTTTCCTCCCATCGCATTATTATTTTTTTAACCATGTCCCTTCAGGGCTCCGTAGTACCACTCCCCAAGCGTCAGCTCCAACAACGACGCAAAGAAGGATATATTATCTCACGACATAAGACCATATAAGTTGGCACATCTCCGCTATATCTTACATCGAGGATTTGCACATTGTACTATAACACAAGGTAGAAATGTTTCTTATGACTTTATTTTCGCCTGTTTCCTGCTTCCGGTGATCACAGCTTCGCGGAGATTCGCCATTATCTGCGCGGCGTGCGGATAAATCTGCATCATGGCCTCCTCGGCGCCACAACAGAGACTGCAGGTAACTTTATGCCTTTAAGAAGAACTTAAGACTAAGCTTGATCTGATTAAATGTGGTAACTAATCACATAAGGTGTGTATTTTCTCCAGAGTCTCCGTTCTGGTTTACTTTCGATTTCATCGCGTAATGCTGTTTACCTCCCAATCCGACAAGGAAACAGCTTTCCTTCCTCATTACTTCCACTTCGTGTGTCAGTTATTTTTTTAATTGATGTTAATAGAGGATTTCTGCAAGGTAATTGCAAACCTTTGAAATGAAGTATAGAAATGGCACTACTTTAACTTTCACTTACTTTCACTACTTCACTCCTTTAAAATGCCGAATAGCAGGGCTGGCCTGCGGCATAGGCTAATGCTAGGGCGCCACTCATCCACATTGCACTCTTACACTATTTGCATATATATTTATTATTCTTCCAACAAACTGGTAATGCATTTTAATAAAATATCTATAGTTACACAAACATGACAAAGTGTGATGGGTTTCTGATATTGTGTTGTGCTTTGAAACCGTTACAGGGACCCCATCATCTGACCAGAAAAACAATCTCCCTCATCGTAAGATATTGCTCTTAGGGAAGACTGGTGTTGGGAAAAGCGCAACAGGAAACACCATCCTGCAAAAAGAAGTATTCAGGTCTGAAAATGATGTGAATGCTGTGACTACAAAAAGTAGTGTGGAGAGCTCAAACATAGACGGGAGGATGGTTTCTGTTATTGACACGCCTGGATTTTTCGACACAAAACTTGATCAAAACACATTAGCCAAAGAGTTTGGAAGGAGTTTGCATCTCTCTGAAGGAGGACTTCATGCTCTCCTTTTAATCTTTAATTTTGGTCGCTTTACTAAGCAGGAGGAAGACATATTGAGGCGTGTAGAGGAGGTTTTTGGTAGACATGTGACAAAGCACATTATCATTGTCTTCACCCATGGGGATGAATTCACTCGTGAGAAATTAGTTTCAGGTATACAAAAGAACACATTTCTGACTGGTGTAATAAACAAATGTGGGGCTGGTATCACATCATTAACAATAGAGATATGAATAACAGAGCACAGGTCTGTGAGTTACTTCAGATGATTGACACAATGGTAGATGCAAATGAAGGAAAATGCTACACCAATGAAATGATGAAAATTGCAAAAATGGGTACATTTGAATACATGTGGCACAAATTCAAAGAGTTTTTAAAATGGGCAGCACAAATTTTGTCAAGGTCCTACAATGAATACACTAAGGTGCGAATGCAGGGTCCATGCCCTCATGCTTCAAACTCAACTCATACCCGATGTAGACATGGTGTTTATAAAGGATTCAAGTTTTCAAATGTTCATTATTCATTTATACTGGACTGACAAGGATTGAGTTTTTCCATTGTTAAACAGTGATCACCCCAGTGGTCTAGGACTTTATACTGACACATTAAATCATAATGCAGTCTTCTGTTTTATTGCAACCATGATATGTTTTGTATTGTTTGTATTCTGTAATAGAATCAACAACCATCAAACCATTATTAAAAATGAGTCCATTTTTCCTATTGTCAAATTTAACTAAGATGATTTTGTACAAAATTCCCTGCCTCGCACATGCACGCGTCAACTTGTTCAGACTTGTTTGGTGCATGCGCAGTTTCATCTCAGCGGCTTCCAGTAACAGTTATACGGAGTTTCCTGGCTTGTTTATTCCTCAAAAGTCTGTTTTTCTTTGTGTGGTATTGCTGTGCGTGAATAACTCCGTTAGTAATAATAGTTAGTGTCATTGTAGATGTATTTTAGAGTGTGTCATCGCGTAATTCAGTTGATTTCACCTCAGAAGAATGTGTCAACATACAATAGGTGAGCATTACGCTATTGTTATAATCATCCAGCTTATTTGTTATCAACAGTGTTTATTCGTTTATAGAAAATAGTTGCTTGCAGTGTATGTTGATGGAAAGATGTATCAGGTCTGATCAGCATATTTACAGATGTTATACAGAGCGCAGGGCAGTGCTAAAGCTGCGCGCACACTTTTGTAATCCGACACCGCTAGTTAGCTTAGCAGCGACAGGCAGCGGCAGCTCCGCTCCTTTTAATACAGCTGCATTTAGCACCTATAATGGTTCAATAAGCTCGGGTTTACGGTTACATTATACAAATGTAACTCATAAGTGTAGTTATACAGTTCTTAACAGTGTATCTTCTTTCATGTCATTATCATGTATATTGACCATCCTTATTTGTTCTCTCACAGAAACCACATTTATGTACTTATCCACACAGACCTATTTATGCCTTGCAATTGGATGACTGAATAAACACTACTTATCATCAAAGTTCACTCTGGAGTAGCTGCAGTTCTTTCTAGCCGAAGAATTAGGCCAGTTGAGTTTCAACCATCCCACTGCGCACATAATATCCCACAGTTTTGTTTTTCTTTTATTTCGTTTTTTTTTGTGCTAAGTGCATAACATGTGTTATATAGTGCATACTTGCTGAATAAAGCTCTCTAAATTTCTGGATTAATTCTAATGAGTATTCTGTCTATTGTTGTAATTAGAAAATAGACTAAAAATAATTCTATGACATTTTGATTAAGAAAAGTTGTCATGATTGACAGTGAAATGCCAACTAGCACTGCAAACCATTGATATTACTGTGATGTTTATGATAATGTTTGTTTCCTGAAAGACAGTGTCAACAAGGAACTATCTCTTGTACTTATAAGGGTTTTACAATTATTGTATTATATTAGTTAGTGTGCACCCAAGTTGCACCAGTGAAATGGAAAATTTTGGCAACATTTGCATAAAGAAATTAAATTAAAAATGACTCTTGTGATCTCTTGATTGTAACTGTAAAGCTTGGCACATACTCCGGAAGAACAAATAAATGTATTTTGTTTTCTCATGGTGGCAAGAACAAAGTTCGTTCGGGCCATAGACAGTTAGAAATGGACACAGCAATCCTATAGACTTCAACGGAGATAAGTGAAGTCAATTAGAAGCATCACTTCCTGATGTCTGAATGAACTGCGCAAACCATGACGTAGATGTGACGTACGCAACCTGTCTGACAGTTGTAAGTCCTCTAGTAGTTGTGGAAAGTGAAATCTGAATCACGTTGAAATATTTTGTCCTGTTGCCTTTGGTTCTCTATGGGCTTCTCCCTTGACTTTATCAGAATTTATGCCTTCACGTCCCCCAATCGCCTCATAGACAGTAAAAGATTGCCTGTGAGCTTCTCCTTCTGCCTATAAGGTCATTACTGTGTGACAGAGTCGCGTTGGTTATGACGCAATCGTTAGCCTATTTTTACAAAAACGGCTTCTACGGGCGATAGTGTAAGATACAAGGTAAGAGTAAGGTCATGCAAATCTATGTGAGGAATCTCGGTACTGACAAAATTGTATGCTATAGTTTGGAGATGTAACGTTAAGCATGACATCTCATGATGTCCCCACTCACCCAATTTTTAAAAGAAAGATACTGAATTGCACTATCCAAAGAAAACTTTGCACTATACATTTGTGTTGCTTACACTGCATTCACATGGGGACATCTGTGTTAATGCTTCTAATTTACTTTGAATGGGTGACGTCATGCATTGCTGAACTGAATTGTGGGTTCTGTCCCATCATGTCGATTCATTTGCGTTGCATAAAAATCCGTCTTGACTTCCGTTACCTAATGATGGGCGTGCTCTCGCTCCTGCTCTGATCCTGAAAATATTTTTTGCCCTTTATGACTTCATACTTCATAATAAAAACTTTTAAGGAGTGTTTTCAGCACAGCAATACTCAAAATACACAGACATTTTGAGAATCCAGCTCTTTAACAGTGTAAAAACTCAGAATGCATGCTTTATAAAGTATAGATACAAACAAACATACATATGATCAGAGACAACAAAGTATCGGCATAGCCTATCTATGCTGTAACTCTATTAATCTAAACCTCTTTTTATAATAAGTTTTAAATGCTACGCAGCATCAATATAATAAACTTTTACATAAAGGCAATTCTCAAACCATTTTAATGTCTGACTTATAAAAGGTTTCAGTTCCATTTTCTGCCATAAAAGCTTTTGGTAAATTATTTTTGAATATCTTGATATTATTACTATAAAAGATCATTATTCTTAGGGGTGCTCCGTTTGATAAGCAACCGGCTGATAATTGTTTTGGGATGATTGATCGGCGGTCTCTAAAAAGGCCGATCTCATGCTGACAACACATAAAGCGTCTGCCGTGAGAGCTAGGGCATGACATGCAGCGGCATCGTCTCATTCTCTTTCCGCGTGGGTAAAATAATTATAATGCTGAAGGTGAGGTACAATTCATATTTCTGTATTAAATATAATTTAATATGCGCTCTTTCTCTCTTTCCTCTGAAAATGCTTAAAGGGTTACTTCAGCGATTAGCATTAAGCTTTCTACCAGTAGAAACCCGGGAGTATATTCAAATGATCATGCTTCCCTCATATCACCCTGAGACAAGAGATTTATGTATTCTGGAAAAATACCTCCGATGACCGTCATTTTGCGCCATCGGAGGTTTTGTCCAGAGGCTGAAGACTACAGCCAGCAGGAGGCGCTATTTCCACATGTTTTCAACATCACACTCACAGCACTCGGCTCGGGGCGGAGATTCATGTAAGCGGAGCGGTGGAGAGCAAAGTGAGTGTTTCAACTTTACAATGAACTTCCTATGAAAGTTAAGCTTCCAAAGACATGAACTGAACACTTCATACTGGCTCTCTGTGAATTGTCTCTTAACGCTCCTACACGGCATAATACCACTGACTGCTAATCAACACAGAAGTTTAAAAAAGAGAAAGACTGAGATAAAATATGTGGCTAGTAAAAAGATTAATGTTAAGAGAAAGAGACGCATGATTAATCAAAGAGGTGGATTTCTCCTACCCCTTTTAAGTGTAGCCATACCGTTTATTACCAGCCTGATAACGTCTAGACATTGACGAGTAGGCTATGGAGTATGCAGAAAAAATGTACCTTGTGCCGAAACATCAATTGGACAGATTGAGAACGGGTCTCCCAAGAAACTATTCATAAATCTGTTGAGGGCGGCTTGGACATAACAATAAGGGACATATTGCAGAGGCGTGATCTGGGAGCGCCACGAAAAAGCTAAGCTTTACACTAACGCATTGCAGAGATTTGTGTCCTTGGAAACAAGGTGGCGCGGAGAGTAGCTCGTTAACCCTTACACTGCCTCAACACGATCCACCCTATGGTGACACCCTTGTAACAGGAAGCTGTCCATAATAAGATCGACGGTATTGACGGGGTGACGGGGTGATGAAGACGTAAACGATGTGTTAAACAATGTCCCCAAAGGAGTTTAAAAATATCAAATACATTCTGGATAAGATGTCTAAAGCAAAGCAGGTGTCTTCATGGACAGACTCTGGAGAATTTGTGTTTAAAGGAAAGCCCACTGCCGGGTCACACATGCTTGATCTGCTGAAAGTAACAAGACCTCACATGATACGTGACGACCGTAGACCCGTAGGATGGTCTGAGTTTCTGGAGGCTTTTGCGGGATTAAACATTTCTTTCTCAACTATAAGTAATCAGCATGTTAGGCGTATGATCGAATCTTTTAAAAGAAAACCATCTACGGATAGTGACGCTAATGCTTCATCCGCACAAGTGAAAAAGCGCAAGGTTCAAAAACTACCATACACCCATTCACCATCAGCATCATCAGCATCCCGGTCTGACATTTCAGATGACAATGTATTTAATTTGCCTATATTGGGCGCAAATCAGTGGTTAACTTTTAAATACGTCTGTATGTTCACTTATATTTACTTTATTACTTCTTTTTTTTTAAAATGATGTATACAATGATTACTGTTTTAAATGTGTATCAATAAAAAGAAAGCGTAAAAAACGTTTCTGCTTATGAATCCTTTATTTGTTACACACGTCCATACATTCACATGCACATGATAAACTAACACTTCTGAAACATTTCTCCAGTCTGCACACACTGAACACACTTAAATGATTTACCACTGCACAGAACAGGCTTAATTTTTTTCACAAAAAGAGATACCATCAAGTCATTTTTAAATAGATCATCATGATCTTCATAATCACAACCTCTTGATATGTGATACAGAAAAACACACAATGTTGTCCACTGGCGTCCGTTGCATAATCTTGAACTTGTTTGTTAGAGTACTGAACATGCCGAGAGTTGGTTTTAGAAAGTCTTGAAAGGATGATGGAAAGCCCTCCATCTGGTTTGTTACCGAAACTGTCAAAAATCAGCTGACGCCATCTCTGTTTAGATATACACAAACCCAATGTTCGCCCGACTTGTTTGAGGATCGGTGTTTGCTATAAAATAGCACGGCAAGTCCATTAACGGGTCTTTGGGAGATGGTCACATGGGAACACACCTAATAAATGTGCGTTACATGAGATTTTCTCCATGACCCTGTCAGCTGTATCGTATTCATTTCATGTCACTCAGTAGTATTCAGCATGCACCTGTCTTCTGTTGGAAATTTCGATGATGGAGTCGAAGACGGAATAAATTATGATATTAACGGTGTGTGAGAGGCTCTCGAAACCATGCTTCTAATCTGATGTTACCTGTTTTAATTAGAGACACGTGCTGACCGCAGGGCTCATCTGGGGTCAAGTTAAATTCATAGAGTGTATAGCCGTTGAGGAAATCTTCCCGGTCTATAGACATTGACTGGTTCTTGAGATGTTTACCGGTAGCTAGGACTAGTTGATAAAATTCCCTAACAGCTGCGCCGTCGCCGTACTGGGGCTGGAGCAGGCGGGCGGTATGGAGATGCCGTCCTGGCAAAGAATTAAGAATTCAAGCTGGAAATGTTTAAAGGCAAAGGGATTTTTGTCATAAGCCCCTGTAAAGCTGAATTATCTGTCATCGCTAAGATGAAAGAAAGAGTGTCCCGAGAAAGAGATTTTCCTGATTAGACACTCGTGAACCAGCAGGTATGGAAAAATTCTTCACACACACTCGCTCTATGGGATACTTAGCGGTGGTGGACAGGAGTGCTTGTGCGTGACCTAGCAGCCCTCTTTGTTAGCCCGCATTTGCCCCAGCGGGTCTGTGATATCCATATGTCCCGCCGTATCTTTGTAGAAAAGACCGGCGAAAAGCTACTCTCAGAGTATCTTTTCCATAATTCATAAGCGATTCCACGATGCATCTGTAAGGGTAGGTATTAGAACTTTGTGAAACTAGGCGATCGCCTAGAGAGATGTCAACCTGTGAAAATATACACGCTCCAGGATAATTTATCAGGCCAACAGGTGCACCGTCGGGTATGTCGGCACCATCCTGTAATTTTGACCCGTGTATATAACAATGTATTATTCAGATCTGTGTAATCCTCGCGGTCCCAGCGATAAAAACTCTAAAGAAGAAGTATCAGTAATAGCCGATAGTGGGGTATTTCCACATAGGTGTTCTTTTAGATAGCCGTCTGCGTAAAGGGGACTGTAAAAAGGTCTAACTCGGACTTTATGCATTCATCCGACATTCAATGTAGCAGAGCCATGCTTTAGAAAATAGTGTTTGTATCGTCTTTTAGTTCTGGTAGATTTTTCGCCCGTTTCACCACGTCGACTCCGAGGTCTCTTGACAACTGAGTGTTTTCTGCTTGTGCTCCTGGCCTTCTTCTTCACACGATGGCCACTCCCCTTCTCACCCGAATCCCGGAGGTCTGTAGCTTCTACAACTCATAACCATCAATCCGTTGCCGACCATTATTATTATTATTATTATTACTATTACGGTTATAAGATTTTGTCAGCGCCGTAACGTCACTGAATATATTTTTCGCAGCCGTTTTTAAATGAGGCTTAGCTATACTGAAACCCCTTTTAACCTTCCTATTATCTTTGGGGTCAATTTGACCCCATTCAATGTTTAAAGTCTGTCAAACACAATTGTCATCATTTTTTTTGCCTCAGATTGAATGACATTTCCTAATTTGATGGGGACAACTGTGTAAACATAAAATTAACATGATGATATTTTTCCAATGTCCTGTGCACATTTTGTAGCGTCGGTGTTCCTTGGGGTCAGTTTGACCCCAGGCTCTTTTAGCTGTATAAAACATAGGAAAAATCTAAATTTTACACACATTTGTTTTGGTTGTTTTATTAAGGTCACTATAACATGCCATATTTTAATATATTCAGTATTATTTTCAAACAACTTCCCTCTGTTTTAGGGCTCTAATCTAATCTAACCTAACCACACCTAACCTAACCACACCTAACCTAACCACACCTAACCTAACCACACCTAGCCTAACCCACACCTAACATAACCACACCTAACATAACCACACTAGTATTGCAATAACCACTAGTAGTTATTATGGTCCCGATCCCCACTTGAACGTCAGGGTAGACATAGTGCCGCTAATGTCATCAAAGAGTTCCAGAGCCCACCAGATATGCTGTCAGCCATAAATGACCTGAGACATAAACCTTTGTAAAAAAACAAAAAAACAAAATCATATTCTGGAGGTTTAAATTGCTGGGGTCAAATTGACCCCAGAGGGTAAAAATGTTACCAGATTTGAGGGTAACAGGAGGGTTAAAGAATTGTAGGGCCGCAAAAAAAGACTTGAAGACCCCCAAAACCACCCCTGCATCGAATTTAATAAAACCTGGAAATCCCCTACCGCTTGGGATCGATAATATTCAACATATCGATCAGGGTCAGTTCTGTAGGCGTGAGATGAGCCATTTAAAACAGGTGCTGTTTCACAGGTCTGAAGTGAAGCTTGGTAACCACTTTGCCGTAAGTGAATCGCACGTCTTGATTTTGGTCTTTCACTTCAATCGTAATCTCTGTGATGCAGCTTTTATTAAGCCGTGCGTAATGAGACTTGTCGTATCTAACACTGATTATCTTGTTAGGTTCACCGTCTTTATGCGGTGCTTAATAAAGGCACGATATCGTTCTGGACTGATTGATAATCGATAATGTCTGTGTACAGATATAACGTGTAAAATCCATCCCTTATGTCTGATTGGTACGGCAAATACGCTATAGTCGCAGCTCTGGGGTCCTGATCTTCACGGGATGGGGAAGCCATCTCTATAGAAACCCCTGGCTGTAATCCCAGGATGATGGCCATCTTTCCATAAAATGTTAATGACGTTCTCTGAGGTGATTTTAGAAAAACCTTATTCTTTATATGGTCGTAGCCGAGGTGTACGTGGGGAAGAGACGCATTTATTTCCCTGAGCAAAAATGGTACTATTACGCAACACAGGTATTGTTTGTGCCTTATTGTCAATGTGTATATTAATACCATCACTCACGTTATAATGTTCATCAACAGTCTGCGGCAGTTTTTGGTCATAGTTGATAATAAAGGCTGCATCCTCTTCATTAAACGTGTACCATGATATGGGGTATTCAAACTCAACCAGAGCAACCTCCCATGGACCCTTCAGATGTATAGTTTTACCCAGTCTGGTTCTGTAATTAGATATGGTGTTTTCGGGATAGACTATCCTCGAGGCATTGCATGGCAATGTGATGTAGAAACCCTCCTCGGTCATGATGGTGATGATGACGACGATGATTTTCTTCAGAAATGACAAGTGTCTCATAAACTCTAAGCCCTTAAGGGTTTTTGTAAATCAACCACCTGCTTTTCAGTCTTCCCCTACATCGTCTATCTAAAATCTTTTCTATTTTGAATGATTTATCTGTTTCTGCAGCTCTTCTTTATAAAAACATCCGTCAATAATCTCCCGTCGTAGTCTTGTATCTTGTATACGGGTGGTTGTCGCACACATGCTGCTATGGTAAAATGTTCATCCGTATAATTTTGCATATAGCCTTTAGAGAATACATTTCTGACTTTTGACACTGACAACATCTCCTATCTTATAAGTAAAGACAGGTGTCTCTTTATGTAGCTTTCCGTACAGGTTGCTAAACACAGTCGCCTCATTTTCTTTATGAACGTCAATCGGTCTCATTCGTATGGATTTGTGATAACTACAGTTATACGCCTCTGCCAAATCTTGCAAGATATCACAGTAACGATGGGAATTGATGGCTGTTAAATGTCTCCACATACGGCCTTTTAGAGTTCTGTTAAACCTTTCGACACGCTTTTAAATCACTGGCCGTGGTAAAATGATGTATGTTATGCTTTTTCATTAATTCCTGAAAATGCTTATTTAGGAACTCCTTACCCATATCTGTTTGGAGCTTTTCAGGTATTCGTTTTTCTCTTAATATTGATTCAAATGCCTTAGTCACCTCCTGTCCCGTCTTATTCTTCAACGGGCGCACCCATGCATATTTGCTAAATACATCTATACAGGTTAGTAGGAATTTTATATTATCGTTGTCCTTTGAATATGCAGACATATCAACCAGATCCGCTTGAAACTGTACATCTTTTCCATACACCACCACTCTGTTTCGCTTATATTTTATAGGCCGATGTAATGTATATGTATCTTGACTGGCCAGCCAGTCGGTCACCTCCTTATCTTTCAGACGCACGCCATATTCTTGTAATACTGTTTGTTTTAATCTGTTTTACCACCCAAAGCCCCTGGGCTTGACAGATTACTTTTTCATGAGCTCAGCCATGTCGTCTCTCTCTCTGTGTTTCACGAAATAATGATCAGATGAACAGTGCCATACACATTTTTATTTTATTTTTATTTCCAGAATATAAAAGTACATGTTTACAAACAGACAAGGACAATTTATATGTCGTCCAGATAAAAAGAAATTTTACACACTTTGCATAATTTTTCTCCAACATGTATACAACCAATGTGTCAATCATTTTGCATACATTGGCAGGTTCATTTCTTGTCATGAGAGTTACACATACGTCTGTTACACAAGTACAAAGGCATAATATGTTGCCTATTTTTAAGGATTCTTTACATTCAGGCATCATTTCGAGAATATTTTTTATAGTTATGCATGGCCTATCGCGACAGACAATAGACGTGTTTATCACATCATTCCATTCGTTCGACAATCTCCTCATAGCATTCATTTTATTCTTTAATTTCACTAATCGTTTACAGGTACATACATCGCTGTCTGTTACATCGTTAACGCTCTTGTACAACAAATTTGATATTTTACATCTGACCCGTTGTTTAAAGAAATATTTAGACAGACAGGTAAAACAGAGAAGGTTTCCCATCCCAGAATCAGAATTGGCAGCAACTCCAGCAGTAGCTGTCTCGGTGGTGGCTAACTTCCAGCTATCAACGGCGTTGTAAATCACTTCCTCGTAGGTTTCATCCACAAGCTTCTGCCTCATAGAGGCCAGCTCTTCGACAATGTAGATCTCATCTCTGAGGTCACACAAGACAGATTCAACAGCTCCTGCATTCTTTGCAGATGAGGCGTTAGACCGAACGGCTTCAGCGTATTTGCTAAAATGTTAGTTTAGCTCAGGCTTGAGAAGTTTTCGACTGATCTCATCGTAACAGCCATAACAATAATAGGGGCAGGTTCAAACAGGCATGAGTGTCTTGTTTTGCGAAGGATGATCCGCCACACAGCCTTCACACTCCTTTTTCATACACAAACACGCGGTTTTATGGATTATTTATAGGCCTACAAAAATGAATACCATGTGTTATTATTTAGCTAACGTTTTAAATAAGAAAATAAAACCAGCAAATAATATAAATGTACAAAATAATCTCAGCAGTATAAAACCGCGTGTATGTGACATATTGAGGCGGTGCAATTGAAAAACATTCATTCTGAGTGCGTTTGTCCGATTGATGCCTTTATTTTTGACTCCTTTTTAGTCGGATGCCTAATTGCACGAGACCTGTCACCTGAGGATGTTTTTCCTGAGACCTGAAGCCTTTTAGTCTGAGGCATGACGCCTTTTCATCATATGACTGAGGTCTGAGGATGTCCTAAAATGAACACCGTACAAGAGACCGTGAGCACACATACACAAACATACAGGCCATCTCACAAAAAGCTTGGGAATACAAATTTACCTGAAATGGTCAAATGCACTCAAATGTATGTACAAAATTACCGTCTTGACAAGTATGTACGTAAACCCCGTCATGACTCACAAGTGAACGTTAACCTTTGTGTAACTGCATGTAAACGTATCCTTGTATTCGCTCTTAAAATGACAGTAGTCGAATTAACTGCTGCTGTCTGTGAGTTTCTCTTTGTCTTGTTTTGTTTGAGTAACCCTTAAAGACACTCAGTGCTCTTGAATGACTAACTTTTGCAACCTTAAGTGTAGGGTGACCACCTGTCCCGAGTGTGCGCACAGCGTTTGAAGCTCAATTCATGAGTCCCGCAAATTCAGACTGTCACGCATAATCAATGCTTGCTCAAAAAAAGTTGGTCGCTCTATATCAGTGTTACCCAGCACTCGCCCGGCTCAATTTGTGGCTCGCATGCAGTAAATAATACAGTGAATTGAAATGATCATGCAGTGCAGTCATTACATAAATCAATTCTTAAGATTAACACGTTCTCATGCAGTGCGTACCTGTAACATGAATTGTATTTATTGTGCGATTTATACGCCAAAATGACTTTTCACTAGCCTGGATGCCAGCCGAATTTAGCCCCGCCCACAACATTTTTGCTCGGGCAATTCGGTCTGGACTCGCTCCATAGAGGAGTAATTATGCCCGAACAGAAACTGTTCGGACCAATGAAATCATCAGGGCGGGCTTTAGCGATGATGGACAGATGATCAACAGTAACGTAATCATCCACGTCATCAAAGGCGCTTGGGTTGAATTTGCTCTTATCCTAAACGGAGAACTTGTTCGTATATGCATTCACCGTCACTATTTCTCTCAGAAAGCGATGATCGTGTTGGGAAGTACTCTGTGTCTCCTTAAATTATTTTATTACAACACTGGCAAAGATCGTTTACACTCATCTTTTTCTTGTAACGTTACTTAATCCAGCGCGCGTGCAGACAGGGTTGCCACGCTTTTTTGCAATGTCGCGCACAATTGCTACTCAAAACTATAGCCCAAAACAATAACTTTCCGGGGGGTTCTCCAGGAAAAAAATGGCGTTTTGTTGGCAAAATATGTTATTTTGGCAAGGTTGCTTGCTAAAATTCGCATTCCTGGGTTTATATAATCACATAATTGGGGTCGCTACAATCGGCAGACATGGAGAAAAACACGGACTTGGCAACAGTGCAGTTGAGTTCTGTTGACATTTGACAACTAACGTTACGCATCGCTCCGTTGCTCTGATTGGTTGTGGGTCTATCCAATTGAGGTCTTTCCTGGCTCGGTTGAAACACGCCCCATAATCAAAGCCCAATGGAGCGGTACCAGACTCATATTCTTACTAGAATCGAGGATGACCACGTCAGGATAACTTTTCACATGCATGCATTGTCAATTAGGATTTGTGGGTAACGCCAGAATCATGAGCACAGACATGCGCTTGAATCCAGCTCTCTTTCACGCTTGTACAAACTATAACACACAGAAAGAATTATTAAAAATGTCCGCTTTGTCGAGTATTCTCATAGGAAATAACGTCTTAAACCAGGGTGTCAAACTCAGTTCCTGGAGGGCCACAGCCCTGCAGAGTTTAACTTCAACCTAATTAAACACACCTGATCTGGCTAATCAAGTGCTTTAGGCTCATTTGAAAACTAGAGGTATGTGCGTTGGAACAGAGTTGGAGCTAAACTCTGCAGGGCTGTGGCCCTCCAGGAACTGAGTTTGACACGCCTGTCTTAAACGAACTTAAAGAGTTGTGAGGAAATGGGATGCTTGAGAAAACAGCAGTTCGGCAGCAGATCTTAAAGCAGCATCCATGCCTTGTTAATCTATATTTAATTTATGTATATATATATTTAATATATATAATTTATGCAGTGCCGACTGTTAAATAACTTTATTCAAATTCTGTAGCCTATTTCCTACCTGTTAGACAGGAAGGGCACAGGTAAATATGACGGGTTTATGATAAGAGGACTGTTTTAAGTTGAAGTTTGAAGCCTGAAGTTACACTGTAATGTTGAATGGCTATAATTAATGTTAAAAATTAAAATTGGTGGACATATCTGTACTAGAATCAGTGATACCGGCCTTCCTTCATAAAATATGCCATTGAACAAATATTTGAAATATACTGTCTTTGTTTTTTCTACATTAGTTTGGCGATTTACTGTGAAATTATTACATCATAAAATATATTAAAAATATATAAATATATATTACATACCCATTATCTATCCACCTTTTGTATTTATTTTATGTACAGGGATGACAGACTGATAAGCAGATATGCTTTATGACTGGATGTAACGAAATGTCTCATATCTCCCAAACCGTTTGTCACATGTCTTATATCACTGGAAAGCTGAGTCCTTGCCGAACAAAACGCATATCTCCGATTTAATTTCCGGTATGCCAATTTTTCCGCCATTTTGAATTTTGTTGAAAACCTACTTTTGCGAACTAGTCCCTGGATTTTTGCCTGATCAGAACCAAACCAGTGCAGAAATGTTCTATGGAGTCTAAATATCAATAATTATCGAAAAAAGTAGAAATTTCGATTCAAGGTCGTTAAGAGCGTAAAAATGTTTGTCAGGCGGAGCCAATTTTACTAAAATGGCTGTAACTCAAACTAAATGAGATATAGTCACCAAACTTGGTACACATGTGTATGGGCTCAATTTGAGGTCACAGTAAAAAATCGCGAAGATTGAGCTCTAGGTGGCGCTATAATGTGAAAAAAACATTAAAAAGACTATGACCACCTGACCGTTAGTCCGATTGACTCGAAAATTGGTATGCAGTGTCTTGGTCCAAGGCCCCATGTATGTCTATAAGGACATTGGCATATCTCAAAAACATGGCCGCCATCAACCAATAAGTTTGAGCACCTATAAGACAAGGTTAACGGAGGCCGATCGGAACGAAACTCGATGGGCATGTTCGACTCATGGCCCTAGAGGTCTGTAAGAATTTTGAAAGAAATCGGCCACTAGTTGGCGCTAACAAGTTTTATGGCTCTGTAATCACATGGTGTTGCACACATCCACAAAATATGCATATCATATGATAGATCTCCTCATGCTGAACAACTTTGCCTCTAGAACCATTGCTGTCAATCAAATCGTTCAGAGACTTGAACGATTTCAATATTTGCGAATATGTTAAAAACTCCTATCTGGAATTGTGAGTTATTTTAACTGTTCCTGTGGTGTTGGAGCAACTACAATTCCTGTTAATCCTATAATTTTATATTATAATTTTTTTACTGTATAAATTGTAATGAAAAATACATAAAATTAAATAGCTAAAGTAAATCGTAAGTGGAAGTGCATCTGTCGATTCCTTTAATGTCTTTATTTAGAACAAAAAAACCTATTGGCCTATTCATGAGCATATCAGCAATTACACATGTTTAGGGGAATAGGGCATTATTAATATACCATGTAAAGTGCTATGTGCTAGAAATGGGTAAACCACCGTGGGGTGGGGGCAGCACCGCGCCAGGCAGTGTCCCTCATTGTCCATCAGGAACATACCCCTTGTCCACCCTTGAGCTTATTAGCAGGTGGTCACCCTAC
Organism: Gobiocypris rarus; assembly: GCA_023029165.1. Lineage (NCBI taxonomy): Eukaryota > Metazoa > Chordata > Actinopteri > Cypriniformes > Gobionidae > Gobiocypris > Gobiocypris rarus. Next base: position 42,667,563 of record CM040934.1, read on the forward strand.
TTAAGTGTAAGGATTAATCTAATTTATTTTATTTCTTACCTCAATACTAATGTTAACCCGAAAAATTGTCTTTAAAAACAAAAATGCACTGCATGATCAAAGATTTAGGTAAGATAATTATATACATTTATATGACGAGAGTCACCTAAAGGGGTATTCCCCCATTTTCAGAAATAAAATTCAGGCCTTGAATGAATGTCTGTAAAATTCCCTATAAATAATTATACATGATAAAAAGAAGGCTTCAAATAGATCGGTATCTGTGATCGTATCGACAGATACTGCTTCCTGTGATCGGCGATCAGCTCCAAAAATCCTGATCGGAGCACCCTTAATTATTCTTATGTTTGTTATATTTTTTTTTTCAAAGATCTTTATAACCACAGTTGTCATAAAAGAGCCATTTTTATAATGGTTTCAACAGCATCTCAAAACACTGAACAGAACATTACACAAACATTAAACAGTATCACAAATCATCAACTGAGCATTGGGGAATAAGGAACAGCTTCATCCCACACTCTCAGAAAGAAAGGGACAAAAGCTGTCACTGGGGCGGTTCCTTTTTCAAAAGGTACACCTTTGTGCCTAAAAAGTGCATATTAGTCCCTCAAAGGTACACATTCGTTCAAAAAATGAACCTTTTTGAAGGGTAGCGTCCCAGTGACAGCTTTTGTACCTTTTTTCTGAGAGTGCATGAGCTTACGTTCCACATTATTTGTATTAGTATTAATAATGTTGATGATAATGATATGAAATACTAAAGTGATATGATTGGATGACACACATCAGATCTATCTGCAGTGGTTGATGATTGTGGTATAAGCCACGACAGCCCCCTGTATTCCTGTCAGTAAAGCAGCTGATAAACCCGCCGGTCCCACCAAACACCCACTGATCCCTCCCGCAGCGCAGCCGCTCAGGACTCCCAGCAGACTGACGCTTTTCAGCTGTTGTTTTGTACATTTCCCAATCCTCAAACACTGTTTTTTCCAATGTTTTGCCCAAATGTGTCCTGATGCGGCTCCTGACGCTGCAGCCAAGATGCCGCTGACACAACCGTGTAGAAATGGTTTAAAGTCCCAGGAATCATCCTTCTCCATATTAACACAGCCCACTGTAAACACAATGACAACACTGAACGCATACAGACATTTTAGCTTCAGCTGTACTTTGACTTGTGACTGAGTCTCAAACATCTGTAAAGTGTAGAGGCTGTTCTGATGGTCAGACAGCATTCGTTGGATCTTCATCAGGAGTTTGGTGACCTGATCTCTGTCGTCCAGATCTCTGTTGTTCAGCAGGTGACATCTCCCTCCACACGCCTCTGTAAGTTTGGACAGCTCTGCGTTTCGTCTTATTAGCTGATCAAGAGATTTATTTTGAAGCTCGTCTCCATGTGTGAAGAGGACTAATGTGTGTTTCATGGCCTTCTCTCCAAACATCTGCTTGAATAAGAGCAGGATCTCTGCGTCTTGCTTTGTGAAAGTGTGTAAAGGAAGAACCAGAAGGATGGCATGCAGTCCTGGAGAGCACATGTTCAGTCCTCTCTTTAACTCGCACTCAGATCAATGTCCGATGAGTTAAAGAAGTTCGGGTGTCCAGTACTGTCACTGTTGTGTTTGATACCTCAGCCGTGTGTGTTTGGCATCTGTCAGTGACGGAGGTCAGGCTCCGTCGGACTGAAACACATTCTCTCCCAGGATAGTGTTTCCACAAGCGCTCACTCCTGAACCGGTTTTACCGATCAGCAGAAGATGAAGATGGTCCACAGGTCCCTCCATCACTGAAAAACACAAGAAGTATTGCGCATTATACTCAGCAAACATTGGTCCGATGGCAACAGATATAGTCGAGTTAGGATGGCATAAATCTGTAAAATATGTAACACAGAACATTTCCTACGTTTGTACCAGCGGCACCTCCGCGGTCTCTCTTGAAGCCGATACAGAAGTGACTTAAACTACAGTTCATCGACTGGCCACTAGAGACCGGCTCCAGAAGAGCAGAATCTCATTGAGCTCATGTTAAAATGCCCAACTTTACAGCAGAATAAAACATGTTTACAGTCTGGGACAAACTGTGGTTTTAGTCTATCGGCTAATTTTGCCCTTCATGATGACTGTGGGGGGGATTTGTTTATAACTCATTAGTTTACATTATATTAAGCCTTACATTTCTGCATAATTAAGGGCGTGGCCTCCTTGAGTGGCAGGTGGTTAGCCATTTATCTGTTGTTTGTTAGTAATTGCTTCACCTCAGCTCCACCCACATCCCACCTCTTTGCCCATTTTCTGTTATCCGTATCTCTATCTCGTGAACACCTTTACACAATCACACATTAAAAAGTGGTACAAAAATATTTTAAATTCTGGATATAAAGTCGACCTGAGAAGCGGGCATGCGAGGCCCTGTGCGACGTGATATGCATGGCCCAGGGGTATATTATCGGGGCCAGTTGCTGTAGTGACGAGAAATGTGTTGTTTATGTGAATATTAAAAAAATGAAATAAAAAAATCTCATAGCCTATTCATTTTAACAGCATTGAGTTAAGTTAAACTGTGACTGAACTGCGCAGTGTGCCCATTTGAAGCTTAAATTATGTTCTAAATTTTCTTACACAGAACAACCTCCTGGACAACAACCAATCTGGATTCAAAGCGGCCACTCAGCTCTGAGACTGCCCTGCTCTCGGTTACTGAAGCACTGAGACAGGCAAAAGCAGCTTCCAAATCCTCAGTACTCATCCTGCTGGATCTGTCTGCTGCTTTTGACACAGTTAACCACCAAATCCTCCTGTCAACTCTCATGAAGATGGGCATCTCAGGAACTGCTCTCCAGTGGTTCAAGTCTTACCTCTCAGGTAAGACTTGAGGGGTGAGGGAGGGGTGAAGTGTTTAAGTCACATCATATAGCCACTGGAGTTCCTCAGGGCTCAGTGCTTGGACCACTTCTCTTCTCCATATACATGTCATCTCTAGGATCTGTCATCCAGAAACATGGCTTTTCCTATCACTGCTATGCTGATGACACTCAACTCTACTTCTCATTTCAACCAGATGATCCCACAGTTGGGGTTCGGATCGCTGCCTGCCTGACAGACATTTCTGCCTGGATGAAGGAACAACACCTTCAACTCAATCTGGCAAAGACAGAACTGCTTGTGGTCTCAGCCAACCCAGCACTTCAACATACTCTCTCCATTCAGCTCGGTTCATCAACCATAACTCCGTCCGGGACAGCCAGGAACCTTGGAGTTGTGATTGATGATCAGCTAAATTCACTGACCACATTACTGCAACAACCCGGTCCTGCAGATTTGCGCTATACAACATTAGGAAGATTAGACCCTTCCTATCAGAGCAGGCCACTCAACTCCTGGTCCAAGCTCTTGTACTCTCCAGACTGGACTACTGTAATTCTCTTCTAGCGGGCCTTCCAGCATCCACTGTTAAACCCTTGCAGCTGATCCAGAGCAGCGGCGAGTGGTCTTCAACGAGCGAAGAGAGCACACGTCACGCCTCTCTTCATCAGTCTGCACTGGCTGCCGATAGCAGCGCGAAACACATTCAAGGCTCTGGTGCTCGCGTACAAAGCAACCGTGGGTCTGCACCAGTATACCTAAACTCGCTTGTTCAGACTTACACACCCTCCAGAAGCTTGCGTTCGCAAGTGAAGCAGCGCCTAGTGGTGCCATCTCAAAGAGGCATGAAATCCCTCACTAGGACCTTTTCCTGGACCGTTCTCACCTGGTGGAATGACCTGCCTGTCTCAGTTCGAGCAGCCGAGTCTGTAGCCATTTTCAAAAACATCTCAAGACACTTCTTTTCCAGCAGCACTTGACCAATAAAGAATAGCAATTAACACTCTATTCGTTTCTGTTTGTTATTTAAAAAAAAAAAAAAAAAAAAAAACCTGTCCTATGTGTTTTGTGTTTCGTGAGACTTGTTACAGCGCTTGCATATTGTTGCCCTTGACTGGTGATTGCTTCTATTACTCTCATTTGTAAGTCGCTTTGGATAAAAGCGTCTGCTAAATGACTAAATGTAAATGTAATGTAAATTATGAATGGGTCAAAAGCGTTTGCCAAACGACCTGTATCCACTTGAGTTAGTTTGGACTGCTTTCTCAGTAGCCGCGTTTTCATTATATTTGCTTTTGCGTTATTCTAGACTACTGAATGTCGATAAAAACTAGGCTACTGGGAAAGCGGCGCGTTTCCATTAACCGATGTTTTTGCGCGGTGCCGTCGCTGGCCGTTGTGATGCCTTAAGCGCGATCACTTGCTGATGGTGAATGACCATCACTTGGTGCTGAGATAATGTTTTTGTGGTGCCCCCCGGAGGAATTGGTGCCCTACGCGCAGCGCGTGATGAGCGTTATGGGAGCGGCGGGACTGGTTAGGCGACTAAAATGTTTTTTTCCACTCGTGATAAGTCATTCCAAAAATGATGCCATGCACGTAAGTTGGAAGTAGGTTTATGTATATCCCAGCCACCCAAATAGCCATTATTTTTAATGAAAGGAGACAGGCGTGTTATTCAAGCAATAATTCAAATTAAAAAGCAAAATGTTTGAATTTGCATGGTGGTAAGGTTTTTTTAACCATTTCGTTATTTTGGCCTTGAATTTCGCGTTTGTTAGAAATATGAACCAAATTTAGAAAATCTTTTGAAATTAAAAACTTTGCGTTTAATAACTAAAATATTTTTGTAATATAAAAGTTTGGAGCACGCAACATAATCTGTTCCTGAATTAACTGACTTGTTATTGTGAGTGTAGGCCTACACAAATAAAAGTAAACAGATTATAGTTTATAATTATGTCTTGCACTTTTCTGTATGGCTTAAAATGATGGAGTATTGTGAGTTATATCCGCTGTCAACAAATGTCAATCAGAAGCACCGGCGACCGTCGTACGTATTTAGTTAGGCTATGTTTAAATATTGGCCTATAATATTACTTTTAAATGTCATATGTTGATTATGAAAAGTGAGCAGGATGTGCAAGATAGGCCTTGGCTATACAAAAGATGCGCATGTCTGGAGACATGGAGTGGGGTTCGGTCAGACATGATTTATTCGTTCCGTTTTTCAATGAGTGCGGATCTCTAGTGTAGCCTATTTACTTGAATGTCTTAGGTAGTCTAATATCTATAGTTTCAGAGGCAGCTAAAATCAGAATTGAAATGGCCTGAATAAAGCTCGAGTCTGACGTGCGATTGCAGCTAAGTGACATATATCGCGTGAATCGCTGTCACATGCGCAGTCTCGAATAAGAAAAATATAGTATAATATAGCATAATACAATTCTAACAAGCAGAATAATACAGCATCACGGTGCACATTTTAGCTAGCCTATGTCTTTTAACTATTACAGTATTTTGAAGGACATAAACTTTAAATAGCTTTTACATCAAGTCAGCTGTCACTATTTTTGTGAGGCGAGAGGCCCTGTGCGGTCGCACACTTGGCACAGCCCTTGCAGTACTGCCTACTGATTATCAGTTTGTGGCATGTTTAGACCTTGTGTGTCGCACAACACATGTTGCACTTGGCAATGACGGGGATTGATATGGTAGTGGACCATGATGGTCAGAAGAAGTGAAGGGTAATTGCAGTTCGCACTCTGTGTAGAAGTATGGTATTTGGGGTCAAATGCACCATATTTAACATAATAATAAACAGTTGACTTTTCCATTTGTTGACATGGTTGGATTCAGATAGTGAATATAATGTTGGATGCCCAGATAATCACCATATAAAAAAATAATAATTATATAACAAATGTTAATGTTACTACTGTAAATTTATAGGTTATTAAATTATTTTGGGATCTCATTGAATACTTTCAGAATTTTTCCTTTTAAAAATAATTTTGTTCAGGCTATATTTTTATTTAAACATTTTAATGACAGTATTGAACAAAAATAAATTATTTTGCCCGGTGTGTCCTCCCTCGCCACCTCTTACATTTATCAAATTTTAGACACTAAATCTGTTTCTCCATAAATGTTCAGTACAAACACACGCTCTGGGAATGGTCAAAGGCTTTTATTCTTTAAGTGTGCTTTATCCCGTTGTACCCCACCAGCTCGTCGTGATGTTATCGCGTACGGGAGGCGTTTATGAACAAATAAAAGTCATTTACGAGTTACAAATGTATAAGATTCAGAAGTGTCGCCATACCGTTGGCTGTGCAGTCTCGATGGATGGTTCAAACAGGTTAATATCTGCAGGTTATGCTCAGGTTAGTGTGATCAGATTCACAGCACGGAGGATAAAATGGTTCACAGCGGCTTCATCAAAATGGCGTCGGTACTTTCACTTTCGATTGACCCGCCCACCTCGGATCGCCACGGCTCGATGTTCATCAAGTGGATCTTTTATTTATTTTTAATGCCTTCTTTTTTTACGACCACAGAAGAGAGTGTGAGATTATTATTGTCTTGAGTGTTATTTATTGTGTGTGTGTGGGGGCAATATCAAAACAAAGAAGAAAAAACACGGAACAGATGTCGCTCACTTGTTTCTTTACTACAGCTTTTATCACCCTGAAGCAAACTGTTGTTGTCTTGTCTAATGGTGAAGGAATCACATCTTGAGGTCTGAACAATCATCTTCAACCGAGTACAACCTTTGATTTTTGATTATTCACTGTTTAGTCTAACTTAACCCGTGTCCTCATCACAACTCATGTTTATTCGTGTTTATTTCAAGTGGATATTGTGGCATATCACACGTCTTCTTCATAAATGCAGAAATCTACATCAACCCAGAATACACAAGACATTCATCAGCTGATCAATTATAGAAATGTAAAAACATATTGATAATAATCTTTAATCTTTGGCCTCACACATACAGGTTCAAATGAGGCCCTTTATCATTAAACCTGTGATCAGTCACTAGAAGTGATTTCATGTAACTGTGTTGATCTATAAGTGATAAAATTGACCCACAAAAATAAACATCTGTATAGTTTTAATAAAATATATATTTAGTCTGCAATCATACACTAAGGGAGTAGTGAAAAGCACATTTGTCTTAAAGTGTGCCTTTAGGATATATTCACAATCATTTCTGCCATCTCTTGTATTCAGTACATTTCCATTCTGAGGTCTTCTCTGTTCTGGGTGGAGCCGAAGAGTTTATAATCTGTGATGGGTTATAAGAGAAACTAAACTGCACACAGCTCAAGTCTGAAGATCAGCAACACAGTGAGTATTTTAGATCTTTATACTCAATTATAAAAATGATATATTCTAATAGCAGAGCATGGCTGTTAGACTTCATTATATCTCTAGTTAGTGTGTTAGGGATATATAACACACAGACACAGTGAATGCCACATATGCTGCAGTTTAACTAAATCTAGTAGCTGCGCATGAAGGGAATTTCAAGAATTTATGAAAGCGAAAGAATGTGATTCTTCTGGAACCAGAGTAGAAACTGACTGCACAAAATCTGTCAATACAGTGTTTTACTGTGTGAGTCACTTTAGCAGATGATGATTATTTTATTATTATTATTTAGTTTGTTTTTAAGAAATTGTGTGGTTAGTTTGAAAAGAATGGGATGAAATCAAAGAGGAACTTAAGGCAGTTAAAACTGTTTTACATGTTTCTGTTCACTGGATAAGTGGTAAGTTATAATAAAGATTTGCTGTTTTTACAGGTCTCGCAGCTCAGCTACGAACAGAACGACAGCGGACAATGGTATGAAAAACATTAATTTAGTCATTTTTCATCTACAATCATAGACACATCTGTTCATTTGATGTATTTTAGGATTATTTTACCTTGTTATGAATGTGTCTGATAATCTCACACAGGCTGAAAACCTGCGTCACAGGAGGAATAATGCAGGTATAACGCCTTGTATTGACCACAGACACACACACACACACAAACACACACACCACAGACACAATCAAACATGGTGTGTATAAATAATATGCAGATTGATGTTCTGAACATGTTCCCTCTTCCTGTTGAAACACTGTAGAAGCGCCACTGCAGAACAATGGCAACATTAATATCGTCCTCTTGGGGAAAACCGAGTTGGGAAAAGTTCCTCAGGAAACACCATCCTGGGAGAGAACAGATTCCCAACTGGACGGAGTCTGTCATCTGTCACATGTAAATCTAGTGTTGAGAGAGCACAGATTAATGGCAGATCTGTGTCTGTCATCGACACTCCTGGGTTTTGATACTAACCTTGAAAAAGATCCATTGTCCGAGGAGTTTGCGAGCGTGTATCTCTCTGCTCCGGGAGTTCATGCCTTTTTATTCGTTGTGCCGTTCGGCAGGTTCACAAAGCAGGAGGAAGAGATACTGACAAGAGTTCAGAAGGTTTTTGGTAAAGATGTGCTGAAGCATGTCATCATCCTCTTCACATACGGGGACGAGTGTATCAGAGAGAGAATGCAGGAAGAGATTGATGGGAATGCAGTGGTCAGGAGAGTCGTAGAGAAATGTCATGATTATCATGTGCTTAACAACAGAGATCTGACCGACAGACAGCAGGTCCGTGAGCTACTGATGAAGATTGACTCAATGATAGTGTGGAATCATGGATACTACACCAATGAGATGTACAAATTAGCACAAATGTGGCCATGGGAAAAATTCTGGAAATTTGTTCAGTCTGTTTGTAAGGCTATAGTTGCATTTTTCCAGAACCAGCATAACAGTTTTGATAATAGCTCGATACAAAGACTGGCGCAATACACAAGACTCCCATCAAACTAAGAAGCATTAAATCTGATTAAATATAACCTAAATGTGCGACCGCCTGCTCTGTTGATGGGATTTTGTGTGTTGGATCAAAATGAAAAATGAATGAATTGATGTGATTGACAGTCTCTGTGTGTCATTATATTTTAGCTACATTTTACTTCATGATTGAAAAGGATGACTGTTAAATGTTAAAACAGATCATATTTGTCCTCAAACAGTACACTTCCTATCGTGTATGTTTGATTCATGAAGAAGAGTCTTGTGTAAATAGATCCTTTCTAATACAAAATATTGAGACTTGCATGTCATGCCTTATGCATATCCATTGACAGCATCTTTCTGCTCATTTGCTTTATCCACAGTATATCTCAACTCTTTATAGTTTGCCTATTTGACATTTCACCGTAAGAACAGTCACAGATCCTCTGCTCTGTTCTGATGTGGTTTAATGCTGTTGCTTATAGTTTTTTTTGCTCAGTGGTTTTCAAGTGGAAACTTTCCTTATAACCTGACATATTATTCAGTGTAATCTTCGTACGTGTAAATGTTTATGGAAAGATAATAAACTCTGACAAGACCTTATTGTCATGTTGCTTTATTTGAACCTACACTTTTCACTCAAATGACAAGCAAAACACTTTTAAAGTAGAAAAACTGAAACCGTCTTTTTATTGTAAGACTCAAGCAACATTTAAAGCAATTATTACAACTTTGGGGATAAATACAGTATACAATCACTCTAAAAATACGAATCCAGTAACCAGTAAACCAGTAAAACATGTACAAATTCATTATAAGCCATTGTTATATGATTAGTAACAATGATATTGCTCCTGGTGCTTAAATGAACAAAACATTTGACCTGTAATTTGATGTTATGATGTTTTTCACCAACATGCTGTCTAATATTTAACATTGCAGATTTCACCACCTGTTGTGTAAGGTAGTGATTTTGTTTGCTTTTTGATGTGAAAGGCGATATAGAGATCGACCAACCGTATACAGAAGATGCTATCACGTGTTTTCCTGTTTTTCTAGCGATCGCATTTGAGGAAGTGGCTCGCCATATCACCATGGCGTCCTCGAGCGCCACTAAAGAGACAAAAGGTACCTTTCTGTCTTTATTTTTGATCATTATGAATATACTGACAATGATTTGTGCGTAGCAATTTAAGCCACACAAGTGTAAGCCTATTTAACACAGAACGATCGTACCGTTTTACTTTCGATTTGCAATTTGCGATGCGTAAACACAACGCGCGCAGTGCAAATCATAGCTGTCAACATTGAACATTGAAAATAGGGGAGATTTCCCGGAATTCATCCCCAAAATAAGGGATTTTTTTTTTTTTACACGATTCTTACACACAAACTTAAAAAAAAAGCACTAATCATTTACAGTCTAAATAGTTTATAACTAACGCTACACAATACATGTTAAGTAATGACAGACCTATGGATATGTTTACAGTGCTTTATTTATGAACAAAGTAAACATTACTTACACATAGCCTATTAATTTGCTAGAAAGTGTTTTAGCTTAATGTTGGGGGTAAGAAAGAAAGCGAGACAGACATACAGAAATAATGTGTAAGACACAATATTTGGTGTCAGCTTCAGAGAAGAGGCACAGTTCACGCATGATGATAAAGATGTTGCGCTTGTGTTTCAGTGATTTGTCGTGATGCAAAAGCGTCGTTTTCCCTCCATGACCCATAGCTGTCAACATTGAAAATAGGGAGATTTCCCGAATCCATCCCCAAAATAAGGGATTGTTGTTTTTTGATTCTTACCCACAAACTTTAGAAAAAGCACTAATCATTAACAGTCAGTTTATAACTAACGCTACACAGTATGTTAAAGAATGACAGGCCAATGGATATGTTTAAAGTGCTTTATTTATGAACAAAGTAAACATTATACTTACACATATTCATTTTCTACATGTTTTAGCTTAATGTTGGGGACAGAATAAGAGAGAAACAGAGCGAAAGAGACAGACATACAGAAATTATGTGTGTAAGACTAAATGTGGTCAGCTTCAGACAAGGCACGGTTCACCACATATGATGATAAAGATGTTGTGTGCCTAGCTGACTCACTCACGCTTGTGTTTCAGTGATTTGTCGAGATGTGAAACTTCGCTTTATCCCTCCATGACCAACACTGACCAACATTACAACGACAAATTTTGCAGAAAGCATAATTTGGACCTAACGTTGCATGGCTGCTTGTCAGGTACTTAGTGGAATGTGGTCTCCCATTTAGTCAAATATCGGCATTATGCCCTCGGTTTTGGTTGGTGGTTAATTCTGTGATTTTGGCCGTCGGCATACTGATCCATCATCACACATCACACTCATCTACTCTAATCTCCTTGAAGTTCACTTCCCGCTACTTTTTCCAACTTCCTCCCGAGTCCGACCGCGCTACTTCTTGATGGTAGCCTAAGTTACTGCCTCTAGACTGCCACCTGCTTGACTGGAGGCCAATCAACAAGTGCAAGCCACTTCACAGACACAGATAGTTGCGTGTTCTGAGTTACCACAATCAGAGTGTAAAAATACGGGATATTTTACGGGCCAAATACTGGAGGCTGGGTTTGAAATGGCGGGTGCGCAGAGGCACCTTATGGACAGCAGAGGGAGCTCCCAGTGCTAAGGAGCACACTGACAGAGCGTCCTCTTCAGAGTTTGTGGTTCTCTGCGTGCTCTGCCATCTCAGTCAGTATCTTTTTTTTTTTTTGCGTTGCGTTATATATATGATTACAGCCGCTCACTCGCTCCGTTTGGTTTCATTACAGTGTGCTCCTGAGCACTCCAGTATTTGGGCCACGCCTCCTAATTTGCATACACTCCCCAATCCTCAATCCTCAATCCTCAAATGCCCAATCCTAAATCCCCAAATCCCCAATCCTCAATCCTAAATGGCTAAATGATTAAATGCCCAATCCTAAATACCAAATGCCCAATCCTAAATCCCCAAATGCCCAATCCTAAATCCTAAATGGCTAAATGACCAAACGCCCAACCCTAAATACCAAATGCCCAATCCTAAATACCAAATGCCCAATCCTAAATACCAAATGCCCAATCCTAAATACCAAATGCCCAATCCTAAATCCCCAAATGCCCAATCCTAAATCCCCAAATGCCCAATCCTAAATCCCCAAATGCCCAATCCTAAATCCCCAAATGCCCAATCCTAAATCCTAAATGGCTAAATGACCAAAACGCCCAACTCTAAATACCAAATGCCCAATCCTAAATACCAAATTAATTTTCGACTTGGACTTTAAGTTTCAATTTAGATTTTTAGTTTTGGTTTAAGACTTTTAGTTTATAATCTGACCCAAAATGACAGACAAGCCTGCTAAAATGTCAGAGGAACGAGCTAAACTTCTTGCTTCAATGAAGTAAATAAAGACTGAATAAAGTCTGAAAGAGAGGCAGTTTAAACAGAAGTTGTCTGTGGGATTGACCTGTTATGAGCTGATCTAGAGTCCATGAAAAAACTGAAATGGAAGAAGGCCTCCACGCATGCTGTGACATAACAGGACCACACAAATCTGTGCGCAATATAGAATCAGAGATTGCTAACCTACTGGAAACATGTCTTGACATGGAGGGACGTAACATTTGGATAATGGCAGTGGCAGAAACACAACTACCCCTGCGTCTGTCTCTAAACTGCCTAAGGAAGTATTGTGAAAATAGTATAAACGTTTGATACAATGCAACTGTGACTTTCGCCCACAGGCTTCAATCATCTTCGGTTTTTAGCCCTTGGTTGTAAAAAGTTTGGAACTCTTTTTGAAGTTTTTGTGATTAATAGCACCGGTTAATTTTTCTCTTTTTGTAAATTATGCTGTTATAATAATGTTATTTTTAATCCTTTGTAATTAGTGTTTGGAACACTATATGTTGTACTGCACCAAAAAAAACGTACATGCATTAATCCAACATTTCTTTGCAATGTTTATTTGCCAGAAACAGAGCATGCGAGCAACAGAGCATTAATCCGGGTTATCATCATGCTAGACGCGTTTTAACCCGGTTATCATCATGCTAGACGCCGTTTTTAACCCGGTTATCATCATGCTGACGCCGCGTTTTAACCCGGGTTATCATCATGCTAGGCGTCGTTTTTAACCCCGGGTTATCATCATGCTGACGCCGTTTTAACCCGGGTTATCATCATGCTGGGCGCCGTTTTTAACCCGGGTTATCATCATGCTAGACGCCGTTTTTAACCCGGGTTATCATCATGCTGGGCGCCCGTTTTAACTCCGGGTTATCATCATGCTGGGCGCGTTTTTCACCCCGGGTAAAGGAACATTTCACACTTGTAATTTAGATGTGGGGTTAGCACGCTTTTAGGCGTGGTTATGCCATTTTGCAAGATGCAATTCATAAAATATATTTTTTGATAGACTTTTACTGGCAACAGGTGTTTAATATAGTATGCCAGTTATTTTTGCAAATGTTAGTTAACATTAATATATTAACAAAAATTATCTAACCATGAGCAGTAGATGTGTTACTGTATTTGTTCATCTTTGTTAACGTTAGTTAATAAAAATCCAGTTTGTTCATGTTAGTTCACAGTGCATTAACTGATGTTGACAAGATTATAATAATGTATTTGTAAATGTTGAAATGTACATTAACAAATATAAATAAATGCTTTATAAGTGCAGTTCATTATTATGAAGAAAATTATTATTATTTGTGAAGTTGCTGTCAAATACTTGTATGTGCGTGTATATGAAGATGTACATTTATGTGGATTTTTTTACCAAAATAAATAATATATATATATATATATATATATATATATATATATATATATATATATATATATATATATATATATATATGTCTTGAAATATATGAGAACGTTTGATTTAGTCACAGTTTCCATTACAGCAGTGGGAATCATAAATCAAATTTGTTTTATTACTTCATATTATAACATAAAACAATATTTTACAACTGACATTTACATCAGACAACACCTTTATTCCTGGAGTGACAACAAATATGACTGCTAAGTTTCAAATTTTAAAAAGTTTGGTTTTAGTTTGCTATTTGATGCTATAAAAATAGGGGTGTAACATCATGATCGACAGCTGTCCTTGGCTGCATCCAAATCTAAAAATGCTGTTTTCAGAGGACACATGGCAAGAAGGCATCAAGGCATCTAGCTGCTTAAATGCTCTCCATGCCAATTACTGCAATCAGACACAGGTGGATCATTTCCGATGGCTTTTGGGTACTAACAACTGCATTGTATCTTGTTTTGACTGGTCGCCTTGGGTCACCCGATACAAGCGATCTTTCATCACGCGAAATATGGATAGGAAAGCGGTTGGGCAGGGTGGACGAGGTGGCCGTCGATGGAACGGACTCGCGCGAACGCTGCTTTTTGAGCGTCTCATCCAGGGACTGCTCCTGGGGAAAGTCATCGCGGTCTGAGAAGATGGGAGTTCTCATCGCGCTCTGTTCCCCGAACCAGTCCCGGTGGTCCCGAATCCACCTCACCCGCCTGAGACACCGCTACCTTCCTATTTAGTTTCTTTCCCAAAGAGGCATCCGCACACAAGCACCGTAATAATTTATTAAACGCGGGCCAATTGGTTCCCAGAATTAGCGGATGCCGGAGATGCGGGTTAACTGCCACCTCCACACTATGCTTTTGTCCCTGAATTGAATATCCACGCCAACAACGGATAGTTCACCACTTCTCCGTGCACACACCTCACCTTAACCATGTGGCTGTTATCCAATGCCTTAGGTGGAATCAGGCTTTGATGTATTGAGGTCTGGTTACAACCTGAATCCAGCAAAGCCTGATATGTACCCCTTGATACTTACAGGTATCTGGTACAGGCCAGCTTGATCGAGGGCGGCTTGCGGCGCATTGGGGACCCTGACCAGTGTCCCCACCTCCATCACTGGACACCGGTCGATGAAATGCCCGGGTCCCCGCAACGCCAACAAGCCGGCCCAGGCCTCCCGCCGCCCTAGTGGCTGGTAGCGGGTCTGCGAATTGGCGTGGAGAGAGTGCCGGGGAAGATGTGGACGGAAGGGGATCCGGTTTCCCTCCCCCTCCCCTGGGCGCCAGCCTTGGTGCTGCCAGTGCCTCGGACGGCCCCCCTGTCCTCCACCGCGGCGCTGGTCTGGGCTGCCCCGCTGCTCGTGACCTGGGAAGAGGGACAGGCTTAGAAGAGGGGGGAGAGGGGAATGAGGAGAGAGAGAGAGAGAAAAGCCGCTGGAAGGGGCTCGCCGATCCCGTGGCACGCCACCATTTGGTCCTCCGCCTGCTGGATGGCCTGGTCAAGCGGCGTCGGGCGATGGCACTGGACCCATTGGGCGGTCTTCCTCGGCAGCCGCGTGACGAACTGCTCCAGTACCACGCAGTCGATGACTCCTCGGCGTTGCTTGCCGGCCATCAGCCACTTGCGCACGAGTCCCGACCCAGTACCTGCGCGCGAAGACGGAGGGCCGGCCGAACTCCTCTAGAGCCAGCGAGCGGAAGCGCTGACGATGTTGCTCGTGGGGTCCGGCCGACCCGCTGCAGGATAGCGCGCTTGAGGTCGTCGTAGACCAGGAGGTTCTGGACTGGCAGCTGTTGTGCGGCTACCTGCGCTTCTCCCGACAACAGCGGCAGGAGCCATAGACCAGTCCTCCTTGGGCCACCCCCGTGCCTCGGCGGACCTCTCGAAGAGGTTGATGAACGCCTCCGGGTCGTCCACCGGTCCCATCTTCGAGAGGGAGATGGTGGCGGCCGAACCGCAGGTAGAGTTGGGGGCGGCCCGAACCTCCCGGTCGATCCAGCTCCGGAACAGCTCGCGGTCTTCATGCTGGGCCTGGAGGAGCGCCTCAAACCTCATTTGTTGCTCCTCCCTAACGGCCCGCAGATCTTGTTGAGTTTCCTGGTGAAGACCGGCGAGCGATAGTACGATGTCCGCAAGTGGAGTGCGTGACGGAGCTTCCATGGCGGCAGTGAACTTCTTCCTTCCTAAAACACTTAATGTTTCCTCATTATAAAGACGAAAACGCTTAACAATATAGGCAAGCAGATTAAGTTATGAACACAACATTTATCTCAATATTTTTCTCCTATAGAAAACCATTATAAAATGCTTAATATGAAATATAGCGCATAAAGTGTAGCCTAGTTTTAATATAATCGTCTTACTGCATTAAGCCACATTAAGCGCTTTCTTTTATAATAGGCTGATTAGGCTCTATGGGAGAAAACGCTTTGTCCCCACATGGAAAAATACTATTGTATATTATAGTAAAATTACAATAAATTAGTAAAGGCCTACTATAGTGTTTTTGAACCATACTATGGTAACGATATTACAGTAAATTGTAGTATATTATATAGTGTTGAAGCCATTTGTGTGTAATTTTATATTTGTCCATTGGGTGGCGCTCTGGTATGAGACGTTAAGGGCAATGGAGTAATGAGACACAGGTGGGTTGGTAGTTGGGAAGCACACAGTTTTTGAACGCACAGCAGAGCGAACAGAAATGAGCATTGCAGAGTAGAGTGTAAAGTGGACTATGATTGTACAAGGTATGGACTTGTGATTTGTATTCTGAAAACTTGAATGACACAACAGGAAGCTTACTGGAAGCAATCGTTTAATCTTTGAAGCACAATAAACAAATACACCAGATGCATTTTACCTCCAGCTGCATGGACTCTGTTTGTACGCGTTCTAAACTTGCTAACTCCTACTATCAACGGGCGGCTTAATGGAAAGAGGCTACAAAAGTCAAAAACTCTGCTTCAGTAAGTGATGAGCATAGTAAGCTTTGCTTCCAATAGCCTGTGTGTAAGCTGCATGAGACCGGCACTTTGTTGACGGAAGTTTCGTTGGACAAATTCTTCGATGGACATCGCTGATTCATCGCTGGAGTAAAAGTCAACGCAGTTTTCCGGACAAAAGGACGGCGCTCGTTTGGATAAAGACTTGCTGCGCGTCAAAGACGTCCGGTTGGATTTGACACAGCGGATTCGGTTTGATTTCTTTCTACCAGCTTGTTTTCGCCGCTGGATTTGTGCTGCACGCTCATCTGGATTTTAAAGGCCCTGCTGGATCGACTGGATTATAGGTACGTTTGCTGTTGCAACATCAAAATGGCCATATGATATTATGTGTGCACACAAGCGTAATTCCAATGCATTGGTTGACAAAGACTGACGGACGTTGCTTCTGTATGACTTGTATGTTGGCTCACAATTGTTTGTATAATGGAAAATGAAAAGTGTATGAATACTGAAGGGGTTACTGAGTCAAATCAAAGCCTGCCTAATGTTGGAAATGAGTCTGAAAGAGAGAAAAGACCTGTTAAATTAACATCTAAAGCTTTAATGGAAAAACTTGACACGTTGCAAAAATTAAGAAAGGCTAAGTTAAATAAGGCTCAGAAACAACTTGAAACTATTAGCAGGTTAATTCATGATGATGAACATGAACCTGAGGTACGTTTGTCCTTTGAAGATTTTAATAGGTTATGTGCAGAAGCTAAAGAAGCACATGAGGCATTGTTGGTTCTGTTACCTGTGGATGAAGCTGAAAACACGAAATATGGTTTAAAGCAAAGATGATAGCAAATAATGAGTTAACTGAACGTGTGAATAAATGGTTATTAGGCACCGCAAAAGGTCAGAAAGGCTCTCAAGTGAGTGGCGTAAATAGTGACATTGGTCCTGGAGACAGCGCCTCAAATGCGTCATGCTACCTCCAAACGTAGCAAACACAGCTCACGCAGCGCTAGGAGTTCATCGATATCATCAGCATGCATTCAGGTGGAGGCCGAGAAGGCGCACTTATGGCACAGGCTGCCGCATTGAAAGCCAGACATGCCATTGAAGCTCAGGAGGAGGAATTGAGACGGAAAAAGGAACAATTGGCATTGGATGCTCAAATAGCAGCTTCAACTGCAAAGATCGCTGTGTTACAGAAGTCTGACCATCAAAGTAAATGTTCACACAGTTCAAGTTTAAAGTCAATGCAGAGTGAAAAAAGGGTGATGAATGCAACTGATAAGCTGAATCCTGATTCTGTTCGAAGTAAATGTTTGAACCCCAATGCTAATGCATATGTACCAGTGAATACAGCTGGGGCAGTTGGTGTCTCTGCTTCACAATCAGTAAAAGAGTGTCAGAGGAAAGGATTGTGGAGACCACAAACATCCCACACATTTGAAGGACCTGATTTCCATTATTCTGCTCAAATGCAACAGGACAATATGGAGTTTCATCAGTCACCACATGTTCTTCCTCCTCGTGGTGATCCACTGTTGAAAGTTTTGAAAAAGCAAGAGGAACTAACAAATCATCTTATTCAACAGCAAGCAAATCCCCGCATCTTACAAAAAAGGGAGATACCAGTCTTTGATGGTGACCCACTGCAGTACATGTCATTCATCAGAGCATTTGAACAGGGAATTGAGGAGAAAACTATCAACGAAAGGGATCGTTTGTATTTTCTCGAACAGTTTACAAGGGGACAACCTAAAGACCTGGTCCGCAGTTGCCAACATATGGCCCCAGACAGAGGTTATACATTGGCTAAAGGATTACTACAGGAACATTTTGGTAACGAGTCTAAGATATCTACTGCATATTTGGAAAAGGCTTTGGGCTGGCCTGCTTTAAGGGCTGAAGACGTGCAGGGTTTACAGGCTTATGCATTGTTTCTGCGTACATGCTGTAATACAACGGATGAACTTTCATATATGCAAGAACTCAACATGCCTAGCAACATGAAAAGCATTGTAACAAAGTTGCCTTACAAGCTGAGAGAGCAATGGCGGGCCAAGGCGTGTGAGATCATGGAATCCAGTCAAGGCAGAGCAAGGTTCTCTCACATTGTCCAGTTTGTTGAAAGACAAGTCAGGATGGCATCTGATCCTGTCTTTGGAGATATCCAGGACAAGCATGGCACAAGTAAGTCCAGGAGTCAAGCACACAAACCATTTAGAGGGAATAGCTTTGCCACCGATGTTGATGTTCCAACAAAAAAGACTAGCATTGTGTCGTCACAACAAGGATGTTGCTCTGTATCCAAGTCTAACGGAAGTTGTTTGTTCTGTTCAAATCAACATCCATTAGACAGATGTTTTTCTTTGAAGAAGAGGACTCGGAGAGACAAGATTGATTTCCTGAAAACCAAAGGAATTTGTTTTGGTTGTTTACAGATTGGACATTTGAGTAAAGAGTGTGATAAGCGTTTGATTTGTGATGTTTGCAAAGGAACTCATCCAACTGTCCTGCACATATATCGCAAGGAGGAACCAAAGGTGTCTGCTCAAACTTGTGGTCATACAGGGGCCGGTAGGGAGAGGAGTTTGATGCCAATCATACCAGTGCAAGTGAAGGCTATTAAGGGTAACAGGGTGGTGCAGACATATGCTTTTCTGGATCCGGGAAGTTCAGCTACCTTTGTTCGGAGCATTTAATGAAAGAGCTGAATATGAACGGAAAGAGGGTAAATATTCTTCTTCGTACCATAAGTCAGGAAAAGTCTGTGTCCTGCAATGTTCTTGACGGACTTGAAGTCAGTGGTGTAAGTTCCGACCAGTTCTTCCCTCTTCCTGCTGTATATACACAGCAGAAGATGCCTGTTAACTTTGAGAACATCATTAGTCAGAGGAGTTATCCAAGTGGTCATACCTAGACAAGGTTAAGATACCATACATTCAAGCAGGTGTTGATTTGTTGATTGGAACTAATGCAGCTAATGTGATTGAGCCATATGAAATAATAATGGCAATGGGCCATTCGCCATTAAAACCCTATTGGGATGGGTCGTTAATGGGACATTGGAAGGACACAGTGACCACAAGAATGAAGCTGGGCTTTCTGCTGTTACGGTTAATAGGATTTCTGTTGTTAAATTGGAGGAGCTGCTCAACAATCATTTCAATCATGATTTCAGCGAAATAACTGCTGATGAAAGAGAAATGTCAAGAGAGGATCTTCGGTTCATGGACATAATGAACAGTACAGTCACGATTGGGACGGACATTACAGCCTAAAATTACCATTCAAGACTGGCGATGTCATGTTACCTGACAACTTCTGTGTTGCTAAGCAACGATTAAATGGCCTGAAAAGGAAATTGGAAAGAAACCAAGGGTTTCTTGTGCAGTACATTAATTTTCTTTCTGATGTTGTAAACAAAGGTTATGCTGAGAAGGTACCAGCTCACCAACTAGATCGTGTGGATGGCAAAGTTTGGTACATTCCTCATCACGGGTATTTCATCCTAGGAAGGGTTCCTTGAGAGTTGTGTTCGACTGTGGAGCAAAATATAAAGGAACATCACTTAATAGTCAATTGTTGCAAGGCCCTAACCTTACTAATTCTTTGATAGGTGTACTGATGAGATTCAGGCAAGAACCAGTAGCATTCATGGCTGACATTGAAGCAATGTACCATCAAGCCAAAGTGGCTGAGGAAGATGTAGATTTTCTTCGTTTCTTGTGGTGGCCTGATGGAGAATTGAATAGAGAACCCATTGTATTCAGGATGACAGTCCATCTTTTTGGAGCTGTGTCTTCTCCAAGCTGCGCTTGTTATGCTTTGAAACAGACCGCAAAGGACAATCAAGCGCACTTTCCAGCAGAGGTAATTGATACCATCAACAACAACTTTTATGTAGATGATTGTCTGAAGAGTGTCTCTTCTGTGGAAGTGGCCATTTCTATGGTTAAGGATCTCATGTTACTTTGTCAAAGGGGAGGTTTCCATTTGACAAAATGGATCAGCAATGGTCGTAAAGTTTTGCAGTCAGTTTCTGAAGAACACAGAGCGAAGGATATACAGCAGCTTGATTTGGATCGAGACAAATTGCCTGTTGAAAGAGCTTTAGGTCTTCAGTGGAGTGTGGAAGCTGACACTTTTCAGTTCAAGATTTCCTTGAAAAAGCAACCATGCACTAGGAGAGGCATTCTGTCTGTGGTAAGCTCTGTCTATGATCCTTTAGGGTTTCTAGCACCGCTTATTCTGCCTGCTAAAGTGCTGTTGCAGGAGTTGTGTAGACAGAACTTGGGCTGGGATGACGCCATACCATCAATCTTCCAGAATCAATGGAACCATTGGCTTTTCGAGTTGGACAGAGTTGCAGAGTTCCAGGTGAGCAGATGTTTTAAACGTATGGATTTTGGACTGCCCACTCTTGTTTGTTTACATCACTTTGCTGATGCTTGTGAAACTGGATATGGCACAGTTTCCTATCTTAGGATGCAGAACAGTGCAAACAAGGTACATGTGGCTTTCTTGCTGGGCAAGGCTAGAGTAACACAGTTGAAGCCAGTGACCATACCTCGTTTGGAGCTTACAGCGGCTGTTCTGGCTGTAAAGGTTGACATCATGCTAAAGAAGGAGCTGCAACTCTCATTGGAAGATTCTGTCTTTTGGACCGACAGTACAACTGTCCTTAGTTACATTAAGAACGAGGACAAGCGGTTTAAAACATTTGTCGCTAATAGAGTGTCTTATATAAGAGACGCAACACAACCTCAACAGTGGAGATATGTTCCCAGTAAAGAAAATCCAGCAGATGATGCATCTCGTGGACTGAAAGCGGAACATTTTTTGAGTAATAGGCGATGGATCGACGGTCCCAGTTTCCTCTGGAGGTCGAGTGACGCACTGTTCTCCACAGATGATCTGGTTCTGACTGATGACCCAGAGATTAAAAGGGAGTTAAAGGTCAATGCTGTAGTTTTGCAGAATGGACAAGATGCCACATGTAGGCTTATCCATTATTTCTCAGAATGGAAACGTCTGAAAGTTGCAGTGGCCTGGTATTTGAAACTGCAGAAACTTCTGATGGAACTGAGTTGCAAACGAAAGGAACTGGGTTTGGAGCAGACTGACAGCGTTGCCGTAGATGCAAAATTGCAGGAATTTAAAGCATCTCTGAGCAGACAGAACTTGACTGTGGAGGATCTGTCTAAGGCTGAGATTGGCATTATTCGTTTCAGTCAACAGGAACAATTCCAAGAGGAAATTGCTGAGCTTAAGGATGGAAAAACGGAGGTTAAACAAAACAGTACTGTCTATAGCTTGGATCCTGTGTTTCGTGATGGACTGTTGCTAGTAGGAGGACGACTTGCCAAGTCAGCTATGCCAATTGAAACGAAACATCCTATCTTGTTATCTAAAAATCAGCATGTGTCACATCTCATACTTGAGACATTCACGAACAGTTGGGTCATGGTGGCAGAAATCAGATGCTTTCCAAACTCCGGTATAAGTATTGGATTACGAATGCCAATTCTGTTGCAAGAAAGATAATTTCCAAGTGTGTCATCTGTAGACGGTATAAGGGAAGTTAGGAGAACAGAAGATGGCGGACCTTCCAGTAGAAAGGATTACCCTGACCTACCACCTTTACTAATGTTGGAGTGGATTTTTGGGCCCATCGAAGTAAAGAGAGGACGGAGTAAAGCAAAGCGTTATGGAGTGATTTTCACTTGTATGGCTAGCAGAGCAGTCCATTTGGAAATGGCGTACTCCTTGGATACCGATTCTTGCATTAATGCCTTACGAGATTTGTATGTCGTGGTCGGGTATCTCACATGAGGTCGGATAATGGGACAAATTTCATCAGCGCTGAGCGGGAGTTAAAGGAGGCTCTCACTGCATTAAACAATGAAAGGATTCAGAGCTCTTTACTGCAGAAGGGGTTCAGTGGAGCTTCAATCCTCCTACAGGCTCTCATTTTGGAGGTGTATGGGAGCGTGTAATTCGAATGGTGAGACAAATTCTTTGTGCAGTCCTTCGACAACAAACATTGGACGACGAAGCACTGCAAACTGTCTTGTGTGAAGCAGAAGCCATTTTGAATGATCGACCTATCTCTAAACTATCCAATGATCCTAATGATTTGGAAGCCCTCACGCCAAATCACATTCTGCTTATGAGAGGAAATCCTGCATTGCCGACTGGTTTGTTTGAAAGATCTGATCTGTATGCCAAACGTAGATGGAGACAAGTGCAATATATTTCTGATCTCTTCTGGAAGAGATGGGTACGAGAATACCTACCCTTGTTGCAAAAACGACAAAAGTGGAGCAAGGAACGTAGAAGTTTTGCCTTCGGAGACATTGTGATTATTGCTGATTCTACAGCACCACGTGGTTCATGGCTACTTGGAAGAGTTGTGGAGACCTTTCCAGACAATAAAGGTTTGGTACGTTCAGTAAACGTTCAAACCAAAAGTAACATCTTGAACCGTCCAATTAGTAAGCTGTGCCTCCTATTAGAGTCAACAGACTAGATAGGGCATACAGTAGTTTAATAGGTGTTTGAATTTATTGTTTCCTATATACTTTTGGTACAAACTTTGAATGGGTATGTATGGCTTCATATTTGTATGCATTTGTAATTATTATGTCAATATGCCATAATTAATTAAGGGGCCGGTGTGTTGAAGCCATTTGTGTGTAATTTTATATTTGTCCATTGGGTGGCGCTCTGGTATGAGACGTTAAGGGCAATGGAGTAATGAGACACAGGTGGGTTGGTAGTTGGGAAGCACACAGTTTTTGACCGCACAGCAGAGCGAACAGAAATGAGCATTGCAGAGTAGAGTGTAAAGTGGACTATGATTGTACAAGGTATGGACTTGTGATTTGTATTCTGAAAACTTGAATGACACAACAGGAAGCTTACTGGAAGCAATCGTTTAATCTTTGAAGCACAATAAACAAATACACCAGATGCATTTTACCTCCAGCTGCATGGACTCTGTTTGTACGCGTTCTAAACTTGCTAACTCCTACTATCAACGGGCGGCTTAATGGAAAGACGCTACATATAGTATTTACTACACTTAATTTACTGTAGTACATTTACTATAGAATGATTCAAAAACACTATAGTATTTACTAGAGTAATTTTACTATAATATACTATAGTATTTTTCCATGTGGGGACTAAGCGTTTTCTCCCATAGAGCCTAATCAGCCTATTATAAAAAGAAAATGCTTAATGTGGCTTAATGCAGTAAGACGATGATATTAAAACTCAATGATATTGAGTAGGCTAAACTTTATGCGCTATATTTCATATTAAGTGTTTTATAGGCAGAAGAACGCTTCCGGTGCCGTTGTCTGTTTCGGCAGAATACTGCCATCTAGTGGTAGCAGGTTTTCTTAGACAGCTGTGTGTGTGGATCGTGCAAGGCCAAACTGGCGAAATGAAAGTCTCAAAATCCAAATGAATCAAATGAGATCAATGCAGAAAAGACGTCAATAAATGCACACGTCACATGATCCACAAATGCACATCTTATTTGTTGCATGTGCAAATTATGATACACTAATGCAAAATAAAACATTTGTATTCAAAAAAATGTCTCTATTTGTACAAACTGCAGCACATTCATGCAATTCTGTGTTTTGCACACACAAGTTGAAAGGCATTTGTTTGTGGATAGTGAAAAGTTCATGGATAATTGTGTGTGCATGTATTAATCATTTTGAGTCTAAAATCATCCCATACTTTTGTGTCTTATGAAGTGTCTTGCATTATATTACATTCCCCGGTATTCAAACCCATGCGATTGCCACTGTTGTGACTGTGAACTCTCTCTTCACGTGCTGTTGTGTCTGATCTGATCCGGCAGGAGGCGTGCGAGCTCTGTGAGATCTCACTGCATCCTGTGTGTTTAGAGAACTGATCTCAGAGCAGCTGCTGTCTGGACAAGAGGAGAAATGCTGAATGTGTGTTCAACTGACCTCAACTTGGAGCGCCACCTGTAGGTGTAACAATGGAATGGCATCAAGGAAACAATATTACAATAAACAGAAATCCTCTAATTAAAACTCATAACAGCACAAAACACTAAACATAGAGCATAAAAAACAGACCAGACAAACCTCAAACCTGTCACTGGTATTAAGGAAAAGAAAATTAATTTCAAATGCACTCCATTTGATGATTAAAGTGTCATTTTGGCATTTAAAATCATAAGTGTGCTAAAACATTCTCTATTGCTATCGTTAAGCCCATTTTGTTGGATCATTTAGGACAGCATGTAGACATAATAAGAAAGTGATGTCGAGCATGGGAATTATAATATTAAATACTGCTTTTTCCTTTCACACAAAGAAACTCAAAGTGTGATTCAAAGAAATACAATTTAAAATGGAACAATGGATCTATAAGAAGTTTGTCCAATCACTATTAGATCTGTTTAATAGTGATGTTTTTATCGTTTTTCTGTAAGAAGAATCTTCTAAAATGTCTAAAGTGTATAAAAAAAGAGATAAACACTGAGCCATGTGTGATTAGATCAGATCTGGTTTATTCATGTTTTAGACACAGAGAGAGAAAAATAAAAATGACATAAGACAGAACAACACTGGATATTTAGAGGACATTCTTATAACAAAAATCTGTTAGCTGGGTTGAGGGACGTGGTGATGAAAAAAATTAGATGAGAGAAAAAAACATGCGATGATTTTTCATTCTCTCGCAAATGTTTTGCTTTTCTCCAAGAAACTTTGCGTTCCCTCGGAAAATAAAAATATATATTTTTTTTCATTCATTCTTTTCCATCTCAATGTCCTTTAGGGGCTCCATATAATGCAGATAATTTGCGAGAGAAGGCCAAAATGTTTCCTCCCATCGCATTATTATTTTTTTTTTTTAACCATGTCCCTTCAGGGGCTCCGTAGTACCACTCCCCAAACGTCAGCTCCAACAACGACGCAAAAGAAGGATATATTATCTCACGACATAAGACCATATAAGTTGGCACATCTCCGCTATATCTTACATCGAGGATTTGCACATTGTACTATAACACAAGGTAGAAATGTTACTTATGACTTTATTTTCGCCTGTTTCCTGCTTCCGGTGATCACAGCTTCCGCGGAGAGATTCGCCATTATCTGCGCGAGCGGCGCGGATCTATAAATCTGCATCATGGCCTCCTCGAGCGCCACAACAGAGACTGCAGGTAACTTTATGCCTTTAAGAAGAACTTAAGACTAAGCTTGATCTGATTAAATGTGGTAACTAATCACATAAAGGTGTGTATTTTCTCCAGAGTCTCCGTTCTGGTTTACTTTCGATTTCATCGCGTAATGCTGTTTACCTCCCAATCCGACAAGGAAACAGCTTTCCTTCCTCATTACTTCCACTTCGTGTGTCAGTTATTTCATTTTAATTGATGTTAATAGAGGATTTCTGCAAGGTAATTGCAAACCTTTGAAATGAAGTATAGAAATGGCACTACTTTAACTTTCACTTACTTTCACTACTTCACTCCTTTAAAATGCCGAATAGCAGGGCTGGCCTGCGGCATAGGCTAATGCTAGGGGCGCCACTCATCCACAGGAGCGCCAAAATAAGTGATTTTTCCCGGTACTATTTTGTTAATATTAATTCGAAATATTACCAACAAAAAACCTAAGTCACTGGTATTAGTCACTGGCTTTTATTACAACACTGGCAAAGATCGTTTACACTCATCTTTTTCTTGTAACGTTACTTAATCCAGCGCGCGTGCAGACAGGGTTGCCACGCTTTTTTGCAATGTCGCACAATTGCTACTCAAAACTATAGCCCAAAACAATAACTTTCCGGGGGGATCTCCGTAAAAAAAAGTTATGTCTGAACAAAACATCAATGCATTACAAAAACAAAACAGTACCAGTGTTTACAACTTCTGATAACATGTAACGTTAGTGCTAAACCTTGACACAAGGGGCACCAAGTAAATCTTAAATTGGTCAGGGCCGGCCCTGCCGAATAGTATAAAAAGACTATTAAACCCATTGTATATATGAGGGGAATTCATTTTCAAATATCATTAAGCTAGTATTTGTATTCAATCAAAAAAAGCTTTTGGTAATTTTAATTAGCAAAATAAAGAAAATGAGTACAATTTTCTCTTTTACTGTAGGTAGAAGGGGCAGCTTGGATGTTGATCAACCGAATAGTGAGTATAAATGTTAACACATGTTTTTGACTCAATTCACAATCAATATAGTTTATTGATGCTCTCTCTTACTATACTTCACAATTCATTGAGCCGTTGTGATCTGTTTAATTTGTGTGCAAATGATCTCTCTCTTGTTCAGTGTCTTTGAGACTGGCGGTGGTGGGAATGACTGGAGCAGGAAAAAGCTCCTCTGGAAACACAATCCTGGGCAGAAGAGCCTTCAGAGCTGCCAAAAGCCCTTCATCTGTGACTAAAGAGTGCGGAAAGAGTCTGAAGAGGTGGCGGGGAGAGAGATTACAGTGGTAGATACTCCTGGCATGTTTGACACTGATATTTCCGAGGAGGAACTTCTGAAACAGAAGATCAGTAAGTGTGTAAACATGACGGCCCCTGGACCTCACGCCATCATCCTGGTCATTAAGGCAGAAGCATTCACTGAAGAAGAGAGAGACTCAGTGGAGAAGATCAGAGCTATATTCGGAGAAGAAGCCGATAAACACACAATCGTCCTCTTCACTCACGGTGATGAACTGAACGGCACTATTGAAGAATTCATCAAAGCCAGTGAGGATCTCGGAGAAATCCTGAGGCGCTGCGGGGGAAGATATCACGTCTTCAACAATAAAGACATGGAGGATCGTAATCAGGTTGTGGAGCTCCTGGAGAAGATAGACGACATGATCGCTGCTAATGGAGGAGGGTTTTACACCAGCGACACTTACCAGGAAGTGGATCTTATGCTGAAGACCAAAGAAGAGGAACTGAGACGAGAATATGAGAATAAACTACAAGAATCACTGAGAGAACTGGAGTCTAGATATGCTGAAGAGAAGAGGAATCTGGAGGAGAGGATTGAGACTCTAACAGCATCTGATCAAGAGAAAGAGAAGAAGATCAAAGAGATGGAACGACTGAATCAGAGTAAAAAGTGTAAAAAGACTGAGTACAAACGCTATTATGACACTAAGCTCGGAGAGGCCAGACAGGAGGCAGAACGGACTTGTGTTGATCAGAATATAATGAAAAAGATCTTCAAGAAGTTTTGCAACATCAAACGCTAAGTCTGTATTTGTAAATTTGTATATATGCAACATTTCCATTCATTTCCATCTCAATATTACTTGTAAATAAACATTTGTACTGTAAATCTCATTAAATTATTTTTTAGATTACCTAAAGTTAAAGTGAAAGGATTTTACCTATTTAAAAAAGATGCCTTCACAGTCAGATTACCAACAAATATGCTTTATCTCAAAATAAAGTGTTTAAGTGTTAAAGTGTTAATATTTGTTTTTGAAAGAAGAACACACCTGGTGTTCAGACCACATGGGTGAACAGATGCACCAATGCATTTGCTATTTCACCAACGTGGAGCTGGACGTGAAGCTGAGAACTGCGTCAGCTGAGACCAGCAGAACTCACTGTGCCGGGTGTATGATAGGGCCTGTGATGTTTGATTTACACCCTCTCATTAGCATGTTGCACCAAAGAACAATAAAAACCAAGCTACGTTCAAAAATTAATAAACAGTTAAAGTAAAAAGGTCAACTTTCGGTTTTGCATTTCCTTTAAAACTTGCATTTTATTCCCATTGACATTTGTTTTATTTATTTAATTATTTATCTCCTTGCACATCTAATTATCAATTCATGCAGGAATGTTTAGCAATGCAGTATGAAGGATGAAACCAGCAAAAACAATAAATAAATATGCTTGATAAATCCACAAAATTCTACATCAATAAATATATGTGAAAATAAATATATAAATCCACATATTTGCAGGACAGTTGCCCTTCATGAGCATGGTTGGACACCCTGCTTTAAGTCAGTTCTTTCCTTTTAATTTTTACATTTGTTTGTTTTTTACCACACAATCCCACCACACCATCGGGTATTTTTAAGAGAATAATTCTCATTTATTCATATGTATAAGCCAGACACTAACGAAAACGCATCTAAACACTTGCGTGTTTATTTCTCTGTCACTTCTCAAAAACTCAGGAATTAAATAAAATAGGAGTAAAGTTGAATATTCAAAATGTATTAAAATCAGATAGGAGTATAATACATTTATTGGTAGATTATTTGGGAAGTACTGGGTTAAATAAGCGTATTTAAAGTGGGTTTTTATTTTATTTATTTATTTTCTATTTATTTTATTTTTTTCCCTGTCATGGGGGCTGACGCAGCGCCGGATGAAAGTCGATGTCTCCATGCGGGTAAATAAGAGGAATTTAGTTTGGGTATAGGAGGTGTCACTGGTCCATTTCAGCTATAGGTGGCGGTAATGCACATATTTGTTTGCGATCCGCCGTAAAATAATAATAATAAGAAGAAGAAGAATGCGATATTTGGCCTTCCGTCGTTCCACCGGAGTGGAAAGGAGCAAAGTACATATTTTCTGTAAGGTAAGTTTAAAATGTCTTCCCCTCACTCTTATTTCGACTTGTGTAATGGGAAAGACAAGACATGATATCTCATAAAGTTCGAGCTGGCTTTACGTGTGTGCTTTCACTTTAATGTTAAGCTAATTTCTCTGCGTGGAAAATCTGAATACAGCCCTTGTTCCTGCTAAAATATACACTTTGGAAGGGTGGGGTTAAGTTTTTCTTATTTTATTTTCAGTAGGTTGTTATTCCTGTCTCATCGTAAATATAAACGCTTGGGACATGCTAGCAATGCTGAGAAATCTGGTAAATACCTGAGGCTGTCGTCTGTACGGTGTATATGTTTACATTCACTGATTTTCATCAAATTGGATGAATCCAATATAGTTGCTGATTCAGAGATATTGATCTAATTCAGATATTAGTTTGTGCGATATGTTATAAATATGATCTGTCATCTGTAACAGGCTTTATATGGCAAATATGAACCTGTATTCTTGTTATTTTACAACATGACCCTGTATGCTGGACTACAGCGGATATGTCTAGACTCAACTGTCACAGATACTGATATGGATTCATGCATCCCATTTTAAGATGTTGCATCCACTTTGAGGGTGACTATAGTTTGAATGGGCGTGATGCTTTTTAAAGGGTTAGTTCACTCAAAAATGAAACTGTAATTTATTCCTCACCCTCATGTCATTCGACACATGTAAGACCTCCGTTAATCTTCGAAACACAAATTAAGATATTTGTGTTTAAAATTCGATGGCTCAGTGAGGCCAGCAATGACATTTCCTCTCTCAAGATCCATTAATTTACTAAAAACCTATTTAAATCACCTCATGTGAGTACAGTGGTTCGATATTATTATTATAAAGTGACGAGAATATTTTTGGTGCACCAAAAAACAAAATAATGATTTATTGAGCGATTTATTGAGACCTATTTCAAAACACTGCTTCATGAAGATTCAAACTGTTATGAATCGGCGAGTTAGCCTGGGTGCCAGCCAAATTTTGCCAAGCCCACAACATTTGAGGTTGGGCAATTCGGTCTGGACCAGTGATGCGCGAGTTGATCCAAAAAAGACTCGTGGTTACGAGTCATCCAAAATAATTTCTTTAGATATTCAGGTCGCGGTCGGTTGGGTCATTTGGAATAAAGATGCCAATTAAACCTTTGAAATTTATATAGTACTAGACACTAGTATTTTCTATGAAATGCATAGGCCTACACTTTATTGGCTGAATAACCCTTTAGCCTTCTTTTTAAGCCCAGGTTAAGTTTACTGTGTGTTTGGGGGCTGTGCGCGCACAAATGTCTGCCTTGCAAGCGTGGTATGAGCGTTGCGTTTCTGTTGCGTGTCAGCTGCGTGGCATTTTCTATGCCTTTGCGCACCAGAAGCGTGTCTGACGCGGCGCTGCTGCTGCTAGGTGACATACAGGGAAGGCCTATACTTCATGTATACTTCATGTTAAACATAAATATATAGCCTACTGACACAGCAAAAACAACGTCGGCAGTATTGACCATATGGTATTGACAGCAAACTAGGCTACAGAATATTGTGTTCTGTATTGATGTGCAATATTTAAAAATTACAGTTATATCTGCATTTATGCATCAAAATGTAATTTATTGAAATGTATTTGTGTCAAAATGAAACGCTTCCAACACGCGTGTTGTGTGAAAAATAGCTCTATGGCCCTATGAAGCTACAATGAACATTTACTACTTTTAAAAAATGCAAGTGAGGAAGCGGGTTGGGTAACCTACTATAGAGAAAATAAGTATTTGAACACCCTGCTATTTTGCAAGTTCTCCCCCTTGGTAATCATGGAGGGGTCTAAAATTGTCATCGTAGGTGCATGTCCACTGTGAGAAAAATCCAGAAATCACAATGTATGATTTTTTTAAACTATTTATTTGTATGATAAAGCTGCAAATAAGTATTTGAACACCTGAGAAAATCAATGATAATATTTGGTACAGTAGCCTTTGTTTGCAACTACAGAGGTCAAACGTTTCCTGTAGTTTTTCACCAGGTTTGCACACACTGCAGGAGGGATTTTGGCCCACTCCTCCACACAGATCTTCTCTAGATCAGTCAGGTTTCTGGCCTGTTGCTGAGAAACACAGAGTTTGAGATTTAAAGATCCGAGTCCGTAAAATGAACCGACCTTCCCACTGCTATGCGTCGCTCAACATACGTCACTTACTCCGGTGCTCTGATTGGTTGTAGGTCTATCCAATTGAGGTCTTTCCTGGTTAGGTTGAAACACGCCCCATAATCACAGCCCAATGGAGCGGCATCAGACTCATATTCTGACTAGAACTGAGTATGACCACGTCAGGCTATCAGCGAGCTATTTATGGGAGGCACATCCAGGGCACGAAGCTCCCGTTCCACCACATCCCAAAGATGCTCTATTGGGTTGAGATCTGGTGACTGTGGGGGGCATTTTAGTTCAGTGAACTCATTGTCATGTTCAAGAAGCCAATTTAAAAATGATTGGAGCTTTGTGACATGGTGCATTATCCTGCTGGAAGTAGCCATCAGAGGATGGGAACATGGTGGTCATAAAGGGATGGACATGGTCAAACAATGCTCAGGTAGGCCGTGGCATTTAAACCATGCCCAATTGGGGCCTAAAGTGTGACAAGAAAACTTCCCCCACACCATTACACCACCACCACCAGCCAGCACAGTGGGAACAAGGCATGATGGATCCATGTTCTCATTGGCCCTCATTTATCAAAAGTGCGTACACCACATTTCCAGCGTACACCCAAAACCACGGTGACTTTGAGATTTATCAATATGGACGTTGGCGTACGGCACGCTCAAATCATACGCCAGCTCAGGAGGTGGTGTATGCACGTTTTGAGTTAGTGCGAAAATGCGCAGAAAAACAATTCCTAACGCCACAAAACGCACTGATAAAGATATGCTATATTATGACCCACTGTAAAAAAACAAGAGAGTAATTATAAACTTCAGTGTTAATTTTTGTGCAACATGGACTTCAATGTTTAATTTGTGTAACTTTACCAAAGCATTTGATTTGTAGGCACATGTATTCCTCCAGTTTCGAGCCTGTGCGCTTTAAGCCCCGGGTATACTTCACTCTCCGCGCCCGGACGCGTCACGCGCGCAACTGTGTCCGCGCGTCTTTCAAAGTATACTACACCATGGATGCGCATGGATGATCGCGTTCAACACATGCGCAGTACTTTTTTTTCCTATGCTCAACCAGACATCGGACGTTTGACGTTTCAGGATTAGGCTTGGCAGCTGCGCACGGACTGGGACTGAAAATAATTCAGACTGACAAAATAATAAAAATGACATTCTTCTTTTAAATAATAATAAAATAAAGAATAATAATAACGACATTCTTCTTCTAAATAACAATAAGCATCATTAATAATAAAAATCATAATAATAATAATAATAATAATAATAAGAAGAAGAAGAATCTTACTAATTGTCATGCAATTATTATTAATATGAATGGTACTCCACATCACATCATCACTATTGTACACCCCAATACATATGACGTGATACTAAATTAAATGCTAATTGTTTCAAAACACGTGCTGTAAAATAATGCATTGTGATAGGTAATTTCTCATCCAAACAGCGATTTAAACTGGATTTCCATTAAACTGGCGCCTTTAATACCACTCTTTAAACTCCCAAATAAAACAATTTTGTTTTTTTCCACTTCCCTGGTGATTGTCTCAATCTCCACGTCGGAGAACTTTCGTTTCTTTGCCGTCTTCCGTGTGTCCATGGCATAAAATGAGGCCGTGGCGGAGGCAGAGACTTGAATATTTAGGGGCGCGTTATTCTAATGACGATCGTTTTCAACAGCGGCGTTTATCAATGGCAGGTATTGCGTACACCTGGATTTCAGAGGTGCGCACAGCTTCATAAATCAGGCGGTGAGAGGAGTGAAAGCATAATCTTATGCCAACATATACGCCTGTTTTGATGCAAGATTGATAAATGAGGGCCATTCTGTTTACGCCAAATTCTGACTCTACCATCTGAATGTCTTAACAGAAATCGAGACTCATCAGACCAGGCAACATTTTTCCAGTCTTCAACTGTCCAATTTTGGTGAGCTTGTGCAAATTGTAGCCTCTTTTTCCTATTTGTAGTGGAGATGAGTGGTACCCGGTGGGGTCTTCTGCTGTTGTAGCCCATCCGCCTCAAGGTTGTGCATGGTGTGGCTTCACAAATGCTTTGCTGCATACCTCGGTTGTAACGAGTGGTTATTTCAGTCAAAGTTGCTCTTCTATCAGCTTGAATCAGTCGGCCCATTCTCCTCTGACCTCTAGCATCAACAAGGCATTTTCTCCCACAGGACTGCCGCATACTGGATGTTTTTCCCTTTTCACACCATTCTTTGTAAACCCTAGAAATGGTTGTGCGTGAAAATCCCAGTAACTGAGCAGATTGTGAAATACTCAGACCGGCCCGTCTGGCACCAACAACCATGCCACGCTCAAAATGTCTTAAATCCCCTTTCTTTCCCATTCTGACATTCAGTTTGGAGTTCAGGAAATTGTCTTGACCAGGATCACACCCATAAATGCATTGAAGCAACTGCCATGTGATTGGTTGATTAGGTAATTGCATTAATGAGAAATTAAACCGGTGTTCCTAATAATCCTTTAGGTGAGTGTATATTTAACTGAGGTGCTGTCCATTTCTTCTGATCCTCCTTGAGATGGTTCTACACCTTCAATTGAGTCCAGCTGTGTTTGATTATTCTGATTTGACTTGATTAGGAAAGCCACACACCTGTCTATATAAGACCGTACAGCTCTCAGTGCATGTCAGAGCAAATGAGAATCATGAGGTCAAAGGAACTGCCTGAAGAGCTCAGAGACAGAATTGTGGCAAGTCACAGATTTGGCCAAGGTTACAAAAACATTTCTGCTGCACTACAGGTTCCTAATGGGGCGTTCACACCGGACGCGATTGACGCGAATTATTTGCTATTCGCGCAAGGTGGACGCGTGAACATTGAGTTTACTCGCTTCATTCGCGTGCCATTCACTACACAACAGACGTGAATTCGCGTCATGGGAGTGGCTTCTACCAGACACTTGACTCGGTCACTTGAGGTCTTTTTTTGTAAAAAATACTGCTGTTAATGTGTGACAAAACGTAGTTTGAATACCTTTTCAGTCGATAATATAGTTGTTTAAAGCTCAAATATGTGGTTTATTTATAAAAAGAGTGCCTATTTTTACTTTTTATCTTCCGTTTTCGAAGTGGCTCCAGTGGATCAGCGGTAGCCGCTTTCGTTAACCCCAGCGAGATCAGCCTTTCCTCGGCCAGTCCTTCCCACGGCCAGTCCTTCCCATATTTGCCGCTGGCTCTGATGTCTCAGTGGTGTCTCGAGCTATAATTCGTCTTGTGTGTATGTAACGGGCGATCTTTGGTCTCATAGATATATAATTTGTTCCCTGGCAAATCGTTTAGGCTGAGGGCAAAGTTAAGTTTCATAACTTTTATTTTTAGGCTTTTTAACTTTAATTTACTGTTGTAGCATACTAGCACTGACTTTGAATGTTTGACTGAATTGTTTGCTTTTTTATAGCTTATTATACATTTTAAGATTATACTTTTGTATTATTGATTATACATAAACTGGCATTTAACAAAAAGAGACTGCTTGTGGTTCATGTCATTTAATATTATCACAGTAATAGTCATATGCACACTTGTCTGAACCAGATATTAATATATGATTAATACTATTTTCTCCTCATTGTTGTTACTACTAGAGCAAGCTCCTGATTGGTTAACGCGGCGCGAATATCCGCCAAAGTTCAGATTTTTCAACTTGAGCGATTCGCGTGTTTCGCGCTATTCGCGCCGCAGAATGGCTATTCGCGTCTCTGCATTGACTTAACATGTAAATCACTCGTGTCAATCGTGTCCGGTGTGAACGCACCATAAGAGCACAGAGGCTTCCATAATCCTTAAATGGAAGACATTTGGGATGACCAGAACCCTTCCTAGAGCTGACCGTCCGGCCAAACTGATCTATCAGGGGAGAAGAGCCTTGGTGAGAGAGGTAAAGAAGAACCCAAAGATCACTGTGGCTGAGCTCCAGAGATGCAGTGAGGAGATGGGTATGGCAAGCTGTTTTGGCTTAAAATGTTAAAGCGTTACTCATCGTAATTGCATTTTAACTAGTAAGAATTCCAGTTACAGAGCTCTACAATTGTTTTCTTACTAGTAAGAACTAGGGATGAAACGATTACGGTTTCATGATAAACCACGATAAAATGTACTGACAGTTAGTAATATCGTTTAAAATGTAATTATAATTAAAACGGTGTGTGATTATCATGATTTTGAAAACTATCGGTAAATCCTGTCCAGTCAGCATCAGTCTAACACAGGCGCAGCACACAACGCTGTCTTCTGAATGAGAAGAAATGACAGAAGGCAGTGAAAGCGCCGGGAGATTTCCCAGCCTTTTAAAATAACATAATTTGGCTTTTATAAAAGTCCTAAGGGAAAAATAATCGAAGATGCTCTGGTCACCCTGTCTGCTGAACACACCAGAAGAAAGTCTCTGTAATAGGGCGAAACGCTTCAAATCTGCGAAGATTTACGAACGCAAGACAAGTGGACTTTGACCTCAATACCAAATCTATGTCTGGGAAATAATAACGTGAAGCTCGAGCCAAAGACGACGAACAAGTTCAGATATGACTAGTGTGACATTTAAAGAATAATAATCAGGGCTTGACATTAACACCCGCCGTGTGTTTGGTGTATTTTGGCTCACACTAGTCACTATTGCACTGCTGCTAGTCACCTACTTATTACAGGCTTCTCAAAAGCCATCTGTTATAATCGTGTTGCGTATTATAACCAATCACATGTGTTTCTATTGAGTTTATGAATGCAATATCTAATAATCAGAGGCGTTCAGATTAGCCGGAGTTTTGTTCAGAGCGTGCTCTCACTCACTGAAATCTGCATTCAAAGCAGAGATGAACGTGCGATGTACGCAGGAGATTCAGTCAGAATACAGTGATTTACTGTTTTTGTTCTATTTCAGCAGCGAAAATAGTTTCAAACAAACACCGCAGAATCATAGCGCATCTGATATGACTGGCATAAATTTGGCTTGACGTTCGAGAATTGCGAATTTAGGGACCGTCTCTAAAGTTATATATAACATTGGTATGCGCGTTTCTAACTTCAATTGCATTTGAAGAGAATGACTTGCAGTCATAAAAGTGACTGTAAAGTGTTCATCTAGGTGTCTGGTATTATGCACACCTTTTGGATTTTTGATATTTAATAAAATAAACGGTCAAATCATATGAAAAATGGATATGCATTTGGGCTGTACACAAAATATGCTTGATTTGAATGCGTCATTGCTGATAGAACACTAAATATGTTCTCAAGCAATATTATATTTACAGCAAATTATTATTATTTATGCATTGTGGTGGTATTGACGACAGCCAATATAAGGAAGGAAATCCCACAGAATAGAATCTTGCTTAAAGTGCATAGAGCTGCTTGATTTATTTGTTATAAAATATATAACTTGTTGAATTGTTTTCAGTGTGTGTGCATCCGTTCCTTTTGAACACTTTAATCTTATTTGAACAAAACCGTGATAATATTGATATCACGGCCTTAATTCTAAGCGGCATGTGTGGAGAAAACCAGGCACTGCTCATCACCTGTCCAATACAGTCCCAACTAGGGGTGCCACGATTCTCCAAATCCTCGATTTGATGACATTTTCGATTCGAAGTTCACGGTTCGATTCGATTTTTACATGTATTTTTTCTTTTTAAAGCACAGGTTGCTATGCCATTTAAAACTAGACTTTTATGCAATATAATATCTTACCTTTGGTTGCAATGTACCACACTACTTTGTGAAATTTAAAACGTTTATTAACAACATAATGAAAGAAAAAAAAAGCAAAATAACCTGCTTTCTAGTTTCTAGTGTCTCTTTCTCTTCTACACTGATGACATTCAAGTTCACAACAAAATAAATAAAATGTAATGTGATGTGACAGTCATAAAGCTCGGTGTTGCTCTGGAGGTCCAGCAATCTGTAGTCAAGGCAACTAAATGTGTGCTTCTAGGACCTGCTTCTATAATTTTCTCCTACATTATTGTACATGGAGGGAATCACTGTAGCTGTGAGATGTGTTCTACTTTAGATTTCATAGCGTGGTTCTAGCACCCAGGAGAAGTTTGAGAACAACAACTGCCATGAAGTGTTCTCGTCTCATCCACCTCACAGAACCCAGCTTTTCGTTCCGGAGTACACAGTCTGTGGGAAAACAGTGTCTAGTTTAAAAGTAACCCAAAACGATTTTTGATTGTTTGTGAGGTGAAATGTTTTCAGTTTTGTTTGACTTTGTTTATATCACATCTCTGTAAAAAGTTCCCTGCAGATCAGTTTTCTTAAATGTGGGATCATAAGTCTTCAATATCTTAGATGGTGTAACAAGTGTCATAATGTGATGCTGCCTTATGTGATTTATTAAACTTCAAAAGGCTATGATTTAATTAAATAAATGTGAGCGCTTCACGTTTCAAAGCCTGAACGTCACGCTTCAGACAACTTAAGATCAGTTTGCAATCAATGAATAGTGCACATTTATGCCAGGTCATTGCTTATTTTTATATAATATGTTGTATACAGTTGTAAGAGTGCATATTTTATCCCCCTCATCTGAATTTTAATGAGCAGCTGCAATAAAGCATAGACATTTTTAAAATAAGAGTCCCTTGTATTTCGGCCATGTTTATTAAACAAGTCACGCCGTGTGTCCAACCCTGGTTATTATTTGGTTACACAAACATTATGTAATTTAATTTCCTTTTAATTTAAAGTAAACTCTTGAAGTTTCTGTCTGGGATGCCCTGTCAGAGGAAAGTCCCAGAACATTATTTAAAACATATATTATGAAATGTATAGATTTCACTAGTTTCAGTGTTATTATAGTTGACAACATCTAAAACCATAAATAAAATATAGGCTAAATAAACTTTCCTTATTTTCATTGTGCATTAACACTGACTAAAGCAGTAAGTTGAACTTGCTCATAGTATAAAAACAGGTAATGTGCAGCTAGATCCCTTCTCCATGTCGCCTAACACGTTAGTGTTATCTGCTGACTAACATAAACGTGTTCATTTTTGTCCTGCAGCACTTTTAGCTTTAGTCCACATCTTGAAAATGGCAGCAATGATCGCAGGTCTGAATTTGGTGTTAATGGGAAGAACAGGAATCGGGAAAAGTGCATCAGGAAACACAATCCTGGGACGAGACGCTTTCATATCAAAGAAAAGCTCCACTTCAGTCACACTAGAAATTGTTGTTGAGTCTGGAACTGTCTTTGGACGACGGGTCACTGTTTATGACACACCGGGATTATTTAACACTGAGCTGAGTGAACTGAAGATTCTGCAGAAATATGAAGAGGTTCTCCAGAGATGTGAATCAGGCCAGTGTGTGTTTCTGCTGGTCATCAAACCTGACCGATTCACTGGAAAAGAGAGAAGAACTGTGGAGAAGATTGAGGAGCTGCTGGGAGAAGAACGGCTGAAGAAAACCTGGATTCTCTTCACCGGAGGAGACGAACTGGAGGATGAAAACATGACTATAAAAGAGTTCATTGATCTGTCTGAACCACTGAAGAGACTCGTCCAGAAATATGAGCAGAGATACCACGTGTTCAACAACAAGAAGAAAGGACCCAGTGATCAAGCAAGGACGCTACTTGTAAGAATCTTCAAGAGGTCTTCAAGGTTAAAGGATGAGTGTTATTAAAATCATAAATTAAAATGTTCCAGTAACATTTAGTTTAATTGTGGGTTACATTGAAGTAGTGTTGTCAAAAGTACCGACCGCGATACCAAATCGTTACTGAAGTTTTACAGATGTGCCGCTTTGAGCGCTGTTGAGCTGTAATCGTAAACACCTCTGACTGGCTATTGTGCTCACGCGCTCTTCGGATGTGCCTGTGATTGGCGACTGCATTCAAACAGTCACCAATCTCCGTGTTTATCTGTGCAAGCACTCTGAGAAAAGCCTCATTGATGTATATTTATAACATGTTTGTGAAGCGCTGATCATTGTAGCCAATCAGATTAGTTTGATGAGCGCGTGAGCGTGATGGCCAGTCAGAGGTGTTTATGATTGCGATCAACAGCGCTCAAACCGTCATATTTGTAAAACTTCAGTATCGATTTGGTATCGCGGTCGGTACTTCTGACAGCACTACATTGAAGATGAACTGTCTTTTGAAATCGTTAGATTTCTTATTATTCCGCCATTGAAGTATGGCAGCCCATATAATTTGGTACACTCCTAGAGGTCATTACCATTAGTAACCACACCAAATTTGGAGTCTCTAAATCATTCCCTCTAGCGCCACCAACTGTCCAAATTTTCACTCATGTTTAAGCTAATATCTTTTGAACCCTAATGGGTAGAAACAAAATTATTTTTCCTCTGATTACTTGGCTCAATCTGATTCGATCGCAATTTTCCCACCATTTTGAATTATCTGAAAAACCTACTTTTGCGAACTCTTCCTAGGCCATTGCTCCAATTTGCACAAAAATTTTACCAGATCATCTTCAGACCATGCTGACAAAAATGTATGGAATTCAAGTTGATTCGTCAAACAGTTTTTGATAAACACGCGAACTAAGTTTACGTAGCGGTTACAAAAATACAATTAAGGTTATATCTCCGCAACGCTTTATCGTATTCAGACCAAACTTGGTAACTGTAATCACAAGCATGACCTGAGGCAATATGCAGCGTTTCGGCGCAGCGCCCCCTACTGGTCCGGAGATATGAAAAATGCTTATTTTTGCTTATAACCTAGTGGAGAATTTCTTTTTCAAACGCTTATAACTTTGGGTGTGGTTGACTTGTTTTCATTGGAGTAACTTTTTTGGCTCCTGAATCCAACAATACCAGATTTGCCAGGTTTTGGCTTACGGTTTGTGCAGCACTGTAATTAAGAGCTTTTAAAACATTAGCTGATATCTTCGAAACCGCTAGTCCGATCGAGACGAAACCAGCGTCAGAAGTTCGGAAACATAGGTCGCTAGCTAATTTTTAGTGACCAAATGTCAAAATATTGATAGTAAGGGGTAGTAAAATCCAATCAAAATCAGGTGTCCTTTTTTTTATGTGTTTTTTCATATAAATGTCTTTTAACTCCAAAACAAAATGAGATATTTTCACCAAAATTCACACAAACATCGATGGGCTCGCCCCGAGGACACACAAAAAATTGGTAGGGTTGTGCCACTTGGTGGCGCTTTAATTAAACAAAACATGAAATTGGCTCGATACAACTCAATGTATTCATGTGGGGTGTCAACATTTTTGCTTAATTTTTGCTTAATTTGCCTTTGTTGCGCTTGGCCTAGGTATTGCTGCTTGCAGCTATATTTTCATATGTAACTAGAAGTTACAAGCCAAACCTATAGTTATTTAAAATAAGTTAATTGAACATCACATTTTTTTGTATATTGTAAGTGAATTATTTAAGATAAATAGATTGTCATTAGTGTAAAATGTGTTATTGATCATGCAAAGATGCAATCCTTAGATTCACAAGTTTATCAACTTTTTTTTTCTTCTCATTTTGTCCATAACCAGGCTCTGCAGTCTCCAGTCTCTCATCCAGACGGATTGTTCTTCTGGGTAAAAGTGGTGTTGGGAAGAGTGCAGCTGGAAACACA
Organism: Gobiocypris rarus; assembly: GCA_023029165.1. Taxonomy (NCBI): domain Eukaryota; kingdom Metazoa; phylum Chordata; class Actinopteri; order Cypriniformes; family Gobionidae; genus Gobiocypris; species Gobiocypris rarus. Next base: position 42,708,475 of record CM040934.1, read on the forward strand.
ATAGTGGGACAGAAAGAGTTTAACTCTGTGATGAGGATGAATGCAGTAACCCGTGAATGTTCAGATGCTCATGCCACCATTTCAGGCAGATCTGTGTCTGTAGTTGATACTCCTGGATTCTTTGACTCATGGATGAAACCTGAAGAGTTAATGACAGAGATAGCCAGAAGTGTTCATATATCCAGTCCTGGACCGCACGCTTTCCTCATTGTGTTCAGAGTAGATTACAGATTCACTGAGCAGGAGCAGAAGATTCCTGAGATGATTGAGATGTTGTTTGGAGAGGGAGTGTTAAAATACTCCATCATTCTCTTCACTCATGGAGATCAGCTAGTAAATTCAATAGAGGAGATTATCAGGCAGAACAGTAGATTAAGAGATCTAGTTGATCAGTGTGGAGGCAGATTTCACGTCTTCAACAATAAAGCTCAGAATAACAGAGAGCAGGTGAATGATCTACTGCAGAAGATTGACTCAATGATAGAGCAGAATGAAGAAGAACACTACACTAATCAGATGTTTGAAGATGCTCACAGATTGAGACGAGAGGAAGAAGAGCAGAGACTGATAGAAGGAGAAGAGAGAAGACTACAAGAGGAGAAACAAATACAAGAGGAGATTGAGAGAGTGAGAAAGGAGACAGAGAAGAGAATCAGAGCAGAGTTTGAAGGTCCACCAAGATTTCAAGAAAGATTTAAGTCAATGAGACTGAGGGATGAAAGCGAGAGACAAAGACAAGAGGAGATTGAGAGACTGATAAAAGAGACTGAGGAGAGAGACAGAGCAGAATCTTAAAGAGATTAAGACCAAGAGAGGGAGACCAGAGAAAACAAAAAGAGTAACAGAAAAAGACCTGAGTGTGTAGTTGATACTCCTGGATTCTTCGACACGGATAAATGATGGAAAACTTTTCACTTCTGGTCAGCATGCTTTCCTCGTTGTGAAGTGAGACAGAAGAGAAAACCATAGCGGAGACAGAAATGGTCAGTGCAGGTCTGCATCCAATATCTTTTAGTGAAGCTGATGGTGCAGAGGACACACTGGAGACAGAGAGGTCAGAAAACAACGAGAGGACACAACTAAGACCAGGTGAGAGTGAGAGAGAGAGGATGCATAAGAGAGAAGAATATAAACACAGATGAAGAGAGAGTATTCAGAGAAGAAAGATGGACTGCTACATGCTTTTATTAAACGGCTGATATGAGGTCTCCACCGCTGTGCTCCAGCTGAAGAACTACAGTATAAGACACTGACATACAGCAGAACAGCTGGACTGATCTACATCCAGCTGAGGACACACTGGATCAGCTGCAGTCAGGTATAAAAATGTAGATTGTTTATATTACAGTGATTTTTTTTTTTTTTTACATTTGTTGCAATAATAGTCCAGGCAAAGTAGTGTTTTATGACAGACTAATTGTAAAATAAAACAAAGTTACTTTTCATGTATAATTTTTCTATGTAACGTTTTATTGTGATAGGAGTAAAGGAACAAATAAGCCTGTTTGGCTTGTAAAACTAACAAAAATACTTTTAATGGATACCTTCATTGTATAAAGTCTTATTTTGGTAGGAGTTAAAGAAAAAAAATAGCCCCTTTGGGGTGCATTGTCTGGCCTTATTGGCACACATCTCGGATTGATGAGAATTTAACAAATTTCCTCAACTAGGATTTCTTAGGACTTTTAGTATGTTGTTCTGGACATCTTATAGAAATGATCTAAGCTGCAAAAAAGTTATATTTTTGGCTCCAAAATGAGTTACTTTGCCTGGATTATAAAGCCAGTTGTTGAATCATAATTTTCTGCCATTTGTGTCCACACAGTGCAGAATTAATCTCAATCAGCGCTGTTCAGTACATTGTAACACAGTGCTTTTCAGTGTTTCAGGCTGCATGAGGATAAGGTGAGCACTGCCTACTCTCATCTTTGTTTCTGTTGTCCAGGCATAAACAATGTTTTTTTTTACTTTAACTTTATGAAACGTTTATTTACAGCACATTCTCATGTTTAAAGAGCCCAAAGTCACCATAATCTGTCTTTTAGATCTAATGATATTCCTCGTTGAAGGATAATGCACAAAAAATAGCACAGATGCACATGAGCGGAGTACAAAAAGAATAGTTGCTTAGACTTCATGAGTCCGTAACCAGTGACCATAATTCATCACTCGGATCAGAAGTTCTTACTCATGGAATTATAACACATTATAACCTCATAGGAGCACATAAGTTAAAATTTTCATCGGTTTCTCAGCATTAGATTGTCCAAATGTAAAAAAATAATATTTTCTAAAAATATAAGTTAATAGAAAATATAAGTTTATAGGTAGTAGAAATGTGAAATTATTTTTGAATTTGGTGCCTTCTAGACTGAGAAAACACAGAAAATGTATTTTTGTCTCATGGGGATGAAAGACAACAATTCCCAGAATGCACTGCTTCACTGCCCTACTCTAGGCACGGCTAGTCGGCTACAGGATTACTGGATCACTTGCCCACCGCGTTCATTTTCAGAAAATCAGTTCAGTTAGAGACACTACAATTAAAAACTGAACGTGTCTGTTCGATATAAAGCGAGTGAGCCGATTGAGCGTCACGGCACAAACGCAGCAGGATCGGATTAAATTCATCACATGAGCGGAGGTAATCGCGGGATTCACGGCCGCATTCACAGCGCGTGATCAGTCTGGCACGTGTTCAGTTCATGTCTTTGGAAGCTTAACTTTCATAGGAATTCATTTGAAAAGTTGAAACACTCACTTTGCTCTCCACCGCTCCGTTTACATGAATCTCCGCAGCTCCCGAGCCGAGTGCTGTGAGTGTGATGTTGAAAACATGTGGGAATAGCGCCTCCTGCTGGCTGTAGTCTTCAGCCTCTGGACAAAAACTCCTCAGATGACGCAAATATCGTCATTTTGCGTCATCGGAGGAATTTTTTCAGAAATAAAATACATAATTCTTTCGTCACAGGGGGATATGTACAATAATTTGAATATACTCCTGGGTTTCTACTGATACAAAGCTTAATGCTAATCGCTGAAGTAACCCTTTAAGAGAACGGTAGCCCCAGGGTAGCACACAGTAAACACGAGTTTGTTGTATGGCTTGTTGCTGGGGTGACATGCATGTTCCGCGTGATTGTTTCGCTCTGCTGCTGCTTAACGCTCACTGCTCACAGCCAACATCACTGCTAAAAATGCGTGACGAAGAGGATCCGCCGCAAAAACAAATTTCCTAACCAAAAAAAAAAAGTCGAAATCATCTATTTGGGACTACTTTAGCTACAAAAAAGAGGATGTTGACCAAAAAGATATATTTAGCCATGATTATGATGACCAACACCAACACTGTTTTACTTTGGCACTTTGGCTAAGAAAAGTTGACTTAAAAGATTGTGAACCAAAATTCTTATAAGTTGTTTTATAAAAAATATATTTATTTTTTATTTATATTGTTGTAAAACAATCAGGGTGGTTGGTGTAAAGCTGCTGTTTAAAAAAAAATGTGTTCTGGATTTGCATGTTCTTGATTTTTTTTGGATGCATTATTGTCTTGTGTTTTGACTTTAGCCTGGATTGATGGCTATCAATATCACAATATATATCGTTGGGGAAAATTTTGCAATGTAATTTTTTTTTCCAATAACGTGCAGCCCTAATCCTTTCCATTTAGTTTTAGTACTTCTTATTAATTATTTATATATTTATTTTTTACCTTTTTAAGTTCAAGATAATACAATTAACTGACTACTTTTTCCTATTTATTCAATTGGTTTCTAATTAGCTTATTTAATAAAAAGAACAACTTCGGATTTGAGTATGAATACAATTTACCCCAAATGACATCTTGAAATACTCTTTCACTCTGGCTCATCAGAAAAACAACAACAAAAATAAAATGAAACAAAAGAACAGTGGAATTGAAAGTCAAAAATCAGTATAAAATAAAATAAATCACAATGAATCGATCTTACTGCTCACAATAACAGTCCCAATGACAATTATGGTTTTACTGGAGTTAAGCTCCCATTCGATGCTGTTTTCACAAGATCCTCCTTCCGCAATTTAGTTCTGAGCAACAGTTCAGGTCAGAAAAGTGAAGGAAAAGCGTGTGCACAATCATATCACTCAGTTTCTTGGTGCTCGTAGCTCGATCCTTATATGGGCATGGCTCGCCAGTTCCTGCTTGCAAGAGTTGCTCTCGGAGTGAAGCAGGGACAACACAGGTTCAAAATATTCTTTAGCGTTCGTCTAGTGTCCATAAAACGTGCAACATCCGACTCAGGAAGTGATAAGGAAAAAAGAAGAATAGAAGAGAAGAAATGGGAGAAGGGGAGCGCAAAAAAAAAAAACCTTGCAAAAGACAAGGCCAAAAATACAGTTAGACAATTCTGTTCAAGATATACATCATCACAGCAGCTAATCTGTGAATTAACAACATTTCAACATATTTAACTCCATGTTCATTTAGCATTAACACACTGAAATTGCAAAGGCACGCTAAGATAATTTTAAAATGGCGCGCTTAGGCCTCGTTTGCTGGTATCACATGTGCGTCACCATTTCACATAACTCAAATACACGACCAAAAAAAAACAACAACCTTAAAATAACACTTGTAACTGCTTACAGTAGTTTTTAAACCTGAACATTAGTTATTTTAACTAATTCACTCTATATTCCTCAATTTTAAACAGAGGATTAGCTTTTATGGATCTTTTATGCACATAATATAACCATATCTGATGGTTAAACACCATTTTCAGAACATGTATACAAGACAATCTCTGTAGTTGAGGATTTAATCACTTCACTTACCAAGAGAATTCAAATTTTCTAGTTTTTAGGCGAAACTCCAACCTCTGTAAGTTTTTCTCTCCCCATCAACAGTTGTGCTAGCACCAGCCATGATGATCGACTGACGACGTTCAAAGCACACTCTCAAAATCTGCTGTTTCTCTTGACACACTCACTAATTTGTGTGTTTTTACTCTGTTTCTCATTTCTTTTTCAGGACCGCGTTGGAACTGCTGCTTCTCTCTCGTGCATCTATTTCGCAAATTTCCAATCATAGGGCGGGGCTAACTCTACACTCTCTTCATTGGTCCAATCTGCACTGTGTTTTACTTAAACATGCAGAAGACGAGAGAGGAAAGCAGAAACACAGCTCAAACTAAAACAAGATGTCAGTGTACGATCTACTTAAAGACATTATTAACAAGTTGTAGGAATCCTTCATCATTCCTTTATAGATAAAGCAACATAACTATTCTGTTTTTATTGGATAAAGTGAGATGTTAATGGTCTGATGGCCACAAGCATATTATACTGCATGCTTAACATTTTATATTTTAATACTATCACTGCATCTCATTTGTTTTAAGGATTCGACACAAGACGCTTCATGAACTTTGTGGGATTGTTCCTCAGTTTGTCAACAGTATTGTTCAGGATTTAGTTTTTCTGTATGACTTGTTTAATTCCTTTACTTAAAGGTGCCCTAGAATGAAAAATATAATTAGCCTTGTCATAGTGAAATAACAAAAGTTCAGCACATGGAAATCACATATAGTGAGTTTCAGACACAATTGTCTCATCCTTCATATGTAAATCTTGTTTGTGAAAAACACTATAGAAAAATAGGCGAATCTCAACATATTAGCAATGACGCAATCGATGGGGTCATTAATATGTACGCCCCCAACATTTGCATATGCCAGCTCATGTTCAATGTCAGGTTGAACTGCAGCCGAATCATCGGGAGTTCTGCAGGTAAACAAGCGTCACATGGACACAAATGTTATGTTCCAGGCTGTGCAGGGGATGTGACTTTCATACCCTTTCCACAGATAAAACATGTCAACAGGCATAGTTGCTATAATCGGATACTGCAACAATTTAATTAAAAATTGTGCGTTTGCTCGGCCCATTTCACCACGGACAGTTTTTCTAACCTGGGACAATTTCAAGCAGTGACGCTCAGCGTCTAAAACTGAAGAAAGGGGCAATTCCAACTATATTGCTGCAAGCAGTAACTAGTGTTTTATCCACTTATTGACTATCTGAACAATTTCTGATTAAATTGAAAGTTTCTTAGCAAGAGAGCATTATCTGATTAACGCAAGATGCTAGTACAGTAACAATAGGAAACTCCAAGTACAATACATAACTAGTCACTGCGTACAATGTGACTATATTAACATGAAATATAATTTTTATGAAAAAAGATGAGCCTAAAATGTAGTTTAAAAAATAAAAACTTGAACAAAAAGCACTGGTTTTGGTTGTGTCGGGGGAAAAGAGGAGCTTTCGAGTCTTTGTGCTTGCGGTTACCAGAGTTCAGTCATTTTAATCCCCCATTCAGAGCTTTTCTGTGAAAAGAACTCGTAATCTATCCGGTGTTTTACCTAAACTTGTGCAATCTGGCAACATATGCACACAAGCTCTCTCTCGCGTGCAGTGATCTGAAAATACCAATAAACAAATAAGCTGCATTTGAGCGATCTCCATTTGAGATGTTCTGCTTAAAGTGTTATTCAGTCGATCTGTGTTCTGTCAGGAGTCAGGATCATGAGCTGGCTGTGCTGTTTGTGATTGTGTTAGCTGAACAACTGCACTTGTGTGAGCTGCTGAAATAAGCCAATCAGAGCAGAGCTCATTATTAATATTCATGACCCTTCCAAATAAGGCAAAACCAGAGCATTACATCCTGGGCACAATTTCTAGAGTTGTAAATGGACCTGTAAAACTGTATCTGGACAAGTTTTGCCCTTTAGTAAGCCACACACGCTCTATGTAGATATCAGAGAACAATTTAAAATATTGTTTCAAATCATTCTAGGGCACCTTTAAATGTTTGTTAAATAATTAGTCATTTATCTAAATTGTTTTGTTTGTTCCTGCTAATTGTTGTTCCTGGATTCAGTTCTGGATTGTTTTCTCTTGTAGACCAACTGGTGTTCCGTCTGTTATTTACTGTTACTTTCCATGTAGTTCTGCCCTTGGGAGAAAATAACATTTAAAATTCCCATTACATTTTTACAGGAAAAACACTTATTTTCTTGGATTTTTTTTTTATATATAGTAAAAGCAGTGGTGCTAATTGTCCTATGTGCCATGTGGTGGTTATTTAGCAAATTATCGCCATTATTTTTGTAGTTTTTACGGGGCTCAAACATGATAGAGCAGCAAAAAAAAGAGATTGATTTGCTTGATTTTATGAGTTATTAAAAGCACAATAAACCATGACAGAGAACTGTATTCAGTAGCCTACTGAAAGGTGACTTTCTGTGACGCACATCCAAAGTGCACTGAATTCAGCTCTTTCACAACTTATTGTGCTTGAAATTACAAATACACACATTTGTCAAAATGCCTCTCATGGTGTATGTTCACATGAATGCGGTTAATTTTGTCTAAAGTAAACTGTTGGACAAAATTTTCATTATATTGGATCTATGCTAAGGTCTTAGTGACAGCATCCTCCTCACATAAGCCTGTCATTAATGTTAATCAGACAACAAAAGAACTGATCTTAATGGACATTCTTTTTTTAGCTTTATTAAGAGTTTGTGATACAAAGGAGGTCCACTGTCTTTCACTTTGAAAACAAACATTTGAAAACAAGGTCATTGCAAAAGAGCCTGGCTCTTCACAGAGCTCTGTGTCCAAGCAAATTAATAGAGAGGCGAAGGGAAGGAAAAGATGTGGTAGAAAAAAGTGTACAAGCAATAGGGATAACCGCACCCTGGAGAGGATTGTGAAACAAAACCCATTCAAAAATGTGGGGGAGATTCACAAAGAGTGGACTGCAGCTGGAGTCGGTGCTTCAAGAACCACTACGCACAGACGTATGCAAGACATGGGTTTCAGCTGTCGCATTCCTTGTGTCAAGCCACTCTTGAACAGCAGACAGCGTCAGAAAACACAAAAGGACTGGACTGCTGCTGAGTGGTCCAAAGTTATGTTCTCTGATTAAAATAAATGTTGCATTTCCTTTGGAAATCAGGGTTCCAGAGTCTAGAGGAAGAGAGGAGAGGTACACAATCCACGCTGCTTGAGGTCCAGTGTAAAGTTTCTACAGTCAGTGATGGTTTGGGGTGCCATGTCATCTGCTGGTGTTGGTCCACTGTTTTTTCTGAGGTCCAAGGTTGTGAGTGTTTCAACTGTTCAAATTAATTCTTATGAAAGTTAAGCTTCCAAAGACATGAACTGAAAATGCACCAGACTGTTCACGTGCTGTGAATGCACGTGAACTGATTTTTCATAAAATCAGTTCAGTTAGAGACACTACAATTAAAAACTGAATGTGTATTCGATATAATGCGATTGAGCGTCACGGCACAAACGCAGCAGGATCGGATTACATTCATCTCATGAGCGGAGGAATCGCGGGATTCGCGCTGCATTCACAGCGGCGTGATCCGTCTGGCGTGTTCAGTTCATGTCTTTGGAAGCTTAACTTTCATAGGAAGTTCATTTAAAAAGTTGAAACACTCACTTTGCTCTCCACCGCTCCGTTTACATGAATCTCCGCAGCTCCCGAGCCGAGTGCTGTGAGTGCGATGTTGAAAACATGTGGGAATAGCGCCTCCTGCTGGCTGTAGTCTTTAGCCTTTGGTCAAAAAATCTTCTGATGGGAGGAATTGGAGGAATTTTTCCAGAAATAAAATACATAATTATCTCGTCTCAGGGGGATATGAGGGGGGAAAGTACAATAATTTGAATATGCTCCCGGGTTTCTACTGATACAAAGCTTAATGCTAATCGCTGAAGTAACCCTTTATATTCAAATTTTCTGAGATACTGAATTTTGGATTTTCCTTAGTTGTCATTATAATCATCAAAATTAAAAGAAATAAACATTTGAAATATATCAGTCTGTGTGTAATTAAGGAATATAATTTACAACTTTAACTTTTTGAATGGAATTATGAAATAAATCAACTTTTTTACGATATTCTAATTATATGACCAGCACCTGTATATACCCAATCTAACACACGTTCCACAAGCAAACGGGTGTAGGCCTGGCATTAGACACAGACAACGTCTGACACCGAGGGTGACGAAGGAGCTCGACAGGGTTAGCCATTTCTGGGGAACACAACTAGAGACCATAATGCATTGTATAATAATCCCTGTGGCGGAAGTGGCATTACAAGCCGACACTAGAACGGGTTGTTTGCGCTACTGTCCACTAGAGGCTAGTATATGGGCAGATAATGGCTCTATATGGAGGCTATAGACACTAGCAAACGTGTTAGGTGTCGCTCAGCCCACAGCGCTACAGATATATGTCAGCGAGGCGCCTTGAGCTAGTGCTCAGGAGGAAGCTACACTTCTAGCTTAAGTGTGCTCGCACCCCATACGAGCAAGGCACATCTTGGGGATTGGGATTGTTACACCAAGACAAAAGCATCCACTATCCGGTGGGCTAACCTCTGCTTGAAGACAGCCTTTTCCTTCTGCTGGCCTCCGTAACAGATGACGAGCTTCTCTGCGGTTCTAAAGCTTTTTGTTCTATCTACGTAGGACAGAGCAAAGAGATACAGTAAATTCCCCAGTGTTGAATTAACACTGCTCTGTGTTTATATGGCAACCCCAAGCAGGATGTTAAAGGGATGATGAATTGAGAAACCAACTTTCCCTTGAGCTTTTGATATATGAAAGGTCATGGTAATATAAGAATATCCTGTAAGTTTCAGAGCTGAAAACTTCCTTGTTAGTCAAAGAAAAGCTTTTATAGACACTAGGCCCAGAAAACGATAGGGTGCTTCATACTGATGCCGTTGCGCAACCAAACCCCGCCTCTACAGAATAATAAGCACATGTAATTCAGTAGCCCTGCCCACTGACTCATCGGATCACGCTAGCCAGCAGCAATAAACAAGAGAAGAAGACAGCAAGATATTGTGGAAGAACACAGTCGCTGCATAAGCTTCCTTCCGATACTAATATTAGAAATGTGTGATACTTCATTTTTTATTAATGAAGTTCCAGCTAACATGGGGAAGACATGTACGTGTGTTCGCTTCATTTCACTGCGGAAATCGTTTGTCTGCAAATCCAGCACCTGAGACTTGTTTACAGTGTTGTGCCTTCTATATTGGATTTGACAGGAATGGTGCAACAAACTTATGTGAGTAAAACGTCTTTTTTATATGTAATAGTAGTCCCGGGGCTATGTGTTTTCCAGACGGCTAGAAAAACGTAAACCGGCCGGCAGGCCGATGAATCTCAAATAATGAAATAATATTCCTTTGTGTGTGTGTGTGTGTGTGTGTGTGTGTGTGTGTGTGTGAGAGTGTGGACCGGTAATCCCTACGGTATGGGGACAAAATGTCCCCACAAAGATGGCAATATCCAAATCCTTGTCCTTGTGGGGACATTTTTGGTCCCCATGAGGAAAACATCTTCTAAATCACACAAAGTGATGTTTTTGAAAATGTAAAATGCAGCATGTCTCCTGTGATGGGTAGTGTGTGTGTGTGTGTGTGTGTGTGTGATGGGTAGGTTTAGGGGCAGGGGCAGTGTAGGGGGATAGAAAATACGGTTTGTACAGTATAAAATGCATTACGCCTATGGAATGTCCCCATAAAACATGGAAACACAACATGTGTGTGTGTGTGTGTGTGTGTGTGTGTGTGTGTGTGTGTGTGTGTGTGTGTGTGTGTGTGTGTGTGTGTGTGTGTGTGTGTGTGTGTGGTTCGTGCTTATCGACCGATCGGGCGGGCCATGTAATACAGAAATAATATTCCAATCAATCTCGGGTGGATGAGAAATAAATCATTGTGTTTGTTTGATAAAGACGTTTACGAGCCTGTGATCGAGAGAATCATTCCAGTTGCCGCTTTCAAAACGATCCCTCCCTAATGTGAACTGAACTGAACGAAGCTCATTAAATATGCAAATCTTATCCAATCCTAGCCTTGGGCGTTTACTTCCAAGTCTCCAGTGCGGCACACCCATCGAAACCCAGCGTTCAGGAGAAAGCCTCAAAACCAGTGTAGAAAATAGCCTATTACTGATTCATTATGATGTTTCTGAATGTAAAAACCACACAAACGTCATTAGTTGACCTCAGACAACAGTATAAAAAAATTAAAAAAGCCAGTTCATGACACCTTTAAAGAAACACTGAAGCAGTGTTAGAATTAATGAGATACTTGAGTGATTAATTGAGTGATGATTGTTTGATTATTGATGAACACCTGATGATGAGCAGAATCACTGAAGGACAGAGAAACACAAGAACTACAACTGACTTCTGACATTAAATCTCTCTTATTACAAACCAAACAATTTTGTTATTTCTGTCAGACGTCTACAGTTCTTTTTGAGAATTAACAGAGTTTTAGATGCTGATGTTTTATTGAAAATCTTTGGTCACCATTATGGTGATCAGTGTTTGCTTTAGTTTGGCAGATTGACGGTTGGCTTTTTATATCAAGTTGTTTTTTTGTAACAGTTACTGAAACAAATAATCTGTTACAAAAGTAGCCATAAAGAAAGATGTACTTAAGTGCTATTTGTTATTAATAATATTTCACAAACAATGTTTTCTTGCCAGAATTTCTAGAGCTATTGTAGAAATGTTTTATTTTTAGAATAAAAAATTCAGCAAGTTTGATCTGTGGCAAGAAAGTATTATTGAATATTATTGACAATAAATAACTAGTTTTGGTCAGTGGTTATCTAAGTTAAATTATTGTCTTTATAATATAAAATATGATAATATTATAACAATATCTTAAAATAAACAACAAGAGAGTGGAAACCTTTAGGCTGCAAGTTTTAATTAGAACAGTTTGAGGTGTAAAGCTTGTTTTCATACACAGATCTGGCCTATTTCTGAATGAAATTCAAACATTTATTTGTCAATTAAATTGATGCAAACAGGGATAGAGAGTAGAAAATACTTATTATCCTGTCACCCCCTCTAATGGACAGCATTAAGTATTATGGCCTAAGCGAGCCAGCCTGAAGGTCTGAGCTGAGTTTGGTGAAGCATTAAAGTTCTAGGCAGTGTCAGTTTCTCATAATAATAATAAATAATAATAATGTTTAAATATATCCTTGCTTTCTCAAGCCAACATAATAAAGAAAACTCAGAAAAACATTGGCCAATTCAGTATGTAAAAATACTGTATTAGTTTTATAATAAAACTAATAACATTTTAATGGTATGCCATGTTCTTTAACAATGTGATTTTATTTAATCTCAAACCCTGCTATTAATTTTGTCAGTATTAATGTATTTTTACTGATTTAGCTGCACTATGTTTGTCTCTCTCTTTTCATGTGAACTGAGTTGGCTACACATACTTAGATTCATAAATATAAACTTTATTTCTATTCAATTTTCTTTAGGCAGAGTGATAGTGGTTTGACCAATCAGATGAAAGGGGCGTTTCAGCGCCGCCCACGTGTGCGAATGAAATTTCGAACCCATAAACCGATTTTTTAAACTAAACTAAACACGGATAAACGATCTGGTTTCTATTTCTCATTATTCGACTCCAAACAGGAAATTAAATGATCAAAACGGACACGGACCAGCGTCACGTGATCCAGTAAGAGCCAATGTTGAAAGTGAAAGTAACATTTCAATACAGACATTTTGTTGAAGCTTATTTCTGACGGAAGACATCTTACATTGATTGTTTTGTGAGCGTCTCTGTAAGTTCATTTATATTAATGTATATTTAACAAACTCGTTGTAAGCTACTGAAAGTATTTTAATTCCTAAATCCAGAATACATGTTACAGAAAAGTTTTTGTTTTATGTATTATGGGTGTACATATGCTGTCATGTTTGGGTATATATAACCTAAACCTAATCAGAAACTCATAGGTACTAGACCTTATTTTTGTTAGATATAAGTTTTTGTCAGTGTCTTTTTAAAGGAAAGGGTTTTAAACAAGTTTAATGAGCCATAGGATGTGATTAACATGCCTGAATGCAAAAACTGAACATCCAGAGCATATTATGAAGCAGCTGTGCTAATAAATGACCTTGACACACAAAGATGACCTGATTAAACAAGTCACTGTATGTAGAGACTGGAATGTTTTTTTTTTAAATATTGACCCCAGCAATAATCAGACATAGGTGTAGAAGTAAATTAGAATACATTTAAAGTAAATCTGACTTAAGTTTATGGAAGGTTAGATATCATTAGATATCATATAAAACCATAATGTGCAAAACAGGTAGGGGAAAAAACTAAGAAGAAACCGTTATTTCAATGAAAATACATCAAATGTGATGTCATGCAGGGAATTCTGGGAATGTCAGTTTACAATTTTTCACAGTAAATTACACGACTTGTTCTTTTCCACTTCCAAAAACTGTAAATTTAACAGTACTGTACCTTGAATGTTTTACATTTACATTTATTAATTTAGCAGAAGCTTTTATTCAAAGCAACTTACAAATAAGGAGTGCCGGAAGCAAAATATCACACTGTTTTGATCACAACACAATGGAAGTCCAGCCAGACGTGCATTGCAGTAGTCAAGCCTAGAAATGAACAGGGCCTGGACGAGAAGCTTTTGCATGTTGCATGCTCTGTAAGGAACGGTCTGATATTGTGCAGCGCAAACCTGCATGATCCTTCAAGGACAGCTGGTAATCAAAAATTACTCCAAGATTTCCGACCGATTACTGAAGGGGTAATCAGAGATGAACCTTGCTGGATGGTGAAGTTGTGTTGTAGAGTCGGATTGGCAGGGAAGACGAGAAGCTCAGTCTTTGCCAGGTTGAGCTGAAGGTGGTGTTCTTTCATCCATGCCGAGATGTCTGCCAGACAGCTTGAGATGAGTCCATCTACTGTGGGGTCATCAGGTTTAAATGAAAGATAGAGTTGAGTGTCATCAGCATAGCAATGGTATGAGAAGCCATGTGCCTGTATGATGGGTCCCAGTGACGTAGTGTAAATAGAGAAGAGAAGAGGTCCCAGCACTGAGCCCTGAGGAACCCCCGTGGTCAGTTGATGTGCTTTGGATAACTCACCTCTCCAGGCAACCTTGAAAGACCTACCTGTGAGATAGGACCCTAGTTGTTATAATAACAACTAATAATAACAACTAATTATAACAACTTGTTTGCGCCTAAGTAACCCCTCGTGTACGAACCGCCCGCTGCAAGCGGGACTTGAACCCTGGTCCACCTGCATGAGAGTAGGACGCTCTAACAAGGAGGCTAAAGGCTGCAACCTCTAGTGTCAATCCCTAAAGCATCTCTTGAGATCAGAGGAATAAGTTTCACTCGCACAGCGACTACTAGCTGGCCTCTGTTACACCTACATATAGTTTTCACAAGTGCGTCGCTCTGTCAACAACAAAGCTGTGACTTTATCGGACACCATTGTGGAAGAAAATCTTGACCTTTTATGTCAGATGGTCTTCTTTTTAATGAACTTACACAACAAAATCAATGAGTTAAATGAACTCTACATATGGTCCCTCTCTACATAGAGTTAAGGGGTTAAATAACTCTGAATAGTGTTAAAGTTAATGAGATAATTAAGTGATTAATTAAGTAATGATTGAGCATTAATGACAAATCACTGCCGTTATGCTTTGCGTGTCAGAAAGACTGAACCCCAGATCTTAGTTAACGAGTCCTTGTTGGCTCAGTCTGGTTGATGAGTTCGTGAGGAGAGTGCTGTATTTTGAAAGTTAATCAATGCTTTACATGTAGATTTAGATTTTTGGGTAATTAGGTAACAAATTTGGTGTTGGTATTTGGGGTTAGGGGATAGGGTGTCAGTGTTTCTTGAAAGGTTTGTATTTAGAGCAAAATCAATGGCTTTCTCTTTCTGGGAATATTTTGAGTTTATAGCTTCAAATATGTGTATGTTTTTTTTTTTTTTTAATGGGGAACTACAGTCTAGATAAATAGACTCAGCCACAACACTGTGAAACTTTAACACTTTTCTGTCATTCCTACCATACACAAGCACTGTCACTGCCAAGTGTTATAAGCATATTTAATAACACATCATGTTTATTTTAGGTTTCAGACATGAAAAACGCTGTAAAGAGTACTAGCAAAAAATACACACTGATGTCTGTGGAAGTGGCAAAAACAATCCCTTCAGACAGTTAAAATTTGAATACGTGTTTTATTCACATCAGATAAACATTATATAAGTTACTATATAGTTTACTCTATTCTTCTCCCAGTTCAGCAGCGGTCACTTACTTTCATGTATTTCGTGAGACGACGATGACTTTACGTTATGTAAATGCGCTACTGTGCTATTATGTGCGCAATTTTGGCATGTGTGTCATGTGAGAAGCACGCGTTGCCATGTAAATGATTAGGCAATGCGTTCTAAAATATTTAGCATATTTCTGCAAAATAAAGCCAAAATTTGAAGTTGGTTTGTATGATACTAAGAATACAGTTGACTGCTGTTATTACTGTAAATGTTATTTCGTGTTAAGGGCTTTAGTTTTACTGTTAATTTGTTAATTAAAAATGTTTTTCGTATATATTTTTATTTTTATATTTAAGTATACTTTAAACTTTTAATAAATTGTTCAATTAAAAAAAAGTCAATAAAAAGCCATACACTGTTGTTTTGTGGCTCTTTTTTTTTCTTAAAGTACTGGTTTAGATACCAGTACCGGTTTGGCACCGGTAAACGATACCCAACCCTAGTCCTTATTCACTGTGTGTGTGTGTGTGTGTGTGTGTGTGTGTGTGTGTGTGTGTGTGTGTGTGTGTGTGTGTGTGTGTGTGTGTGTGTGTGTGTGTGTGTGTGTGTGTGTGTCTGTGTGTGTGTGTGTGTGTGTGTGTGTGTGTGTGTGTGTGTGTGTGTGTCTGTGTGTGTGTGTGTGTGTGTGTCTGTGTGTGTGTGTGTGTGTGTGTGTGTGTGTGTGTGTGTGTGTGTGGAGAGAGAGAGAGTAGGCCTACATTAGATCTTTGTGAATCATATATCTCATATTATATTTTATTGTCACACTTTAATGGATAAATTCATTTATTTCATGGAAAAATTCAACAAAAATGTGTAAAGCTTTTATTTTTACAAATCATTGAAACGATGGGGTGTGTTGTGGTTTTTTCATCTGAGCTTCTTCCACAGGCTTCTGGCTGCTTTATTTAAATAAGCACCAGGTGGCGCTGTTTTCGACAGTCTTGAAACTTTGAAGCTTTTCCGTAACAGTCAGGGGAAAACCTGCAGTGCTAAATAAGGCTTAATTTCCCCATCCCTATAGTAAAGCAATCTTCAGAGACTGAATGTCTTCTTTTATCTTCAGTTGATTTGATCTAAGGCTGTGGCTGAAGTCAGTTGTAGTTCTTGTGTTGCTCTGTCCTTCAGTGATTCTGCTCATCATCAGGTGTTCATCAATAATCAAACAATCATCACTCAATTAATCACTCAAGTATCTCATTAATTCTAACACTGCTTCAGTGTTTCTTTAACACCCTGCTGGTGGTTCCCATATGAACACAGAGCGGTGTTAATTCAGCACTGGGGAATTTACTGTATAGCCATACATGGTCAATGCATATATTGCAGTATATTTAAAAATATAAGCACCAGTTTCCCATATATGGAAATATATTATGTAATATATCACATTATTTTTGCAGTATATTCTATTTTTATTATATATGTTTTTGTGTTCTGTAAGGGTTTGCTGAATACATTTGGTGAAAGTGTCTTTAAAGATGCAAAACAGGACCATGAACTATCAGGTAAGTGGCACTTTCAATAATTTAACAAGCATATCTACAGTATGTGTTTAAACTGACACTGATTGTGTTGTTTTGTGTATTTTAGAGGTTACATAACAAAGAAGTGATGAGAGAGGGAGAAGATGATAGACGTCTTCGGCTGCTGTTGTTCGGTAAAACCGGATCTGGGAAAAGCGCCACAGGAAACACCATCTTCAATAATCGAGTGTTTGAGTCAGAAATGAGATCTTCGTCAGTGACCAGAGTCTGTCAGACACACACCGGTGCTGTTAATAACAGGAGCGTGACAGTGATCGATACTCCAGACTTCATCTTCTCCACTCACACTGACTTTGATTCACACTCAGAGATGAAGAGAGCTCTTGAGTTATGTTCTCCAAGAGCTCATGTGATCCTGCTCATTCTGTCTTTGAGCACTTTCACTGAGCAGGAGATGGACTTCATTCGCTGGTTTGAGCAGAAGTTTGGAGCAGAAGCTCTCAGATTTACTCTAGTGCTCTTCACTCATGCAGATCAGAGACACATGAGGACACTAGGAGAAATGATCAGGGGAAACTCTCAGTTATCTGATTTTATTAATCGATGTGGTCAGAGATATCATGAGTTTAACATTAAAGCTCCAGCAAACAGGCGGCAGGTGACTGAACTCATGGAGAAGATCGACAGACTCGTGTCTGAGAACACAAACTCCTGCTACACAATATACATGATGAAGGAGAACGAGAGGAGAAGAGAGAAGGAGGAGAAGAGAGCAGAGGAGGAGAAAGAGAGAGAACGTCAGATGAGATTAGAGAGAGTCAGAGAAGAGACTGAGGCACGAGTGAGGAGAGAGATTGAACAGGAGACACTGGAGAAAGAGAGGAGAGAGAGAGTCAGAAGAGAGACAGAGATGCCTGTTGGAGAATGTGAGGAGCTATGTGCAGAGAGACGAGGCAGTGGATTCAAACACTTTGTAAAACAGTACAAGAACTTCATTCTGGCAGGCATAAGTGTAGTTGTATTTATCATATTAATTGTTCTTGCAATAAGACTTTCTTCCTGAACTCAACCTTAACAGAATGTAGTATTATCTGGTGTTTCCACTCATCTGCTCAATTCACAATATGTTTTACTAAGACTTAAGAATCAATTTCATACCTGCATTAGACTATAAATTCCAGGTATTCCATTGTCTAATTTAGCTTGTCCTACAACACAATTTGCCAAGGTACACTGTTATCTGTGTGTTTTCAAATACTAGCACACATAGATAAAACGTGTTTAATTAAAACAAAACCTACATTTTCAAGTATTCTTCCAGTAAAGTAAACAGTACTAACCTTCAACATTCAGCAAAAACATGAAACACAGTCTCTGGTTTGGTACAAAAGTTACAAGATGATAAAGCAGCCATATTGAACTTTTGGAAGGAGAACTTTCTGTATTTTGGTTGATTCGTGCCAAATTGAAATCAGCTAAAAAAAAAAAAAAAACATTGCTCATTTAAGAATGTGTATTTGGATGGACGGAGGGATCCGTGTAGTCTCTGGCTGTAGAATTACAACAATAATCAAACAGAAATGAATAACAAATGTCACCCATATAAAAGTCAGACATAAGATCTGTGAATTAAGCCACAACATGATAATTATATTCTTATCATCAATGAGCCAACTCCAACTGATCACATTCTCTTGCTGTTCACACCATAACAAACAGCCAGACAAAAAAATATGTTAAACAGTAATGTAATCCTCATCTGCTGAGATCTTGTGATTGTCAGTGTTTCGAGTTGTCCACCACAGGGCAGCAGAGACTTTGAAATGTGAACAGAGGCGTAAAGTCCATGTTCAGAAGATAAAAAGCCCTGCTCTGTATTTTGCTCCAAACACCTGGATTTGCTAAGTAGCTCAGTTTTTCAGTCAGGAGGTAGAATTAATGAGTGAAATCAGCTGAACTGAGCTCATGAGTGGATAAACATATGACAGGACTTTACTTTCTGACCCCTGAGGTCCGTGATCTTTTGTAGATAATTATAATCGTGATAACTGATCTCTGGCTAATTTGGTTCTTCAAACGAATTTGCATACAATCATACAATCAAAAATCATGCGGCCGTCTTCTATCACTATTATCTTTATTATGATGTTTTTATATATTAACAAAATACAAGTTTAATATTTAAAAAATATTAGTGCCATATATATATTTAACAAAAATATTTGTTAAAAATAAATAAGATGTCTTAAGACATTTAAACGTATTAAATCAATAAATCATAAATTAATCATTAGCTAAACAAACAGATGCTCTGTTTTTTTGTTTGTTTGTTTTTTTGGCCCGAAAAAAAAAACATGTAATAGACAAAGAAAAAAAAAAAGAACAAGGAACAAAAAATGCCAGAGTGTACAAACCTTTGATAAATTAATCAAAAAGATTATATTCTTTAAGAATATAACAAGTCTTTCTTGCTTTTTTATTCACAATGTTCTCCAAATTAATGCAATAGTCCTTAGTCTCCTGAAGAAAATGATTAAAATGTGGCTTGGATCCTGACCATTTCTTCTTGTGTATATGACATTTTCCCAAAATAATAAAAAGTTGTACAATAAAGGTGAAATTATTATTATTATTACATTAATTGGAATAATACATACATATATCAAAATTATTTAATTTAAATATAACATTTGTTTTCTTTCTAATTAAAATTGTCAAGTCCACCCACAAAATCTTTGTGTATATACAATCACAAAATAGATGAATAATAGATTATTTTTTCTATTGAACAGAAATCACATGAATAATCAATATCTAAATTAAACCTCTCTAACACACATTTAGCTGAATATATACCATGTAAAATTTTAAATGTAACTCCTTTTACTTTATTATTTAAGCAATATGCTTCACAAATACACCAGGCTTTATTCCAGTTTATATCTCTAAATACACTGCTCCACAATAAGCTTTTATGAGTAGCTGTTTCACCTGTTATAATATCCCTAATGTGTGTATTACTACACATGTGTTTCAGAATGTCAATGTCTCCTAATGACATGCTGTCTTTAACATATATTGCCACAGAAGAATCACTTTCACACGCTCTTACAAATTGTATAATTTGTTGTTGTATGGCATTAAACACAATAGCATACTCTTTTGGTGTAACTGGAAACCCAAATTTATTCAAAAATTCACTATAAGATAGTAAAATACCGTTTGAATTTAAAAGTTGTTTAATTAACACAATGTTGTTTTCATACCAACTATTATAGAAGAGAGATCTATTTTTATATTGAATGCATCTATTATTCCAAATAATATATTTATTTGGGGAAAAAATGTGCTTAAACGCCAGCATCCAGGCCAATAAAGCTTGTTTGTGAAATCTAGCTAACTTCACAGGCAGTTTATCAATTTTAAAATCACATCTCAAGAGAAGATCTATGTCACCTAACATATTAAACACGTGTTTTGGAAATGTATATCACATACTATTCTTTTCTTTTATAAATTTAATTAACCACTTGTTTCAAAACTAAGCACAGATAATCCACCTTTAGGCTTTGGTTTACTTAAGATTTCCTTTCTCAAATAATGGTGTTATTCCTCCATACAAAACTTTATTTAATTTTGTGTTTTAATTCTTTGTGCA
The DNA here is from genome assembly GCA_023029165.1 of Gobiocypris rarus. Taxonomy (NCBI): domain Eukaryota; kingdom Metazoa; phylum Chordata; class Actinopteri; order Cypriniformes; family Gobionidae; genus Gobiocypris; species Gobiocypris rarus. Next base: position 42,728,829 of record CM040934.1, read on the forward strand.
CATTATGGCATATCTAAAGCTAAAGACACATAAACAGATCTTGATAGCCCTTCTGCTTTGGATAGTAAGACCCTACCATTCAGGGATAAATCCCTTTGAAGCCAGATATTAAATCTTGTTTTAGTTTTGTTAATTATAGGTTCAAAATTGAGCACACTGCGTTCATTCTCATCTTTATGGATAATAACACCTAAATATGTAATTGTATGTTTAATAGGAATACCATGTAATTCTGTTAAATTACATGCTTTAAGTGGAAACAGCACTGATTTATTTATGTTCATTTTAAGACCTGATACTGAGGAAAACTCATTAATGCAATTAACTGCTTTTATTATTTCTAAATCGTTTTTAAGAAAAATAGTGGTATCATCAGCCAATTGACACAATTTAAATAATCTTTCAAATGCTATTATACCTTCAAACTCTGCTTGTTTAATATGCAAGGCCATGATTTGTGTGACTAACAAAAACAAGAATGGAGACAAAGGGCTACCCTGCTGTATACCTCGATGAATCTCAAATCTCCCACTTGTACCCACTAAAATTTGACTATACTATTGTAAATAGTTCTAACAGCTTTTTGGAAATAATCCCCAAAACCAAAATGTTTAATACATTTAAACATAAACTCATGACTTACAGTATCGAATGCTTTGTAAAAGTCTATGAATAAAATAAAAGAATCTGTCGGTATGTAACAATTATAATCAATCAAATCTAAAATTAATCTGATATATTACTGATATGTCTCCCAGTCATAAACCTTGATTGTTCTTCCTCAATGATCTCTTCCAGACCTTTCTTTACTCTTCTTGCAAAAACTAGAGCAAAAAGTTTAGCATCATTATTCAGAAGGGTAATCGGTCTCCAGTTGTCAATGTACAGTTTATCCTTATTAGGCTTAGGAATAATTGTGATAAGACCTTGTTTGAGAGTTGCAGGTAATTCACCACATGTAATGGATTCCTTAAACATAGCTGCTAAAAAAGGAGATAACTGAACATTAAACATCTTATCGAATTCACTAATAAGCCTATCATTCCCTGGAGACTTATTATCCTTCAATCCTACAATACAATTTTGAATTTCTTCTAAACCAATCTCTTTGTCACAAAATCATTTAAATTCTTCATTTATTATTTTCTTGGTTGTGTCAGAAATTGTATTAAAAAAAATATCTGTTTCTCTATCATTATAAGGTTCAGAAGTGTATAGATTTTTATAGAACTAGGTAAATCATCTGCAAAATGCATCAAAAATGTTGCAATTTTTCGTTATTTAAACGTTTAATGGATGAAGTAAAAGAGTTAAATTCAGCAAGAAAAGGAGGACATTTTAAAGGAGACTTTAGTTATTTGTTTCTTGTGGATGGAGAATGTTGCTTACAAGATAAAGAAATTAACAACATATTTAAGAGTTTGGGATTTTCATAAACAAAAATATCTTTGAGAATGAAGGTGTGGGTCATATGTGAAGTGCTAAAAAATAAAATAACTTTATTCAGTCCAAAAATTATTGGTTGTATTACCAAGGGTCGGCCAATAGTGGGTACTAGCCTAATGCAACAAACAATGACGCACATCCGAGTGAACGAGACGGAGGGAAGTTAGCGAGTGAAGAAGGGCATAATAATAAAAACGAACCGGAACACAGCCATTATCTGCGAGCGGCGCGGATCTGCTCTGAAGCTGAACCATGGCTTCCTCAAACGCCACAACAGAGACACCAGGTAACTTTAAGCTTTTACAAAGAACTCGAGACCAACTCTGATCGAATTGTGTAACTTTACACAGTACGCGCGTGTGTTTTCTCTAGAGATTTTTACTTTCGATTTAATCGTGCAGTGCTGTTTAACTTCAAATCTGAAAATAGCCTACCTTTATTTGAGCTTTCCTTTATTATTTACTCCATTTCATATCGTAAGTTATTTAATATATGTCAGAGGATCCGAGCATTGCAAACATTTGAAATGAAGTAAGTAGGCTATGATTGAAATGGCAATACGTGCTGAGCACGAGTTGAGCAGTCTTAAATCTGGACTTTTCACTATCTAAGTAAGACTATTGTATGCATACCATATATAAGGGGGAATATTTAGCGTTATTTTCCTAATAACTTAAACTAGTCTTTGTCTTGTATCAAAAAAAGAAAAAATAACTTTTGATAAAAAAGAAATATTTTTTCTTCTTTTTTGCAGTTAGAAGAGGAAGCTTTTCTTTAGAACATCCAAATAGTGAGTATACATATGTTCACATTCACAATACGTTCTATTAATCCACCTATTAATCCATTTTAGCACTCACATTAGCTTATTCTGTTTTTTTGTTTTTTTTCAGTGTCCTTGAGAAGGATGGTGCTTGTAGGAAAGACTGGAGCAGGTAAAAGCTCTTCTGGAAACACAATCCTGGGAAGAAGAGCCTTCAGAGCTGCTAGTAGTGGTTCATCCGTGACTAAAGAGTGCTGGAAAGAGACCGGAAAAGTGGCTGGAAAAGAAATGATTCTGGTAGATACACCTGGCCTGTTTGACACTGATGTTTCGGAGGAGTATCTGAAACAGGAGATCAGTAAGTGTGTGAACATGACGGCCCCTGGACCTCACGCCATCATCCTGGTCATTCAGCTCGGCCCGTTCACAGAAGAAGAGAGACGTTCAGTAGGGAGGATCAGAGCTATATTCGGAGAACAAGCCGATAAACACACAATCATCCTCTTCACTCACGGTGATGAACTGACTGGCTCTATTGAAGAATATATTAGTAAAGCTGGTGAGGATCTGAAACATGTCCTGAGGCGCTGTGGAGGATATCATGTGTTCAATAATAAAGACATGGAGGATCGTAATCAAGTTCTGGAGCTCCTGGAGAAAGTGGATGCCATGATCGCTGCTAATGGAGGAGGGTTTTACACCAGCGACACTTACCAGGACGTGGAGATCATGCTGAAGATCAAAGAAGAGGAACTGATGCGAGAATATGAGAAGAAACTACAAGAGAAAGAGAGGGAACTGGAGTCCATGTTTGCTGAAGAGAAGAAGAAACTGGAGGAGAGGATTGAGGCACTAACGGCATCTGAGCAGGAGAAAGAAAGGACGATCAAAGAGTTGAATCTGAGGAACAAGATTAAAATGATTGAGTACAAGCGATATTATGAAGCCAAGCTCAGAGAGACCAGACTAGAAGCACAACTCACTCACATTAATGAGAGAAAAATGATGGAGATCTACAGCAAGTTACAAAGCCTCCACATTTAATCAAATGGTGATTATATCTTCTGAGCCGTTTGATTCAGAAAACCTTCAGTGCATAAAATGTTGCAATATTACAGTGATTGTCATTATCATTACTAAATTGTTCTGTAAATATTGTTAAATTGTATGTTTTGTTAATAGTGCTTGTTGGTACTTATTTCTTATGTTCATTGAGCTTTCCCCATTTCCTTATTAAGTATCAGATTCTAACAAGGAGACGTTCTCTTCAGCCACAATTTTGTTTAATGTGTGTGTAATATATAACAAAGTGTGTAAAAGTCACAAAAGAGGGTTCATTGATACTGGGTTATATTTTTACTTATATTAATATACAGGGAGTGCAGAATTATTAGGCAAATGAGTATTTTGACCACATCATCCTCGTTATGCATGTTGTCTTACTCCAAGCTGTATAGGCTGGAAAGCCTACCACCAATTAAGCATATTAGGTGATGTGCATCTCTGTAATGAGAAGGGGTGTGGTCTAATGACATCAACACCCTATATCAGGTGTGCATAATTATTAGGCAACTTAACAAAAAACTAATTTATACCCATTTCAATTATTTATTTTTTACCAGTGAAACCAATATAACATCTCAACATTCACAAATATACATTTCTGACATTCAAAAACCAAACAAAAACAAATCAGTAACCAATATAGCCACCTTTGCAGACTTCTTCCTGTACCACTGCTTGAAGAAGGTGTCTTCCAGAAACTGGCAGTAGGACTGGGAGTTGAGCTTGACTCCATCCTCAACCCGAAAAGGCCCCACAAGCTCATCTTTGATGATACCAGCCCAAACCAGTACTCCACCTCCACCTTGCTGGCGTCTGAGTCGGACTGGAGCTCTCTGCCCTTTACCAATCCAGCCACGGGCCCATCCATCTGGCCCATCAAGACTCACTCTCATTTCATCAGTCCATAAAACCTTAGAAAAATCAGTCTTGAGATATTTCTTGGCCCAGTCTTGACGTTTCAGCTTGTGTGTCTTGTTCAGTGGTGGTGGACTTTCTGCCTTTCTTACCTTGGCCATGTCTCTGAGTATTGCACACCTTGTGCTTTTGGGCACTCCAGTGATGTTGCAGCTCTGAAATATGGCCAAACTGGTGACAAGTGGCATCTTGGCAGCTGCACGCTTGACTTTTCTCAGTTCACGGGCAGTTATTTTGCACCTTGGTTTTTCCACACGCTTCTTGCGACCCTGTTGACTATTTTGAATGAAACGCTTGATTGTTCGATGATCACGCTTCAGAAGCTTGGCTATTTTAAGACTGCTGCATCCCTCTGCAAAATATCTCACTATTTTTGACTTTTCTGAGCCTGTCAAGTCCTTCTTTTGACCCATTTTGCCAAAGGAAAGGAAGTTGCCTAATAATTATGCACACCTGATATAGGGTGTTGATGTCATTAGACCATTAGACAACATGCATAACGAGGATGATGTGGTCAAAATACTCATTTGCCTAATAATTCTGCACTCCCTGTATACACATGGCATTTCTGCTCAAAAGCACACTTAAACTGCTCGCAACTCCCCCTCCCTCCCCACTGTAAGTATCAGCATATTACCATCCACCTTCTGGCTGCCGTTTTCTTCTCTTTCATTCTTCTCTTTCATTCTTCGCTAGGACATTCTTCATGTCCTAGCTGTTAGACCTCACTGCCTCACAGAGACACTCATCCTCATAGCCAGCTACAGTAGACGTCCCAGGATTCACTGCACGTTACTCCTGTTTCAATAAAGACATTTTAAAGTGTCTTAACACATCTGTATATTACTCAAGCTTATTGAACTATGCTGTGTAGCTTTGTTAGCAATGGGTCTGTTGTCAAACTCAAAAATTAGAAAACTTAAAAAATGCTATTCTTTTCTTTTAAAAACTTAATAATTGTATTTTATTGACAAAATATTTTAGTTTATCCTGGATTATTATTATTTTTTTATTATATCAGGTAACATTTTAAACTGTCATATGCTTGTGTTATAATGTACCCCACCTATGGGGCATGCTGTCACTTTCTTTCGCTTTCGGGGTAAATCAAGACAAAAGTACACACTGTATTAATGAAACAAAACCACATAAGTATACTAGACATGTGTAATTAATGTAGGGCAAAATAAATACTGGATTTATGTAACAGAGTTAAAAAGAAAATGAATTCTAAATGTATTCATGGTGTTTAATTACATGAAATTAGAGTTTAAAATAAATCAAATGGTGCTTTAGTGCCCCCTAGTGGTTATCGCATTGCAGACATTCGTTAATTTGTCCTTGCACGCTTACCGTAGTACAGCAGAAAATGGCTGATACTGCTGTGGGTAAGCGTGTTTCTTTTCTCCCCTGTGTATTGTGTCTAAAAATGTGGTGATAGAGTATAAAATATGATTTTGTTTCAAATGTAAACATTTGTAGTGACTATATCAACAAATGTACAATGAGTTGGATGGGTTAATATGTCCGATAGAAACTTTGAGTAATTATCACTGAACTTCATGTCTCATAAAGCTCACAGTTACTCTTAAAGGGAGAGTTTGTTCATTTTATGTTTTTCTTATTTCAGTGGTTTATGTCTGCAATGTTTTCACCCATAGTAATACATATTAATGTATTTCTCAGGTATGTGATTATTCATGGAATTGTGATAAGTTGTATAGAGTTCAGCAGAAAATGGCTGATACTGCTGTGGTGGTTTATGTCTGCAGTGTTTTCACCCATAGTAATACATATTAATGTATTTCTCAGAACTTTGCTGCGGAGAATAAAAAGAAAGACAACCAGTTTCATACGTGTCCATTAAGTTTGTGATGGTTGTGTGGGACGTGTAAAGGCCACATTGGAAACAACAATCGTTACATTAACACAAACTGAGACAGTCACAAATACATAGCATTGCACACTCGTTTTATCGATGCACATTTTCGAGTAATCAAGCTCTGAAAAAAAATTATGCATCTCAATGGATTTATCCTAAGGAATAAAGTTTTGTTACATCTTTCTTCCTTATTAAAACATGTATTACATTTTGTTCGCATTTGTACATTTGACATCTGTACGCCTACGTTATTCATTCGATTTTTTTTTTTTTTGTGTGATTAAAATCTTTTTCTTTTCTTTTTTTATCATGTAATATGCTCTTCCTTTATTATCTGAATCCCATATATTTGCCTGTGTTTATCAATGTGTCTCTCCGCAAACATGAGTGCGGGCACGCATGCGGAAGTGAATGGCGTGTCTCCTACTGCGTTCATCGTGTGTGTGTGTGTGTGTGTGTTAATATGCTAATATAAAACGTTTTTTGGAGCAACGGAAATGGAGTTGTTGATGCCCTACGCAAACTGCGTAATCTGCTCTGTGCATGCTTTATCTGCGCTTCTCGAGCGAACTCCGTTTTGTTTTTATTTTGCTTCGCCTTTCGGCAGTGTCAAAACGAAAGTAGCCTTTCTCGCTTTCAAGATCAGCCAGACATTTCGGATCTCAAGGTTATTGAACAAACATCATATGTAGCTATTCCAGAGTAAGCCTGTATTTCTGAGGTAAGTTTCTATGATGTCAATGTTATGTTCTGTAATGGTATTGTTTTGTGTAAAAGTACGTTACAGATTTAAAGCCCACAGTTGATAACTGATCCGAAGTGCGTCATCGTGAAGTAAACTTATTTGTCAACAAAGCGTCATTTTACCCTGTTTTATTCTGTTTTTTTAGTTCAGTTAATTTTATTCCCAGACAAAAGTTTCCGTACAAATGATGTAGAACTGTAGACGTCTTAAGACTAAATAAACGAGAAACAATTATAGCTAGTCTACTATAACTTGCTTGCTTCCGCATTGTGTGGACACAACAGTAGACAATCAGGCATTTTGTGTGCCCCGGTTCCGACCTTTTTTCCGCTCTTGCAGGCGAATTTGTCTCCCATCAGAGTACTTTGTTTGAGTTTTATTAAAATTACCTATTATAGTTTTTCTATAAAACCCTAACTCGACGGGATGTATCGTGTTGCGAGATAGTACAAGCTTACTTTCTCATTCTCTTAAAGATCTTTTGATATAGAGGTTTTTATTATTATAGTTAATGGATAAGTGTTAAATCAATTCAAAATCTACTTGGTTTAAGAAAAAAAAAAAAAACTATAGGGGGCATAAGGCAGTGGCTAAGACACAGAGTAGGTTAAATATGCTGCTTCATTACACATTACTAGGCTATTCAGTATTTCCGCTGTATTTACAGAACCCCCTAGGCCAGAGGTGTCCAAACTTTTTTTTTAAAGGGGACCAGATTCGATTTTGTGAACTCACCTGCGGACCAGTTACTTTTTTATTATATAATAATAATAATAATAAAGAATTGCACATGTTTTCTGAACATTAAAGTTCTTAAATATTTATTGATTGAAATAACTTTACATTCAATCTTCAAATTAATGTATAAACAACATAAAGTATATTTTTAATATTTCAAATTTTATGACTGAAGAGGGCTGCAACAACTAAAGCGATAATAATCGATAATGAAAATCATCGATTGCGATTCTCAATATTGATTAGTCGGGTCTGCCCTCTGTGCAAGATAAGCTTCCACCAGTTGAATAACACGTTTGTCAGTGTTGTAGTCGAGACCAGCTCATTCGAGTCCGAGTTCAGAAAGGGTTGAGTCCAAGTCGAGATCGAAACCAGAGAAAATCTTTTAACTTAATTTAATAAAAATAAAACGTTTTAATTACGGAGGGCGTGCACAGAGTGACTGCAGAAAAACTGCTGTCTTTTTAATGTAAAAGTGTGAATGTGCCAGAGGGAGAGAGGGCAGGAGCCGGGCAGCCTTCTGTCAGAAATTTTTTTGGGGGAGATGCTCAGTGTTCAGACTGTCAGCAGTCATTTTTCCTTATTTTGTCGTTGTTTTGGATTAAAAAGTGGGATGCATTTTGAAGAGTTGACTCTTACACGGACATGTATGCTGTTGTTTTTTGGATTTGTCCGATCTGATTTGCATTATAGGAGATGAAAGATGAGTACTGGGTTAATTATGCTAATGTTTAAATAGCTAGTGCTTCAGAATTTAATTTAACCCTTTCCTCTCTGGTGTATTTATTGTAAAAACGAGTTCAGAACATGAATCTCAAATGTTTAAGTTTTCAAATGATGCATAGTTTGTGATGGTTGATTGAATAGTTTGTATAAAACAAGAGTGAATAAAAGAGACACGCCCACTTCCGTCAACCCCGCCCACGATCCGGTGCGGGTTACGCCCCATTCACACGGGGCGTAGGCGTTAACGCTTTGTGACCCGGATGGGAGTGAGGTTTAGGGGGGTGAGTGTAACGGAGGCCAGCTAGTAGTTACTGTGCGAGTGAACCTCACTCCTCTGATCTCAAGAGACGCTCTAGCGACTGACGCTAGAGGTTGCAGCCTTTAGCCTCCTTGTTAGAGTGTCCGACTCTCATGCCGGCGGACCCGGGTTCGAGTCCCGCTTGGAGCGGGGCGGTTCGAACAGGAGGGGTTACACCACTCGCAAAAAAAGATTACTTGAGGAATTTCACCACATAGAATGTCAATGTTCACATTATGGTCGTTGATAACTTGATCACTTCGCTCATTACTAGAGGGAAGGATGATAGTGAATGTAAGGAACTTAAAAGGTTTCTTAATGATTGGTCCCATTATCAAAGATGTTTAAAGGGTCTGACAGATAAACAATCAAGTTTGTATAGGTTGGGCTGAGATGAAAAATGGTTAAATAGTTAATGTAGGTGAGTAAGATTTATGCTCAGCATTTTGTTTTCATTTTTCTGTTGTGGTGTTGGGTTTTTCCTCACTTTGATAGCCTTTGGGGACGGCATACACTTGACTTTCAGCTGTGTAAAGTATAGTATGCTTTGAAAAAATATGTATTAAGATGGTACTGGTTTTACGTATAAGTGCTTTCTTTGAATCCAAACGGATTGCTTTGAGTTAAGCATTAAAAATATGTAGACACTTAATTGGAAAGACACTAATGTAAACATCCTTTTAGCACTATTTCCACTGAATGGAGCAAGTGAGTTACAGATGTATTATTTTTTTTGTCTTATAGCACATCTTGAAAATGAAAGGAGATAGTGAAGGTCTGAAGTTAGTGTTACTGGGAAAAACAGGAGCAGGAAAAAGTGCAGCAGGAAACACAATCCTGGGACGACAAGCTTTCAAATCAGAGAAATGTGCCACTTCTGTCACAAAAAATGTGGTGGAAGAATCTGGAAGTGTCTGTGGGTTTCCTGTCACTGTCTATGACACACCAGGATTATGTGACCCCGAGCTGGAGGAGCGGGAGATACAGCAGAAATATCAGAGTGTTTTTCAGAAATGCAGTTCAGAGCTCAGTGCTTTTTTCATCGTCATTAAAGCTGACAGATTCACTAAAGAAGAGAGAGAAACACTGGAGAAGTTTGAGAAGCTGCTGGGACAAAACCGCCTGTTGAAAACCTGGATTCTCTTCACCAGAGGAGACGAACTGGAGGATGAAAAGAAGAGCATAAAACAATTCATCAATGAGACTGAACCACTAAAGAAACTCGTTCAGAAATATGATAGGAGATACCACGTGTTCAACAACAAGAAGAAAGGACCCAGTGATCAAGTTAAAATGCTGCTTACAAAAATATTTAAGACATGTCTTCACACAGTGGGTGAGCATTTATTATTCCATATTTTCATAAATATTTTGGACATTTAAAAAAAAATCTGTGCATCACATTGTAATGAGTTCATAGACATGGGAAGAAGGAGGCGGGAACCGGCGAACATTTAAACACTTTAATAAATGAATAAACAAAACGAAAGTAACGCAGGCAGCCCCTCATGGACGACTGCCACACACACACACACACACACACACATAACAAACATAAAGTCCAGGCCTGGTCCTCTCTCGCCTTCACTGGTGTCGCTTGTCCTTATACGCCTCCGAGCTCCCTCATGAGAGGACTCAAGACCGGTGTGCCTCACAGGTGATGCTCATTATCAATCACGCACCGGTCTCGCTCGCTCCTCCCACGTCTCTCGCTCGCCCACCTCGCCACACATAAGTGAATTTGTCTTTTAGAGTCCCATCTCACTCCATGTTCAGAGTTTGAAATGCAGGTTCACAACTTTGCATCAAATTACAGGACTTAATAGTGGAAATGAAGCAGTCAGTCAATTTATGGTTAGTACATGGATTTCCCCTCTACTGAACAATTATATTACAAAAACAACAAATATACATATTTAACAGAAATTGGTGATGAAAGATATTGTGGCCACGAATTAAGAATTGATTCCTAATTAAGGATACATCATGGAAACATTGTACTAATGTGTTCCTTTATTCCTAGCAATATGTGTTCCAGACAGCTCAGAATTTGGATTTTATCCCACCTCCAACTTAGAAATAACATCTGGAACACCACTCTAAGTCAGACATTTGACCCGTAAACTCGGGAAGATCATCAACCCCGACCTCAGCAAGGCGCGTTATTTGACATAACTTCTAAGATGTTGGCATTCATTTTGTGCAATGATATCATTAGACACTAAATTTATGTAACCTTAAAATGCTGACGTGTGCTTTGAACACAACTGACAAAAAGCAAAACTTTTCAAACAAAAATATTTTTTGTTCTGCTTTTGCCATATTTGAAAAAAAAACATGAAATGCTCTGTGGTCAACTTGTGAACATAACTGAGTGGAACTGAGATCAGAAGAGGAACATTTCACTTGGGATAAACCTAGTCTAAAACGCGGCATACACCTGAAGTTGCTCTATCCGTTTCCAACCATATATTTTAGGCATTACCATTGCCAAAAGCATGAATGTTTCATTTCCACTTTAAGACCAGTAATTCACGATATTACAGACCATACAAGAGCACCAAAAATGAGGGCTGATGAGAATCAAATACATTTATATAGAACAGTTATTTTTACTATGTTTAAGATGATTTCACCTATTGCAGCTAAATCTTTGCTTTTCTGCTTACAGTACATGGAGGATCTAAACTAAAGCGTACAGCTGTGAAGATACACAGGCCAAAACAATCTCCTGTCTCCAGTATCCCACCCAGACGGATTGTTCTTCTGGGTAAAACTGGTGTTGGGAAGAGTGCAGCTGGAAACACAATCCTGGGACGGAAAAAGTTTAAATCTCTGAGGAAAATGAGATCAGTGACCAGTGAATCCTCAGAGAAACACGGCACTGTTTCAGGCAGATCTGTGTCTGTAGTTGATACTCCTGGATTCTTCGACACAGAGATGAACCCTGAAGAGTTAATGACAGAGATAGCAAAAAGTGTTTATTTATCCAGTCCTGGACCGCACGCTTTCCTCATTGTTCTCAGAGTAGATGACAGATTCACTGAGCAGGAGCAGAAGATTCCTGAGATGATTGAGATGTTGTTTGGAGAGGGAGTGTTAAAATACTCCATCATTCTCTTCACTCATGGAGATCAGCTAGAAGATGAGACCATGGAAGAAGTCATTGAGGAGAGCCAACCTTTAAGAGATCTAGTTGATCAGTGTGGAGGCAGATTTCACGTCTTCAACAATAAAGCTCAGAATAACAGAGAGCAGGTGAATGATCTACTGCAGAAGATTGACTCAATGATAGAGCAGAATGAAGAAGAACACTACACTAATCAGATGTACGAAGATGCTAACAGATTCAGACGAGAGGAAGAAGAGCAGAGACTGAGAGAGGAAGAGGAGAGAAAACAACAGGAGGAAAATCAAAAACAAGAGCAGATTGAGAGAGTGATAAATGAGACAGAGAAGAGAACCAAGGCAGAGTTACTAGCTCAACTGAACTCAAAACAAGAAAGCAAGCAGAAACTTGCAGAGACAAGCAGTGGATTAAAGCAGTTTTTACACAAGTATCGGAAATGGTTTTATATAGGCATTGCAGCTGGTGTTGTAATTGGTGCGATTGCTGGTGGAGCTGTTGCTGGTGTAGCTGTTGCTGGTGCTCTTGCATGTTGTGGAGTTACTGGTGTAGTTATTTCTGGTGGAGTTATTGTTGGTGGAGTTGCTGGTGGAGTTGCAGCTCTTATTAATAATTGTTTTGGTGGGGATGCTGGCGAAAATGCTGGTGGAGATGCTGGCGGAGATGCTTGCGGAGATGCTGGCGTAGATGCTAGCGGAGATGCTGCCGGAGATGCTAGCGGAGCTTCTGGCGTAGATGCTAGCGGAGCTGCTGGTGGAGATGCTGGCGGAGATGCTTGCGGAGATGCTTGCGGATATGCTGGCGTAGATGCTAGCGGAGATGCTAGCGGAGCTTCTGGCGTAGATGCTAGCGGAGCTGCTGGTGGAGATGCTGGCGGAGATGCTAGCGGAGCTGCTGGTGGTAGAGCTGTTTGTTGAGTTGTTGATGGATTTTCAGCAAGTTAATCAGAGATGTGTTTAATTAACATTGATATATTATGTAGGCCTGATATGTTGTATGCATTATGGAGTATCTAATCTAAACAAAATGTAATGTGGGCTGAGGGTGATCACTATTATTTCAATCATAAAACGAACAATGTTTTATGACAAAAAATGAATCAAGATATTTTAGAATTGTTATAGTGTGTTGTAGTTGCTTGATTTGGAGTTTAGTTCACAAACACTGTTGAAAATGTACAAAACCTTAAGAGAAATATTTTCACAATAAACAAGTATCAGGATCTCTTTAAGAATAACAGGAAATCTAAGGAAACTTTACCTTACAATCTCTATCCTCAAAAATTCATATTCATAGAAGAAAAACACATTCTACGCTGATGTGGTTGATATTTTAGAGTATAGCATTCAAATATGTGATGGACTGGGTGAAAAAGAAAAATATATATATATTGGACCAATGGCAGACAAAGTTTCCCTGAATTTCACTTGTGTACTAATCTAGTTTACGTTCATCTTGTACTATGAATAGAGTTACTAATGACAAAGTGCCTTTGTATATAATTTTGAATAAAAATGTTGTTTTTACATTTACAGTGCTGTGATGTATTTTAAGTGAAATATTAAATCGAGGGCAGGGTTTTACTTCAGCCAGAGATGGGCACTCGAGTCACATTTTATGAGACTTCAGACTTGACTCGACAAAAATAGACTAAAAATAGATATTTTAAAAACAACTCAAGTCTTTAATCCTTATCTATCGTAAATTAAGATGTTTTTGAATGTTATATCTTCTTCACATAATATCTGCAGATACAAAAAGTCAAGTGATTTCATCAGTTTGCAGGGGGTGAGCTAGGGGGTGGCCGCGGCCTAAGCTTGGCCACCCCACTCACAACTGCTGTGAATCTTTTTTTTTTTTTTTTTTTGACAAGAATTTATTTTATTTAAACGCAGAAGAACTGTCTCTTTAATACCACAAAAAACGTGAGACTTGTAAGACGCGCACTCCAACATCGCCTCAGCGACAGGTGCAGGTGCTGAATGAGCTTCAGCAGGACAACACAACAGTGAATGTCGAACAGTACATATACTATAGAGTACGTCAATGTTCCTCACCTGGTGGGTTGCAAGACTGTTTTGAGTGAGTCACATACACTCATCTAAAGGATTATTAGGAACACATACTAATACTGTGTTTGACCCCCTTTCGCCTCCAGAACTGCCTTAATTCTACGTGGCATTGATTCAACAAGGTGCTGTAAGCATTCTTTAGAAATATTGGCCCATATTGATAGGATAGCATCTTGCAGTTGATGGAGATTTGTGGGATGCACATCCAGGGCACGGTTCCTGCTTCCACCACATCCCAAAGATGCTCTATTGGGTTGAGATCTGGTGACTGTGGGGGCCATTTTAGTACAGTGAACTCATTGTCATGTTCAAGAAACCAATTTGAAATGATTCGAGCTTTGTGACATGGTGCATTATCCTGCTGGAAGTAGCCATCAGAGGATGGGCACATGGTGGTCATAAAGGGATGGACATGGTCAGAAACAATGCTCAGGTAGGCCGTGGCATTTAAACCATGCCCAATTGGCACTAAGGGCCCTAAAGTGTGCCAAGAAAACATCCCCCACACCATTACACCACCACCACCAGCCTGCACAGTGGTAACAAGGCATGATGGATCCATGTTCTCATTCTGTTTACGCCAAATTCTGACTCTACCATCTGAATGTCTCAACAGAAATCGAGACTCATCAGACCAGGCAACATTTTTCCAGTCTTCAACTGTCCAATTTTGGTGAACTTGTGCAAATTGTAGCCTCTTTTTCCTATTTGTAGTGGAGATGAGTGGTACCCGGTGGGGTCTTCTGCTGTTGTAGCCCATCCGCCTCAAGGTTGTGCGTGTTGTGTCTTCACAAATGCTTTGCTGCATACCTCGGTTGTAACGAGTGGTTATTTCAGTCAAAGTTGCTCTTCTATCAGCTTGAATCAGTCGGCCCATTCTCCTCTGACCTCTAGCATCAACAAGGCATTTTCACCCACAGGACTGCCGCATACTGGATGTTTTTCCCTTTTCACACCATTCTGTTAAACTCTAGAAATGGTTGTGTGTGAAAATCCCAGTAACTGAGCAGATTGTGAAATACTCAGACCGGCCCGTCTGGCACCAACAACCATGCCACGCTCAAAATTGCTTAAATCACCTTTCTTTCCCATTCTGACATTCAGTTTGGAGTTCAGGAGATTGTCTTGACCAGGACCACACCCCTAAATGCATTGAAGCAACTGCCATGTGATTGGTTGATTAGATAATTGCATTAATGAGAAATTGAACAAGTGGTCCTAATAATCCTTTAGGTGAGTGTACATTGTGTGCAGTCAAAGAAACAATAACAAACCTAATTCAGTTTTTTCGATATCATCTTTATTTTGAAAGACGTGTGTGAAAACTGGTGACACTTCTGTCAGATTCTGAGAGAAGCGCATTGTCCTGATTCAGTATCTGCGGTCAGATGAGATAATATCTGTCTATATGTCAGTAAAACTGTGCTCGCGGCGCGCACTCTTGAATATCACGCGCAAATGTTGCGCGCTCAGCTGCACTGTATATATCACTTAAAATAAAGGTCAAGAGAAACTACGAGCATGCAGTCGTATTTCTGTAATCTATTAAGTCATGAAAAAATGTGATTAAAATATTCTGCCATGTGGGATCGCAATATATGGCACAAGCTGATATGTATAGGATTTTTTAAAATGCACAAATAAATGTGAGCACTGTGCATTTATACTGAAAGGCACTAATTTTGCTTTAACTTACAACAATGGATAATATAATAAAATGTTTACTTCCATCCTTATTATATAATTTAAATAAATTCATATTCTTGCATATTAAGATTTAAATGAGAACACACTTTTTTCCTTTACTAAGTATAATTTTTGATAGAACTGTTGCAATTATAATATTAATATTGAACCCATTGCCGTGCATAGACCTCCACGGGGGCAAGGTCAATAATGTACCAAGAGCACTGCAGTGCGATCATCAAAGGGGCAGGGGCTCAAGGCACATGGGCGGGAGTAAAGTGCAACACAGACCAATCACAGATAAAAGAACATAAATGCTGGTCAAACACACGTTTCGAGGTAGTGCACCTCACATAAACGTTAACCATAATCTCTATAACATATGACCACATAGCATTTATAACAGTTTAACCCATGAATGTCAGGAACATATTTACATTTACATATAAGGAAATGCGCATTAAAGGAGATTATAAAGAACCCTAGCTGGGCTACACAGGTAAAGGTTAAAAAAAGATTTTATTCATTTCTTCTTTCATTTGTAATGAAAACACCCAATGAATCACACAACACTGAGCTCTTGAACAAAAGATACTATTGGCAACACACCAGTGACATTTGTATATTACCCATAATATTTACATATCATTAAACATTTTGGTAAAAAATGAGCTCCAGTGTATTGCTGTGAAAGCTCCAGCAGCTCCAGTTAACACAGAAGCAGGAAGCAGATTTGCTCCTACAAAGGGATAAAACGCTCCTGCAGCAAATACACCACCACACACAGCACCTGCTATCTTCAGTGATAACTGTCTAACAGTGCTGGGACGCTCATGAGAAGATGAACAGATCCTCATAAACCGACTCTTCCACATCAATCTCCAGAGAATCCCTGTTAGAACTCCTACAGCTGCTGATCCTGCTGTAAGGAAACATCTTATTAATGTCCACCTATATAAATAATCTTTCTTCCAGAACGAAACACCTCCTGTCACAACAGCAAAAACCACAAATACACAGACACGCCTCTTCATCTTTTGAAGAGAAAGTGGTTTCTCTCTTCCCAACCTTCTCCTGTTTCTCCAGTATCTCTGTATTTTCCTGCTCTTCAAATTCTCTCTTCACACGAATCTCAGTCTCTTTTATGACTCTCTCTATTTCCATTTTATATTCTATCTCTTTCCTCTCATCCTCAGCTCTCCTCTCCTCCTCTGCTCTCTTCTCCTCCTCCTCTCTTCTCCTCTCGTTCTCCTTCATCATCTCTAGTGTGTAGCAGGAGTTTGCGTTCTCAGTCATGAGTCTGTCGATCTTCTCCATGAGTTCAGTCACCTGCCGCCTGTTTGCTGGATCTTTATTGTTCATTCCACGAAACCCCCCTCCACATCGATTAATAAAATCAGATAACTGAGTGTTTCCCCTGATCATTTCTCCTAGTGTCCTCATGTGTCTCTGATCTGCATGAGTGAAGAGCACTAGAGTAAATCTGAGAGCTTCTGCTCCAAACTTCTGCTCAAACCAGCGAATGAAGTCCATCTCCTGCTCAGTGAAAGTGCTCAAAGACAGAATGAGCAGGATCACATGAGCTCCTGGAGAACATAACTCAAGAGCTCTCTTCATCTCTGAGTGTGAATCAAAGTCAGTGTGAGTGGAGAATCTGAAGTCTGGAGTATCGATCACTGTCACGCTCCTGTTATTAACAGCACCGTTGTGTGTCTGACAGACTCTGGTCACTGACGAAGGGCTTATTTCTGACTCAAACACTCGATTATTGAAGATGGTGTTTCCTGTGGCGCTTTTCCCAGATCCAGCTTTCCCGATCAACAGCAGCCGCAGACCTCCATCATCTTCCTCTCTCATTAACACTGGGTTCTGTGTAAAATACATAAAACCATTGTCAAATGCATGCCATTGCCATGTCAATTGGATGGGGGGGTCTTACCTGATCTGACATGATTTCAAGGCCCGTGTTCCCCTGGTCAAAGCACTTTCAGCAAGAAAGAGAAGAGTCCAACCTACAAACAACAAGAACAACTTTAACATGCACATTACAAACACTGGAACATCAGGAGTTCCGGAGCGTTCTGCACCTTCAGTTGCGTGACAGCGATTTGAATATGATATGAGTTATGTTATAGACAGATCAGCGGTTGCCACGGTTACGCGTCTGGCCCGAAGTTAACTTCCGGGCTGTGTTTGTTTATCGGTCTGGCTAGTGGCTAGTGTGGCGCACACACATTTGACGTACTATTCTTGGATAACATGATATAAACATTAACGATCAAGCAGAGAACATATGACACCAGCACAAAAACAGTCCTGAATGCTTCATAAATATCCAGTCTGACTGCATACGAGAGCAGCTCATGTAATTTAGACACTCTGACAGTGTCTGTCTGTCTGTCTAAAGTTATTTATTTTTGCTTATCATAAATAATCTAGAGGGAACTTAGTCTGGCTGTGTTTACACTTGGCATTAACATGCAACCACTGCGTCCGATCAGCTCATCCGTCTATGAACACCGCATGTTTAAATTTGTTCATCCAGTGGTCGCCATCTGGATAAATGAAAGCATTTATGTTTCCCGCAAAATATTTAAATGCCTTTATCACGGAGTGTAAAACAACTTTCGCTTTAACCTCTAAATGGCAGTGCCCATAAAGCACGGGATTTCTATGATGCATTAATATACAATCAATCTCAAATAGGAAGTTTAAGTTTCCCAAAATTAATCTTATATTATGAAACAAAGAAACACGTCATTCCGACGCATTGCATGATTGAAATGCGAGCGTGCAAACATTTATATCTAGGCTACTGTAGAGAAAACAGCATTACACAGTCTTTAAAGGGTTAGTTCACACACAAATTTAAATTCCGTCGTTATTACTCTCCCTCATGACGTTCCCAACTCATAAGACCTTCGCTCATCTTAGGAACACAGATGAAGAGAAGTTTCCTGTTCTCTAGGGTCTTACGGGTTGGGATCGACATGAGGGTGAGAATGACAGGCTTTTCAGTTTTGAGCGAACTAACCCTTTCCCCTAATCTATATTGCAGACAGAAATTGTAGATTATTTATAATAAACATACATAAACAAACAAAAAACATATAAATTAGGATAATGTTGCACAATTAAAATGAAAGATGTAACGCATAAGAAAGATAACGTAGCCTCTGTTGTTATTAGGCTTGTTCGACTTGCTGCAGTCCGATTGGCAGCTGACTAGAAGCAGTGCATGCCGGTTAGAACATTTTTCTGACATTTTTCTGTCAACAAAGTACCGTGAGAGCGATTCGAGAGCAGCCGGCTATACAGACACGTTATTTTTATTTATTTTTTTATGCAAAAATATATACAAAAAATTATACATGCAATTACAGCTCACAACAAGAATAAAACAAAAACTAAACAAACAAAAAATATATATATATTAAATTAAAGTAATTCATGCCAGGGGTAAAATTACAACAATTTAAAGTAACAAAAAGCTTCATAGGTCTTTCTTGCTTTTTTTATTTATTTATTATTGTATCTAATGTAGTGCCATTCTGTATAATTTCTTTTATAAAATGTTCAAAGATTGGCTTAGCTTTAGTCAATTTTTTCACATGAATGTAATATTTTCCAAGTAAAATAAAAAGTTGTATAAGGAAGCACATTGTACTTTTGGAATCAATATTGTCTTGTACAAAGAAAAGTATTACATCATATAAATCAATTTGTATACATGTTCCAAACAATCTAGATATGAAATTAGAGACATCGAACCAAAACATTTTTGAATATATACAATCAAAAAAAAAGATGAGTCACTTTGGCAATGCCACAGAGTTCACACAAGTTTTCAATATTCACGTGTAACGTTTAAGTAACTCCTTGACAGGGTAAATTCTGTGCAAAATTTTATAAGATACCTCTCTAATTTTATTATTAATAAAAAGCTTATTTGTTATTAACCATACTCTTTTCCAGTTTATATTTTTCTATTTAGTAGACCAAAACACTGTTGAACAAGGCAAATCATTTGTTTTTAAAATATTTCTAATATATTTGTTAGTGCATTTATCTATTATTATATTAATATCCCCAATAAATATTGTATTTCTAGAAAAACAGTTTTGACCATCAACGTTTATAGGACAAAATCCAGGGTGCTTTACAGCCGGTGCACGAGCTATGATGATGACACAGCTGTTCCGCGATTGGCTGGATTCACCGCATGACAGTCATCACGTGTGTTTCATGTTTATTACAAAACCTTTAGTTCCTCTAATTCTCATAAATCATTTTTTTATAACGGTAAAACCTCTTTTCATGTAGCCGCGATGTTATATTGTCATGTTTATCAAAATGAAACTGATAAATAAATGTAGACCCCACTTCATTGATAGTGTAGGTTTATATGTTGAGCTTTATTATCCCACATGAAAAAATACTATAGTATATTATAGTAAAATTACTCTAGTAAATACTATAGTGTTTTTGAACCGTACTATAGTAAATATACTACAGTAAATTCACAAAGTGTAGTAAATACTATAATATACTACAAAATACTACAATTTACTGTAGTATATTTACTATAGTACGGTTCAAAAACACTATAGTATTTACTAGAGTAATTTTACTGTAATATACTATAGTATTTTTTCATGTGGGATTGTACAGACAGACGCTGTATTAAAGGGTTAGTTCACCCAAAAATGAAAATTCTGTCATTATTTTTGGACCAAAATGTATTGTCGATGCTTCACAAGAGTCTAACTAACCCACTGATGTCACATGGACTACTGATGATGTTTTTCATACCTTACTTCCTAACCCTTTGTGGACACGGACTGTAGACTGGGCACACACTTTCAATGGAGGACCAGAAAGATCTCGACTAAATCTAAAATATCTTAAACTGTGTTCTGGAGATGAACGGAGGTCTTACAGGTTTGGAACGACATTAGGGTGAGGCATTAATGACAGAATTTAAATTTTTGGGTGAACTAACCTTTTAAGCAGTACATACAGTATTGAATGAAAATGTCATCTGAAACATATGTGTATTTGAGAAATATTGCATTTATTTAACTTCAGCTGTGATAAAGTTTGCAAACACAGCGCGAGAGTCACTGCGGGAAGCAGAAAGTGTCCGACTTCCCGTCTCCGTTTGCAGCTCCTCCCCGCCTGCACGCGGCTACTCTTGCTGATCGGATGCATCCAGCCGCAGCCGATGTCCAACCATAAGTGTCGAACACACCTCGAGATTCATTGCGGACGTCTACCGGACTTTACAGTTGTGCCACAAAGCGTGCATGCGCAGTAACGTTTGTTTGTGTTGTTGCCGTTGAAACCGTCTATTCTCGTATGGTTGGGCCATACAATGACCTTTACAGTCCACACAGCAAAATCACCTCTTACGGTTGAAATGTACAGTAGCAACCTTACAATTATGACTATTTTTATTATTTCATCAATAATTGTCACTTTTACTGAGGTTGTTTCTTTTTCTTTCTTCTTTTCTTTTTTAAAGAAACCACATCGCCTCAGGAGCAGTTTGAAGACAACATTCAACAACAAAAAACACTTTTTGTAATAAATTCTGTATGTTCAGCTCTAATAAATGGTTTTAAATACAAAATTATTCATTATTTAAGTGTAGCTCTGCATTAAAGCCCTGCATACATGTATTGTATCTTTTTCAGATGATATTGTTACTAAGGAAACGCTACATTTTCCCTTTACTGCATCCCAACCCACACTAGATGCTTTACTGTTAATTGTGCCTTTTTATGTGAAATAAATATGCAATATTAATAATGTTAACTACATTTGAGGTTCAGTCATATATATTTGTACTTATTTGTTTGTTTATCATGCCCTCAAAACATTCATGGCAAAACATTTGGGATAAATGGGCTGGATTTGTCAGTTTATTTTAGTTTTTTGTCCCAGTTCAGCCCTGCACAAAAGCCTGAGCACAAATAATTTTAGATTTCTGTAAATGCAGTTGTAATCACAGGAATGCTCTTTGGATGCTTTAGTAACGTGACATTTAAACTGCCTGGATGAACTCAATTATGAAGCAGCATTTTGAAGAATATTTTTGTTTACATTAAATTCTGTCGAGATTCGTCATGCTAAACGCTTTCAAATTCGTGATATAATCTGATATGCTAATGTATTAATCTTTTTAAGTGAACTGGAGAGACAAATACCTGACACTTAAACACCATCAAGTTTTGGTTAGTTTTAGTTTTAGCTAAAGCCTATTTGCCCGTGACATCGAATTGATAGCCTACCTACTCAAGTTAACTAGTTTAACTAAACTACGCAGTAATTTCCAGAATCCAATGTATTTGTTAAATATAAAGAAATAAAACTGACTTCAACTTACTGAGAAGCACACAAGACAGAGGGTGTAAAATGTCTTCGGTCAGAAGCTTCAACCAAAATGTCGGATATTTTACTTTCACTTTTAACAGCCATGAGTCACGTGACGCTGTTTGTCCCCGGACTCTGTGAGCGCCAAACAAGCGAAACAGCGCCAGTTTAAGATCAGTGGCGACATCAGTCTGTAACTGAAACAGTTGAAGCAAATGTGCCGGAGCTTCGAAACAACACCGACACCCGTCTCCATGACGCCATCTAGTGGTCACCTGCATGTATTGATCTGAAATAACCTTGACAGTGATCTATGTTAAAATAATAGTTTTTAACATCTGTCTGACAACTACTTGGTTTTGTAACCTGTAGCCTCCTTGTTGTTTTTTTGTCATGAAAAATGAAGATTAATAAAATAAATACAACGCAATGTGTTTATTAAAAAATATTAATTTCTCTGCTGTTGAAGGACTTAACCAACTTCTTTTTTTACATATAATTTCTCCAGCCTTTGAAAAAAATCCTCTCACAAGGAACACTTGTTGCTGGCATGCACAAATATTTTTTTAGCAAGTACATTCAAATGAGTGAAATTTATTGCTCTCTCTTATCAATTAATTAATGGATAATGCATTCTGGGCCAAAACGCACCCTTGATGTATCTTTTCACTTCTACTGTTGCAAATCATTCATCTCACTTTATTTGGTATTTCCAAATGGAAATGCTCCCACACCACAGATGTACGGCATCTCTTATGTGGAGCCTCCATCTATATATCACCTATGAATATATATGTATAATATATATCATTATATATCTTATGCTGTGCTGTCTGTCACTATCTAACATAGCCTATATGAATGTGTCACTAGCCTATATCTATCCTAACTATCTGTCTATACCTATCAGTCAATATATCTAAATTAAATCAAGCTTAAATATAACTAACAATGCGCACTATAAATATTAATAGTGCGCATTGTTATATCACAAAACCACTGCTATCACAAAATGTTTCTCCTCTCACAAAACCCACAAGGTGAAGATGCACTTCACTTTTAAACTGTGGGGAATGAGGTTCATGATTTGTGACTGTGTGGTTTGTTCCCACCTCTTTCAATCATCTTCTTATTATTATTTTCAAGTTTAATGGCGGTTGGCAAACCAAACTTAAATGGTGCATTCCCGCCACCTACTGGATTGGAGTGTGGATAACGTTATGGTAGTAATGACCTAAATCCTGTTACTTAAATGAGTGTCTTTTAATAAATTAAATACTTCTTCATATAATAATGCTTTGATAGAAAAAAACGTCCATTTCCATTTCTCTTAATGCTTGAAATAATTTAAATATTTCTCTTGCATAAGCCTCACATTTTAATAATACATGTTCTACTGTTTCCATATTTCCAGAACTACATTTTTCACAATACCCAGTCTGGTGTTTCCCAATCCTGACCAAACTTTGATTTAGTAGACAATGGCCTATGCACATTCTTGAAATTATAACATCCTTCCTCCTATTTCCAATGTTTCTTCTTTCTAAACCAACTGTTCCTTGTATGTTGTATAAATGTCGACCCTTATTTCCACTGTCCCACTCATTCTGCCATTTCTTTCTAACTTCCTTAGCTATTATACTTTTAATCTCAGTCTTACTCAATGCAATTTTGATATCAACTTCTTGAAATTTGATGGCCTGTTTGGCTAATCTGTCCACCTCTTCATTACCTGCCACTCCCATATGAGCTGGTATCCAAATAAAATTAATAATGATTCCCAATTGTCTGGTTCTAAAAAGACTTTGCAATATTTCATAAATTAAGTCCTGTCTAGCTGTAGATATACCACTTGTTAGACTCTCAGTTGCAGATAAAGAATCTGTGCATATAACTGATCTGATTGGTTGAACTTCTTCGACCCACTGTAATGCTAATATAATTGCTATTAATTCGGATGTAAATACTGAAATGTGATCTGATGTTCTTTTCATAATGTTAACTTTAAATTGAGGTATAAATACTGCTGCAGATGTTATACCAGAATCTGGATCTTTTGAGCCATCCGTATATATCTGGATGGCACTAAAATATATATGCTCTATATAATCTTGTATTTTTACGCTATCCAGGATATTCTCCTTATTACGTTTGTCTTTGTGTAACTGGATATCAATAGAAGACATTGGAAAAAACTAAGGAGGAATTGCTGGCAGAACCACACATGGCAATATTAACATCCTTAATCAATTCTCTTGCCTCCTCATTAATATACCATCCAAAACTTGTTAATTTTTTATAGTTATATTCCCAACAGTCACTTATAAAATTCTTAACTGGATGATTTTCCGATTGACCTTTTATGTTTGCCCAGTATCTCATTCTTAACTTAATCCTTCTTATTCCTAGTGGCATTACTCCCGTCTCAACATTAAGTGATGACACTGGTGATGATCTCCTTGCTCCACAACATATCCTTAACGCTTGATTTTGAATTGTCTCAATCTTAGCAAGTTGGGTTTTTTAGTCAGAACTATACACCATGCTACCATAATCTACAGTTGCTCCAATTAGTGCCACATAAATATTTTTGAGCGATTGCCGATATGCTCCCCATTCAGCTCCAGCTAGACATCTCATTATATTTATCACTTTTTTACATTTATCTATTATTTTCTGTATATGTACTCTGAAATTTAATTTTGAGTCCATCCATACTCCTAAAAACCTAACAACTAATGTCTGCTCCAATGTTTCTCTATACATTTTAATATTTATAATAGGATTCTTCTTCTTTTTTGAAAAACAAATAACTTGTGTTTTTGCCATAGATAGCCTAAAGCCCCATTTATTAGCCCAGTTTTTCATCAAGTTGACAGCATTTTGAACCTTTTCCTGTACAAACTTAACATTCCTACCTCTTTTCCATATTGCAGCATCATCAGCATATAAGGATTTTCCTATCCCAGGTTCTATCTGAGAAAAGATGTCATTGATCATTAAATTAAACAAAATAGGACTGCTGACACTTCCTTGAGGAGTTCCATTCTCAGTTGAATAAATCTGAGAATACTCACATCCCACTCTTACTTGAATTGTTCTATTTAACAGAAAGTTCATAACCCAATTATACATTTTTCCTTTTATTCCCATCATATCCAGCTTAATTAAGAGTCCCTCCCTCCTCAACATATCATATGCCTTTTCAACATCCAGAAAGACACCTACCAAAACTTCTTTATTAATCTGAGCCTTTCTTATGTCAGCTTCCAAACACAGCACAGAATCCATAGTGTTTCTCCCTTTTCTGAAGCCACTTTAAAAAGGGGATAATATAACCCTCTTCTCGAGAACATAAACCAGCCTGCTCATTACCATACGCTCCATAATCTTACATATATTTGAGGTTAGAGCTATAGGCCTATAATTAATAGGTTGCGTACAATCTTTTCCTGGTTTTGCTACTGGGATAATTACTCCATGTTTCCATTCCATTGGAAGCTTTCCTGAATTCCATACCTTATTATAAAGATTTAAAATGACATTTAATGAAGGATCTGATAAATGCTTAATCATTTCATAGCATATCTCATCCCTACCTGGAGAAGTTTGTTTTGTCCCAGCAATTGCTCTCTTTAACTCATATAAAGTTAATTCATAGTCCAATGGCTCTCCAGTTGACTCCTTAGCTTCCAATACATGAGGATTCTTCCTCACACTCTGTTCCCTTATCTTTGTTGGACTCGGCATCAATTCCTCGAGTCCGCGTGTTCGTTGAATGAGGAGAGCAGGAACAAAATATAGTTTAACTCTTTTAATGAATAAGTAAGTCAGATGAAGATAGCATACAGAGCTCTGGGTCAAAAACTGTCCCTGATTTACACAATCCTATGCAAGGTTTGTTCAGGAAGTCTGCAACAAACTTGCCTTTCCCTGACCCAATATTTATACACAAAAATACATAAGTTGTCTTTCTTTGGGAGTCAGATGATTTTCTGGTCAGCTGTGCTTCGTTCGCAACATCACCCCTCCAATTTCCTGGACAAAAGACTGCTTCTTTGTTAACACATACAAAAGCACTCTAAGAGCACAGCAAAATGCATAGCAAAACACTTTCTCATATGGATCTGTTATACCTACCACAACCTCTGGCTGTTGCTCTGGTGACTCTTATGTCCAACAGAAAGTACACATAGTCTTAAAGCAAAATCATTTCATAAGCTAACATTATCTTAAATTTACTATTGTTAATGATTAATTTCTACAAGCGTTGTTAGCAATAATGCACAAACAAATATTTATTCTCAACAATCCCCCTTTCGATCTCCTGAAACAGGAGATCGACCTCTTAAAGTATCCTCCTCCTCATACTCTTCATTGCTTTCCATCAGCAGTGGCATCATATATTTTGGGGAAGCCTCCTTGCCCTCCACTGCTGTTACGATGAGCCTGTTACAGAGAGATCTAATACATGGTACACAACAACAACCACAGGCAACCAATATTCCTATAAAGGTTGCTGCGGAGACGAGCAAAGACATCATAATTGCTTTCCATTTTCCAAATATATTCGTCATCCATCCTTCCAGTGGATTGTCTATACCTGAATGCTCATGCATTGTCTTAGATAGGGCCCTCAATCCCTCTAGGGCTCTGGTGACGGACCCATCTGGAGCTGTGTTATTGGGAATGAACGTACAGCATGAATCTCCAAACATTGCACACACACCCCCTTTTTCAGCTAACAGCATATCTAAAGCCATCCTGTTTTGAACTGCCATCAGTGACGTTGGAGCTAACTGTCCCGCTAATCCCTCTACAGCATCTCTGGTCAAATTAGATAACCTTAACACATTGTAATGCACATAGTTTATTCTATCCACATTTTTATTAGGTGTCACTGGAAATAGAGCTGCAATGATTGGAATGTTTTCAAATCCTGCTGCTATCTGATCTGCTAATTTATATTCATTTGGGACTCCCCTCGGTATTCCAACTGCATCTATGTAGGTGGTGCTGTCTTTAGTCAAGTCAAATGCTCCCAGGTCCCTCTTACTTAACACATGTCTCTGTCTGCGTCTGTTAAGCTCTACTATACTTGCCTTACCTTCCAGTCTCTTAGTCACTTCTCCAATCAGTACTAGTGGTGCTCCCAGCCTTACCATCGCACACATCCCTTTGGCCTTCTTTGGTATCCTTACAAACAACCTTCTATCACCATCTTTACACTCTTTTACACCTCTAAATAACCAAATGATAAGCACAAACAATAGTTTAGTACAAGTTAATATTACTCTCAAAATTAGAATGTTCTGTCTGTGAGTTTTTAGTCTGTTTGTTCTCTATCAAGTGTCCCTGTCTCCTCCCCCTTTTGGTCCTGCAGTTCCTGCAGGGCCACTCTTGTGTCCTCCAATGTCCTCGATGGTGGTTCTGCCGGTGCACAACACGTCCAATGGTACCACGTGTCCCCTTTGCCTTCTAACCTTACACTGTGTGATGTTCTCTCTGTTACCTTATGAGGACCAGTCCACCTTGGTTGATTCCACTTCCTCTTGAAGACCTTCAGGAGGACCCACTCTGCGGCCTGACCAAGTCCAGCCTTAGGATCTGGTGCCTGTGATCTGTCAGCAATCTGTTTTAAAAAACTTAAGACAAAAGATGTTAATTTATCTGTGACAGCATCCATCTGTAAACAGATCCTGGACCTCTCCTTTCAACCTCGTAGCCTCTAAATCAGACCTGATTTTACCTTCCATTTCTACAGTCAGTTCACACACATGGGACTGCCCTTCAGTAATATAATCTAATGTTGATGCCTTCATAAGTAAAGGTCAAATTCGGCCATGATAGGACTTTCAGGATCCTATCCTGTCTCAGTGATGACATTGTGAATGCTGTTGAAGTCACATAAGCCATCACTGTGTGAGATGTCAAAATGGTTAATGCATGCCCCATGACTACATGATGCTATTTTCTGCACAATCTTTGCCAAGCCTGCTGCATATCTTGTGCATGGATGCTCCCTTTGCTCTGTGTTATCTAGCAATATACTCACATACATCAGAACTTTTCTTTTGCTATCAGCTTTCTGAAACAGCACTCCATTGACAGTTTGTTTTCCCTCTGATACATCTAAATAGAATGGTTTGTCATAGTCAGGGGTGGCTAGGTCAGCTGCTAATGCTAAAGCGGACTTGAGGTCAATGAACAATTGTTCAGCCTCTGTTGTCCAATCCAGTACAGCTTTTAGCTGTCTGGATCCTTTATGCTGCACCAGCTGTCTCAGTGGCGCAGTTTTATCTGTATATGCAGGAATAAACTGCCTGCTGAATCCTGCCAACCCCAAAAATGACAACATATCTTTCACCGTGACAGGTTTTGGATGATGTAAAATGGCAGATCTATGTTGTGAAGAAATTCCTGCCCCTTCAGCTGACACTACTCTTCCGAGGAATGTGATCTGAGGTCTACACACCTGCAGTTTGGATTTACTAACCTTGAAACCTGACTGGTAAAGCTGTAGTAAAACTCTTCTTGTCGCCTCAACGCATGCCTCAGGTGTCTCTGCTGCGATTAGTAGATCGTCCACATACTGAATTAAAACTGTTCCTCAGGCATGTCACACTCCTGCAACATCTCTCTCAATGTGTAGTTAAAAATCCCAGGATAAAATGAACCCCTGTGGAACTCTGCTATACCTGAACCTCTGTCCCTGAATGTGAAAGAAAATAAATCTCGTAGGTGTTCTGCCAGTGGTAAACAATAAAAGCATTCGCCAAATCTATACATGTAAACCACTTCTGTTCTGGTCTAATAGTAGTTAGTGCAGTGTACGGGTTGGGCACAGGAAGAGTGGGTGTTTTTATAACTGCATTTATGCGCCTTAGATCATGTGCCATTCTATACTTTCCTGTATTTTGTTTTTCTACAGGTAGAATTGGCGTGTTCCATTCAGAGCTAGAAGGTTCCAGTACACCTGCCTGAATCAGGCCTTGAATGGTGTCTGCAATACCCTCTTCAGCCTCTGGTTTATGGGGATATTGGGACTGCCAAATTGGTACATCACATGTCAATTCAAAATTCACTGGTTTCATAGATCTACACCACCCACATCCGTGGGTCCTGAAGACCATAGGTCCTGTGGCAGATCCTCAATCATGGTGTCAGCCAGGTCATGATCAGTTTTTCTCTACCATGCCATCTTGTGACCCATTTGTGTTGCAGTGTCACTGCATTTTTAGTGATCTTATTAATTCTGAATCCCTTTTGTTTTGGAGAATACTGTACCCCAGGAATTTGAGTGTTTAGCCAATCAGTCGCATCTAGCATGCGTTTTGTCATTGGGCCCAGATCTTTAGCCTGATGCTCTGGGTGAATGGCTAACGTGATGTGAGGCCAAGCCTCCTTATGCATCATATACCATTCTTCCTGTTCAAGTGTCAATTGCACAATTCCTACTACTCCTTCTGGGCCTACTAGTATCCCTGTACATTCAATTTCCCATTCTTTACCCTCTAAGTCTCTATTAAATTCTTCCTGATACCATTCATGTTGGTTTCTATCATAAAATAAAGTTACATGTGGGGGGTCGTGTGGAGGCATGTATGGAGCAATGTTCAAAACCCACGGCTTCCAGAGCGAGTACAGCTCAAGCAGACCCTGCTCTTCCCTAGCCTCAGGATACAATTCACCCCAATAGATGTCTGCCCCTCTGGATCTTTGGCATCTGACAATAGCCATTGTCCACTTGTGTTTCCATGGGGAGTCAGTGAGCAGTTGACCATCTTTCCCCCTTTGAACTTGACTATCACTCCCTCAGAACTGCAAAGGATTGAAGCTCCTAGTTTGATCAATAAGTCTCTCCCCAGCAGGTTGGTTGGTGCTGCTTGAGATAACAGAAAACAGTGGTTAACAGTCTGTTGTTGCACTCGTACAGATAGAGGTTTAGAAAATGACAGTCTTTCACAAGCCCCAGAGAAACCCATCACCCTCGTGGTTTTGTCAGAAATCAATGTGTGGTCCATGTGGATGTTTAAGGTGGAAAATGTGGCTCCTGTGTCAACCACAAAGTTCAGACGGTCTTTGTTGACCTCCATACTGAGCAGAGGTTCCCTCCTAGCCCTGCTCGGGTCTCTCTGTGGGCTGTGTCAATAATAGTCCAGCTCAGCTTCCTCCGCCTCCCAAACTTGGTATTGGGTGCCTGTCTGGTTCAGCTAAAGCTGCATGCGGTGCTGTGTACTGAACTGTAGGTGGGGCATAGAAAGCCCTGCCTCTTGGTGCTCCTCTACCTCTTGCTGGGGTTCCCTTCCTCTCTGGGCTGTCTGTGCCTGAGGACACTCTCTGGCAAAATGACCCATCTGGCCAGGAGAAACAGTGACCACTCTGCCTTCCCACTCTGCCACCTCGGTTGCCCATGCTCATCATGCCCCTCACACTATAACCCACACTTGGCTGCTGCCAGATTGTGAGCTCTAGGTTGAGCCATGACATGAGAATTAACCTCTGGCCATGCGGGTTGATCAATTATTGTAGTTGGATATTGAACCAACTGTTTTGGTTTCTCTTTTTTGTTTTCATTGATTTTTTTGTCTGGCTTCACCTAACTGCAATTTAAAGAGCTGAGCTTTTAATTCTTCCAGCTCTGTTTGTTTAATCTTAGATTTTTCAAGAGCCCTGGTCATGTGATGTATCAAATGTCTCTCCCAGATTTGTGTTTCACTTCCTGGTATGTCAGGATTGTCTTTTAAGGCTGCTTTCACACTCTCAGTGGTCCCATCCAGTACTGCTACTCTAAACATTTCCTCATGTACCTTATCTGAATGTGGGTGCACACCTGTATGGGCCTCCCATTCCTCCTTACACCTCATCAGAAAAGCTGCTGGGTTCTCTCCTAAAAAAAAATCGAACATTATGGAGAGCCCCAAGGGGTGCAGGAAACAACTTCCTTATTGCGTTTCCCCATTTAGTGGATACTGAACTATATCTCACATCAGATCTGGAATTTATGGTTCCTGCAGCTGTCTCAATTTCTATCAATTGTCCGGCCGTAATTACTTGTCCTAATAAGGCTCTCATATCTCCAAGGGCCAGTTTGTGACCCTGGGTTAAAGTGAGCATTTTATTCAACCATTTGCCACCTCCCTCAGTGATGTGTGGTAATTTGTTTAAAATAGCGCCCATGTCTGTGAAGGTCCAAGCCTGATATTCTTCCTGACCATTTCTAACCACTAGAGGGAAGTTGGTTACTGGTCCCTCTCTGGATTCCTGCTGTTGTCTATTCTTGCTCCTTGTATAATATTCTGACCTAAGTGGTCCCTGTACTTGCATTTTTCCTTCTATTATTATCTCCAGTTCCTGTGTATCATGATCTCCTTCTCTGTCCCTAACTGTTCTCTCCTCCTCTCTATCCTGTATCATACTTTCCATATTCATTGGTTGTGGACGCTCCCTAGATACCCCCTGTCTCAGTCCCCAAGGTCTGAGTCTATCTTCCAATTTTTTCTTAGCTGACCACGTACATCTGTTCAATAACTCATCAGATTCCTCATGAATCCACTCTCTCCCCATATTATCTGCCTTACTTCCTTGTTTATTGGCTTTGTCACTTCCCTCTCCCTGATAACTGCTCTGACATCACACTATTTCCTCCATCTGCTCCATCTAGTACTTCCTCACCTAGTTCTGGAGAATCCCTCTCTGTCTCCCTTTTTCTGACTTCTAAGTGTCCTCCTTTCACCTGCCATTGTCTTGCTCCTCCACCCTAAGTAACATCCAGCATTCCTCCATCTACATCATATACTGGAACCTGACAGTGAACTCCTTCCTCCTGATAGAGTGGTGGCGCTGTAGGTAAAACTGTATATATTGACTTACACTCTGTCTGTTTTCTACTTTCCTCTGCAGATTTTTTGTTCTGCTTTTGTGCCGTCTTCCTCTTTTCTAAATTATCTAGAGCTGCAGCTGCTAAGGTCAAATTATGCCACTTAGCAAAATTGTTCTGCAGTGTCTCTTCCTCATTCTTCCACTTTCTTTTTGTTAACACTCCTTTTTTCTCTTGCTGCCTGTGCGCATTCAATTTGTCATGACTGACTTTCTCTTTTTTTTTTAAAAGAACTGCCAAATCTATTTTACTACTATCCTCTAAATTATTTATCTTTTTGAACTCTTCATACAGAATGTTAATTTCTTTTCTCTTTTTATCCCTCCTTTTTGATTCAATTCCACTTATCACTTGTGCTAAAATATCTTCCCATTGGGTTTTTAATGGACCATATTTCTTACACTCTATATCAAATTCCCCCTCCATTCTGACTCCCTTGTATAGTATTCTGTTAATTTTACTTTATTTATTTATTTTTATAGTTCCGTATGTGACTGATGTGGGTGTTTTCCTCTATGTGGGCTCTCACAAGTTTCCCTGATCGCCCTAGAACACCTTCTTTTAGTGGGCACTTTCCTATGTGGGTTCTCACCTCGTCCCCCCAGCGGATATACCACCAAGGTTACTCGGATCACCCGTAATTTTAGTGCCTTCTTTTAACCAGTCACACACAGCACCCTCCTGTCATATAATATTTCTTCCTTTGTATATAACAATTTATCCTTTTATTTTTATTATTACTTTATCACTTTATTATTTTTATTATATCTATATATATCTAATTAATTTAAATGTTTTATTTATTATATTATTTATTATATATCTATTATATTATTTATTTATCTCTTTTTAAATCCTTCCTAACTTTTTCTAAACTTTCACCTTCCTCCTATAATCTTTTATTCGACTATACTCACGCACACATTTTTTATCATATTTTATCTTTTTCTCTTTTTTAGTTTGTACTACTGTACTTTTCTGAATGCAATCTTTAGGGGTCGGACCGTGTGGTAGATTTCTCACCCCACTCCCCTGGGATCTTCCCCCAGGTACCTTTATTCACTCGTCAGTGACATGGGCCCCTAGGCCTCGGGTCCTGGCCCAAATCTTTGTGTCCCAGACACGCGTCCCTGACGCAATTACTTTGTGTCCCAGAAACTGCGTCCCTGACGCAAAAAATTTTTTTTTTTTTTTTTTTTTTTTTTTTTATACTTTCTTCATATGACTTATCCACACATAAAAAATGTTTCAATCACTTCACCACTCTTGACGTCATAATTTAGAAAATAGCCAATTGCAGACTTTGATATAGAAAACAGGTGTCTGCTTACCTTTCTTTTTGGTTCAGGCCGGCCTGATGTCAAGAGAAGATCAGAGATTGTCCACTCCTCCTCGGACTCCCCCTCACACGATCGGGGTCACCAATTGTTGGACTCGGCATCAATTCCTCGAGTCCGCGTGTTCGTTGAATGAGGAGAGCAGGAACAAAATATAGTTTAACTCTTTTAATGAATAAGTAAGTCAGATGAAGATAGCATACAGAGCTCTGGGTCAAAAACTGTCCCTGATTTACACAATCCTATGCAAGGTTTGTTCAGGAAGTCTGCAACAAACTTGCCTTTCCCTGACCCAATATTTATACACAAAAATACATAAGTTGTCTTTCTTTGGGAGTCAGATGATTTTCTGGTCAGCTGTGCTTTCAACATCACCCCTCAATTTCCTGGACAAAAGACTGCTTCTTTGTTAACACATACAAAAGCACTCTAAGAGCACAGCAAAATGCATAGCAAAACACTTTCTCATATGGATCTGTTATACCTACCACAACCTCTGGCTGTTGCTCTGGTGACTCTTATGTCCAACAGAAAGTACACATAGTCTTAAAGCAAAATCATTTCATAAGCTAACATTATCTTAAATTTACTATTGTTAATGATTAATTTCTACAAGCGTTGTTAGCAATAATGCACAAACAAATATTTATTCTCAACATCTTCATCATGTCATTTGATATATTTTTATTACTATGTACTTTCACAAATGTTTGTGCTAGTATCTCTGCCTTCCTGCTATCAGGCGCAATTACTTCCTCATTATTAATTATCGTTGGAATACTATTATTTCTTTGTTTTCCTCCCATCTTTTTAATCATATTCCAAATCTCGTTGATTTTAATGTTTCCCCCAATATTATTGCAGTACTCTCTCCAATAATTTATTTTTGCTGTCCTGATAACCCTCCTCACTATTGCCTGAGCTTTATAACCAATAAAGTCATCATAGCTAAAAGATCTTCTTACTTTTTTAAGTGTTTTATTTCTTTCTTTAATTGCCACATTGCATTCATCTTTCAACCATGGAACAATTTTCCTCCTACTACATGCCTTCTTTCTACCAAATACTTCTTCTGCTGTGCTCCTAAGAACCTCACTGATTTTTGAATTTAAAACATCGATATCTTCCACAACATCATCATTAATTTCAGCCATTTTGTTATTGCATATCTCTAGGTACATCTCCCAATCCCCTGATTTAAAATTCCATTTAGGAATTATTTCCATACCTGTTTTTATTAAGTCTACTCCAATTGTACTGCAAACAGGAAAATGATCACTACCAATAGTGTTTTCGTTCAATACTTTCCAATCACATCTTCAAGCTAAATTTTCTGACACTATTGTCAAATCTAACACAGAATATTTGCATTGAGAAAGATTAACTCTTGTGTAGCTTCCGTCATTAATACATACTAACTCACCCCAGTCCAGCATATCTTCTATGATCAATCCATTATAATCAGTATTAGAACTCCCCCATAAAGTACTGTGTGCATTGAAATCGCCACACCACACCATTTTAAAATCCAATATTTTCCATCATATCCTTAGTTAGCTTGTCACATGGATTATAAAAATGTATTAGGCAAGGCAAGGCAAGTTTATTTATATAGCACATTTCATACACAATGGCAATTCAAAGTGCTTTACATAGAAAATGAAATTAAAATAGTGATAAGAAATAAGAATACCACGTGTAAGAATTAAAAATAAAAACAAGATAATTAAAACAGTTGTTAATAGACATTTGGCAAAACACAGGTGTTTCATATTTGATCTTGCTCTGGGACTTCCCCATCCTGACAGTCTGTCTCTGTGGATCTTCCTAGCGCTAGGTTTTTTAGTCTGTTGGACGTCTCCGTTCAGACCCTATCTTTCACCCAAGATGGACGGGCGGACTACCCTCCTCTGTAATCCTTTTAAGACCAGCTCTCAGCACGGTCCGACCTGGCCTCGCCTGGTCTTTTACCCACAGAGTCAGCTCTCAGCTATGGTTTATCCAATAACCTCAATATTTTACAAGTCCCTTCAAATTCTTAAAATAAGAAGAAATAGAAATATACAGTTATAAAGATAATTAAAAGAATAAAATTCAATAGAAATATATAGTTGTAAAGATATTTAAAAAGAATAAAATTATTACAGTATATATAGATAAAAAATAAAATAAATAAAAAATTAAGATGATGCATAGATTAGAATAGGTGCAATCAGTTGGACATACAGTGGCACAGTGCTCATTCAGTAAATGCACAGCTGGACAGATGTGTTTTGAGTCTGGACGTACAGTGGCACAGTGCTCATTCAGTAAATGCACAGCTGGACAGATGTGTTTTGAGTCTGGACGTACAGTGGCACAGTGCTCATTCAGTAAAGGCACAGCTGGACAGATGTGTTTTGAGTCTGGACGTACAGTGGCACAGTGCTCATTCAGTAAATGCACAGCTGGACAGATGTGTTTTGAGTCTGACGTACAGTGGCACAGTGCTCATTCAGTAAATGCACAGCTGGACAGATGTGTTTTGAGTCTGGACGTACAGTGGCACAGTGCTCATTCAGTAAATGCACAGCTGGACAGATGTGTTTTGAGTCTGGACATACAGTGGCACAGTGCTCATTCAGTAAAGGCACAGCTGAACAGATGTGTTTTGAGTCTGGATTTGAATGTGGCTACTGTTGGAGCACATCTGATCTCTTCTGGAAGCTGGTTCTAGCTGCGGCTGGCACAATAGCTGAACGCAGACTCTCCTTGCTTTGAGTGAACTCTTGGTATTTCTAACTGACTTGATCCTGATGATCTGAGTGATCTGATGGGTTTGTATTTAATCAGCATATCTGCAATGTATTGAGGTCCTAGGTCATTGAGTGATTTATAAATAAGTAATAATACTTTAAAATTGATCCTAAATGTGACTGGAAGCCAGTGTAAAGACCTGAGGACTGGCGTGATATGGTCATATTTTCTTGTTCTGCTCAGAATCCTGGCCGCAGCGTTCTGTATGAGCTGCAGCTGTCTAATGGTCTTTTTGGGAAGGCCGGTGAGAAGACCATTACAATAGTCCACCCTGCTGGTGATGAAAGCGTGAACGAGTTTCTCTAAGTCTTGCCTGGAAACAAAGCATCTAATTCTTGCAATATTTTTCAGATGATAGTAAGCTGATTTAGTTATTGCTTTGACATGACTGTTGAAACTCAGGTCTGACTCCAAAATCACACCAAGATTCCTGACTTGATTTTTTGTTATTAGACCTTTTGTCTCAAGATACGTGTTCACCTTGAGAATTTCATCTTTGTTTCCAAATGTAATGATTTCAGTTTTGTCTTTGTTTAACTGAAGATAGTTTTGGCTCATCCAACTGTTAACTTCATCAATGCATTTGCACAGGGAGTCAATGGGGCTGTAGTCATTAGGTGATAGTGCTAAGTAGATCTGGGTGTCGTCAGCATAGCTGTGGTAAGCCATTTGGTTCTCTCATTATTTGGCTCAGTGGCAGCATGTACAGGTTGAATAGGAGTGGTGCTAGAATTGACCCGTGTGGGACTCCGCAAGTCATGGATGTCCAGTCAGACTTATGGTCACCTATACTCACATAATAACCTCTTCCTTCTAAGTACAACCTGAACCATTTAAGGACCATCCCAGAAAGCCCGACCCAGTTTTCCAGCCTGTCAAGAAGTATGTTATGGTCAACAGTGTCGAATGCAGCACTGAGGTCGAGTAGCACCAGAATTGATGTTTTGCCTGTATCTGTATTGAGGCGAATATCATTTATTATCTTTACGAGCGCTGTTTCTGTGCTGTGATGTGGTCGGAAGCCAGATTGAAAATTGTCAAAGTATCCGTTTGAGCTTAAGAAT
Organism: Gobiocypris rarus; assembly: GCA_023029165.1. Lineage (NCBI taxonomy): Eukaryota > Metazoa > Chordata > Actinopteri > Cypriniformes > Gobionidae > Gobiocypris > Gobiocypris rarus. The sequence goes on from CM040934.1 coordinate 42,765,744, forward strand.
TTGTTCAGCTGACTGAAGACAACTTTTTCAATGATCTTGCCTATGAAGGGGAGATTTGAGATTGGTCGGTAGTTGTTCAATATGGAGTTATCCAGATTTCTCTTTTTCAGAAGAGGCTTAACTACTGCGGTTTTAAGGGAGTTTGGAAAAGTCCCATTGAGAAGTGATGAGTTTACCACTTCTAGCAGATCTGCTTCTAAACAGTTAAACACACTTTTGAAAAAAGAAGTGGGGAGTGTGTCGAGGGCGCAGGTTGATGTTTTAAGGTGCTGCACCGTTTCTTCTAAAATTTTATAATCAATTGCTTCAAAGTCAGACATAGTAACTTTCCCAGGTTGTGGTCTGATCTGACTGACCCCAGAGCAACTCACGGATGTGCTGATCGCCTTCCTGATATTATTTATTTTCTCTGAGAAGAAGGAAGCAAACTCACTGCATTTGCTGTCAGAGAGCATTTCACTGGGAAGAGCATTTCACTGGGACCCTAATACTCTGATTTCCTTCCCATACCTCCACTACCACAGCCTCATACTCATTATTATCTTCAACTTTCCTAAAACCTATGACTGAAAGGCTGTAAAGCCAGATTGTCTGGGAGGACAAGGGACACTTTTTGCAAATGACATCATGCTGAGTGTATCAATGAATGGGTCTAATTTACATGTATTTCCTTCACCTGAAACTCCCCCACACTTTAGACCCTCATGCATTGATCACATGGAACACCTAAAAAGAGGACAAAGGACACTTTTTGCAGACGACGTCACGCTGAGTGAATCAACTAATAATGGCTCTAATTTACATGTATTTATTTCTCCCCCCATCCTACTTCCCCTCAGGCTGTGACCATTGGAAATATACCCAAAATCTATATGATCTAAAAATGAACAAATACTAAACAGTATATATGTGTTTGATATCATTGGAAATGTCTTAGTGCGACTGGTACAAATATCTCATCCCCACAGAAATATTCAAGAAGATAACAATGGTTTTAAGAGTTAAAAGAGATGTTGCATAGTATGGTAGGTGTGACTTTCAACCATTTGGTTTTTTGTCAATACAGGTCTGAGAGAGTGATTAAATGTAAATTCCCTTTGTTAACATATGTTACCATTTGAAAGAAGTTATTGTCAGGTCTGAATACTTAAGGCAGCGTAGCAGAAGAATCAGGGCGCAATACTGTATTCAGATTCGCCCGTAACATTGTGTCCAGTCAACGTTACGTAACCTATGGAAAGTCAGGAACGCATCTCTTTACTTAAGAGTATTCGATGTTTTGAGGATCTTTGAATTGATTATGTAATTGGAATTATACCTGACTGTTTAATAAATTGTTACATTTTGATTTATTCTGACTTACTCTGGAATTATTAACGATCTCTATGAGATCATGAATGGGTACTTTCCACAAAGGGTTAAACGGAATAATTAAATGTGTGTCTAACTATTAAACATAAATGACCAAATAACCAAATTGGCATTCTAATCTAAATTCTAAATTATGATCAAATGGAGTCAGATAAAGAGGAATTGGAATTAGATCCATTTTGCCCAGCTGAGAACACAGAACGCGCAGATACCTTCGCCCGCTCTTCGCGGTTGCCATTGGAGCGATTTCAGCGGCCTTACACCTTGTTTAATAAAAGTTGCTACTTTCCCACCTTTTCCTTTATTCCTGTCTTTCCTAATTGTCTCATACCCACTAATCATAAAATTTAACTGTGGTTTAAGGGTATACATCACAATTAGCTATAACGTGCTTAAATTCTTGCCCATTTGAGATTAAACTTCTTGCATTCCACTGCAAGATTACAAAACCATTATGAGCCCCCACATGCTGTCTGGCTGTTTGTTGCTTGTGTCACGAGTCTTTCATTTATCATGTCAACTGATATGTTCTTCATTTCCAAATATTTTTCTGCAGCTCTAATGATAATCTTAATCCTTTCAGATCTACTTTCAGTCTGCGCTGAACAATTCACCACGTCAGCCATAAAAGCGATGAAAGAAACTTTGTCTTCATTCACTTCAATTATTTTCCTTGGTGTTGGCACCTTACTTGGTTGTGGTTGTATCCTAACAGGGGCCTCCTCTACTATGCTTACTTTGGGGGTTTGTTTTACTTTTTTAAGTGCTTCAGGATATGATATTCCTTCTTCCATTCTCACATTTTGAACCTTGATTGCATCTTTCCTTACTTCACAACCTCCATAAGCTGCACTGTGCTCACCCCCACAATTACAATATTTTGGGGTTTTATCTTTTCCACATTTGCCATACTCATGATCGCCTCCACATTTTGCACATCTTTGTTTGCCTCCACATACCGCTGCCACATGTCCGTATTTTTGACATTTGAAACACCTTGTTGGAGGCGGAATGTATAATCTGACTCCATAGCTGACAAATCCCAAAAATACTCTTTCCGGTATTTTGAACTCATCAAAGACCAACATAACTAAAAGACTGTCCGTTTTCTCATTGTTTCTGACACATTTCAAACGTCTTACTTCCTTAACTGCTGCTCCCTTTACATTTCTTTTGATCATCTCATCTGATACATCCAGAGGAATTCCAGATATTACACCTCTAATCCAGTTTCTCTCTTCTGGGGCTGAGCATTCTGTTTTCTGTCCGATCATTGATTTAATTCCCAGAGTTGCTTTTTGTTGCCTACTATCTTTACAAAACAACAACAGTCTTCCATCCTTCAGAGTTTTTATATTCTCTACAACCCCTACACTTTCTTTGATTGCTTTTGTCAGTTTCAACGGGTTGATGTTACTCACAGAGTCGGCAACATACTTTATACTCCTTCTTCTTTCTTTGTGCCAGTTTACTTCCCTTGTCACTTTCCGTGTCTGAAATTAAATCACGACTTTTCTTCCTTTTCTTTGTTTTAACTACGTTCCACCCTAAACTTGAATTTCCCCCACTATCTTCCTCAAACCTATCTTCCTCCATTTCCGGATTGCTTCCGGAATCTACGTCAGTTCCTACCATCCGTACACCAGTCACAATCCAGCCATTTTGCCAACCGTCCGTCTGCTATGTCTCGCGTCTTCTCGGCCTGAAATCGAATCCAGATCCCTCTTTCAATCAAAGCAGTTTCGACAGGTGCACCTGATGAAACACTTCGGCGCTTCATTTAGCGGTAGGCACATGACATGGGTGTGTCGAATCACAGTTCGGAGCAGTGTTTCGAAACATCTGCGCTTCGGGATCTCGACAGAGCGTCGAAACGTGAGTTTCTTGTCAGCCATCCCTAGTTAAAGGAATAGTAATAGCAATACAAAATGGACGCTAATGTGAAATATAGGAGCACTTGAGTTCTCATACAATATAATGTAATAATGCGAATGTAACAGGATTAGGTGATTGACATCAGTGGCCTATCAGCGCGTAGCATCTCCCATTAAAAGGCTGATTGGTTGTGATCTGGGATGCGTCACGTCCATTTTTTTCTCGTCGTTTGCCTGTGTTGACAGTGGCTGCTGGTAAGTGTGCTGTGTTTCTATATGCCGAGCTGGTAATTGTTGGCGTGCATAACTTTAAAACGTGTTTATTTAATCAGTGCAGTTATGGTTTGGTGCTGCTCCTCTTTTTATACTGCTTGATGGATCCGGCGACTGTTTGCCTCTCAGGTATATAATCGTAAGAGTAATCCTAAGGTGCATAGTTAGAATAGTGGATTTAACGTTTGTTTTTGCATATTAAAATAGGCCTGAGTTCCTGTACTCCATGGTGCGATCGGTGGGTATGATTGCGACTAAACCCATGGCTATAAAACATTAGTTTTGGACATGATATCTTAAGGGTAAGTACTTTAAACTTAACCTTTTACTGATTATAACTGCATGATTTTTAATATCTCGCTTTCATGTTCGCTGTAGGATTCTCCCTCTCGTTCTATGCTGTGATTGTTTGCTGCCGTCTGCGCGCTGTTTAAAGAGCTGCTGGTCTGAGTTTGACGTGTTTCCTAGTGCTCTACTTCACGCTGTTTGTTAAATTACAGGAGATTAAACCATTTTCGGGCTCCTTTGTCTTTTGAGTAAAATTATTTTTCTTTTTCTCTGTTCTTTTCGATTTAACTGTTTTATGTAAAAAAAACCAAGTCGTGTGTTGTGTCTGCGTATGCTCTCTCCATTAATGCAATCCATTTTGTGTTTAATGAGCTAAAGTTGTTTTGTGACAAATTCAGGTGACCAACTATCTAAATCTGATGCTGCATTTGTTGCTTCCCCTCACAAGACAATTTACGTGAAGAGGTGATTAATTTGTATGTCTATACTGTTTATTTTTAGTTATTTACTTTCTTTTTGACTTTTTGTCCCACGGGTGGCTTGACGTGCGTTATGATGGTGGTTCTCCCTCATTGTGTGCACTGAACACCTTGCGTGTTTGATAGTGTGACTTAAAGTGCACGGGTGTGTCTGCGTGTGGAGGTGTGCTCTTGTGAAACCAAACTCTACATTGACTCCTGCCATTGGGAACCCCAGCCCTGCTAGTAATAATTCAGTTTTCTTTGTTACACATATATACCTACACGCATACATACATACATAATCATTATCTTGAGTTGGTCTTGTTATATCCTTTTTGTTGTGAGCTTTTGTTTGAAGTGGAGTTTAAAGTGTTTGTAATTGAGTGTTTCGTATTTTTTAATTTATTCCTGTATTAATAAACTTTTTGTATTTTTGTATACTTTCGTCTCTGGCCTACTTTTATGAGGGAACTGAACCTGTGTGCTTTATTACCTAATTTGAGTGGTTGAAGTATTTTTGCTGAGTTTAATCCTTAGAGTGGCGTAGTCGGACTTTATTATTAGTAAACAGAAACTTGGACTGGTGTCCTGAATTTCACCGCCCAGCAACACAAGCTGTTTATAATGTTTGATAATGCCCCATTTTGTTATACAAGTGACACATTGTGTTTGTTTGAGGAAAAGCATTGCTTATTAGAACATATCCTTTATTTGTTTGTTACAGACGACCACACACACACATACACACCACTATACCCCCCCTCTGCATATGCTTTCTACTAATAAATCTGTTGAACTGGATTCCTTCTCCGACTTTGGTGTTCTAACCAGGACACCCGGACCAACTCCACCTCCTTAGCAACAACTAGCACCTTACAGTCCTTAGCCCCTCAGCTACAGATATCTTGACCGTTCCTTATAACGAGGACGACAGCCAGCACTTCATGTTTTCTTTACATGCGTTTATAAAACATGAGACGAGAGCACAGTGACTGTTTAGCTGTCTTTTATTTCAACACACACACACACACACACACACACACACACACACACACACACACACACACACACACACACACACACACACACACACACACACACACACACACACAGCCAGAGATTAACCATTAGCCCTCTTTTTGTTGACGGACGGCCTTTCTGGCAGTTTGCCCCGCCCACCCACCTACACTGTCCACACGTCTCCTCGACTCCACGCTGCTCAAAGCAATGCTACAATGTTAAAATCTTTTCTTTCAAATTTATATACAGCTTCCATCAGTATTCACGGAGCTTATTTTCTCAGGATAATTTTCTCCACTGAAAATTGCTGATCGATTGCTGCTGCCTTATTGATCGCTCCTGATCGATTGCTTCAGTCTCCAGTCTCCTGTCTCCCTCCTGCTCAGCTAGTGTTTGTAGCTCTGTACAGTCTTGCTTTTGAATCTCTATTTGATATATTTTCTTTGTTCTACTGCTAAATATAACTTACTCATCACCATATATTGTTTAAATATTGCCAATCACGTTAAATTTGACATCACTAGCTTTTAATCTAAATCACCATCACACATTAGCCTTTCGCTAGCCAGTTAGCTTGTCATCTCTGCACCTGTGTCTCCTGTTTTCTGAGTTCAGTTAAAAACCGTGGTGAGTTGGAATAGTAAATAGTCTCCAACAAACCACTGTGGTAAGTTGGATTAATCAACAAACACGGTAAGCTATGTCATCTTCTCCTGTCATTGTCACTTGCACTGCTTGCTACATGTTTAGTATAGGCTTCTCCATTGGCGAACAATTTTAATTGATTTTAATATCCATGTAGACAACGAAAAAGACACATTGGGATTGGCATTTAAAGACATTCTAAACTCTATTGGAGTTAGGCAACATGTGTCAGGACCCACTCATCGCCTTAATCATACTTTAGATCTAATACTGTCACATGGAATAAATGTTGATACTGTTGAAATTCTGCAGCAGAGCGATGACATCTCAGATCATTACCTAGTATCATGTATACTTAATTTAGCTAAAGCTACAAAGCCATCCAGCCGTTTAAAAAAGGGCAGGACTATCACCGCTGCGACTAAAGATTGCTTTTTAAATAATCTTCCTCATCAGTATCATCTCCTCAGCATTCCAGATAGCTTAGAGGAACTCGATGTTGCAACAGAAACTATTGACTCTCTCTTCTCCAGTACTTTAGTCACAGTTGCTCCCCTGCGCTTAAAGAAGATTAAAGAAAATAGTCCAATGCCGTTGTACAACGAGCACACCCGGGCCCTTAAAACAGCAGCCAGAAAAATGGAGCGCAGCTGGAAGAAAACAAAACTAGAGGTCTTTCGTAATTCGTGGAAAGAACGTATAATCGCATACAGAAAGGCCGTAAAAACTGCTAGATCTGCTTATTTCTCGATTCTCTTAGAAGAAAACAAACACAAACCTAGGTTTTTATTCGATACAGTGGCTAAATTAACCAAGAATAAAGCTTCAACTTCTGATGTTTGTAAACAGCACAGCAGTAATGACTTTATGAACTTCTTTACGTGTAAGATTAACAATATTAGGAGGAAAATTATAACCATGCAGCTGTCTACTACAGTATCACATCAGACAGAGCATCATAGTGTCACTGAGGAAAAATTACACTCATTCACTGCTATAGGAGGAGAAGAATTGGCTAAACTCTTTAATTCATCTAAATCAACAACATGTATGCTTGACCCTATACCGACTAGGCTATTAAAAGAGATGCTACCAGAGGTCATGGATCCTCTTCTTAATATCATTAATTCATCTTTGTCTTTAGGATATGTACCGAAAACTTTTAAGTTGGCTATTATTAAACCACTTATTAAAAAAACGCAACTTGATCCTACAGAATTAGTCAATTACAGGCCAATCTCAAATCTACCCTTTCTTTCAAAAACACTTGAAAAGGCAGTGTCTTCACAATTATGTTCCTTTTTAGAAAGAAATGGTATCTGTGAGGATTTTCAGTCAGGATTTAGACCGTATCATAGTACTGAGACTGCTCTCATCAGAGTTACAAATGATTTACTCTTATCATCCGATCGTGGTTGTATCTCTTTGTTAGTGTTACTCGATCTTAGCGCTGCATTCGACACTATCGACCACAACATTCTTTTGAATAGACTCGAAAATTATGTAGGCATTAGTGGACCTGCATTGGCATGGTTTAAATCATACCTATTTGACCGTTATCAATTTGTAGCAGTAAATGAAGAGATGTCACACCGATCACAAGTTCAGTATGGAGTACCGCAGGGCTCAGTGCTAGGACCGTTGCTCTTCACCCTGTACATGCTACCACTGGGAGATATTATTAGGAAGCATGGCGTTAGATTTCATTATGCTGATGATACTCAGCTCTATATTTCTTCACACCCTGAAGAAACTAACCAATTCTCCAGATTAACGGAATGTATAGATGATATAAAAAATTGGATGATCAGTAATTTCCTGCAACTTAATTCAGAAAAAATTTTTAATCATTGGACAAAAAGCTCCACAAGTAGTAACCTAGAATACTGTCTAACCTCGATGGCTGCTCTGTCAAGTCCTTGTCGTCCAGTTAGGAACCTGGGTGTGCTCTTTGATACCAATCTTCGCTTGAAAGCCATGTTTCTAGCATCTGTAAAACTGCATTCTACCATCTTAAAAATATATCTAAATTACGGCACATGCTCTCAAAGCAAAATGCTGAACAGTTAATACATGCTCATGAGCTCAAGGCTAGATTATTGTAATGCTCTACTGGGTGGTTGCCCTGCTCGCTTAATAAACAAACTCCAGCTGGTCCAAAACGCAGCAGCTCGAGTTCTTACTAGAACCAGGAAGTATGAACACATTAGCCCGGTTCTGTCAACACTGCACTGGCTCCCTATTAAACATTGCATACATTTTAAAATCTTGCTTATTATTTACAAAGTACTAAATGGTTTAGCTCGCCAGTACTTCAGTGAGCTCTTAACACATTATACTCCATCACGTCTACTGTGGTCTCTAAACTCTGACCTGCTGATAATACCTAGAATATCAAAATCAACTGCAGGTGGTCGATCCTTTTCCTATTTAGCACCTAAACTCTGGAACAGTCTTCCTAGCATTGTTCGGGAAGCAGACACACTCTGTCAGTTTAAATCTAGACTAAAACACATCTCTTTTCTATGGCATACACATAAAACACTTTTTCAATTAAATGATTATTAGGCTGCATTATCTAGGTCAGCCGGAACCGTGAACACTTCCCATAACACCTGATGTACTCAGAAGAATGGCATCTACGCTAATGTTAGTGTCTCTGTTTTATCCCGAGGTCTACTGCAGTCAGCCGGATCCAGGCTGTATCCAGATCAGACGGTGGACCTGCACCCAGATGTGACCAACACATGACCCTGAAGTGTCTGCAGAGACCGTGTCATTTAGACTCCCCTTAAGATGCCTCATCGACACGGCATCCTCAATAAACCTGTCTCCGGCGGATGACTCGATTGTTTGAATATTCCTGGTTAATAATTCTTTAAATCGATATGTCATCCTCAAAACAACCCGTCTCCAGCGTGTTGCCGCCGATCTTTCGAATATTACACTTTAGTAATTGTTTAATCAATACGGCATCCTCAATAAAAACCTGTCTCCGGCGTAATGACTTCGATATTTCAAATTATTTATTTTTAATAATTATTTAATCGATACATCATCCTCAATAAACCCATCTCCGGCGTGTTGCCTCAGATCTTTTGAATATTCAGATCTATTATGACCTCTGACCTGTAAAATTGCCAGAATAATAATAATACGCTGTTTGTTAATTGGCCAGAGGAGAACTGGCACCCCGACTGAGCCTGGTTTCTCCCAAGGTTTATTTTTCTCCATTAGGTCTCCTGATGGGGTTTGGGTTTCCTTGCCACTGTTGCCTCTGGCTTGGCTTGCTCAGTTGGGGAAAAACTATTTTTTAAATAAATTTCAAAATAAATCTAATTATTAAACTAAATTTACCATATAGACCAAATTACTGATCTAATTACTGATCTAAAGCCCACATTGTTACTGTATGATAATCGAAATATTTTCTGTTGCATTAATTTTCTGTTTAACACTGTGAAGCTGCTTTGAAGCAATATGCATTGTTAAAAGCGCTATATAAATAAAGTTGACTTGACTTGACTTGACTTAAACTTTGTAACACTGTCCTCTAGCGGCACGCTGCTACCATAGCATCAATAAACACAGATGTAATTACTGCAATAGCCTACATGCACATGCATATACTACACTTATAATAACAAAAGAAGTTTCATGCCTTTTACAAAATGTCCCAACTATAATCTGCACGTACAAAGCCATAGTATTTTGTGAAAATTAAGGCCTATTTAATAAAACCAGTTATAAGCATATGTCCAGTAGGTTTTGTGTTATTAAAGAAGTGTACATTGTGCAGGTATTGTCTCATGGGGATGAAAGACAGCAATTCCCAGAATGCACTGCTTCGATGCCCTATGAGGCCACTCTAGTCACAGCTCCTGGATTACTGGATCACTTGCCCACTGCATTCATTTTCATAAAATCAGTTCAGTTAGAGACACTACAATTAAAAACTGAACGTGTCTGTTCAATATAATGCGAGTGAGCCGATCGAGTGTCACGGCACAAACGCAGCAGGAGTCGGATTACATTCATCACATGAGCTGAGGTAATCACGGGATTCGCGGCCGCATTCACAGCGCGTGATCAGTCTGGCACATTTTCAGTCCATGTCTTTGGAAGCTTAACTTTCATAGGAAGTGTATTGTTGTTTGTCTTGTAATAAATTAAGACTGCAACAGATGACAACTGAACTGATGCTTTTTATTCCTTCTCGTCTACACGTGTGTTGCCGTCGTACTTCCACGTACGGCTTACATCATAAAGTACCCTTTACGTCATCACGTATTACACATATAGATACATTACATCCCCCTTCTTTTTTTTTTTTTTACAACTGTCTCAACATTAAATAAGGAATTCACCAACAAGCATTATTACTCTGCTGTGTAATTAAACATTTACTCGGATGCCTTAGTCAAGTTAGTGCATTTTATAGTCTTTAAATCTTGAAGGAATTTTAACCTCCCTTCCTGATCTTGTGATGATGTTTGGATTGATTTTTTCTTCAGGTGAACAATCTTGATGTGTGTCTGGATTTATTTCTCTCTCCAGTGTTGCACTTGCGTTTGACTCTATGTCAGAGTCATGTTGATCATTTGTTGACGGAAATTATTGTTGTTTTGTCTTTAACAGATACCTTCTGTTTCTTCTGTAGATCTTTCCATCTGATGTGCGAAGAACATACGATCTTGGCAAGTCATGTTTCCTCAAAACGGTTGCAGGATTCCAGATTTGTCCTTGCTGAACTCTCACTTTGTCTCCTGGTGATATCTCAGGCAATTGTTTGGTGTTTTTGTCATAGTACAATTTTTGCTTTAACTGCCTCTGTTTAAGTTGTTCTTGAACTTTCTTACTTCCTTTTGGAGTCAACAATTTGCTTGAAGTCGGCAGTTTGGTTTTCAATCTTCTTCCCATTAGAAGTTGTGCCGGTGACAGACCAATGCCATCTAGTGGAGTATTGCGGTATTCCAGCAATGCAATATATGGATCTGCATTCTCACTTTGTGACTTTGTGAGCATTCTCTTGATGGTCTGGATCATTCTTTCTGCTTGTCCATTAGATTGGGCATATCTCGGACTAGACGTCTTGTGCTCGAACTCCCAGTTTTCTGCAAAGCGCTTGAATTCTTGACAGGCATATTGTGGACCATTATCTGATATTACCACATCCGGTATACCATGTCTTGAAAACAGTGAGACATGCTAGGATTACACTTTTGCAATCCATTACTAGGATTACACTTTTGCTGGTAGTGTCGTTCAGCTTTGCGATCTCTGGAAATTTGCAGTAGTAGTCCACACACATCAAATATTCAGAACCATTGTGCTGAAACAAGTCAGTGCCAATTTTTGCCCATGGTCTTTCTGGCAGTGCATGAGGTATCAGCGGTTCTTTTGCATGACTGTTTCGATGAGTGTTGCATGTGGCACATTGAGATATCATTTTTTCAATTTCAGCTGACATTCCGGGCCAATAAATGATGTCTCTCGCTCTTTCCTTGGATTTCACCATGCCTAGATGCGACTCATGAATTTTGTCCAACATTTCTTTTCTCATTCTACTTGGAATGATGAGTTTTGATGCTTTGAACACGAGACCTGACGCATAACTGATTTCTTCTTTAAAAGTCCAATACTTCTGAATGTCTTTGTGCACTGAACTTTTCTCTGTTGGCCATCCATTCAGTATGTAGTCTTTCAGTTTCTGCAGTTCAAGATCTTCATCTGTTGTTTTCCTGAACTCTTCCAGTTTCTTTTCAGACACAGGTAGTTGAGGTGTGACACAGTTTACCTCTAGCTCCTCTTCAAGCAGGTCTTCGTTGTGTTCATCAAGGTAAGCATGACTCAATGCATCTGCTATATGCATTTCTTTGCCTGGCTTGTACATTACATTCAGATTGTACCTTTGAAGTCTTAGCAACATCCTTTGCAGTCTTAATGGCATTTGATGCAGCGGTTTCTTGAAGATGCTCTCAAGCAGTTTGTGGTCACTTTCTACTTGAACTTCTCTTCCATATACATATTGGTGGAACTTTTCACATCCATATACAATGGCAAGGAGTTCCTTTTCTATTTGTGCATATCGGCGTTGGCAATCCGTGAGCGCTCTTGATCCATATGCTACAGGTCTCTGGTCTTGAAGCAAAACTGCACCCATGCCTTCAGAGCTGGCATCTACTGACAATGTTAACGGTTTGTTGACATCATAATATTTCAATGTTGGTGCATTTGTTGCTAGAGCTTTAAGTTTCTGAAAACTTTTCTCTTGTTCACTTCCCCAGAACCACTCAGCATCATTCTCCAGCAGTTGTCTGACTGGAGCACTTACTTCTGACAAGTTAGGAATAAACTTGGCAAGATACTGCAGCATACCCAGAAATCTTTGAAGAGCTTGCTTATCTTCTGGTGGAGGTAACTGAACTACAGCTCTCACCTTCTCTTCGTCTGGTTTCAGTCCTTCTGCTGTCAGCACATGAAGAATATACTTGATTTGTGATGTTCGGATTTGACATTTCTTTTTGTTTAGTTTGAGGTTGTACTCTCTTGCCCTTTGGAGCAGTTTTTTCAGTCTGGCATCATGCTCTCCGTTTCACCCCAAACCAGCAAATCATCGACATTGTTTATCACACCACCCAGATCTTCAATCATCTGTACTACGGCTCTCTGGAAGACTTCAGATGCTGACGATATTCCAAATGGCAAATGCAGCAGTCTATATCTTCCTATAGGAGTGTTGAATATGCACAACTTGGAACTGTCATAATCCAATTTAATCTGCCAGAATCCTTGGTTGGCATCAAGTAGGAGAAAACACTTTAGCATTTGGCATGTTAGATACCTCTTCTACTGTGAGTAGCGGGTAGTGTTCACGTTTTATTGCCTTGTTCAAATCTTGTGGGTCGAGACATATTCGAATTTTGTCTGGCTTGACAATTGTAACCATGCTTGTGACGAAGGATACGCTTATAGATGATAAGGGCTGATTTTGATTGCAGTGAACCAGGTGTGTCGGTCAGAACACCACAGAGAGAAGCATCAATTTGAACTGATTTTATTTTCACTGGCATGAGATCTTAACAGGAGAGGGAGTCAGCCTTTACATGAGCCTTAACAAGAAGGAGTTTGAACTAAACAGTGCAGTGGACTGTGGAGGACTTCCTTTACAGCCTGCAAAGAGAATGGATCCTAGCTTTGCTTGACCCCGTAGGTGATGGCCGATGACCATGCAAAGGGAAAATGACCCAAATGCGTGAGCAGGTTGAGCACATTTAGTGGAGACTTAGATGTAGTAGGTGCACAGTCGGTGAGTCCTGCTTCAATTGACGTAGAACTGGCTCATAAGTGGGCCGAATGCTCATTAACAGACGTAGACGTGTTTGGTATGCTCGTAGTTGAGATGTAGATGTACAGTATTATGAGTGTGTGTGTGGTTTCTCTGCAACACACAAAGAACAATACTCAAATAACAGCAACATCAGTACAAATAATCATTCACATACTGTCTATAGGCTGCTCCCTTCAGACAATGACGATGATCCATAAACACCTGATATAACATTTCCATCACATTTACTTTCACTATTTATCTACATTAATTACTAAACATTATTAACATTATGATTCTGAACTTTGAAGATCCACACATAAGTTATAATAACTGGCACGGATTAGTTAACATTGCCATGTGACATTATCCCAGCCAACATTGATATGGGCCCCATATGGGTTATACCTGGGCAGCATGGGTTCTATGTGGGCATGGGCTGAAGATGGGCAATTTATGTGGGTCCCATATGTGTTTCACAATGTGGGTCCCATATAGGTTATACCATATGGGACCTTCATGGGTTCTATGTGGGCATGGGCTGAAGATGGCCAATTTATGTGGGTCCCATATGTGTTTCACAATGTGGGTCCCATATAGGTTATACCATATGGGACCTTCATGGGTTCTATGTGGCATGGGCTGAAGATGGGCAATTTATGTGGGTCCCATATGTGTTTCACAATGTGGGTCCCATATAGGTTATACCATATGGGACCTTCATGGGTTCTATGTGGGCATGGGCTGAAGATGGCCAATTTATGTGGGTCCCATATGTGTTTCACAATGTGGGTCCCATATAGGTTATACCATATGGGACCTTCATGGGTTCTATGTGGGCATGGGCTGAAGATGGGCAATTTATGTGGGTCCCATATAGGTTATACCATATGGACCTTCATGGGTTCTATGTGGGCATGGGCTGAAGATGGGCAATTAATGTGGGTCCCATATGTGTTATACAATGTGGGTCCCATATAGGCTATACCATATGGGACCTTCATGGGTTCTATGTAGGCATGGGCTGAAGATGGGCAATTAATGTGGGTCCCATATGTGTTATACAATGTGGGTCCCATATAGGCTATACCATATGGGACCTTCATGGGTTCTATGTAGGCATGGGCTGAAGATGGGCAATTAATGTGGGTCCCATGTGTGTTTCACAATGTGGGTTCATAGATATGAGACCTTTGTGGGACCTGTGTGGCAAAATAATGTTACACTTAAATACAGCTTTACACCTTTAAACTGGATTGGTAAAAAGACACTTTTTTTAGGAATAGATATTGAAGATTGGCAATGGGATGAAGAACAAGAACAAGTTCATTCTTCTTCCATGTGTATAAAACCTACATTTGACCCCACGGTCTAAACTAAAGCTATCTAAGATATTTTCCTCTGTAGACATGTTTTGGAGTTTTCCTATTGGTAATTACTGGATTTCAGTTTTTCAGTTACTGTCAGAAGTGTTGGGAAAGCAGTTGGATCCAGACCCAATTTTAGCTGTTTTTGGTCTAATGTTTAACACTTTTTTCTTTTCTTTCTTTGATACCTTTTTCATTTTCTCTTATTTTTCCATATTATTACAATGTTAAAATCTAGTGCTAAAAGTGTATAAAAGTGTAAAAATTTGTATTGGAATGCTTTTTCTTCTTTGTTTTTGTGCCAATTTAAAAAAAATATACAAAAATAAAGAGAATTAAAAAAAAAAGTATTTAAAATGTTTTTAATTAAAATCAGTGGATTAATTACAATGTTACCCTGCCTATGCAAAAATGCATTTTTCTTTACTGCACACATTTTACCAGGGACAGCCAGCTTTTTTCAAAGAGTCTAGAGTAGATTTATTTCGGTCTCACATGGGACCTATGTACACTCTCAAATGTTCTGACAATTCCGCTTGACAAAGTAGTCTTGTTGTATTCAAATTTTAATTAGATTTTTTCACATAATATTATATCATATAATATCATATGTCCTTGATCTTGTCTGAAAATACGCGTACATTTAAATTTAGAACTGTAAAAAAATTAAATATTCGAACAAAAGGAATTCCCGCGCTGGCGCCCGGATACAGTCTCTTCTAAGCACAGCAGCGGCAGCACAGCAGGAGTACTACTTTTAACGGTCAGCAGAAGTCGAGACGGATCGGAAATAAGCAGGTAAAATTCATATTTTCTAGAAATGGTTTCATTATCCACGGTTTCAAGTATTGAGAACATTGTTTTGAACATCTAAATTACCTTTAAAATAACGTAGCCTTTAAAATTATGATGTTGTATTTTTTTCTGTCCGCATCGCTAAAAATGTCTGTAGGCTTAAATCGTCGTTTTGTCGACGGTAAGGTGTAGTTTTGTGCTTGCCGGACATTAACTTATATGAAGTAGGATTCTCGGTTGTTGTTTATTTTATGCTTCAATTTTGTGCCCGTTTAGCCGCCATTTTTCACCTGAGTGGAAACTGAATTTCCACTCAGTAGTTAACTTAGTAATAACCGCGTTTGAATGGCAAAATACTTCTTTTTAAAGGCATTTTACATAACTTGCTACTGCAGGTGAGGTGGATTTCAAACAGTTTTGAGACCACCATTCTTTAGGCTTTTCTGTGTGCAGGCCGTAGCAAACCTAGGTCATCAGTTTTTCAGTGCTTCGTGAGGGTAACGTTACCTCGTTATTCTCGCGCATGTGTCACTGTGCCGTGAGTTCACGTCAGTAGCCTAAGTTACACGGAAAGACAAGGGCTAAATCATAGACTGTATAAAAAATATGGACGTAGTGTCCGTCACGTCACCCATAGTATTCTGCAGAGCAGTTTTGAAGCGTAAAGTAGTGATGACCGGTTCGCTAACGAATCGTTCTTTTGAACTGTTCTTTTAGTGAACCGGTCGAACCAGTTCACCAAATCGGACTGAATCGTTTCCAAACAGTTCGCAGCACTAATCCACAAATTTATAAAGTCACTCACTTTTTGACCTGTCTGACTGTCCCTCTGACTTGAAATAAACCAGCATGCCAGAGTTATTCAGTTACTCCAACAATACACTGACTTAACTGACACTACTGTAAGAGAGAGAACTGATGATGAGCAGATTGAGAACGCGTTAGCGAGCAGAAGCTGATGATACTGAGCGCACACGAACGAACGCACACGGCCTGTCACAGTTCTCGCTTCGAGTCAAGAATCGGTTTCAACCGTTGCAACGGTTATCGGATCACCAGTACACTGAACCGAGAACTGTTTATTTCGGACATGTCCGACTGGAGAACCGATGAGCTGATACTGACTGAGCATGCGTGTAATTTTTCAAGAGAGATCGAAAAGCATGTTAAGTTTTGTTGCGCATCGGGATGTGTTAGGATCATAATAATTTATGAAATAGGCTACCTGTAGGCCTAGGCCTACAGTAATTATAGTTAATGATGACACATTCACAAATTGGGTTTGTATTAAATAAACAATGTTTTGATAAAAATATATTAAAGTGTTCACAATAGCCTACACATAAAAAGTGCACTTACACACACTGTTTGTGTACATAGATCAAACTCTGTTCAGAAATTGTTGTACAAATATATTTTTCTATATGAATGTTGTCTAAAAAGCATTACAGTAAAATGTGCAGTTGTGCTTGTTACTTAATTATTTTTAAACATTGAAACAAGCATTAGTTTGTACAACTACCAAACTAAACATTTGTTTCATAAAGCCATGTTATTTTCAGGATCAGTGTATTTAATTTCTAAACAAGGTGATATAAATATAAAAATGATGTAGCCTCAAACTACAGCTAAGGCGAAGCAATTGCGACTCTTTTGAATCGCTCGCGTTCTCGAATCTCAATTTCGTTCTCGCTTCGAGTCAAGAATCGGTTGCAACCGGTTGCAGCGGTTTTCGGATCATCAGAATCAGAACACCACCCTGTTTATTTCGGACATGTCCGATTGGAGAACCGATATTCGAGAACTGTATTTATTTAATTACAAAACATAGTAAGTGGATCATGGTTTCTGCACTGATGAAGACTAATTTATTGATTTTATAACTGTAAAACATCCTCGTTTGCACATCACTGCCTGTAAGTGTTTGGATGCTTTAGATGTAAAACTTGATTGTAAAAATAAACTTAACAGATTATGATGATATTTTATCTGATTGATATTATGATTACTGACTTTATATATTTTAATGTGTAAAGTGTTTGTTTATCCAACCCGCGATAGACTTGACGTCATTACGTCATAGCGAAATTCGACATTACGTCCTGAGCGTAAAAGAACCGTGAACTGGTTTTTTGATCCGGTTCTTTGAAACGAACTGTCCGAAAAGAACCGGTTCGCGGAAAAGAACCGAACTTCCCATCACTAGCGTAAAGTAGGGTCGAGCTGGCGTTGCCATCTTAGCAGCGCGTCATCAACGTCACTCCCGGATAATAGAAAATGGGCAAAGAGGCGGGACGTGTGCGGAGCTGAGGTGACGCGTGACTAACAAACAACAGATAAATGGCTACCCACCTGCCACTCGAAGGGCCACGCCCTTAATTATGCAGAACTTTAAGGCTTTATATAATGTAAACAAATGCGCTATAAAAAATGCACCCCCCTCAGAGTCGTCATGAAGGGCAAAACTAGCCGTTTAGACCAAAACTAGAATTTGTCCCAGGCTGTAAACATGTTTTATTCTGCTGTAAAGTTGGGCATTTTAACATGGGGCTCAATGAGATTCTGCTCTCTTCTGGAGCCTGTCTCTAGTGGCCAGACGATGAACTGCAGTTTAATCCACTTCTGTATTGGCTTCAAGAGAGACCGCGGGAGGTTGCCGCTTGGGTTGAATCCGAAATCGCCCCCTAAACCCTCATTCACTATTCCCTACGTACTTTAGTCCACTAATACAGTTCACTTGAAGGAGTGAATGAAAACGAGTGTGTGAAGTCGGACAGCCGTTTATGAGTCAATTTTACTGTGTGTGTGTGTGTGTGTGTGTGTGTGTGTGTGTGTGTGTGTGTGTGAGTGAGTGAGTGAGTGAGTGAGTGAGTGAGTGAGACAGCGAGTGCACGTGTGTGAGAGTTTGCTGTGTGTGTGAGACCTAAACTAAGTCATTGTCATGACAACCGCCTGTCAGTGTCAGCTGAGCTCAGGCAATTTTTTTGCGTTCACCGTTTGTAATCTTCCTTTGAACACGCTGCAACATTTCCCTTAGATGCTGTAATGCTTAACTTTAGCCCAGTCGGCGTCATTACTGTGGCTGTGCATTGTTATAGTATACTCCAAATACTCCAAATTCTCTTTGAGAATGATATTTGCTGATATATCTACTGCCCTACGTGAAACGCTAACGTTTAGTATAATTGATTAACAATTCACTGTGCCAATTGTTTGCTGCAATTTGTCTGGCTCTTTGAAAAAACTTTCGACCACTTTTAATCCTGCGGTGATCTACCCGTAATAATTCATAATTTCATTAAAGCATTTGTTCCAGCTGGCGCAATTTTTTTATTAAGAAATATAAAAACTATAGTTCACCGTAGCCTACAATATCCCTCAGAAATATTACCACATAATTATGACAATCATCAAAGCGGGATATCAGGCAGAGGATGTAAAAAATAAAAATAAATCCGTTTTTTTTATTATGATTTGTATTTCATTGTTTTTTATTTCATTTTCTTTTTTAAATTAATTTAACACTTGGTTAAAACTGTAGTTTAAAATAGTAGGCTAATCATTGTCAAAGCATTGTTTTCCTTGATTTCAAATCCTGTGTAACTGCATATATTGTGTTGTCATTTACATACTATATATGAATGTATATGAAGTGTGATAAAAAGGTGACCTTTAAATTGGTGTTTAAGGCGGTGCGAGCCGTGGAAATTTTTGTGTGCACCTAAATAAAAAAGTTAGGCGCACCAGTGCAACCAAGGCAAAAAGTTAGTCTGGAGCCCTGATGTATGTAGATTGTTTATATTGAAATATTGAAATTATTCCTAATTTTGTTTTTAGATAATGGAGTACTGTGCAAGTTCACGACTACACGGCGCATTTAATCAAAACAAAAGTGCAAGAACATTTAATGAGCTTTGCTGTGGATGCTCTGGAAGTTCTTGATGAAACTGTTGAGCAAAGTGTGAATGATGAGCAGTTTTTTGAAACTAACAGATCAGATCAACTGAATTTGACATTGGAAAGTGATGAATCAAATGACTCATTTCAAGATTCTGATGAAGAAGAAATGGAGCCTCAGCATGACATGAAGACAAAATTGGCTGAATGGGCAGCTAGTCGGAATATCTCTCAGTCTGCTTTGTCAGAATTACTGGATATACTTATAAATGAAGGTCTTAACTTACCAAAAGATCCAAGAACCCTTATGTCCACTTTAAAAGACTGTGAAGTCAAGAAAATGGGGAGTGGAAGTTACTATCATTTTGGCATTTGTAATGCAATATGTGCAGAGCTGAACAGTTTACAAGATGATCTCACAGACACATTAACTCTAAGACTAAATGTTGATGGAATACCGCTTTTCCGAAGTTCCAATGCACAGTTATGGCCCATCCTTGGTAAAATTAAGGAGCTACCTAACTCGAAAGTGTTTATGATAAGTCTGTATGCTGGCCCATCTAAACCCCCATCGGTTCATGAGTACATGAAAGATGTCGTTGAGGAATTTAAAAGACTAACAAAGGAAGGCTTGTACTTCAAAGAGAAACATTACAGTGTTCCCTTGCCTGATGCGTTTATATGTGATGCTCCTGCGCGAGCTTTTCTCAAATGTATCAAAGGTCACTGGTTACAGTTCTTGTGAGCGTTGTGTGCAACATGGTGTTCATTTAAATGGAAAAATAGTGTACCCAGACATGGAAGCAGCCTTGAGAACAGATGCCCAGTTTGATGAAATGTTAGATGAGGAACACCACCGTGATATGTCACCTCTTCGGGAGTTGGGAGTAGGTTTAGTGACATCTTTTGTCCTTGATTACATGCATTTAGTGTGCTTAGGAATTGTCCGTAAGCTTGTTACACTGTGGGTCAAGGGACCCTTGACATGTAGGATTTCATCAAGTGTTCTTTCTGTTGTATCTGAGAACTTGAAACGACTTAGGCAAAATTTGCCTAGGAATTTCTCAAGAAAACCACGATCCCTTTACGAATATAGTCAGTGGAAAGCCACAGAGTTTAGGCAGTTTTTGTTATATACTGGCCCTGTTGTGTTGTTTAATTCATTTCCTAAACATGTATATAAGAACTTTTTAGTTTTATCAGTTGCCATAAGAATTCTTTTGAGTCCAGATCTGTGCAGTGACTATTGTGATTATGCTGAAAAGTTATTGAAGTTTTTTGTCACAAATTTTGCCAAAATCTATGGATCAGAGTTTCTTGTATATAATGCTCACAGCCTTACACATTTGGCACAAGATGCTCGTAATTATGGTGCTCTTGACTCTGTATCGTGCTTTCCTTTTGAAAACTATTTAGGACAATTGAAAAGGATGGTTAGGAGACCTCAAAATCCTGTTGAACAAATTGTGAGACGTGTGCATGAGAAACAAACTTTTAATAGGGACTCAAAAGAAAGTTTAACACTGGAAGAACATCTTAAACAACCACATTTCTCTGGACCTACTCCACTAGGATTTTCCACATGCACACAGTTTAAGCAATGCCAATACAAAGGAATGACCATCTCCTGCTCTCCGGGAAACAACTGCTTTGAAATTAATAGCAGAGTTGCCCTTGTTAGAAATCTTCTGGTCTCTCCCATGGCAGAAATTTTTGCAGTATGTGAGTTTTTTAATACAGGAGCATGTTTTTTTGACTACCCTGTCGCCTCTTCAAGTTTGGGAATTACTGTTGTCTCAACACTCACTGGCCAGCTTTTTGTTGTTCCAGTGGCACAACTTTCAAAAAACTTGTTCTTCTCCTATGACTGATGTGTATGTGGCTTTGCCTCAGCTGCATGATTATTGACTCTGTACTTTAATGGTTCAGAATGTCCCTTTATAGTGTAGTGGAGTTCACTGATGAGTACACAGATGATGGAAGGACTGTCATTGATGTCATCCCTACAAGCTGGATTACTGGTCCAGAAAGAGAAGAATGCTTTTGGCCAACTGGTAGGACTGTGGACATCAGCAAGGCTGTTAAAAAACTGTTAACTCCTGGAGCAGACTGGGCAAAGTACAGCATACGTGTCATAGGAAATGCAGGTAACTTGAACCATCTGGTTTAAAAATTTTCAAATGGTAGTCTTGTGTTCCTAAATGTATTTCTTTTTTGTTTTTTACAGACACATATTCTGCAGCAAGAGCTAAACTTAGTAGGGCCGAGGAGACCTCAGATTTACAAACTGACACTGAAGTGCCAATGAAGCGCAAAAGATTGTAAGTTAAAACTCATTTTCTCCATAAGGCCATCCTTAAAAATATTCATTTATCGGCCGATTACGATATGTTGCCGATGTATCCTGCATTAGGGCTGTTGCTATCGATTCTTTTAGTAATCGAGTATTCTACCGTTTATTCCATCGATTAATCGAGTAATCGGATAATAATTATTTTTTTCTTTATTAAAGAGCAATACTAAATATATAAGAGAAAATAAGACAGGTATCTTAAAATTAACATCTAATTTGTTTTCTTTTTAGAAAAATAAAGTTTTATTGCTGAAATTGCATACATAATAACTGTGAAAATAACCCATTTTAATGCATTCAATTGCCACATTA
The DNA here is from genome assembly GCA_023029165.1 of Gobiocypris rarus. Lineage (NCBI taxonomy): Eukaryota > Metazoa > Chordata > Actinopteri > Cypriniformes > Gobionidae > Gobiocypris > Gobiocypris rarus. The sequence continues at coordinate 42,787,730 of CM040934.1, forward strand.
TACAAATCTATTTCAAATTAGTTTAAAAAGTTCAGTCTAAAACTAAACCTACAACCAATAAACCAAAATAATATTAATATAAATAGCAATAATGCCTAAAGATTGCATGTATGTTTAAAGCTTAACTTTAAAGTTTCAGCTTCAGTTCAGGCATGACAAGCCTTTACTGTCTTCTGAAGTCTGTGTGGCTTTTGTAAGAAGCAAAAAATATTGGACAGGAAGGTAACTTGAAATAAGAACAAGCGTAGAGATGGTCATACTAGAGATGCGCGGATAACTTCACCGAATTCGCTGTTAAAAACAAACCATCCATCCGCACCCGATCGTCACACACTCAAATCCTCAGTGTAAACGCGATGCTACCGTCACATATTAGCTACACTGAAGTAGGTTGCTTTAAAACAAATCTTCTTTGGCGAAATTATGCGTTTTAAATAACACCTCTACATCACCTCGCAAACGCGAGAGATGAGTTTGTGTTTAATTCAGATAAAGTAGCCTACATCGCACATACAGATCTACATTTTGAGCTAATCATATTCAGCATTGTAACACAGCTTGTTTAATTAAGTTAGTAGCTATAAATATTGCTCGTATCTCCTCAGCTGCCGCGCGAACTGCCGCAAATGAAGCCTAAATGTTCAGTGTCGTATCCTGAAGCTCAACACACAGTTGTGTTCATTTAACAATAGCGAGACTAAATGATATTAGCAGTGCTGATGCCAGTCTCTCGCATTGCGTCTTTGATCTCGACATGAGCTAAAAACTAAAGTTAAAGAGCGACACATTCATTGCGTTTTACCGTGAAATGAGTTCCGCGTCTTAATTAAAATCACCACATCAATGATTTCTCTCATCCACCCGCAATTTTTGGGATGTTTACCCACCTGAATCGCGGAATTAACCGCAATCCGCGCATACTCGAGTCCTTATACACAAAAAAATATTTCTGCAACATCCGTGTGTAGTTAAATGAACTAAACGAAGCATCGAGGCAGATGATTTTGCCTCGAGGATTTTTTCAATTCGAGTAACTTGAGTTACTCGAGGAATCGTTTCAGCCCTATCCTGCATCCTTAACAACAGTCGATTTATGTGTCTCCGTATTAATGAATTGCACAGATGTGCTGTTTTGTTGCAAGGCTCCAGACTGCGACCAAATGGTTGCATTTTGCAACCATTTTTTTCTCCCAGTGCGACACATTTTTGTGAGCAGTTGCACTGGTGCGACTGCCACATTGTTCACATAAGCGCTGCCCCAGATAGCATGTAATCATTGAAACAATGTTGAGTCAGTGTTGATTTGTCAATGCCAATTACATTGAATTAACGTTACAAAGTGATGTTGCTTTAGCATCACTCTTGCACCATCAGTTAATATTGAAGCAATACTGATATTTTAACCCCAAATCAATGGTAATAATATTGATTCAACATTACAAAGTGATATTTTTCAACATCACTTTTGCACCCTTTGGTTAATATTGAAATATTGTTTAGATTTCAACCATAAATCAATGGTAATAGCATTGATTCAACATTATGAAGAAATAATAAGGTAGATGGAGCATTGTTTGAAATTGTTTGAAATAAGTAATGTATGCCAGGTGGTTCAACACACAAGACTGTATAGGATGTACCTGTGTTTTCTCTCTAATGAAGAAGCATCAGTTAGGCTACTGAGAAAGGCACATGCTAAACCAAAATGGGCGTTTACCATACACAGTTTCAAATAAAAATCAGCAATAAGTGTGAACCAAATAAAGAAGAGTCAAGTTTTAAATAGGAAAAATATCGAAATTCTTTGGTCAATTTTAAGCGAGATGCTAATGGTCTAATCCGATTCAATGGTCTGTGCTAAGCTACGCTAAAAGTGCTACCCCCAGACCCGGAGATCGGCTGAATGGATTTGAAAACGGTAACACTCAACTGTTTAACTCTACTGGTGTTCCTTTAAGGACATTTATTCAAAAGTTTTTTACTGATTTTTCTTTTTCTTTTTAGGCCAAATAGAAAATTTTTTCCTTGCTCAAGTGAAGAGTCAGACAGCACTGAGAATGAACTACCACCCACACCTCCCCACCAACTAAAAATTACAACCCAGAAGATAACCACCAAGACACTGGATGGCCAGACTGAAACCGGACCTGCCGCTGAGAGAGTTGCCACTACAGGACCTGCCGCTCAGAGAGTCGCCACTACAGGACCTGCCGTTACAGGACCTGCCTCTCAGAGAGTTGCCACTACAGGAGCTGCCACTCAGAGAGTCACCACTACAGGAGCTGCCACTCAGAGATTTGCTACTTCTGATGGTGCTATGTTCATCAAAATCTTAACTCTATTAGAAGAACTGAAGGAGACCCAGAGGGTGCATAGCAATATGTTAAATGCTTTGCTCAAGCAACGTGATGAGTCTTTGCCAGAGGTTCCTGAAGGAGTCGTCTTCCCTATAAAAACAACTGAAGAGTTGGAGGCAGTGAATGAAAAGTTGCATGACCCAAGATTAATGTCTATCGTCGTAAGTTCACATTGCTTGCTGATCTTATTTTTGTGTGGTCATCCAAGCCGTGGGTATTGTGCTGGTGCGCTCACTAAGACATCATTTCAATTCATATGCACCCAAAGCATGCGTGCACAAAGCTGCCACTCAGACAGTGTGCGTCTACTAAATTGAGTTATTTTTAGTGGCTCGTCGTAAGTTTTCTGTCAAAGGTACTTACTCGGTATCGGTATCAGTTGTGATTGAAATTTTTTAAATATTAGGATACCAGCAATTTCCTGCGAACATTTTGTGCACTTTTGAGCAGATTAAACCACCTCTGATTGGCCATTGTTTTCATGTGCTCAAACAGAATTGTGTGTGATTGGGTACAATGATCACTGATTTATGCTCTTGACTGAGCGCTTACACAGACACACGGGAGCATTTGAAAGCCAGTTCTGTCAACGGATCCCCGATATATCTGCCCATAGACAGATCCTCTGAGATGCGGCTTTCTAATTCTCCCGTATATCTGTGTAAGTGCTAAGTGAGGAAGGTGAAGCGATGATTGTTATAGTTAATCAGACATATCTGTTAAATGCATGAATACGAGTGCTGGAAATGCTGGTATCGCCACATTTTGGGTATTGGAAATCCGCTATATAAATACAAATTATTATTATTATTAGAATTATTACTATTATTTAAAAATATCAGTACCAAGTCAGTACTATTGCCAACACTATAAGAGAGAAAATCTAAAATGAACTTCATGTTCTAAGATCACTCTGCAGTTGAACTGATTTATGCATGTCATCTACAAATAATTTGTTTGTGTTTGTACTTAGGCTGCAAAGGTAGCAGATATTGGTGGCTCTTCATTAGACGATGCTACGAGGAGGATGATGCGATTCCTCATATCAAACGATCTGGCGATCCAGTACAATCTCTTTGGACGTCATGGCAAGAAAAGATTTAGAGATCTGTGCCTCTTTGATGTCATATGTGGTAAATGTGTTTTAATGTTTAACTACTCATGCAGATTTATGTTTAAATCACTTTTCACAATACACACCTACGGATACTATAATTCTCAATATAATATTGAACAATTGCTTGGTAGCAGTGTTTGTTACATTTTACATATACTTATTGTTGAAATAAATTGCACATTATTTAGTTCACCACAAAATGAAAACGTTCATCATATACTTAACCTCCTGTCAGTACAAACCCACAAAAAATTTATTTCAGTGGAGGGACAGAATCAGATTTGATTAAAAATATCTTCAATTGTGTTTAGTAGACAAACAATTTTATTGGTTTGGAACAACATGAGAGTAAGTAAAATACAATTTTCATTTTGGGGAGAACTAATATTTTAATCCTGTAGTAAGTAAAATGTTGTTAATTAACATTACTGAGTAGTTACATGTACACCTACACTGTGACAAGGTCGCTATAAAATAAAATGTAAACCAAGTATGTAGCTGGACATTTCAGATGATATGTGTAAACTTTTGTTTTTATAGGTGGACTGAAGAAGAACGCAATGACCAAGACTGCGAACCAGAAAGACATTGAAAAGGCACTCTCAAAATGGTTTACGGGGGCTAGAGACAGGGGAGGAAAGAGAGCAATCAGGTCACAGCAGTCTTCAGGACTGTGATCAGCTTTGTGTGTCCGTATATACAAGTAGTTGAGACCAAGCATTTTAATACTGTATTGTAAGTTAAACAATTTTTTGTAGTTTTAAGTGTTTCTTTAAAATGGATTGTTCACCCAAATTATTCAAATATTTTCTCTCTCTATTGATTTAAATCAGTGGTGTCAAACTCTGATCCTGGAGGGCCAGTGTTGGAATTAAAATGCTCAGGGTTGTGGCCCTCCAGGGGTTTTTCACACCTCTTTAAAGGGATAGTTCACCCAAAAATGAAAATGTGATGTTTATCTGCTTACAGTGCATCCAAGATGTAGGTGTGTTTGTTTCTTCAGTAGAACACAAATGAAGATGTTTAACTCCAACCGTCTCAGTCTGCCAGTCATAATGCATGTGAATGGGTAACATTTCTATGAAAAAAAAAAAAACCCTGCTGCTCGTGAAGACATATTGATGTCTTAAGACACGAACCAATCGGTTTCTGTGAGAAACCCAACAGAATTTGTTGTTGTTTTTTTACCTCATATCCAGACGAATCTCTTCTAGTATTCCCCGGCGCCATTACTTCCGTCTCTTAAGGTCAAACCGCCATGATCATAGATATATTTACGTAGATGCCTCATACGACCGATTCGTGCAGGCACTAATGAGCAATCTATATATATATATGATATAAATATATATACAGTATATTTACTTGCAAATATTTCTTAAATATATACATGTATGTGTGTGCATATACACACATAATAATTATTAGTTAGTTATTATAGTAATAATATACACATAATTATTAGTCCCAGAATGCACACATAAATAATGTAAGCAAAACTTTTATTTTGGATGTGATTAATCATGATAAATTTTTTGACAGCCCTAATATATATATATATATATAAAATATATATACACACACATCTATGATCGCGCCAGTTTGACCTTATTCGATGGAAGTAATGGCGCCAGGGAATATTAGATGAGATTCGTCTGGATATGAGGTAAAAAAAATACTGTTGGGTTTCTCACAGAAACCGATTGGTTCGTGTCTTAAGACATCAATATGTCTTCACGAGCAGCAGGGTTTTTTTTTTTTTTGTCTCATAGAAATGTTACCCATTCACATGCATTATGACTGGCAGACTGAGACGGTTGGAGTTAAACATCTTCATTTGTGTTCTACTGAAGAAACAAACACACCTACATCTTGGATGCACTGGGGGTAAGCAGATAAACATCACATTTTCATTTTTGGGTGAACTATCCCTCTAAACCAATAAGACTTCATCTCTGAAACTCAAGTGATGTATTTAATGAAATTAAGACATTTCTGTCTCCATATGAAGTCAATTTATGAATTTTCCTTGTTTTAATCATATTATTACTGTTTGGAAGCATCAGAGGTTTAGGTGAACAGACAGAAAATTCACAGGTTTGTGTTCCCAATGTTTTAATTGCTTGACTGTTTTCATTTTTTTATTAGTAATATTTTTAAGTTACATAAGTTTGGTTATGTAAAACGAACTGTTGGGATAGTATCACCCTGTTTTAAAATAAACTGGTAATGTTGGTGTTTGACACTTTACAAAAACTTTTATTGAAAATGGATGAATTATAATAAAGTACTTGATATACTGAACTTTTACTCCTTTTTTTTTTCATACATATTTTTCGATTTTTTTTAATTTATTTATTTTGTAGATGAGTGACCAGTGGAATAGTAAAGCAGATGTATATTGTAAGCGATGTATGATTATTAATGTTAACCATTTGGGCCCACTTAGGTTCTATATGGCATTTATATGGGTTAATTCATACAGGGCCCACATGGAACCCGCGGAGAAACCCATCTAGGCCCCGTATTTACAGCCCATATGGGGCCCACATTGGCCCCACAGTTTTTTTGTTGGCTGGGTCACAGGTGGGACCAATATGGGTCTTATATCTATTGCCCAGTTGGGCCCCACATTAACCCCAGTCAGACCCCACCTTTATTTTAGATGGGTCATAAGTGGGACCAATATGGGTCGCCCAGTTGGGCCCGCATTAACCCCAGTCAGGCCCCACCTTTATTTTGTTAGATGGGTCATAAGTGGGACCAATATGGGTCGCCCAGTTGGGTCCCGCATTAACCCCAGTCAGGCCCCACCTTTATTTTGTTGGATGGGTCATAAGTGGGACCAATATGGGTCTTATATGTGTTGCCCAGTTGGGCCCACATTAACCCCATTCAGGCCCCATATGGGATTCACATGGGCTTATTCATATGGGGCCCACATGGAACCCATGGACAAACCCATGTAGGCCCCATATTTACAGCCCATATGGGGCCCACATGGGCCCCATGATAGAATGTTGGCTGGGATACAGCCAATCACTGCCTCATTACAGATAACGAGCATCAATCAACATTGAAGGAGTAAAGTACTCACTCGTTATAGGACGCACACAAACCCAAGAAACATCTAATCAGAGTGATGCACGTCTTCAGCCATTCCTGAATGCGGCAAACTGATTTCGGACAGCTGCTGAGGTAATCTGCTGTTCGCGCCGTACTCAATGAACAGTGTCCCTTCCGGTTCCTTCGCGCCACAAACTGTCATAATAAGAGTCTCACTAGAATAGCGCAAAAGTGCTCTGACATTATCATAAGTGGCCTTTTGCACAATGCTACTCACCCAATCAGTTGGATCTGTCTGTCTTGCAATGACATTCATATGTTCCATCCTGTGCAATTCTTCAATTATATTTTTTTTCAGTGCAACAGGAACTTTTCTTGGAGCATATACTACAGGCTTTACCATCGGATCAACTTGAATGTGGTGATATCCTGGCATGCATCCTAGACCATTGAACAGATCTTCATACTGTTTTAGGAATGCCATCATTATCAACAGAAACGTCATGTATTCTTTTTTATCATCCCTAGTGCTTGACATGTGGATCTTCCTAGGATTGCAGGTGCATCTCTTTCAACAATCTGGAACTGAATCTTGTGTTTTTCACCTTTGTAATCACATATGAGCTGTTTCTGTCCCAATGGCGACATCTGGTGTCCAGAGTATGTAAGTAACTTGCAGGTAGATTTACTCAGCATCTCAGTTGTGCCCAGCATATTGTAGATTTTTAACGAGAGCACATTACATTCTGCACCAGTGTCCAACTTGAATTTCACTTGCATGTCATTTATCTTGAGCACTTCAGACCACTTTTCTTTATCTTCTTGCGTTTCAGTGGTGAGAGCTTGAATGCTTTTCAATTTGTTATTCTGAACTTCAACCGTGCCAAGGAACATATTTTTGTCATCTTCCTCTGTCTGTTCAAGCATGTGCATTTTTTTTTGCTGTTTATGCTCAATTCGACACATTTTTGCAAAATGGTTCTTTTTGTTGCACAGTCTGCATGTTTGCCCATAGGCAGGACACTTTCTCTGTTCATGTTTGTACCCACATCTGCTGCATTTTGTGTTGTCACTCGTGTCATGTTGCATTTCTCTTGGCATACTCTTAATTTTCTGTTTAAATTTTACTGCTTTAATTTTGTGCATGTCTACTTCTTCATTTTGTGCTTTCACTTGACTGGATGTGATTTCGTTAGCTCGACAGATGTCCACAGCTTTTGCTAATTAGTGATGGGAAGTTCGGTTCTTTTCTGCGAACCGGTTCTTTCGGACAGTTAGTTTCAAAGAACCGGATCAAAAAACCGGTTCACCAGTTCTTTTACGCTCAAACGTAATGACGTCATTTCGCTATGGCGTAATGACATCAAGTCTATCGCGGGCTGGATAAACAAACACTTTACACATTTAAATATATAAAGTCAGTAATCATAATATCAATCAGATAAAATATCATCATAATCTGTTAAGTTTATTACAATTACGTTTTACATCTAAAGCATCCAAACAGGCAGTGATGTGCAAAGGAGGATGTTTTACAGTTCTAAAATCAATAAATTAGTCTTCATCGGTGCAGAAACCATGATCCACTTACTATGTTTTGTAATTAAATAAATACGGTTCGCCAGATTTTCCCCTCGTTCATGTCCTCAGAGTCGTTTCACAGACGCGCGCTCATATCAGTTGATGTTCGTTCGGTTCAGAGAGACGCGTGCAGTCAGTCGGTCATTTGACGCATGCTCAGTCAGTATCAGCTCATCGGTTCTCCAATCGGACATGTCCGAAATAAACAGTTCTCGGTTCAGTGTACTGGTGATCCGAAAACCACTGCAACCGGTTGCAACCGATTCTTGACTCGAGAACGAGAACAAAACTGAGATTCGAGAACCGCGAGAGCGATTCAAAAGGAGTCGCAATTGCTTAGCTGTAGTTTGAGGCTACATCATTTTTATATTTATATCACCTTGTTTCACTAGTTCACACTTACATATAATTTATAGAGTAAATTTAATTGCGTATGTGGCGTGCTGTCCGGGGGGAGGGCTTCGAGCTCGGACTTTGGCCTGAACCCAGAGTACCCCCCGTATGTAAGTGGTTTAGAACTTAAAAAGGAAAAAAAGAGCAAAATGTGGATGCTGGAAAAACTGTCAACAAAATGGAGGTAAGACGGCTTTGTATTTATACCTCTTTTGTTGATTGGCTGAGTACTCTCCACCTGTGTCAATTATCTGACATGTTCCTCCTGAACCTCGTTTAGTAAAACAGCATTTCACTAGTTCACACTTACATATAATTTATAGAGTAAATTTAATTGCGTATGTGGCGTGCTGTCCGGGGGGAGGGCTTCAACCCAGAGTACCCCCCAAAAGCTAGAAAGCATAGGACAGCCGCCTGCTAAATACCCCCCAAGAAGTGCCGAGCTTGGCGGCTGGCATAAGAGAGGGGCCTGGTTATTTGATTCGGAGGGCCCGTTAGCGGCTTGTGTCGCCTATGGGCGGCCCTTGTTGGTTCACAAATCACATGGTTCTTGACAGGAGCAGGGTGTGGTCTTGTACGTGGGAGACCACCTGGAAGAAAAATGGGAAAAAAATGAGATCTTGATTTAGAGATTTTTTGGCACTTACCCTTTCCTTGCTGCATGGAAACTTTCCATTTTCTTGCTGCAATGAATCGGTCCACTTCCTTACTAAGTGGAAACTTTCAACTCGTGCAAACTATCAATCTAGAGGGTTTTATCCACTTCCTTGCTGTGTGGAAAACTGTCCACTCCTCGCTGAGTGAAATGTATCCGCTTTCTTGCTGTGGAAAAACTATCCGTTTCCTTGTGGTGTTTATAAAACTTCTATTTCTCGCTGTGTGGAAAACAATTCACTTTCTTGCTGCATGTAATCTTACATTTTTCGCTGCATTGACTCTTCAAAATTAGAAAAAAAATAATCGTATTCACTATCTCTCTGTGGAATCTTCTACTTCTCACTTAGTTGGACTTATTCGCTTGAGGAGACTGTTCACCATCTTACTGCGTGGACAACTAACCGGTATCTTACTGCGTGGACAACTGTCCTGTATATTACTGCGTGGACGACTGTCCTGTATATTACTGCGGACAACTGTCCTGTATATTACTGCGTGGACGACTGTCCTGTATATTACTGCGTGGACAACTGTCCTGTATATTACTGCGTGGACAACTGTCCTGTATATTACTGTGTGGACAACTGTCCTGTATATTACCGCGTGGACAACTGTCCTGTATATTACTGCGTGGACAACTGTCCTGTATATTACTGCGTGGACAACTGTCCTGTATATTACTGCGTGGACAACTGTCCTGTATATTACTGCGTGGACGACTGTCCTGTATATTACTGCGTGAACGACTGTCCTGTATCTTAATGAGGAGGACGACTGTCCACTATCTTACTGCGTGGACGACTGTCCTGTATCTTAATGAGGAGGACGACTGTCCACTATCTTACTGCGTGGACGATTGTCCAGTATCTTACTGCGTGGACGACTGTCCACTATCTTACTGCGTGGACAACTGTCCAGTATCTTACCGCGTGACGACGGTCCAGTATCTTACCGCGTGGACGACTGTCCAGTATCTTACTGCGTGGACGACTGTCCAGTATCTTACAGCGTGGACGACTGTCCACTATCTTACTGCGTGAACGACTATCCAGTATTTTACTGCGTGAACGACTATCCACCATCTTACTGCGTGGGCGACTATGCACCATCTAACTATCCACCATCTTACTGCGTGGGCGACTATGCACCATCTAACTATCCACCATCTTACTGCGTGGGCGACTATCCACCATCTTACTGCGTGGACGACTATCCACCATCTTACTGCGTGGACGACTATCCACCATCTTACTGCGTGGACGACTATCCACCATCTTACTGCGTGGGCGACTATCCACCATCTTACTGCGTGGGCGACTATCCACCATCTTACTGCGTGGGCAACTTCTTACTGCGGGTCCAGTATCTTATTGCGTGGACAGCTATCCACTATCTTAATCTATTTGCTTTTCTTGTTGCGTGGATTTTGCCGCTGACTCAATGTAAAATCTTTCCGCTGACTCACTGCTCGGAAACTTTTCACTGGCCCACTGTGTGGAAACTTTCCAATGGCCTACTGTGTGGAAACTTTCCATTGAATCACTGTGTGGAAACTTTCCACTGAATCACTGTGTGGAAACTTTCCGTTGACTCACTGCGTGGAACCTTTCCGTTGGCTCACTGCATGGAACCTTTCCGTTGGCTCACTGCGTGGAACCTTTCAATTTCTCCTGGAAATACTAAGAACAGAAAGGAAAAGCATGAGATTACATGTTGGCTGGACAGAAACAAATCCCTCGGTGGACGACCCAGGGGATTTTGAAAAGTATCTGAGGACCATCTCCCAAGAGCTTGGATCTGCTGTTGGGAGAGGCCTTTTTGAGCTGCTGAGCTTGCGGCCTGACTGTTGGAGAACAGATTTGGGATGTTTCTGGAACCAAAAGCGTGTCACGGGTTTGTTGGATTCATCCATGAACAGGGGCAATTTAGTTTGAGAACTTCTCCATTGAAGATATGTCAGAACTGACTGGTATGGTTGGATCAGTGATGAGAGTTTAAAAATTTAGATAAAATTACCCTTTTTTATTTGGTCAGTCTCACTTTGCTTGATCAGATAAGAGAATGTTTCCCCATCTATTAATGATAAGTCGGAGATGGTGGGGTGGATTTTTTTGGGTCGAATTTTGATGTGATAGCGAGTTCCGAACATCTAAGGGAACCAAAGAAGGCTAAGACAAACATGGTGTCGAGTGGTACTGAGAGGCTGGTACCCTGTGCGAGGATGTGTGTAGTGAGGATGTCTAGCATTGGGACGGATTGGCTGGGATCTTCGGATCCCTTGATCTGGAGGGAGTTCTGAGAATTATTTATCTAGAGAGAGGGAGTTAACGGAAAACTGAATGCCGCTCAGGTAACCTTTGATGAACCCTACTTGGAGGCTCTTGATGTTGTTAAGATAAGAAATGAACGAGGTAATTGAAAGGAGAGAAAAATGGACACGTAGGATTGGAGGGACCTGAGAGAAACTGCTTGGACAATGGTATCGAGCGATGCTTCAAGGAGGGGTTTTAACAGGAGGGGGAAAATTTGTTGAATAGCAAGGTACTGGAGTTGGGAATTGGTCAGCCAACTTCCTGAATTTCAGCGAGGATCTGTGCACGGATGTTTTGGGACACTGGTGGCGGTTCCATGGCCAGGGTCGTTGGATGGCACGTGCATCTGTATTGCATATGGAGGTGGGAGGGTTATAAACCGGGGCTGCGGATGTCGGCGCTGGCCTCACACTTGGGTTTTCCTCTGTGGTTTGGAAAGAAAAGTTAGCTGGATGATGGAAGAAAATGTGGGCTTTTACTTAGGTGGACTTAAGCAGAGAAAGGCTTGTGCTTATTTGTGCCACTGGAGCTGCAGGCCACTGCACGTAGGTGGGGTTATAACCTGTTGGATAAAACTGTTGAAATGATTGGCCTGTGCAGCTAGCAGATGCAGCCTCATGCTAGCGTCTGACCTGCAGTATGTGTACTGGTTCTACTGTGTGACTCACACGGCACTTTTTTGCTGAAAAATAAATAAATATAACATGTATGGTACGTAGAAATGCCCTCCCCTATTGGATAGCGTGTGCTTGGCTATGCTTGCCAGGTAATCATTTAGTTTGTGCCACCTGTGGGGGAAAGCAGAGCAGATAATTCCAGTAAAATGAGAAAGGCAATTGAACCCAGGATAAATGTATGTTTCTAGTTTTAAGGGTAACATAGAAATCTCCAGTCTAATTGGTGGTCTGGTTCGGCTGCGGGGAGCATGGAGAGAAAAGAAGGTCACGTAGGATTGGAGATTTCTGGGAGGAAACATTGCTGCTTAGGCAGTGGAGAAATTACCCAGAGAAACTGGGCTCCTGTGGGAGCAGAAGGAACAGCACTGCTGTGGTAGTGAAGGAATTGACCAGAGAAACTGAGCTCCTGGAGCAGAGGGAACAGCACTGCTGTGGTAGTGGAGGAATTGACCAGAGAAACTGAGCTCCTGCGGGAGCGGAGGGAACAGCACTGCTGTGGTAGTGGAGGAATTGACCAGAGAAACTGGGCTCCTGTGGGAGCAGAGGGAACGGCACTGCTGTGGCAGTGGAGATATTAATCAGAGAAACTGAGCTCCTGAGCAGAGGACACAGCACTGCTGTGGTAGTGGAGGAATTAACCAGAGAAACTGAGCTCCTGCGGGAGCGGAGGGAACAGCACTGCTGTGGTAGTGGAGGAATTGACCAGAGAAACTGGGCTCCTGTGGGAGCAGAGGGAACGGCACTGCTGTGGCAGTGGAGAAAATTATCCAGAGAACCTGAGTTCCTGTGGGAGCAGAAGGAACAGTACCGCTGGGGCAATAAAGAAAATTAGCCGGAGAAACTGAGTGCCTGCGGGAGAGAAAGGGGAAAGTTTGATGGACAAATGGAGAAACATATTTGTGTAACCGAATGGGACTCTTATTTTGAAATGTCCATGCCTTATTATTGCAGGAGGCTCATTCAAAATCATATGGGATATAATATACAAACTTAAATTATACAACATGTAACAATATAAATCAAGGTGAAGAAAATGCTTTGCATGAGTGTGCCTTATTCATTGGTTCAAATGCTCTGAACTGAAGCATTCTGAAGCACTGATTTTGCAAGCCAGTATAATGCAAAACTGCACCAAATTCAGAATTTGAAATGTGAGCTCTCACATTATTCAATGAAATCAGCCTTTGAATCTGCAGTGTTGTGAATCATGGTTTTTCATCCACAAAATATAAGATGGCATACAATAATCATTGATACAATTGTTATACAATAGCCTACTGTAGGTATTGATGTTACATTTAAGAAAAACAGGAGCTCCCAAATACATTGTACAGTTTGCACATATCTATTTATAGTCGCAATGCGAGTATGGTCGCGCTGTGACCGAGCTTATGTGAGCATCAAGTTGAGAATTATTGAATCCAATGCAGTGATTTTCAGCTGATCCCAATGGATGATTGTTTGGCATAATGTGTGCTGTTGCACTGCATCATTTTAGTGATTTAGCCTCACGATACAGTCACTCGCTTTACCCGCAACGTATATTTATTGTTTATCACAGCAACCCTGTTCGCGTCCTTGGTGAACACTTCTTGTGTGACAAATTATCTGTCTGGATATCTGTAACGTTTGTACACAGAGACGAAAAGACATCAAGAAAAGCTTGATGTGTGCAATATACGTTATCTTAAAACAGGGACTGTTGTAGTTCTCCCTGTTGCAAGTCTGTGCGATGTGCACTCTTCACGCTGTCTGAGCACTGCTCTCGCAGCTGACTCTATCGTCATGGCTCCAACGCACCACGTTACAAAGCATCACTTATTGAAGTTTGTGAATCGATTAGAATTGTTAGAAGACAGACTCACGATTGTGGATCGTCAAACACAATTACATCTCAGAAAAAGAATATTTTACCCCGAATGCTGATGGAGTGGCCGCTTTTAGGTAGCTTATAAAGATTTTAGCATTGCAGAAATGCGTTGAGCGCGTGTAGATCCGTGTAGACAGCGTGAATAGGAGGCGGGTGGAGCGAACTGCAAGAAATGCCATCTATGCTGGAAAGACTGTCAACAAAATGGAGGTAAGACGGCTTTGTATTTATACCTCTTTTGTTGATTGGCTGAGTACTCTCCACCTGTGTCAATTATCTGACATGTTCCTCCTGAACCTCGTTTAGTAAAACAGCATTTAGAAATTAAATACACTGATCATGAAAATTGGCTTTATGAAACAAATGTTTAGTTTGGTAGTTGTACAAACTAATGCTTGTTTCCAATGTGTTAAAATAATTAAGTAAGAAGCACAACTGCACATTTTTACTGTAATGCTTTTTAGACAACATTAATATAGAAAAATATATTTGTATAACAATTTCTGAACATTAGATAGTTTGATCTATGTACTCATACAGTGTGTGTAAGTGCACTTTTTTATGTGTATTGTGAACACTTTAATATATTTTTATTAAAACATTGTTTATTTATTACAAACCCAATTTGTGAATGTGTCATCATTAACTATAATTACTGTAGGCCTACAGGTATTTCATAAATTATAATGATCCCTATAACACATTCCGATGCTCAACAAAACTTAACATGCTTTTCGTTCTCTCTTGAAAAATTACACGCATGCTCAGTCAGTATCAGCTCATCGGTTCTCAAATCGGACATGTCCGAAATAAACAGTTCTCGGTTCAGTGTACTGGTGAATTAGTGTGGATTAGTGCTGCGAACTGTTTCCGAATGATTCAGTCCGATTTGGTGAACTGGTTCGACCGGTTCACTAAAAAGAACCGGTTCAAAAGAACGATTCGTTCGCGAACCGGACATCACTATTGCTGTGAGATCTGCTTATCTTAGCAATCTTGCTCTTACTGTGTCATCTTTAATGCCACAAACAATTCTGTCTCTGATAAATGAATCATGCAATTCTCCAAACTCACATTCTTTGGCTTTGTTCTTTAGGTCCGTGATGTAGGAGTCAATATTCTCCGACGGTCCTTGAGCCCTCGTGAAGAAAATGTGACGGATGTAAGGTAGGTTTTTTCTTGGTTCACAATAGTCTTTGAACTTTTGTTTGAGAACGTTGATTTTGTCTCTCTCATCATCACCAAATTCAAAAGTATTGAAAACTTGAATTGCCTCCTCACCCGCGACATGTAGAAATGTGGCGCAACTGCACTGTTTGAGATTTTTCCGCGATACCGCTAGCCATTAGGAACAGGTCGAATTTTTGACTCCAAATCTTCCAGTTTTCGGCTAGGTTTCCTTGTAGACATAGGTTTGATGGTGGCTGTAACTGTGCCATTCTTCTTTCTTTGCATTTACAACTTCTGACACTATGTATTCTTGTTTGTCTTGTAATAAATTAAGACTGCAACAGATGACAACTGAACTGATGCTTTTTATTCCTTCTCGTCTCCACGTGTGTTGCCGTCGTACTTCCACGTACGGGCTTACATCATAAAGTACCCTTTACGTCATCACGTATTACACATATAGATACATTACAGGAAGTTCATTTGAAAAGTTGAAACACTCACTTTGCTCTCCACCGCTCCGTTTACATGAATCTCCGCAGCTCCCGAGCCAAGTGCTGTGAGTGCGATGTTGAAAACATGTGGGAATAGCGCCTCCTGCTGGCTGTAGTCTTCAGCCTCTGGACAAAAACTCCTCCGATGACGCAAAATGACGATATTTGCGTCATCAGAGGAATTTTTCCAGAAATAAAATACATAATTCTCTCGTCTCAGGGTCATATGAGGGGGGAAAGTACGATAATTTGAATATACTCCTGGGTTTCTACTGATACAAAGCTTAATGCTAATCGCTGAAGTAACCCTTTATAGAAGCAAAAATTGTACAGGCTTGTTGTGCATGTTAAATCAATGAAACCATACAATTTATTTGTGTGAACGCATATTTGCTGATTATTGCCTTTATTAAAATTACATTTATTTTGTATTTTGTAAATGTATTGCTAACCCATGTGGGGTCAAAATGGAAACTGCGGACAAGCTGGGTCCCAGTTAGACAGCCCAGGTCAAATACATCTGGGCCACACATGGCTGTGCTGGCTGGGGTGTGTTCTTCATAGATGTTCGCCATATCACCCTGTAGCCCAAGACTGGTGTCCCAGTGAAGCTGAGCAGGGCTGAGACTGGTCAGTACCTGGATGGGAGACCAACTGGGAAAACTAGGAGTCTGCTGGAAGAGGTGTTAGTGAGGCCAGCAGGGGGTTCTCACCCTGTGGTCTGTGTGAGTCCTAATGCCCAGAGTAGTGATAGGGACACTATACTGTAACAAGCACCGTCCTTCGGATAAAAGATCTGAGGTCCTGACTCTCTGTGGTCATTAAAAATCCCAGGATGTCCTTGGGAAAAAGAGTAGGGGTGTAACCCGGGCATCTTGGCCAAATTTGTCCATTGGCCTCCTAATCATCCCCATGTGGCTGGCTGGGGTGTTTTCTTCATCAGGGAAGTGGAGGAGGACATGATCTTCTGTGATCCAGAGGACAGGTGAGAAACGGCCCTCTTTCACTCTCAGTAACAGCTCAAGGGTCAGATCTACTATCTGCTTGCCTCAGTGCAAACCCACTTTTGGTGTAAGTGATAAATTAGTGCTGATTGGCTTATTTTTGCGGCTGACCTTATTGCATATGCATTAGTAAGAGATTCCCTTTCAGGCACAGTAGATCATGCGCTGAACTGTCCACTCTCATCAGCGTGTTTAGTAAATCTGCCCCAAAACTATTCTTGATTTGATTTTGTGAGTATATGGTTAGCTGGAGAGCCCAGCTGTGATGCTGGAAGAACAACTGTAGTATAATAATGCATCAAATGCACCTGCTCCTGAACTCTTCCAACCATGGAAGAGTAACAACCATGATAGAAATCCTCAGAATGGATGAAATCAGAGCTTGTGTGCCCATCCATGAATTTCAGCATCAACTTGTCTATTTATTTAATGTCCTCGTTTCCATAAACGAGGATACAGATATGGGTCCGTCCCTCACATCCTAAGAGGTTGGAGCTGAAACATGAGGAAAGGATAAGAGGATGTGCAAATAAGAAATGAGAAGCACAGCTATCCATTTTCTCTGCAGGGGCGTTGCTTGCTCACTTCCTTACTGTGTGCTGTCAGTGGGTCACATGGTGCCTGTAGTGGTCTAACGGTCAGAGGGATTCAATGTGTGTTTTTTTAATTGCACTAATTAAATGTTAAAATGGTTGACCTGATTAATAGCTTATTTACTACTAACATTTACGTCTGGGGCTTAAGTGTTCAGTACAACATTTCACTGTAGAAAACATCTGCTGTTTGAAGTGTCGCTTTTGCAAGAAGTGTCAGTGTTTTTTCTTCTCACTGTGCTCTTTATTTTCCACCACAAGATCTAAATAGTTCACTGTGGTGTGCGTGTCTCTTTCAGACCACATATACTCAGGGCTGGCCTAAGCCTTTATGGGGCCCTAAGCAGAGTTTTATTTGGGGGCCCCTCTGTGCCACCAATACTATTGCCTATTGTCAATTTGTGATAATTCGCACAGCCATTATCAATTGTATTAGTTGAAGCAGTGTTGCTTCAACTAGAAGCAGTTCCATCATGTCTGGCTGTCATGTTTTCATCCTTATACGTTGTTTTAATTGTAACAGTAGCAAACCCACAAGAGTAGCCATGTGTTAATACTCAAAGCCATACAGTACTATAGTTCAGACTGGGATATGCATTTTTTTTAAAAAGGGAAAAATGGGTCTTATGCTGAATATGCTCACTTTTCCCCAGGATTCTTTGCTGAACAGAAGGTTCAAAAGTACAGACTTTCTCTGAAATAGAAAGCTTTCAAAGGAAAGACCCGATTACTATCTTAAATACTACTAACAATTACGTCCAGGGCTTAAGTGATCAGTACAACATTTCATTGCACAAAACAACCGCGGTTTGAAGTGCCCACTTTCACACCTTCATACATATCATCACGCATAGATGTGACTCTATATTGAGCGATTATCCACTGTAACAGCCTATTTAACTTATTCATTACTCCTTCACCTCACACAACAGTTTGGGCATGCATTTGCAATAATCTCTTACCTGAAATGAACATGTTTTACCAAAACAAAACATGACCAGTACATGAGATGCCGTCGCTCACACACACACACACATGGTGAACTTAAAACAACAAATGTGCATGCGCCAATAACCTATGACCTACAGCAATATGAAAAGCACATTCGAAATAGTTTATGACTATAGTTTATCTTTCACCATCCTACATCAGTGTTTTTTTTTCTTCTCCACCACAAGATCTAAATAGGTCACTGCAGAGTGCATCTATAACTATGAAATAGTATGCGTAAGGCTTTCAGTCGTGTGTATGAGTGTTGCGATGAAGATCTTCGCTCTGCTTTGTGTTTTTCTTCTTTATGGGACTTTGCCTTCAATTCAAGCAGGTAATTAATATTATTTACTGCGTTTATCAGGAATACAAAAAGTGACAGTAACAATGTTGTGTCGTTATTTAAAATGTAGTTGTAAGGCCAGAAATGTAATTTGACCATTAGTGCGGTCACCAGGTGATAATAAACAGAATCACTGAAGGAAAGAGAAACAAGAAGAACAGAAAAAAGAGATACACAACAACTACAACAGACTTCCAGCCATTACACTTATTATTATCCAGACTGACTTTGTCATGTTCTGTAGGAATACTTTACATTTAGTTTGTTACTTTCTCCCCCTAGTGGACATCTAGGAGTAGTTCATTGTGTTCATATATAATTCTTACATTGCTTTCATTGGTTGATTTTATCACATGATGCAGTCTGATCAGGAAACAGATTTGTAGCTATATTCCATGCGGTCAGCTTGCAGCTCTAGTCACCTAATCCTGTCTTCATTTCTGTTTGTGCCTTGGGAAAGCATCGCTTGTAAGTTATATTTGAATTTATAGTTAATTACATTGAGTCACATGCGGCATGTAAGATTTTTTGTGATGTAACTTGAATATTTATTTGACATGTGAAAACTGCTATTGTATAGCCTTTCATAGTTTGTTAGTTTAGCTGTTGAGCTGCACATACTATATTTACAAGTTATTTACAGCTATAAGCATACCAGCTGAATGTTATATATGTAACAACTTTGTAGCTTAAAGGTATAGTATTTTATGTCTGTTAACATATGACGTGGTTGAATATCATTCAGTGATTGGTACTATCTTTCTGTATCATTTCAGTTTTACAAAGATTACTTCATGAGAATTACGACAACAGTAAAGAGCCTTAAACTTTACTCCAGCCTCTGACTTTCTCTTGAAGCCTGTTAGCTATCTGTCGATTTGTGTACAGTCACACACACTGAGGACAGAATAGTAAAAAAGCGTCTTCACAGCGGGCAAAACAACAACGAGAAGATTAGGACCTGAGCCAGTACACCTCTCAAGCATACAAAGGTCTCTTTATATATCCCTTCTAATACATATTGGAGGATCGTTATCCACAATGTCGCATACCAGTGAAGCTGGATTGGGAAAAGCGCCCATCACTGACGATGGTACTAAAGAGCAAGAGACAGCACATGAAGCAAGATCACAACGTTCCATCTCATCAAGCAAATCTAATGTATCCTCAGCTAGCAGGGCCGCTGCTAAGGCCCGTGCTAAAGTTGAAGCTGCACGTGTACGCGCCACCTTTGTTCAGAGGGAAGCTGAATTGAAGATAAAAGAGGCACATCTTGCAGCTGATTTGAAGGTCAAGGAGGCACGTATAGCCGCTGAGTTAACAGCTTTGGAGCATGAGAGGGAGATTGCAGTAGCCTTGGCTGAAGCTGAAGTTTTTGAGGCTGCAGCAGAGATCGAAGGTACACAGGGCAGTAAGAGTCTCCACGATTCAGTTCAAGTTGCCATTCAGCGCACCCGTGAATACGTCGAACATCACTCACAACTACGTCTCAATGATGAAAACCCCCCAGTACTTGAACCATACACGCCATCACTGTTGCCATTCATCAAACCCGATGTCAAATCAGAAAGAAAGGAGCATTTCCCTGGTCCCAGCAGTGCTTCTCACTTCCTACCCAAGAATGAGGGTGCAATTCAGGCTGCAGCACAACAGTCGGAAAGAGCGGTTCGTCAACTCACCACAAGGGACGACAGCCATAAAGTTCAGCAGCCCGAAAGGCCAACGCCAGCAACTCATCATTACTCCTTTGATCACCTCCTCTCTAATCATCCACACCCTTGCTCTGTCAGTAGAGCCTCAGTACAGCCACATATAGGGTATGCGGACAACAGGGCAGGTGTGAGTGATATTGCGAGGTACTTGGCACGTCGAGAGCTTGTGAATTCTGGCCTGATCAAATTTAATGATCGTCCAGAAAATTACTGGGCGTGGAAGTCTTCATTCTGCAACGCTATTGTAGGACTGAACTTAAGTGCAGGTGAGGAGCTTGACCTCTTAACAAAATGGTTAGGAAATCAGTCTTCAGAGCACATCATACGGATACGTTCGGTGCATGTCGCCAGACCTGATATAGGTTTAAGAATGGCTTGGGATCGCCTAGAGGAGTGCTACGGCTCCCCCGAGGTTATTGAAAGAGCTCTCTTTGAGAGAATAGAGACCTTTCCTAAAATCAGTCATAAGGACCCCGTAAAGCTCAGGGAGCTGGGAGACCTGCTAAGGGAGTTAGTGTCTGCAAAATCTGAGGGTTACCTGCCAGGGCTCTCATACTTGGACACCGCCAGGGGTGTCAACCCTATCGTTGAGAAATTGCCAATTGGCCTGCAAGAGAGGTGGTTAGCTCAAGGCTCACAATACAAGGAGCAACATAACGTATGTTTTCCTCCATTTGCATACTTCACAGACTTCGTATGCAGCGAAGCACGCCGAAGAAATGACCCAAGCTTCACTCTCTCAACAGCCCCTGTAACCCCATTGAATAGTTCCCACAGGTTTACTACAGGTCCATCAAAGCTTGAGCAGTGGAAAAGAGAACCGCATATGGCAAAAGCTATGTCTCTGCTCACAAGACTGGAATCGCATTGCTACAAACAGCTTCTCAGGCAGACAGTTCAAACAGCAGGCGAGGAGAAATAGACAAACAATGCCCTATCCATAAGAAACCACATCCTCTGAAAAAGTGTAGAGGTTTTCGAAGTAAGACACTAGAAGAGCGCAAGGCTTTTCTTAAAGAAAATGGGATATGTTTCAGATGTTGCTCTTCTACCATTCACCTGGCAAAGAACTGTGAGGTAGCTTTGAAGTGCACAGAATGTGAGAGCGACAGCCATATTGCAGCACTGCACCCTGGACCCCCACCATGGGACAGGAGAGGTCCCTCCTCAGAGCATGGCGGGGAGAGTGAAAGAGAAACACTTCAGCTGGCAGTCACCTCTAGGTGCACAGAGGTCTGTGGTGATGGTAAGGAACCTAGATCCTGTTCCAAGATTTGCCTAGTGAAAGTTTATCCTAAATCACACCCTGACAAAGCTGTGAAAATGTATGTCATTCTGGATGACCAAAGCAACAGGTCCCTGGCCAGGTCAGAATTCTTTGACCTCTTTCAAATTGAAGGGTCAATTTCGCCATACATTCTGCGCACATGTTCAGGGGTCACTGAGGCGTGTGGGAGAAGAGCCACAGGGTTCATGGTGGAGTCACTGGATGAAAAAACAAGCGTGATGCTTCCTACACTCATTGAATGCAATCATATGCCAAATGACCGTACAGAGATTCCAACTCCAGCAGCTGCACAGCACTACACACACCTGAAGTCCATAGCCCACAAGATACCACACCTAGATCTAGAGGCCCAGATACTCCTTCTTCTGGGACGTGACATCCTCCAGGTGCACAAAGTCAGAGAGCAAATGGGCCACCTAGAGCACCCTATGCTCAAAGACTAGACCTTGGCTGGGTTGTCATAGGTAACGTCTGCTTGGGCTCAGCCCACAAGACAGAGTCTGTGAATTCGTTTCGGACTAACGTTCTTGTAAATGGACGACCATCTCTCCTTACTCCATGTCCTAACCATATTCAAGTCAAGGAGAGGTTTGGCAATGAAGGGCTATACTGCACATCTCTTCACGGCCTTACACACCACACCCCAGTCCTCCATGACTGCAGCCTCGGTGGCACGATCTTTGAGAGAACCAAGGATGATGACAAAGTGGGTCTCTCTATCGAAGATGAGCTTTTCTTGGAGCTTATGGATAAAGAAATGTTTATAGATGAGTCCAACAGCTGGGTGGCGCCGCTTCCATTTCGATCACCACGGCGACAGCTGCCAAACAATCGAGAGCAAGCTCTTAAACGCCTTGCTTCTTTGTGTCGCACATTTGAAAGAAAGCCTGAGATGAAAACTCACTTTGTGAACTTCATGCAAAAGATCTTCGATCACGATCAGGCAGAGTTAGCTCCACCGCTGCAAGAGGGAGAGGAACGATGGTACTTACCCATATTCGGTGTGTACCACCCTCAGAAGCCAAATCAGATTAGAGTCGTGTTTGATTCCAGTGCTCAGCATCATGGGATTTCTCTCAACGATGTGTTACTTAAAGGCCCAGATCTAAACAACAGCTTACTTGAGTCTTACTACGCTTTCGCAGAGAGTCAGTAGCAGTGGTAGCAGACATTGAGCAGATGTTTTACAGTTTTACTGTCAGAGAAGACCATCGAGACTTCCTTCGGTTCCTCTGGTTCAAGGGACAACGAACCTGGCAAAGAGATCGTTGAGTACAGGATGAAAGTTCATGTGTTCGGCAACAGCCCGTCGCCAGCAGTAGCTATCTATGGTCTTCGTGGCACAACATGGAGCAAATGAGTATGGCTCAGAGGCACAACACTTTGTGGAGCGCGACTTCTATGTCGACGACGGCCTCAAGTCTCTACCATCAGCTGTTGAAGCCATAGATATGCTGAAAAAGGCGCAGGAGATGCTTGCCAGCTCAAACTTACGTCTCCACAAGATAGCGCCAAACCACTCTGACGCTTGGATGCCTTCTCACCAGAAGACCATGCAAAGGGTTTGCAGAACCTGGACTTCAATGATAATTCAGCCCTCATTCAACGCAGCTTAGGGCTCAGCTGGGATCTTAAACATGATGTTTTCACCTTCAGAGTAGCATCTACCGAGAAGCCTTTTACCCGTAGAGGCGTTCTAGCCACCGTGAACAGTCTGTTTGATCCTCTCGGATTTGTGGCGCCAATCATTATACAAGGGAAGTTTCTATTACGAGAGCTCACTAGCATTGAAGCCCTCGACTGGGATAAGCCTCTTCCACATGAGAAAGAAGCTGAATGGAGAATGTGGAAAGACTCCTTGCAAGACTTGAGTGAGCTCAAGATTCCGAGAGCTTACACACCTATCACCCTTACCATCACTCAAAAGAAAGAGCTCCACATCTTCTCAGATGCCTCGGTGAAGGCCATTGCCGCTGTAGCTTACCTCAAGGTGATCAACGATGATGGAGAGTGTCAAGTGGGATTTGTTTTGGGAAAGGCAAAACTGGTGCCCTCATCTGCTCACACAATCCCAAGATTAGAACTGGGAGCAGCTGTATTGGCAGTAGAAATGGCAGAGTTGATAGAGAGTGAGTTGGACATCAATGTAGACACATTGCGGTTTTACACAGACAGCAAGGTCGTCTTGGGGTACATATACAATCAGACCAGGCGTTTTTATGTGTACGTTTCCAACAGAGTCCAGCGAATCAGGAAGTCCACCAAACCTGAGCAGTGGCACTACGTCTGTACCTCACAAAATCCGGCAGATCATGCTACACGTTCTGTACCTGCGGCCGAGTTAGCTAGCACAACCTGGCTCACAGGGCCTCCGTTTTTGTCCCTTCCTGAAGGAGTAGCCACTTCAGGAGAGGAGTCATATGGACTCATTGATCCGGATGCAGACGCTGATGTGCGTTCTCATGCCACCACTCTCTCTACTCCATCATCTAGTCTGGGATCTCACCGTTTTGAACGGTTCTCGTCTTGGAAGTCTCTAGTGCGAGCTATAGCATTCCTGACACACATCAGTCAGTCACAAAGTAGTGCAGTAAAAACCAAGGTTGACATCTGTAGTGGATGGCATCAATGCGAAAAACCTCACAAGGCAGAAGAGCTGTCCAAGGCAGGAACTCTTATTGTCAAGTGTGTGCAAAGAGAAACTTACAGTAAAGAGTTCGGCTGCTTGGTAGCTGGGAAAGACATCTCAAAAGATAGTTCATTGAGAAAGCTAAACCCCTATGTGGATGAAGAGGGTCTCCTGAGAATAGGAGGCAGGCTCAAACATGCGGTACTCGACACAAATGAAAAGTTCCCTCTGATCATTCCAGGTCGCAGCCATGTTGCAACATTGCTCGTGCGTCATTACCATGACAAAGTTAAGCACCAAGGTCGTGTTTTTACAGAAGGCTCTGTCCGCACAGCTGGATACTGGATCATTGGAGCTAAGAGATGTATCAGCAGTATCATTCACAAATGTGTTACATGTAACAAGCTTCGTGGGAAAAGTGCTGAACAAAAGATGGCAGATCTACCCTCAGATCGTCTGAGTACAGAGCCATCCTTCACTTACGTGGGACTTGATGTTTTCGGTCCATGGGCTGTCTCCACAAGAAGAACCCACGGTGGGCAGGCTAACAGCAAAGGTGGGCTGTACTTTTCACCTGCATGAGCACACGGGCGTGCACATAGAGCTGATAGAGGCGATGGACACGTCAAGCTTCATCAATGCATTGCGTCGATTCTTTGCTCTGCGGGGGCCTGCTAAGCAGATCCGTTCAGACTGTGGAACCAACTTTACAGGAGCCTGCAAGGAGTTGCACCTACTCCTTACCGATCCCAAAGAGCCCAATGTGAGGAGGTACTTGGGTGAAGAGGGTTGCACTTGGGTATTTAACTCTCCGCATTCTTCCCACATGGGAGGATCTTGGGAGCGAATGATTGGTTTCGCCAGACGGATACTCAACTCCATGCTTATGCAAACCAACCCTTCATGCCTCACTCATGAGGTGTTGTCTACTTTAATGGCAGAGATCACGGCAATCATTAATGCTAGGCCACTCGCACCTATTTCTTCAGACCCGGAGTCACCCTTTCTCCTTACCCCAGCTACACTTCTGACTCAGAAGATGTCTACTTACCCTCCTCCTCCAGGAACCTTTGACAGCACAGACCTTCGCCAGCAGTGGAGAAGGGTGCAGCATCTGGCCAACACATTTTGGAGCAGATGGAGACATGAGTACCTTCCTACACTGCAAAGCCGAAGCAAGTGGCAGGACGTACGACCCAACATTGAGAAAGGTGACCTGGTTCTGCTTAAGGATAACCAGGCAAAGCGGAATGAATGGCCCATAGCTCTGGTTACAAAGACATTCCCTGATGAAGATGAGAAGGTCAGGAAGATTGAACTCAAGGTCACAAGATCTGGGTCAGCGAGGACTTTCTTGAGACCTGTTTCTGAGACGATCCTTCTCAAGAGTGCTGAGGAATTAAACTGATTTAGTTCCCTTTTTTTATTCAGACTCAATAAGATTATTCAGATAGTGGTATTTAATCAATACCAGGCGGGGAGTGTCATGTTCTGTAGGAATACTTTACATTTAGTTTGTTACTTTCTCCCCCTAGTGGACATCTAGGAGTAGTTCATTGTGTTCATATATAATTCTTACATTGCTTTCATTGGTTGATTTTATCACATGATGCAGTCTGATCAGGAAACAGATTTGTAGCTATATTCCATGCGGTCAGCTTGCAGCTCTAGTCACCTAATCCTGTCTTCATTTCTGTTTGTGCCTTGGGAAAGCATCGCTTGTAAGTTATATTTGAATTTATAGTTAATTACATTGAGTCACATGCGGCATGTAAGATTTTTTGTGATGTAACTTGAATATTTATTTGACATGTGAAAACTGCTATTGTATAGCCTTTCATAGTTTGTTAGTTTAGCTGTTGAGCTGCACATACTATATTTACAAGTTATTTACAGCTATAAGCATACCAGCTGAATGTTATATATGTAACAACTTTGTAGCTTAAAGGTATAGTATTTTATGTCTGTTAACATATGACGTGGTTGAATATCATTCAGTGATTGGTACTATCTTTCTGTATCATTTCAGTTTTACAAAGATTACTTCATGAGAATTACGACAACAGTAAAGAGCCTTAAACTTTACTCCAGCCTCTGACTTTCTCTTGAAGCCTGTTAGCTATCTGTCGATTTGTGTACAGTCACACACACTGAGGACAGAATAGACTTTATTTCTGTCAGACGTCTACAGAAGCTCTTATTGAGAATCAACAGAAGTTTAGATGTTTAAGTCGCCATTATGGAGATCAGTGTTTGCTTGAGTGTGCTTAACATTGTTAAAATTATTCATGCGGCAATGCATGATGGGAGCCGTGGATGAGTTTTGACTGGTGGTTCCCATCATGCACTGCGACACAAAGCATTTTGTTTTATTGTCACCATTCTTGATTCTTAATCTCAGTGTGTTAAAAAAAAAACTGATTATAAAAGCACAGATGGATCTCAAGCTGTAAGATTAGATTTTTTGCACAGATGTAGTTGTTGATCTCTGGAACGCGGTCAGAATCTCATCGCTCAAAACGGCAGAGTTTATTCAGTGTTGTGTTAATGCAAACAAAGTCAAGACACGATGTAAGTAAGAGATTTATTGTTGACAGCTCCATTTTTATAACGGAACGTTATGAACTGAAGCAACAGCATTTAAAGGATCGTAGCGATCTCGCTCGCTTTGAGGCTACGTCTAGCTAAGAGGACCGAAGGCCAGTTGCATGCTGCAAAGTTTCGGAAGTGACATCTAAATATAAATGCCACTCTGCACAAGACAGAAATATCCACCTGAGAGACAGCGTATAGGAGGACATTATATCAAAACTCAGTTTTTATTATTATTAACAGTTCTTCAACATTAATGAAGTTAAGCACATGAACTGTTCCTCTGAATTTGAACCATCCTTTCTGAACATGAATGGTTCATAGGCTTCTCTTGCCTACTCGTTTTAAATCTAGCCTATAGAAATTAATATATAATATAATAATGAATGATTTTATTTTTATTTAAAATAATAGATTAATTCAAAGCAAGGCCGTAATCAGGTCAAACAGAACAGTGAACGAAATTCCAGGTCTAATTCTAGTTGGGAATAATCTATTTGGGACTATTTGCAAACAATATTTGCATTAATTTGCATAAAATATGTTAAGAATCCTGAGATTCTTCGCATAAATACATAGATCCGCTGCTAATATTTGAGTTCCCTAGTGGTCAATAATTTTAGTAAAGCGCCTGAAAGGTTCCGAGTTCTTATTTGCTCTCATGTAGTTTTTTCAAAGATGTTGATCATGATTGTATATTAAGAGCCTGGACACGTTGCATTGGGTGTGCAATTCGTTTTGTGATTTCACTGTTAAGTCTCTCTCGCAACTGCATTAGATTGATGCACGTGTGTGTGTGTGTGTGTGTGTGTGTGTGTGTGTGTGTGTGTGTGTGTGTGTGTGTGTGTGTGTGTGTGTGTGTGTGTGTGTGTGTGTGTGTGTGTGTGAGTGAAAATGTCTGAACCTTAGTTCCCTGAATAGGAGCGAGGCGCTGCGTCACGCTTTGGGAATGCCTCTGCGTGATTGCGTCGTGAAGCACATGTGTAATCAGTCCAATAGAGAGGCGGAACGTATAGGCGGGGGACGTCATAGACCCGGAAGGGATAAAGCATACCGGCAAACACACGCCCTAGCTTCTCAGAAAGACTGAAGCAAGCGGCTTGCGGGCATGCGGGGAGTATGGCAGGGTGACGCAGCGTCTCGTTCCATATTCAGGGAACTAAGGTTACAGTCGTAACCGAGACGTTCCCTTTCAAGGGAACTCGCTGCGTCACCGCTTTGGGAACGAGAATACCCACGTCCCCATATGGGCCGAATGCTCGCCTGTGACATTGTCTAGTGGGCGAGCACCCGAGCCCCGGGAGTAGAGTTGATGTCAAGCTCGTAAAAAGTGACAAAGGTATGATGTGAAGATCATCCTGCCGGATCACAACTATCTTGCAGGGAGGCTCCTGCCAAAATTGCCTGAGAGGCAGCCATACTCCTGGAGAGTGGGCCCGGACAGCCAAAGGGGAAGGCTGCCCGGCCGCCACCTAAGCAAGTGAATAGCCTCGACTACCCACTTGCTTCTCCTCTGCTTTGAAGCCGGACCCCTCTCAAGGGTGGTCCAAAAGACGAACAGTAGTTCTGATTTTCTCCACAGGGCTTCAGCTGTGGACCTCTGGCGTCTAGTGCGCGAACAGGCAAAGCAGATAAGTTCTTCCTGGTCTGACGTCTGGAGCGGAGGAGGATAGAAGCCCTGAAGTACTACAGGTCTCACAGGATTAGTGAGAACCTAGGAATGTGGCCCGGCCTAGGATGTAGGAAGGCCTTAGCCACACCGGGCGCAATTCCAAGCACGAGGGTGCCCCAGAGAGAGCTTGTAACTTCCCATTCTCTTCGGGGATTGCCAAATGATTGTAAAAAGAGAAACTTCTCAGAACTCCTTCAAACGGCTCAAAGGAGCCTCAGAAGGCAAAGGCCTGCACCCTGGTGCGTACAGCAGTCTTAACCTCCTGCGCCACGGAGGAAACCAGTAACTTGAGGGTGTCGCCCCAGAGACACCCCACTCAAAGGATTGTGGTACGCTGCTAAGGCCGCCACATACACCTTTAGTGTCGAGGGAGCTAACCCAGCGGAGATTCTCTCCTGCAGGAATTCCAGCACCGCGCCGCAGGGCAGTTAACTGGATCCCACAGGAGATCTCTACACCCTCAGGTGAAGAGTCTCCACTTCAACGCACTGCTTCCTCGTTGAGGAGCTCTAGAGTGTAGGGTGGCCTCACAACCTCGGTTGAGAGACCATAACTTATGAGCTGGGCCCTCAGAGGCCAAGCACACAGTTTCCACAGCTCTGGGTGAGGGTGCATGATGGCACCGCCCACCTGAGAGAAAGTCCCTCCCAAACGGAATCTCCAGGGGAGAGCCGTCAAGGAGCGACACAATGTCTGAGAACCAGACTCGGGATGGCCAGAACGGAGCTACTAACAGAAGGAGGGCCCGTCGCGCACTCTCTCTAGAACTCCCGGAAGCAGAGCAATCGGGGGAAATGTGTACAGGGGCAGCCTTGGCCACTCCTGTACCGTAATGTCCAGTCCAGGAGGAGCTGGAGGCGCTAGGGAGGACCACAGCTGACAATAAGTGTTCTCGTGTGTGGCAACGGGTCCACTTGGGCCCTGCCAAGTTCTCCCAAAGGAGCTCCACACCTCGGTGTGGAGTCTCCACTCCCAAACGTCTGCTTCCACAAAGGGCCCTGGGTCGAGCGACCACTCATGGTCGCCCCAGCCCGTCAGGAGACATCCATGATCAGAGACGCACGCTGACATGGTGCCCCCAGGGACGGGCCTTGGGCTGAAACCAAGGACCTTTCCACATAACCAAGGTGCGGGATCACGGCCGCATTGCCCTGACTACGTGAGAAAGGGTTCCCCTCGGGGAAATCCCTTGGTCTTAGGCCACCACTGTCTCCATTACAAATGCCGACAGCCCTGCCATAAGCCCTGGGTTGAGCGACCACTCATGGTCGCCCCCCCCTCTCAGCCTGTCAGGGAGGCATCCGTGATCAGAGACGCACGCTGACACGGTGCCCCCAGGGACAGGCCTTGGGCTAGACCAAAGGGAAGCACCCGATATTGGTACGCTTCTCCCCCGAAAGCGAACCTCAGGTACTGCCTGTGCTGAGGAAGGATGGAGACATGAAACTATGCATCTTTAGATCTATTGAGACAAACCAGTCCTCGGACCTGATCTGAGACAAGATGTGTTTGAGCGTAAGCATCCTGAGGATGTGCAGATCTAAAAATAGGGCGCAGCTCCCCATCCTTCTTCGGCATACTGAAGTACTGGCTATGAAAGCCTGACTCCCTGTCTGGTAGAGGGACCCACTCAAAGCCTCTTTCGCAGCAGAGTCTGCACTTCCTGAGTCACCACCAGAGCCTGCTCGGGGTCCCCCACAGTGGAGAAGACCCCGTACAACCGAGAGGACGACATTCGGACTGGATGACGTACCCAAATTTAATACATTGCAGGACCCACCAAGATAATGCGGCAGATTCTCACTCCGACACAAAATCTGCTAAGGGTACCAGCCCCTCAGGACTGGCCTCTGATGTACTCTGCACTGCGAGTGCAGCGCCCTGAAGCGGCGAACCGGCAGGGAACAACTGACTCAACAGCGCGGTTTCCTTCCGAGTAGGGCACAAGCCATCCTATGGATGACCCGAGAGGGCCCTCCACGCCCCGGCACTCGGACGGGGTTGGTGGATCGACCCTCTAAGGGTACCAGCCCCTCAGGACTGGCCCCTGATGTGCTCTACACTGCGAGTGCAGCGCCCTGAAGCGGCGAACCGGCAGGGAACAACTGACTCAACTGCGCGGTTTCCCTCTGAGGAGGGCGCAAGCCATCCTATGGATGACCCGCGAAGGCCCTCCACGCCCCGGCACTCGGGCGGGGTTGGTGGATTGACCCTCTAAGGGTACCAGCCCCTCAGGACTGGCCTCTGATGTGCTCTGCACTGCGAGTGCAGCGCCCTGAAGCGGCAAACCGGCAGGGAACAACTGACTCAACAGCGCGATTTACCTCAGAGGAGGGCGCAAGGGGGCTGGTGGATTGACTCTGTGAGGGTGCCGAGGACAGACGGGCACCATATGAAGAGGTGAACACCGCCTGACCCCGGGGGGGAAACCCTCAAAGCCCTGGGCACTAAGGCGTCAGGGCTCTTAGACGCAGCCCTCCTCAACGCTAGAGGGCGCCGCCCACCACCCCACTCTTACTGAGGAGGAGTGCGAGTGGCGGCGCTCTGATTCGCTGCGCCCGGTGTGAGGAGCTCGTACTCGGTGTGCTTTTACTGTTCCAGAGCTTACATCGGGCAGCTTAACATGCCGCACGAAAGCCATAGTGTACACTGAGCCACTGAGTACACTTTGTAGCATTATTTATATAGTATGTATATCCTTATATAATATATACAATATTAATGCAGCTCTAAATGACTAAGAGCAAAGGTGGGGCTTTACATCTCGAAGTGTGCTTTTGGAATTAAACACAGTGAAAATATGGCTGTTTCCACGATCTCAACACCTCAGTGTGGGGATCTGTGAAAAACAACAGCCCGTGGAGGCTGATCAGGGCACTGACAGAAAGCACTCATAAGCCTGCTTTTAACTGAGGCGCTTCTGATCTGGCCTTAAATATTCTTCTTTTTCTTTATTTATTATATATATATATATATATATATATTATTTTTTTTTTTGGCCACATCTCTGCTCAGACCTCCATGAGCTCCTCACTAGCAGGTGTTAGAAGTGGCGAGTCTTCAACCCCTGCAACAATGCTACAGACATTCACCTCCTCAGAGCTTAACAGCTGCAACACCGAGGCGCCCCGGACGGGAGAAACAGCGCGGCTCCCGAACCCAGAGAAGCAGCACTGGACTTGCCAGGTGAAGGCAGAGAAAGGGCTGGCCCGTCTCTAACCCCTCTGACAAGTCCGTTTGCGAACCCCGCGACAAAACTACCGCCGCGCCTCAGCAACAGCAGAGTCTAAGCCGCGGAGAACGCGCCACAGAGAACGCGAGCCGCGCGCCGCCTCCTCAAGAGCGTTCGCGGGATCGCACTCTCAGAGGCAAAACCTCACAATGCTCGCAGCCGACCCCCTCGAGAGCCGACTGCGTGCTGTTCTCCTATCAAACACCGCACATCAAATGTGTATCCCCACTCGAGAAGCAAGCGAGAGCAGGGAAAACACACTTTCAGTAACGCTGTTTCTCGCCACAGTGTCTCTCTTTTAGTGTGTCAGTAAGTGTTGCAAACTTGTTATAAGAAAACAAACAAACAAAGTCTGAACTCAGACACAAACACAGAGCTGACAATGACAATGTTACACAGAGCGCTTGCTGAAGGCAACAGAAGCTAGGGGCGTGTGTTTGCGGTATGCTTTATACCTTCCGGGTCTATGACGTCCCCCGCCTATACGTTCCGTCTCTCTATTGGACTGATTACACATGTGCTTCACGACGCAATCACGCAGAGGCGTTCCCAAAGCGGTGACGCAGCGCGAGTTCCCTTGAAAGGGAACTGCACTAGCAAAAAGAGAATGTAAACCCTGCCTACTTTGATTTGATTGGCCATCTGAGCGCTGTTAAGTTAGGCTGCCTTCACATGCTATCAGAAATGTCCTACTTCCCACTTCAGAAGTCGTGATGATGAGCTTGTTGCATTCAAGACCACCAGGTCTTCATCAGGGACAAGCTTTGTAAAATCGCATACAACTCTTTATAGACAACAGGTGATCAATAGAGACGACAGAGATTGCTCCTTTATTAGGTGCAGCACAGGGGAAAAACTCTCTTAAACTTCAACAGAATAAAGGTCAATATCTAAACTTATTAAAAAAATACTAATACGGGTGCACTAATATGCATTAATTCATGCTTAACTAATGCACAGATAATAATGAGTTAATGTATGACTCATGAAGAACTAACCCATTTATTAGTGATTACTGCATCAGCAACTAATGAAGATTTGATTAATAGATGAAGTAATCTTTAACTTGTTATTTACAGCAGATTTTCACAATTAAAAAGAGACCAAGGTCACCGCCACTGGTGGGTTTTGTTGTCAGATGCTCTGGATGGTGTTGGATGATGGCCTTTGGATGTCCAGTTAGGTTCTCAGTTGTTTCTCTCTTTTGGGTTTTGTGAGAAGCGTGGCTGGTCCCATGTTTTTTGGCAGGCCATGACGCCTATGATGACTCACCCCAGGGTGCATGTTTCTTAGGAAGAGGGTTTTGAAGTCCACATCCTCTTCAAGTTCAGTTTCGTTACATGCACCAGTAGGCTTGTCAGAAATGGCTGTAGTAGGCTTGTGGAGTGTCTTGTCGATCTTACACAGATTAACAGTCTGTGTTCTGACTCTGGACATGTAAATTCTTTAATCAATGTGTCACTTAGGAGCTGGTAGTTGTGCTTTATTTGAACAGGTTGCAAGTCTAGAAAGCTTCGTACCTCGTGACTGTATGTGGCTCATAAGTCTCGGTCGGTCACATGAGGTCTCACCTCTAGGTGGAAGTCAATATCTCGGAGGTAGGCCTGGATGTCCTAGTCCTCCGTTGAGTTTGGGTTGAACTGGGTGATGTTTTTAGTGAGCTTGTCAAGGTTTTTGAAGGTCATCTTCTGTGCAGCTTCGGAGTCTGCTTGGATGAGGTCTCTTTTGTTGGCGGGGACGAGTTCTGTGGTGAAGGCCGGTGACGTTTTGGGTTGTGGTCATTCACTTCTTCCGTTGTATGGCAGTTCTTGGAAGGGGGGCTTTGTTCTACTCAGCAGTGGTGATGCAGAGGGAGGACTCTCCCTTCTTGGCTCTGGTTTCTTTGGTTGTCTGCGGGAAAAAATTGTCAATTAAACTCCCCCCTGTAAATGTTGCATCAACGAGACATCCTCATGAAACCTGTCTCCGCGTGACTCCAATCTTTAGAATAATCTTACGGATATCTATTTATCTAATATGACTTCTGACCTGTATTTTTGCCAGAATCATAATCATACACTGTTTGTTCATTGGCCAGAGGAGAACTGGCACCCCGACTGAGCCTGGTTTCTCCCAAGGTTTTTTTCTCCATTCTGGCCCTGAAGGAGTTTTGGTTCCTTGCCACCATTGCTTTTGGCTTGCTGAGCTGGGGACACTTAAATTTCAACTACAGTCATGGCCAAAAGTGTTGGCACCCCTGAAATTTGTCCAGAACATGAAGTATTTCTCACAGAAATCGATTACACATGTTTTGCTATACAGGTTTATTTCCTTTCTCTCTTCCATCTCAGATAGGAGTGAACGAATTTAGAGAATCGGGCAGATAGGGATCTATTCATCTGCATTTAATTTAATTTTTTTTAATTCTCTTTACAACTGTGTTAATTATCCTTGTTTTCATGTTTAATTTTTACACATGGTATTCTTATTTCTTATGTAAAGTACTTTGAATTGCCATTGTGTATGAAATGTGCTATATAAATAAACTTGCCCTGCCTTGCCTTTGTGTGTATTAGAACAACAACAACAACAACAAAAACAGAGGGGGAAAAACAATCTCTACACAGCAAAAACCCCAGTGTTAAAT
This sequence comes from Gobiocypris rarus, assembly GCA_023029165.1. NCBI lineage: Eukaryota > Metazoa > Chordata > Actinopteri > Cypriniformes > Gobionidae > Gobiocypris > Gobiocypris rarus. Next base: position 42,822,105 of record CM040934.1, read on the forward strand.
TACCTCTCCTCAGAGTGTTTTTGACTCCACCACGCTCAGGAGTGTTCAAAGTAATTCTGAAGAAGTGTTAGTTAGATATTTAAGAGATTAACCAATAACCAATAAAGTCAACCTAACTCAAAGATTAGGCTCTACATGACATCAGTGATTCCACTCATGATGATTATGTCGAAACACAACCAACAACACCTGATCACATTTTCTCTGGGCTTGTCTGTCTGCTATAAATCAGTTACAGCAAACAAACAACTAATGTTATAAAACCAAGGGTCAAGAGCCCAACTAAAGCAAACACTGATCCCCATAATGGTGACTCTTTCCTTCAGCGATTCTGCTTGTTATCATCAGGTGTCACCACTAATGCTCACTCATCACTTAATTAATCTCTTAATTATCTCATTAACTTTAACACTGATTAAGAGTTACTTTAACACTCTTGAGAGTGTACGTGGATTTGGTCTGGTTGTTCTGTCAGGGTCTGGTTGTATAAAACACACTCAAAGATGAAGAATAGGGTAACTAGTACTATTTGATAAATCCACATGGTGATTGAACAGAATTCTTTTATGCCTTTTTATGGGTAATATATTCCTCTTCATTGCAGACAAACACTCGCTGTATTACATTTACACAGCCTTATCCAAACCTGTGGATCTGCCGGGCATCTATGAATTCACTGCTATGGGTCTGCTAGACGACAGACAGATCGACTATTACAACAGCAAGGACAAGAGAAAGATTCCCACACAGCTCTGGATGAAAGAGAAAATGGAGGAGGATTACTGGGAAAAAGGCACTCAGTCGAGAAAGAGCAAAGAACAGTGGTTTCATGTGAACGTCAATATTCTGATGAACCGCATGAGACAGAATGATTCAGGTTAGGAACATTCATACAACATGCAATCAATAATTTATAATTTTTTTAAATTATTATTATCATCTCACGAACATTTCAATCTGTGTCCGTGTCAGATCTTCATGTTCTTCAGTGGAGACACGGTTGTGAAGTTGAGCAGCTGGGAGATGAAGTGAAGTTTCTCAGAGGCATTGACGAGTACAGTTATGATGGAGAAAACTTCTTGTCTTTTGATGATAAAGAGTCTCAATGGGTCGCTCCCGTTGATGCAGCTCTACCAACCAAGATGAAATGGGACAATGTGCCGATCCTAAACCAATACACCAAAGGCTACCTGGAGAAAGAGTGTGTGGACTGGCTCAACAAATTCAGAGAATATGGAGACGAGGAGCTCAGAAACGTCCGTGAGTTTAGCTGTGTTCACACTGTCAGTCCAAATCTGATTATCCGTGCATCCGAATGTAATCTGATCCTAAATCATGCACTCTCCACAATGTGTATATTGTAGTTTTCTGCAACAACACAGCCTTGTTTCTGCAGTGACTTCAGCACATTTCCTATAACTACGCCTGACGTTTAATGTGATTTATTTCAAATGTGATCGGATTCCAATCGGATGTGCAGAAAAATCATATTTGAACTGACAGTCTGAATGAGGCTTTAATGTGTTTGTATTTCTTTATTATCTGCATGTTTCATATAGAAATTATTCCTGTGTTTTCAGCTCCTCCAGATGTTCATGTGTTTGCAAAGAAGTCTGTCAGGAACAGATCCAAGCTGAAACTCACCTGTCTGGCCACCGGCTTCTTCCCCAAAGACATGATGATGACCGTTAGGAAATATCGCACACCTCTGCCTGAAGATGAGATTGAATCCTCAGGAATCAGACCAAACCACGATGGATCCTTCCAGATGAGGAAGAGTCTGGAGATCAAGGGGGATGATGAAGCTGATTATGATTGTTTTGTGTCCCACAGAACCCTCAAAGAACCAATTATCATCAAACTAGGTAGGCAAACTGAAAGCATTAATTAAATTATTATATTGTAATGCTTTTTTCAGATATTCAAATACAAATATTCAGATATTGTTTCAGCTTTATTCATGAAATACTATGTCTGAGAATAGCACTGCCACTAAACACTTGATTTTATTGTGGTTTTCCTGCTGCGGAATCACTGAATGCCAAAACAGCTAAAAAGTCTTTGTCTAAGCAGGAGTCTGATGGTAAGTCTTCACTACTTTTCAAAAAAAGCCTCAAAGAACCAATTATCGTCAAACTAGGTAGGCAAACTGAAAACATTAATTCAATTATTATATTGTAATGTTTTTTTCAGATATTCAAATATTCCGATTTTGTCTTCCTGCTGCTGAATCCCTGAATGCCAAAACAGCTAAAGAGCCTTCGTCTAAGCAGGAGTCTGATGGTATGTCTACACTACTTAAAAATAAATAAATATAGCTTTGTTATTTATCAGGCAAACTCATATTAGATTCAGCACTGGAGATTTGACTTTTCACTGTTTCTCCAACAGGACAAGCGAGTTCTGCTGAAACATCAGACATCAGTGCGACTGTTTTCATATTTCACCTGTCTCTCATATTTCATTTGATCTGGATATTTTGAAGCTTTTTGCTAAAACTGAAAATTTATACCCAAAGACAGATCTTTTTATTTAAAGAGAGATGATTTTCCAGACTCAATTGAATGCTTGTAATATAATGACATTTAGCCATTAAAAAATTTAATGAATCGAACGTGTGAGTTTGTCTTTCCGACCGGCATAGAGACCCAACAACATGTTTCCACTGTAAATAATAAATCAATAATAAAATCAAGTACAGTTTGCCAGACATGCACAGAAAAGACTAAAAAAACTAAAAACTGTAGATAGCGCTTGATAATTTACATAGATAGATTTACTCCTGACTTAGTATACATTCCATTGTTGTGTTTTGCTGAATGTTGAAGTGTGTGTGTGTGTGTGTGTGTGTGTGTGTGTGTGTGTGTGTGTGTGTGTGTGTGTGTCTGTGACTTAAGCATGATCAACCGCAATATATTGTTACAAATATAAAGGGATTATTTCAACACAATTAAAAGTGTCTATGATACACGTGTTAGCAATAAAATTGTAAACTATCATTATATGACATGAAGGGAAGTAACATAGGTTGCTTTTAAAAGGTGACCTAATAAATCAATAACTATGGTTAATTATACAATCAGAAGCTTGGCAAACTTTTAGAAACAAACTATGTATTACTGATCTACATTTGAAACCAAATAACTGATTTCTTGATGCATCGCTGCATCAATAGGAAGAGAATCACAATAATATGAATGATTCAAGTGCCCAACCAAACACTATAGGCAAGGCAAGGCAAGGCAAGTTTATTTATATAGCACATTTCATACACAATGGCAATTCAAAGTGCTTTACATGAAAATGAAATTAAAATAGTGATAAGAATTAAGAATACCACGTGTAAGACTTAAAAATAAAACAGGATAATTAAAAACAGTACTGATACTATACTGATACTGATCTCCATAATGGTGATTTTTAATATATTTTTAAATTAAACATTCAATTAATCTTAACTCTGAATAAACAAGGTATAGTACAGATTATTAGATTTTAAGTGCAGTTTACTAAAAAAGTGTTTCAATCGCTGTTGGATTTTACAATGTAATTGCATTTGAGTGTGTAACAGCGCTGTTTTGTAATACAGCTCTTATTGAGAAGTGATTATTAAAACATATTTCACTATACAAAAGCAGGTTTGGGTGATGAGGAGGAGATTCAACAATCCAGTCTCATTTTGTTGTTTTAACAGCTAAAATGTGTAACAGACACTTTTTTTTGTGTCACTTTGTTTAAGTTGGTTGAATAAAGTCACATTATTACTTAACTCTAGAAACCGAAAATATTCTGTTTGAAAACAAAAAACAAGTATATTAGATGAAGCCCATGTGCATATGTACACTCAAACAGGACAACTCACACTAGATGTGAAATGTGTAACATAAGAAGAGAGGTTTAACAAAATGTCAGAGCTACTTTCACTTTCACTTTTGAATGATGTGCCGCTGTTTGTCTCCTGATGGGGCGCTGTGACTCCAGAAAAAACAGGAAATGGTGATGCGCGGGTCCGGTCCACGTGTTTTAACTCAATGACGATAATCAGATTGTAATTTGTCTGTAGTAGACCATCCATTATGAATTAAGTAAAGTTTTATTTAATGAAGACAGAAAGAAAGGCAGTCAGCCCGTGCAGAGGACGCTAATCTGGAACAAACATAAAGTCAATCACTTGTCGGTGCGAGATCCAGGCACCGCAGCGTACAGGTACGGACTCGGTCCCCAGTGGGTAGACACAGTCCTGCAGACAGCAGCGAGGATGGTATGGAGTGATTTTTGTGCCATAATTAAACAAACAAATCCAGCATTTTGCAAACAAACACAATCTGCTTTGCAAAGGAAAACACGACTCGCAAACAAACTGAAAGCGATGTGCAAAAACAAAGGTCAGTTTGAGTGAAAACGCAGAGAAGTAACAAATGTATGTATTGTGTTTTGCAAATAAATTAGTCATATTTCACAAATAAATACAAACCATCCAACAAATTGTATGTAACCTTTGAAAAATCCCAAATCTAGTCCACACAAATATATACAACATGTTTGTTACGGTCTATCAACTTAATTTTCTCACAAATGCATTTCAGATTTTCTCACAAATGCAGTTTGCACAGATTTTCTCACAAATGCATTTAGTGCAGATTTTCTCACAAATGCAGTTTGCAGAATTTTCTCACAAATGCAGTTTGCAGATTTTCTCACAAATGCATTTCGTGCAGATTTTCTCACAAATGCAGTTTATGCAGATTTTCTCACAAATGCAGTTTGCACAGATTTTCTCACAAATGCATTTTGCAGATTTTCTCACAAATCCATTTTTGCAGATTTTCTCACAAATGCATTTTATGCAGATTTTCTACAAATGCAGTTTGCAGATTTTCTCACAAATGCAGTTTGCGCAGATTTTCTCACAAATGCAGTTTGCGCAGATTTTCTCACAAATGCATTTTGCGCAGATTTTCTCACAAATGCAGTTTGCACAGATTTTCTCACAAATGCATTTCGCATGAGATTTTCTCACAAATGCAGTTGAGCAACTTCCTCTACCAGAACAGCAGAGGGCGCTTTGGGTCAATTTACGATTTTCAAACAAGTTTTTAGCTGATGAAAATGAGCGGTGAACAGGATGCAGTCTTACTGTAATTTGTACATTTGATGATAAAATTCAAATGAGAACATTCAAAATAATGTAAGGGTGTACTGTGTCACAATATATTGCAATACAAAAATGCAACAATATGTATTGTGGATTAAAGTTTAGACAGATTTAGTTTTGTATGATATATGTCACATTATATATGGTCAATCCTGATAAAATTAAATATATTTTAAGCAGAGTAGGCTATATATTATAAACAGAATGATGAATATTTAGATTGAGAAATGGTCCGTGTAATGCTTCACAATTCAATTTTCAGAACATATAGTCCAAATGAAAAGATAAAACATTGAAACCAAACAGTTCCTGCATCAATGGATATTGCCATTTTCTCTCCTTTTTTTCAATTTATGCTAAATTATGACTGAAGAAATTATATTTTAAATCAAACCGATTTTCTTTTCTTTCTTTCTTTCTTTCTTTCTTTCTTTCTTTCTTTCTTTCTTTCTTTCTTTCTTTCTTTAAATGAATATGAGTTCCTAAACCATTCAGGTGCATTGAGCCATGCATCAATATAATAAAGTAATAACGAATAAGTAGATAAATACAAACCAGCGGGGCAGCGGGCGAAAAAATAGCCAGGCCACCTGGCCAGACCTGAATTCTGCATTAGCACAGTTAATAACAATAAAAACTATGGCACCCTGTGTTCGCTTTTAAACGATATACTTATCAACATCCACGCAGGCTATAGCCTATAAAAGATGTAAAACTGTCCGCGACCACCCTCAGTGCTATGGTAGCCTACAGTCCACAAATTACAAAAAGAAAGAAAAGAAAATCGGTTAGATTTCAATTTATTTAAGATATATTTTCTTCAGTCATAATTTAGCAAAAGTACAATTGAAAAAAAAGGAGATAAATGGCAAATATCCATTGATGCAGGAACCGGAAAAAAAGGAAAAATGGACGTTTGGTTTCAATGTTTTATTTTTACATTTGAACTATGTGGTCTGAAAATTGAATTGTGAAGCGTTACACGGACCAGAAATCTGCATGAACTGCATTTGTGAGAAAATCTGTGCAAACTGCATTTGCACATCGCTTTCTGTTTGTTTAGTCGTGTTTTCCTTTGCAAAGCAGATTGTGTTTGTTTGCAAAATGCTGGATTTGTTTGTTTAATTATGGCACAAAAACCACTCCATAGGATGGCTGGGCAGAGATCAGGGATGACGAGCACAGCCAGACAAAACAAGACACGAGACCAATTGCAGAGTGAAAAGTAGATCATGCGATTGACGTTTCCTTTATCTGCTCTTTAGTAATATTCTCAAAATGTAAACGTTAAGCCCTGATTTTGAGCTACACACAGTGAAATCCCCTGTGTTACATTTAACACATCTCTGTGTTCAAATGGGAACCACCAGCAGGGTGTTAAAGTAACACTGAAGCAGTGTTCAAGAGTTAATTAGATGACTGAGCATTATTGAAGACAGCTGCTGTTAATGAGCAGATTCACTGAAGGACAGAGAAACACAAGAACTACAACTGACTTCAGCCACAGCTTTAGATGAAATCAACTGAAGATAAAAGAAGACATTAAATCTCTGAAGATCTCAGCAGAGGAGGATTAAACAACTCCACAAACAGCATTACCAGCTTCACACTTTACTAACCAGATAAGTTATTGAGTATTAACAGAGGTTTAGATGTTGATGTTTTATTGGAAAATAACAGGTTTTTGAAGTCACCATTATGGTGATCAGTGTTTGCTTTAGTAAGGCAGTTTGACTCTTGACTTTTTATGTGAGTTAGTGATCTGTGTAATAGTGTCTATGCATAATCTGCTGTAAAGAAAGCCACAAAATTATGATTAGTAGATATTTATAAAAGTAGAATGAATCACTGGTCTTATCTCTGACCAAATGTTGATTATTATTGGTCAGATTACTTTATAGATTACTTTCACTAATAACAATTTCTTGCCACAGATCAGACATTCTGCATTTTGATTTTTAAATGCATTGTAAGAAAAAAAATCTACACACACACACAAACACACCATAGGATGAAGCTCATGACTCCCAGCATGCACTGCAGGATTAAGTATGTCATCATTGTTGAAGACTAAATTTTTTATAAATATATATTTATTTGCCAAAACACCATATGCAACATATTTCTTCACTGTTAGTAGTCGCAAAGGACATACATTACTGTAAATTTGGTGGTGCTGGATTGAAACGGGGCAGTCCATGGCAAAAAAATAAAATAAACCTTGAAGGCCCTATTAGGAAAATGCCGGTATGCCCTATTACAAACCCAGCTCTGATGTTAGGTTAATTTAATATATTAGCGTTACCTGTTTGCTGTAAATTATATAAATCTCTCTCAATTGCGATCTTGTGTCTGATCTGATCCAGCAGGTGGCGTGTGCGCGCGTGTGTGTGTGTGTGTGTGTGTGTGTGTGTGTGTGTGTGGGCATGTTTTTGTGAAATATCAGGACACAAATGTGTATAATGACATGGGTATGACACAGGTATTACAAAAAGAGGGTGAAATATGAGGACGTTCCCCATGTCCTCACTTTTCAAAATGCTTATAAATCACACAGGGTGAGTTTTTTTCACAGAAAGTAAACTGCTGCAGTCTCCTGTGTGTGTGTGTGTGTGTGTGTGTGTGTGTGTGTGTGTGTGTGTGTGTGTGTGTGTGTGTGTGTGTGATGGGTAGGTTTAGGGGCAGGGGCAGTGTAGGGGATAGAAAATACCAACACGATCTCATGACAATGCGTATCAACAGTACGAGTGTGCAATCTCGTAGAATGTATACGCCAAAATGAGTGCATATGGTACGCCGTTTTTGGCGTGCATATGATACGCACTTTATGGCGTGTATATGACACGCTTTTGGGTAGGGTGAGGTTGGGGGTGTGGGGGGTTCGTACATATAATACGCCATTAAGTGCGTATCATATGCATGCCAAAAACGGCGTAGCATATGCACGCCAAAATGAGTTTTGGCGTATACATTCTACGAGATTGCACAATCGTACTATTGAATGCATTACGCCTATGGAATGTCCACACATTTCACAAAAACAAACGTGTGTGTGTGTGTGTGTGTGTGTGTGTGTGTGTGTGTGTGTGTGTGTGTGTGTGTGTGTCGCATGCGCACAGATACCTTTTTTTCGCTCAACCACAACCTGAAGGCAAACGTCAGGCTCGCGCAGAAGGAGTTTGTTTCTTTGGGTTTGTTTTCTGACGTGTTGAAGTGTTTCTTTAGAAATAGTTTAAGAACGTATCTCTTGAAATTCCAGCACAAGTTTTTGGATCTGTATGTTTATTTGATTCTGTGAATGAAATCATCGGCCGGTTTGAACATTACCGTTAAACCGCAGCAACGGGTCGACGGACCGCGGCACTGAAACCTGAAACGCGGATCCTGAACGGGGTTCAGTTCTGATGGAGTTAATTGTTCATACATTTATAAAAGAAAGAGTTTTTGCAGCTGTGTGAAAGGAAAGGAACTGCAATGTAGCTGAAACCGATGAACAGAGACATGACTGATTCCTCGCTGTCTCTATTCCTGTGTGAAGAAGCGCGTCCTCGATGCTTTAACCAGTAACTGAAGTAAAGAAGAGTCCCGGTCATGTGTTCAGTGAGAGCTCTTCAGGACTGGTGTCGAGATGTTTGTGAAGGTTACTCTAATGTTCAGTTCACAGATATGAGCTCCTCATTCGCAGATGGACTGGCTTTCTGTGCGATCATCCACAAACACAGACCGAGCTACTGTAAGAGAGTTTAATATGATCTACTGTAATAATAATGAGTTTAATATGATCTACTGTAATAATAATGAGTTTAATATGATCTACTGTAATAATAATGAGTTTAATATGATCTACTGTGAGAATAACAAGTTCAATATGATCTACTGTAAGAATCACGAGTTTAATATTATCTACTGTAAGAATCACGAGATTAATATGATCTACTGTAAGAATCACGATATTAATATGATCTTCTGTAAGATTCATGAGATTAATATGATCTACTGTGAGAATAACAAGTTCAATATGATCTACTGTAAGAATCATGAGTTTAATATGATCTACTGTGAGAATAACAAGTTCAATATGATCTACTGTAAGAATCATGAGATTAATATGATCTACTGTAAGAATAATGAGTTTAATATGATCTACTGTAATAATAATGAGTTTAATATGATCTACTGTAATAATAATGAGTTTAATATGATCTACTGTAAGAATCACAAGTTTAATATGATCTACTGTAAGAATCACAAGTTTAATATGATCTACTGTAAGAATCACGAGATTAATATGATCTACTGTAAGAATAATGAGATTAATATGATCTACTGTGAGAATAACAAGTTAATATGATCTACTGTAAGAATCACGAGATTAATATGATCTACTGTAAGAATAATGAGATTAATATGATCTACTGTAAGAATAATGAGATTAATATGATCTACTGTAAGAATAATGAGATTAATATGATCTACTGTAAGAATCACGAGATTAATATGATCTACTGTAAGAATCACGAGTTTAATATGATCTACTGTAAGAATCACAAGTTTAATATGATCTACTGTAAGAATCACGAGATTAATATGATCTACTGTAAGAATCACAAGTTTAATATGATCTACTGTAAGAATCACGAGATTAATATGATCTACTGTAAGAATCACGATATTAATATGATCTACTGTAAGAATCACGATATTAATATGATCTACTGTAAGAATCATGAGATTAATGGGATCTACTGTAAGAATCACGAGATTAATATGATCTACTGTAAGAATCACGAGTTTAATATGATATACTGTAAGAATCACGATATTAATATGATCTACTGTAAGAATCACAAGTTTAATATGATCTACTGTAAGAATCACGATATTAATATGATCTACTGTAAGAATCACAAGATTAATATGATCTACTGTAAGAATCACGAGTTTAATATGATCTACTGTAAGAATCACGAGATTAATATGATCTACTGCTTATTTAAAGTATTTTAATAAATGCATGATTTGTGATATGCAGAATATAGCAGAATAAAATAATGAAATTGTAGCAATTTTCACAAATGTGAGTGTCAAATATGAAATATTATATTAGTTGCACATTTTAACTGTTCACAGTCCTACATATATATTTGATGACTTTCAAAAATATATTTTCTGGACCCCCACACATCCTCCTCCTGCCCCAGTTTGAAAACTCTTGCTCTGGATTATTTAAATGTTAGATATTAGAAGTGTTTTCTGGTCCGTTTAGAAACATCTTGTGTCAGTTTCTTCTCATATCCAGATGTTTCTGCATTTGTCTGATGTATCTTCATCTCTGTTTGTTTCTCTCTTCAGAGATTTTCACTCTCTGTCCAAACACAACATCTACGAGAACATGCGTCTGGTGAGTGTCTGTAGAGTTCAGCTGGAGTTTCTGTAGCTGTTGAAGATTCACATGTGAGATGGAGAAATCTGTTCAGACAAAATAGCTGAATTTATCCTTAGAAATTACACTAAATCATCTCAGATCTGAAAACTCTGTGTGAACTCCCTGTGATTACTGTACCTGTGCTGAATGTTCTAGTTGAGTAGTTTGTCCATCTCATGCCCTTTATAACTCTTCATCATCAGGCGTTTGTGGTTGCGGAGCGTGAGTTGGGAATTCCTGCACTGCTGGATCCGGATGAGCTGATGTGTGTGGAAGAGCCGGATCTTCTGTCCATCATCACTTACGTCTCTCAGCTCTACTGCGTCTTGGTGGGAAACCTCATGGTACGGATCATGAGAGGCAGTTAACTACTGAAGATCTCACATGTTCTTCATGATTCATCAGAGCTGAAATTTGTGATTTTAATTGATTGATAATCTCTGGATCTAATCAGGTAGTCAGAAGATTCCTGAACCTGGCAGCACAGGAACACATGAACAGACACACACTAAGGTATCTATCTATCTATCTATCTATCTATCTATCTATCTATCTATCTATCTATCTATCTATCTATCTATCTATCTATCTATCTATCTATCTATCTATCTATCTATCTATCTATCTATCTATCGCCAGAATTTGGTAGTGCTATAAAATTTGGTTCAAGTTGTTTGGAATTTAGTGCAATAGTCCGATCTGATGTTGTGATAGTAATTGCAGTGCAGCAGGAAGTGTTCCTCTGTCTCCTCCTCGGCACAGGGAACCCAGTCTATGCTCATCTTTGTCTGTGCCATCTTATCTCTATGACCAGACTGTGGTTACTCTTTTACAAATTTGGGTATGCAGTTTCAATTTCTTCTTTTCCTATTTTTAAAATTATTGTGTTTTTAGGGGTGTAAATAGTTTGTGCAATTGGTTCAGTTATTGCTTTCAGGATTTTTAGCCAGGTTTAATTTGGAATTTCATATCAAATTGTATTTTTAATTATGTAGAAGACCTTGATTGCTTTTGCTTTCAGTTCATTTACAGCCAGATTGAAGTTCCCTGTGTAACTTCAATCATTGGAGTTTTAGACCCAGATAGGTGTATTCATGGGTGTGCTGGAGGACCTGGTTTCCTGCTCTGAAGGTGTATTTTTTCCCCAACATGGCATCATGACTTTGTGTAAACATACACGCCACTTTCTAAAGCCAAAAATGGCATATTATCTATACGCATTTTGAGCTATCCGCGTGTATGTCTACGCCGTGTGATTCCGCGTGTATGTCTACACCGAAACTAACCATTGTGTGTGTGTGTCCACAATGTAAATGGATTTATAAACATACTAAATTATGTTTGAATTAAATTATGTAAAAATGCTAAATGTTTCTTGTGATGGGTAGGTTTAGGGGCAGTGTGTGTGTGTGATGGGTAGGTTTAGGGGTAGGGGCAGTGTAGGGGGATAGAATGAAACGGCGCTGATAAACACGCTAAAAAGCGATTATGCGTCTTGATAGCACGCCAAAATGGCATGCGAATTGGTGTGTCATACATACGCCATTTCATGAGATCAGTCTGTTTTTCCCCCACATCCGGATCTATTTTGAAAAATCATTATTTTAGTTTTTGCAAGGTTAATTTTAAGATGTTCATGTTTGACTGAATGTCTCGATGAGTTTCTGTTGACAGAATGACTAAATCATCTGCAAAGAGGAGACATTTGATTTCTGATTCAGTCAGGGTTGGGCCGGGGGATAAATAAAGCAAATAATTTAAAGCTTTTGGCTAATTTGTTTAAATAAATGTTAAATAGAGTGGGGCTCAATGGACAACCTTGTCTGACTCCTCATTTTTGGGAGAAAAAATATGTACGTTTGTTCCCTATTTTTACAGCACATGTGTTGTTTTTATACATGGTGGTGATCAAATCAAATGTTTTCCCTCCAGTCCCATTTTCCAGTAGTTTTAGGAACAGTCCTTTGACAGATCGAATCGAAAGCCTTCTCAAAGTCAACAAATGTCAACTGGATGTCTGAATGAAAATCGTCCTCTTTGATCTGCAGTTTCCATCCGTCACTGATGCCCTTTCTGATGACTGTGGGGTAATGATGTCTGATCGCTGAGTGCCAGGCTTCTGGGTCTTCTGTATAGAATATGAAGTTACTGACCTCTCTGTTCTTGTATAAATCTGAATACACAGTGTTTTTGGTCTGTCCTTGAGGAGCTTTTCTATATGTCTTTTCAGTAAGATCTCATTGGTAGCTTTAGATGGGTATATTATGGGGATTGATTCTGTTATTGGTCAAATATTCTGGCAGTTTGTTGTTGTTGTTGTTTGAATATGCAGATGTCCACTGCAGTTAGGCCTTATACTGTATCTTAATTTGTTCAAAAAGGGCCAGTCTTTCCCCAAAATAAAGGTAGTTGCTTGCAGATCTTGTTCTGTGTATGTGTACTCACTTTGAGAGTTCCTCCTCTTCCTTCTTCTCTCTGTGGCAGTTGTAGGCAGACCTTTTGGCCTGCTGTCAGCTGATTTTTCAGTTTTCTGTTGATTTGTCTTTGTCAATTTAAACTCTTTTGTTAGAAAAGAATTGTAGGAAGTCTTACATTCTTGAATTTGATCAAAACTGAATGTCTGTCTTATTTTAAAACAACATTAAAACTAAAAGAAATCAGGAGCTAATTTTCTTGCTGCTGGTCAACGGAATCTTCTCAGTTTGTCTCTCTGTCCATCTGTCTGTCTGTCTGTCCATCTGTCTATCTGACTGTCTGTTCATATGTCTATCTCTCTGTTTGTCTGTCTGTCTTTCTTTCTTTCTGTCCTTATGTCTGCCCGTCTCTGTCTGTCCATTTGTCTGTCTGTCCATCTGTCAGTCTTTCTGTCTGACTATCCATTCGTATGTCTATCTCTCTGTCTGTCTGCCTGTCCGTATTTCTGTCTATCTGTCTGTCTGTCTGTCCGTCCGTCCGTCTTTCTGTCTGTCCATATGTGTTTGTCTCTTTGTCTGTATGTCTGTCTGCCCGTCCTTATGTCTCTCTGTCCATCTGTCTGTCTGACTTTCTGTCCATCTGTCTGTCTGCCTTTCTGTCCATCTGTCTGTCTGTATCTCTGTCCATCTGTCTGTCTATATCTCTGTCTGTCTATCAGTCCATCTGACCATCTTTCTGTCTGTCTGTCTCTCAGTCTGAAAATTAATCTTTCTGCTCTCATTCTCTCAGTTCTCAACAGACGTGATAAGATCTTCCGATAAAAGTGTCTGTAGTGTCTGTCACACACATGTTCATCTCATTCAGAGGGTTATGGTGAAGGGATGCCTGTATCACCGCTCCTGCTTCAGGTAAAAACACACACATCCACACACACACACATGTCTGGTTCACCATCTTTGTGGGGACTCTCCATCGAACGTAATGGATTTTATACCGTACAAACTGTACATTTTATCCCCCTACACTGCCCCTGCCCCTAAACCTACGCAACACACACACACACACACACACACACACACACACACACACACACACACACTACCCCTGCCCTAAACCTACCCAACACACACACACACACACACACACACACTGCCCCTGCCCCTAAACCTACCCAACACACACACACACACACACACACACACACTGCCCCTGCCCCTAAACCTACCCATCACAGGAAACATTCTGCATTTTTACTTTCTCAAAAAGAACTCATCCTGTGTGATTTATAAGGCTTTTGAAAAGTGGGGACCGCTGGCTGGTGATCTCAGGTTTTACTATCCTTACGGGTACATTTGGTCCCCACAATGAAATATAAACAAGGACAAAAACACACATGATACACTGATAGTGCTGATATTCTCATGGTGTGTTTCAGATGCAGTCGCTGCCGTCGCTCCCTGCTGCCGATGTCTTTCACAGAAGACAGTGAGACGGGTTCACTGCAGTGCAGTTATCCATGCAAACCTGATCCTGAACACAACCGGCCCGCAGATAATGCTGAGACAGACGGAGACAGAAGTAAGACAGACGGAGACGGAAGAGAGACACACAGAGACGGAAGTAAGACAGACGGAGACAGAAGTAAGACAGACAGAGACAGAAGTAAGACAGATGGAGACAGAAGAGAGATGGACAGAAACATGATGATTGAAAGACATCTTTCCACCTCATCAGAGACTAACATACAAGAACCTCCCAAACCTGCTCCCAGAAAGAGGGTGGAGCCTCAGGAACCTCCTTGCCCCGCCCCCAGATCACAGGACCATCGCCCTGACAATGGTTAGAATCTTCACTCCTGTCTTACTATATAACAGTTACTATTGTTACAGGGTAAACATAAACAATCAGTTCCAGTTCTGCATTCTGATTATTATAGTGATGATTTACTGTGATGTTCTGAACAGTTGAAACGCATGATTTATTGTGTCTCATGTTCGTCTCGTCCTCATCTCAGTCTCGTCTCAGAGTGTTGTCCGTAAGGATCATCCTTGGATGAAGCTGGTTGATCCGGGTCCCTGGTTTCGTCTTCCTCCGGCTCCGGCTCTGGTTCCATCTGCTCATTCCCGCCGCTGCCCTGTGACCTTTAACCCCTTCCTGAAGGATGATGAGGACGAGTCGAAGGATGAGGAGGTACTGAATGAATCAACCGTTCATCATGTGATCCTGCTGATCCTCATAAAACCGGATTAAAAAGTCTGTTTATCCTCAATTTTACATGATTCAACATTGTCTGTTATATAGAGAATAAACCTTGCAATGGAATGTAAACCTTCTTAAACATATGCATTAAATATGTAAGAAAAACGAAATAAGTGTAGTAGTTTCTGAAGGACTGACACAAGCCCACAGGTGTATTACACCAGCACTGGTTCTTCTCCAGCTGAAGCTGGTTTATATTTAGACTCCAGTTTGGATGAGTCTTGTGTTCTGGGAATAGAGTTGCTGGCGTTGGCAGAGGCGCTCAAGTATCAGGTTTATCTGGGAAACACACTGGTTCTGATTCACTACACACACTCTGACTGAGAATCGACTGAACAATAAGATAGTAAAGAAAGTGTCTCAAACTCTGTCAGCTTTATCAAGGATCTTCAACAGTCTCACCCACAGAGACCAGACTAGACCAGATTCAGACCAAGAACCAGGATCTCCGTTTTAATAAACATGATGCAGCATTAACTTCCCTTTCAGAGTCATGTGATGTCTGTATAACCTCGGTTAAAGTGAGTCTCACCTTTAACTAGTTGATACGGGTGAGCAGAATCACATGATCAGACGTCTGAAGCTCAGAGCTCTGGAGAGACATGGCTTGAAGTTGTGGGTTGTTGTTGTTCTCTTTGAAATCTCATGAGATGTTGTGTGTGTGTGTGTGTGTGTGTGTGTGTGTGTGTGTTAACATCAGACCATGTCTGTGTTTTTCTCTTTATCAAGCAAAGCCACCTCAGTTTCGAAACGTCAGTTGCACACAAACAACAAACCTTATCTTCAGTTCCCACTACCAGCATGCATCAGGCCGCAGCTCCTGCCCACGGTTTCCCGCTCATCAAGAGGAAGGTGAGACAGAAACTGTCTCTGTTGTGCTGTTGGAGTGAACTTGCAGTACAAGACAGAGAGACAAGAAAAATACTTCAGTTCAGCAATTCTTGTACTTATAACATATTTTATATGCGATTGAGCTTTGATAAACCGTTAGTGAGGGTTTTAATTCAGTTTAATGCACAATTTTAGATGTAAAAGTATTTCAAATGTATCAAAATCTTAAATGATTTTGACATTTAGCACATTAATAAAGTACAAATCCAACACAGGATCACATCATTCCCATCTGCTCCATGAGGTTTGGGATTGAGCCATCAGATGTGTGAGTCTCTGTTCTTCTCTGAAGGATGATTAATTGCTTGTTCAGGTGATAACAGACACACTCGTGTCAGAGAAGGAGGTGTGTGAGGAGCAGAAGGAGCTGGAGGAGCGTCTGCTGAGGCTGGAGAGGAGAGGAGTGCAGCTGGAGAGAGAGATGAGGAGAAGAACAGATGGTGAGAAACACCTCCTTAGCTAATGCTAACATTTCCTTGTATCAGTAGTTGTCTTGCAGTAATTGTGTTTACTGACTCAAACGAACATTTGCATTCCTGCACAAATCACATATCTTAATCCATTTGCCATTTGATTCATTGGACACTTGATGTGGCAGTGACTAATGAACATCAATCAAACATTAGTTAATTAGTGGATTTGACATTTTTATTTCTGATGTGTCACTGTGTGGTGTTGTACCGATTAAACACAAAAGATGTACATTTACAAAAACAGAACTTTTCATCTCAAAGAGTGAAGACAGAAGATTACAGCTTAGCCCTCACTTGGATAAATGAAAGAAAACTACACATATATAATAAAATAGTTCCATCTTGTGGCCATTATGTGAATTACACTCCAACATAAGCTATTGTAGTAAGGATAGCACATACTGCTAATGTTCAATAATCATCCGATCAGCAGTACTAAAGCTTGTTTGTCTGGAGTCTGGTGTCTTCTGTGTAGTTATGAATGATGTGTTTGTTTCAGAGAGTCTTCTAGTCGACTGGTTCATTCTGATTCATAAGAAGAACATGTTAGTGCGCAGAGATGCAGAGCTGGTTTATATGTGAGTACATACACACATACACGGGTAAATATTTACACGTTATTATTATGAGGTCTTTCCATAGACATAATGCTGAAATAACCCCTTAAATTTGCATGTAGGAAAAGTCAGTTTTTTAAGCCAATTTTTGCAGCTTGATGCATGTCAAAACCACATGAATACACAGCATGTTGACAAGAATTGTGTATGTGTGTGCATGCATGTGTGTGTGTTCAGGTTGAGACAGCGCCGTCTGGAGCAGCGGCAGGCGGATGTAGAGTTTGAGCTCAGGTGCCTCTTCAACAAACCAGGTGACAAACTCAATCAATCATGTTTCTTAATGCGGATATGTTTGTTTTGGTGCTGTTTAATATTGACTGGCATTGATTCTTTAATCTCTGATGTCAAACTTAAACTGGATGTGCACCAATAAAGACGCTGCCCATCACAGTAGCAGTCATCTCTCACAGACTGCATCCATCAATTCCCTAGCAAGAGGAGACACCCACGACTCCATCATGCTTGCTCCTTATTAAGGTTCTGAGGAGGTAAAGGAGAGGGGGAAAGTTCTCTGAGTTCCTAAGTCCAGTGGTCCTAGCACTCCCTAGCCTGGTTGTACTAAGTCCAGTTGTCCCAAGTCCATGTCCCAATGGCTATCACAAGTCCAAAGGTGCCACATCAGGTGGTCCCAAGTCTAGTGGTCCCACATCCGGTTGTCCCAAGTTCAATGGCCCCAAGACCAGTGGTCTGGTTGTTCCAGTTCCTGTCTCAAGTCTGGTTGTCCCAAGTCCAGGTGTTCCATATCCAATGTTCCCAGGTCTGGTCGTCCCAAGTCCAGCAGTCAGGTTGTCCCAAGTCCAGTTGTCCCATGCATGGTTGTCCCAAGTTCAATGGCCCCAAGACCAGTGGTCTGGTGGTTCCAATTCCTGTCTCAAGTCAAGGTGTTCCATATCCAATGGTCCCATGCTTGGTTGTCCCAAGTCCAGTGGTCCTAAGTCCTGTAGCCTGGTTGTCCCAAATCAAAGTGGTTTGGATGTTCAGAGTTAAGTGGTCCCACGTCAAGTTGTCCCAAATCTAATGGTCCCAAGTCTGTTAGTCCCTGTACTCTCTAGCCTGGCAGTCTTACCTTATTTTGATACAATTTTAATTTAACAATATTGTTCAGAGTTCAGGGAAGAAGGAGGCAGGGACCTGCATACAATGAATGTAAATTTAATGACAAAATATTATAATATTAACATAAACAACAAAACGAAAGCAGCAGCCCCTCATGGATGACTGGTGCATATAAATATAATAAAACAACATTAATATCCCAAGCCTTGTTCTCTCTCGTCTTGCACTGCAATCATGTTAACATCTGCTTTACAGCTCTTGGCCCCGTCCTGCTTCACTTCACAAAGACTTCTTATCTAATGTAATTTTGCTTCTCAAGTAAATATATCTTGATTTATGAATGTTTAGATATTTGTACTGGAAAACAAGAGACAAAAGGAAGTAAATCACTTTTTTTTCAGTGTATGAACATGATTTGAGTACAAAGTGTGTGTAGTTTATAGATTCTGATGAATGTGTGTGTGATTTTTCAGAGGAAGACTGGAGCTCCGAAGACCGACAGCGGGAACATCAGCTCATGTCACACCTGCTGTCAATCATCCAGCAGAGGAATGACATCATCAGCAGCCTGGATCTGGACAGACAGAGGTCAGAGGTCACCTGACCCCAGCAGTGAGAGGTCACATGATACTCATGTGTTATTGATGTATGTGTTGTGTTCTTAAACAGGGAAGTGGAGGAGGACAAGATGCTGTCTGCTGTGATCCAGAGGACAGGTCAGAATCGGTCCTCTTTCGCTCTCACTGATTTACTGATTTTAATTGTTTTTAGATTGACTTTAATATTTTCTCTCTCTTTAGACCTCCTGACACAGACAGACAAAGAGCTGGAAAGATTCAGCAGGAAATTTAAAGGCCTTCAGATGTTCAAGGTATCCAACCGTAGGACTAAAAACAGCAGCAGAAAGAAAAGCAGCTGAAGGAGAGAACGATACTGTCGATCAGGGGTCTCAGAGTCAACCCTTATCAAGCCCGTCTGAAAAAGCCAATTAAGGTCTTCAGGATTATAAGAAAGTTCCAGGTAGTTAAAGCTAAACTCTGCAGGATGTTGGTGCACCAGGAGCTGAGTTCCAGATGTGTGCTGTACATGCTTAGCAAATAAAGCAAAGCTGTATTTCTCAATGGGGCAGAACCACTGGAGGCAACATTTCTGAAAGGGGGACATTTGTTTAAGTTGAGATTACACAAAACAAAAATTCATGACTTGTGGAGCTGAAAATTGTAATACCTGACGTTCCGTATCGATTTGTCTTGTTGTTGAAAGTAGAAGTGCCTTGAATCTCAGAAATAGAATGGAGCTTATGTTTACCATCTGTGACTCAACAAATCCAATATAGACAGGGTGTAAAGCCTGACAATTAACTGACAAAGCGGCAGAAAAGACGCTCAAGTAGCACTGTGCCCGATGAGAACAATACAGAAATGAGCCTGTCCCTTCATCAAACTATATAAAGTGGTGTATAAATATACTGTGAACTGCTCGCCTCACCTCAGAGGACACAACGCTGAAACTGAAAGAGAGAAGGGACGGCGCGAGCAGTGACGTCACTCGGTGATCGATCTCATTCAATGGGGGTGAAATTTAATTTATTAGGCATTTAAAAGCTCTACTGAGAAATAAAAAAAAAACATGGAAAGCTCAAAATGCAATCATAATAGGTTACTTCATGGCTTTCAGAACTGAAATTCTTCCTGATTTAAGCAGAATCAAAAGAAAATTAAAACAGACAAAAACAATGAGCGGTTGATAAAAGGAGTAATGAGTTTAATCAATCAGTTGAATCAAATAAAACAAACAAACAAGACAAGCTCTCTCTTTACTGGAAGTGTAGAAAAACAAGGAAGAAAGAGTTAAAATTACTGTCAGATTCACGTCTCTCTTTAAAGTGTTATGGTCTCTTCTTCAGCCCGCCTTGAATGTTTGTTTCCTGTGTAAATCCTCTCATGCTTCTGACAGATTGAATCTCTTTTTGAAGTGTTGTTTCTCTCCAGTGTGAATCTTCTGGCGCTCTTTCAGTTCATCATCTGTAGTGAAGGACTTCCTGTACTGAAACTCACACCGCTTTTCTGCTGTAATATTATGAATTAATCTTCTCCTTTGTGTGACTCTTCAGGTGTTTCTCCAGCACTGATAACAGTTAAATGGTCTTTCTTCAGAATGAGAAGGCAGATGTGATTTCAGAGAGAAAGCCCGAGCCACTTATGTAGCGCTGCTTTCTATTTATTCAGTCATGTGACGTCAAAGTATGGATGCATGTTTCCCTCACAGTTACAAAAATGTAAATGTGCAAATTAAAATAATCAGAAACATTCTCATTTTAATGATATATATCTCAAAAATAATAATAATCAGGTTCTTTGTAGTAAAAATGAGAAACTTTCCAAGCAGATATCAATCAACCAACAAACTGTCCTGCCGCTCATCATGGCTGTAAGTAAACTAACTTTGATACATAAAGATGAACTACTTACTGTGATTTTGTGGTGAAGTGGTTTCTCCACTGCATGGATCCTCATGTGTTCCTTCAGATGACTTCTAAAAGCGAAACTTGTTCTACACTGATTACATGTGTGCTCCTCTCTGCTGTGGATCCTCTCATGTTTTTTCAGATATGATAACAGACTGAATCTCTTGTCACAGTCTGAACACTTGTAAGGTTTTTCTCCAGTGTGGATCCTCTCATGTGTTTTCAGATCTGATGATTGATTGAATCTCTTGTCACAGTGTGAACACTTGTAAGGTTTTTCTCCAGTGTGAATTCTCTGGTGCAGTTTTAAACTGCCTGTTGTAGTAAAAGTCTTCTCACACTCAAAGCACATGTACTCTCTCCCACCAGTGTGTATTTTCTCATGTCTATGTAAAGTTTGCAGCTGTGAAAAACTCTTTCCACACACAGAACATGAATGTGGCTTCTCCTTCGTATGAACTGCCTGGTGTGTCTTCAGGGCTGATGCACTATGAAATGTTTTGCCGCATTGATCACATGTGAACGGCTTCTCTCCTGTGTGGATCCTCATATGAATCTCGAGACTCTGTTTGTATGTGAAGCTCTTCCCGCAGTGATCACATGTGAATGGCTTTTCTCTGGAATGAACTCTCATGTGACTCTCAAGACAATGTTTGTATGTGAAACTCTTCCCGCACTGATCACATGCATATGCATTCTCTCCGGTGTGGATCCTCATGTGAAGCTCTAGATTTTGTTTTGTTGTGAAAATCTTTCCACACTGATCACATGTGTACGGCTTCTCTCCATTGTGGATCCTCATGTGAATCTCGAGACTCTGTTTGGATGTAAATCTCTTCCCACACTGATCACATGTGAACGGCTTCTCTCCAGTGTGAACCCTCTTGTGACGCTCAAGATTTTGTTTGTATGTGAACCTCTTCCCACACTGAGTGCAGGTTGTAGATTTATTGGCTCTTGTTTTCTTTATAAATGTCTTTTTAGTCTTTGAGCGACTCAAAGGTTTTTCTCCAGGTTTGACAAGATGTTCCTCCTCCACTTCACTCAGTTCACTCTCCTCGCTATCTTCCATTATGCCTGACATCAAAGATTTTTTTTTTTTAATCCATACATCAAAATAAAACAGTGTGATATGAAATGAGAGGACATAATAGTGATGTAATAGACAACTGCGATAAAACCGGACAGTCTCAGTTTTTACACAAACTGTTCAGTGTTAATCAACCCTGTCTGTTACTAAAGTTACTGTAAGAAAAATAAAATATATAACTATAAATAACTTATATCATTTATGATAAAAACAACTTTATCAGTAATTATAAATTAGTTTTTTCCCTGTCAGCGATTCTTGAAAATCTTTACTTGATACTGTTTACTGTGTGTAAACTATACTGATAAATGTCCAACATTTTGATAACTTGGTTGCAAAAAAATGTGAACCAAATACAAACCAGAGCTGATGATGACAATCAATATGAAAGTTTCTCAAACCTCTTTTTACTGGACATTTGTTGAAACTGTAGTACCTAATTGATAGTGTAACTGTTTCTCTAAATGTGCTGAAAATGTTGAGTCTTCCTATCATGAGTGTTCTCCAGCATCATGAATGAATGAGGAATAAACACCAACCTCTTTGTTCTTCAGGATCTTCAGTGTGTTTCATTCTGCAGGTTCTGGATCACTCATGTTCTCACTGTCCTCATTAATAAACTCAGTCTTTTCAGATTTCAGCTCTTCCTGATGCTTTGATGCTCATCTTCACTTGTAGCCTGATGGGATATTCCAGCATTTATTGATGAACTGATGTGGAAGGAGCTTCACTGGTGATGAGACTGCTGTAGGAGGAGCTTCACTGATGATGTGGGAGGAGTTTCCCTGATGAACTGACTGAACTGCAGACTGGTTGGAGGAGCTGATCTGCCAAAATCAAAAATATATTAATAACTAAGTTTGTTTTTATTGAGTCAAAGACCAGATGTTATTGTCTGCATCAAATTAAATTTAAAAGTGATTTTTGGTTGACATAGAAAACCATTAAGTGCAAGTAAACCATTTTAATGTTTCAAACATCCTTTGTGAAAATTGTATTATATAGGCTAAGGTTAAATAATGTTATCATAACATATGTATTTATGTAAAAATAACAACATAGCTCTTCTGACCTCTACTTAATAAAATATATAAAAGATTAAGAGACCATAATACATTTTATTATATTTCAAATGATTCATATCTTCTTGGGTAAATAAGTTAAACTGTGGCTTGAAGTATAGAGTGACAATTAAAATGACAATGAAAGAGTATTTTTGGGCTGCGCTATGATCCTTAAATATGGTGTTTGATTCTTGCTCTAAATTTGACTCAAAATATTGTTTTACTTTATAAATCCATTTTTTTATTTTATCCATATGCTAATTGACACATTTAATAATTTATATTTTGTCCTTTGCAAAGCAGTTGATGCTTATTCACACATTCTAACATTATTCCGTTCCTTTATTAAAATAAGGGCAAATATTAAAAAATGGTAAAGAACTGTAAGGAAAGCATTTGAAATAAAAATAAATGCACATATTTGTAGTCAACAATTACCATTGGTCTGTTGACAGCAATGTAATGAACTTTAAGTGTTGAATTTCCAGGAGATGTGAAGACATCATCATAATAAATTAGGTGAAAACAGGAACTATTGAGATGAAATAATGAGTCTTTTCAGCAGCTCTGTTAATATTGATGAGCCTCAGACTATCAACACTCATTCAACAAGACATTCAGGATCATCAGCAGATCATCTCACTTTATTCTGACTGTTTTCTCTTACAAACACATTATTCCAGTCAGGATATGTGACAAAAGACTATTAAACTATTAACATTCTCACTCACTAAAAGCGAAAACTTGTTCTACACTGTTTACATGTGTGCTGCTCTCTGCTGTGGATCATCTGTTTTTCAGATATGATAGCAGACTGAATCTCTTGTCACAGTGTGAACACTTGTAAGGTTTTTCTCCAGTGTGGATCCTCTCATGTGTTTTCAGATCTGATGATTGATTGAATCTCTTGTCACAGTGTGAACACTTGTAAGGTTTCTCTCCAGTGTGAATTATCTGGTGCAGTTTTAAACTGCCTGCTTTAGTAAAAGTCTTCTCACACTCAAAGCACATGTACTCTCTCACACCAGTGTGTATTTTCTCATGTCTATGTAAAGTTTGCAGCTGTGAAAAACTCTTTCCACACACAGAACATGAATGTGGCTTCTCCTTTGTATGAACTGCCTGGTGTGTCTTCAGGGCTGATGCACTATAACATGTTTTGCCGCATTGATCACATGTCACTTTGTTCTGACTGTTTGCTCTTACAAACACATTATTCCAGTCAGGATATATGACAAGACTTAACATTCTCACTCACCAAAACACATTTTGCACTGTGATCCATCTATGTTTCAAAACGCTAAACAGGCTAAACACAATCTCACTGGCCTTGATTTTGCAGTTGCACAACTCTTTCTCTGAGTGTACAGAAACATGCTTTCATTCAGAGTTTTTAACCTTTGTGGCTTTTGCTGTTCGACGACTGTATTTTTACAGTGAAAGTAAATAAACAGATATTCAGTAATATTCAGTGCAATACTATACTCACAGCGCATATCATTTATTCACCTACTGAAAGTTGTGATTACTATATTTTTTTATGTAATTGCAAAATGTGTTAACTATAATTAGTTTTCTGTCACTGCATGCTTTGAATGTTGTTCTCCAAGGGTTTGATTTTGATATTGGTGGGAACATCCCTGGAAACTGAGGATTCAGGGAATGAATGTGATACTGTTTTAAGGTTTTTTATACTGACATTAACAGTATGTTAATAATGAATTCTGAAATGTTACAGGTAACTCATTATGACAATGAGGCAGTTTAACAGAGACTTAACTTTACTCCATAGTGCAATGTCAATGTGTCTACTGTCTTTTTCTGGCTATTTGTAGAAACCCAACACACATGCCTGTCATTAACAGAAATGAACTGTTGTGATATTTGTTTCACATCAATATTGTCCAGTTTATCCTGGTGGATATGGCACACAGCAGTACTGTGAAGTCTCTCTTGTGCCATGCATTGCTTTCAGTCTCCTAAGAGCACTAAACTTCTTTCAGCCTCAGTTGACAAGGGTTTCAATGTTGTGTTTTTATGTTTTATCCTGTATACCAATCACACAAAACTTTCTGAATTTTTACAACAACAACAAAAAAAACATCACAGCTTATAAATCATAGTGTGTCTTCCTCATGTGGACCAAAGAAATGTCCCGACAAGGATTTTGGAAACACGAGCCAAAAGTGAAACTAAATCACAGTCACGTGACACACGGCGCTTCTCGCTCATTGGCTGTCAGCTCAGCTGTAATATCTCGTGTTTGTTTGGTTTCCTCTCAGTGAACTACAGATGGCGCTAATGCTGCGTGAGAGTACAAGCTGCCAATACAGAAGAAGATCCGGGGAAGCGGAGACACGGGTAGCTGCAGCTTGGAGTAATGGGCGTGGCAAGAGGTAGGGGCGTGGCAAGAGGTAGGGGCGTGGTAAGAGGTTTCTCATTGGTCAAAGGAGCTTCCTCCTGGCAACTGCGTTGTCCAATCAGCAGTAACCATAGTTATACGTAATTTCCTTTAGCTAAAAAAAAAAAATCGTTATTTCCTTTAGAAGGAAAAAAGATGACGGGGTAATATATGTGCGATATAATTTGTTGGTCTCTTTGCTTGACATTTTTCCCCTTTGGTAATTATTTAATTGTTGTTGACAGACACATGTTACAGTGAGAAGAATCTATATATATATATATATATATATATATATATATATATATATATATATATATATATATATGCCTTTATACAACAAAAACATTTGCTGTACTATTATAAAAATAACATTAGTTTTACTTTGTATGTACTTTAAATGAAAGTACAAAATTAGTATGACTTAAATAGTGTCAGGAGACATTTTTATCTTAAAAAACAAATTATTTTAATTTTACTATTACAGACATTTCAAGTATAATGCAATAAAAAACGATTAATACAAAGCATTGTAAATACAGCTCAAAATGTATAAATCAGAGAATAACAAGTATAAAATGAACAATACTAATAAATACAAAAATAAAAGTTTATGAATCAAGGTAGAAAACTGTATTGTGATCTCATGTTTGAAAGGCTTTCAAAGTATACTGTGAGATCAGTCTTATTAAAGGTAATATAGGAGGGTTTCTTTTATTTGTGTCATGCATATAAAACTTCGCAACATTTAATTATATTTTGTTTTTCAGAAAAATATGGGTTTTGGAAACAGTAAAATGTCAAGAGGTTCTAAATTCTAATAGGAACTTCTATTTTAGGAATATCTATTTTAAAGTCAGTCCAAAATGAAATAGAAAAAGGGCAATACAAAAATAAATGTTTAAAATCTTCAAGTGATGTGTTACAAAAAGTGCATTTATCACAAACAGTATGAATGTTTTTTATGATTGAACCTTAAAAAGTCGCGGAGGTGATGACGTCACGTAACCCGCGCCATACAGAAAGTTTCGAAGGTAACATACTTTTGAATGTATTCTCAATATCATTATTGCTTTTTTTCAATGAAAGAAGTGTATTTTGTCTTGTATAATTATTTGTGTAATTATAGTGATTAAGTTTATGGCTCGCTTTTATGCGGATCAGGAAGCTTTTCGCGTCCAATTGAAAAGACCTTACGGCACGCCCCCATTCCTCATGGCACGCCCCATTTCTTTCCGACCTTATGGCACGCCCATTGCTCCAGCCTGCAGTTACCTCTACTTGGGGAAGCGAGCAGTTCACGGTATTTCTCCTCATATTTACACACCACCACACACACTTTATACAGTTCGATGAAGCGACAGGCTCATTTCTGTATTGTTCTCAGCGCTACTTGAGCGTCTTTTCTGGCGTCTTCCTCCTGAAATAAACCTTTAGTGCAGCAGCAGCGAGCATGAGAGGAACATGTGTTGAGTTCATTCAGACCTGAGCGAGTGTGTGTGCTTTTGTGTGTTCGTGTGTGTGATTGTTGATGTTTGAGTGAGAGCTGTTACTGAATGTCAAGTCAAGGGTCAAAGTTTAAGATCTGTGAGGGGAATTGACCCTTCGCTAAGCCCCGCCCTCCTTAGTTACTGTTGCTACGCCTGTCAAGCTTTCGCGCCTGGCCCATCTATTACAGTATGTGTGTGCCGGTGTCAGACATTCCCAAGGAGATAATTAGTAATTTTTGGTGAACAAATATCTGAGAGAGCAAGACAAAAGGGACTGCAGTATGCATTCGTGGGAAATATCCACTGCATAATATGCAACCGATTAGAGAATCATTTAATCAAAACTTAAGGTAAAGCCATTAGGTACCAGCGCAAGCAGCAGCCGACTCACGCTGACCATTCTGGGAAACACACAAATTGAGGATCAGCTACGTTCAGGAACAGCGGGTAAGTAAAATCAGAAAACGATCTAATAATTATAAATTAAACAGCTTACCCATAAAACTTTTGGAATAAACACTACATTAGCCTGACCACTTGCAATGATAACATTCCTCCGTTAATATTTTATATATTTATTCTCTCACTGACAAGGTTGGACAAATCGACAGAACAGCGTCATTTCTCCCCTTGGGTTTTAGGTTTGGGGAAGGAAAAATATTCCACCCCCTGTCCAAATTTATAGGATACCGGGTATCAGATTTGCACAATCCATAAGCACAATGCTTCTGCATGTTCCGCTCACTCGAAAGCTTGACAGACCTTCTGCGCCTAGTTACGGTTGCTAAGCCATGATTGGCCTGTGGCGGTTTTCGGGCGTGGCTTAGCAAAGGGTCAATTGATGGGAATCATCTCAAGTGTTGAGCTCACGTTTTATTTCTAGTCTTTTCACATCTTTGACTGATCAAACTTGTTTTGCATTGTTAAAATACACTGGAACAGATACTGCTAAATACTTTACATCGAGCCTGTAATGAGCCACATGAGACATTTTAAATCTATATGTTAATATATATATATATAAATATAAAGTTTGACACAAGAAACATACATATTTGTGCTGCTTTATTTTTAAAGGTTTTATAATCATCCGTTTGGATCTAATTTCATTACTGCAGTGAATGTACTTAACATAAAATCAGACTAAATAGATGCATATGGGCTTACTATCCTGCTGTAGTTATTTGAGTGTCGTTGGTGTTTAAAAAATATAATATATTATAATATAAATATAATATATTAAAAAAAAAAATAATTAAAAATATATATATATATATATATATATATATATATATATATATATATATATATATATATATATATATATATATATATATATATATCCATATTGGATATTACAGTATTATCTTTCAGTAGAGCAGTTTAATAGTCTTTTGTCATATATCCTGACTGTAATAATGTGTGTGTAAGAGAAAACAGTCAGAATAAAGTGAGATGATCTGCTGATGATCCTGAATGTCTTGTTGAATGAGTGTTGATAGTCTGAGGCTCATCAATATTAACAGAGCTGCTGAAAAGACTCTTTATTTCATCTCAATAGTTCCTGTTTTCACCTAATTTATTATGATGATGTCTTCACATCTCCTGGAAATTCACACTTAAAGCTCATTTCATTGGGGTCAAATAGCGTTGCAAAGCCGTTCCACAAATTTTCCACAGGAATTTAATCAGGGGAATGTTCGAAATATTCCAATTTGGAAATTGGAAATTTGGGGGAAATTATATAAACTAAATCATATACAAACATAAATATAAACATTTTGTTTGGTCATAATCTGACATTTTTTAATACTATTTTTTTTTTACTAATCTAATATGCTGATTTATTATCAATGTAGGAAACAGTTGTGCTGCTTAGTATTTGTTTTTAACCTGTTTAACCATTTTTCAGAATTCATTGATTAATAAAAAGTAAAAAACAACAGCATTTATTCAAAATATAAATATTTTCTGAATATTTAAGTCTTTACTATCACTTTTTATCAATTTAACACAACCTTGCTGAATAAAAGTTAATTTCTTAAATAAAAAAATTACTGACTTCAAACTTTTGAACGGTAGTGTGAGCCTATATTGTTAGAAAAGGCTTCTATTTTAAATTAATACTGTTCTTTTTCATTTATCAAATAATCCTGAAAAAAATCCTCATATTAGAATAATTACTGGGTTACATCATGTGACACTGAAGACTGGAGTAATGATGCTGAAAATTCAGCTTTGATCACAGAAATAAATGATACTTGTAAATTTAAATTGTAATAATATTTCAGGTGGTTTTGGCTGTTGGAAACTCAGAAGTGAAGACCAGGAGAGCTTGGATATAACATGTGACTCTTTATTGAGAGCACTTGCGGTGGTTGTAGTCATCAAGTCTGACAAAAATATTTATTCAGTGGGAGGGATTACACAGCCAATGAGGTGGAGACAATCAAAACAAAAGAATGCAAATGTAGTATATGTAAAGAGACCTGCCCCAGAAACTTTGCATAACAGAATAATTAATCTAATGTCATCACCTTTACCTTTAAATGCTAAATACAATGTATTCTTAAATTTGTAATCCCACAATCCCCCCTTTGAGCGTTCTAATAACTCTCACATAATACAAATTTAAACCCTCATAAGTCCATTCTGTAGCTTATGTTTGTTAGCATAAGCCCCATCTTCTATTCATGTAACGTGAAAAAGTTACAGGCAAACATCAGTTGCTCTGTGTTGATTGTCCGTAGTGACGAATGACATGCTGACACAGAGAAAAACCTGCCACTAGGGTCCGTGTAGTTCTTACGGGTAATAGTCTTTTGTGGTTGGAACAGACCTTTCCTTGTGAGTCATTTGTTTAATAAAACACTTGATACTGTGGACACATAGGTAGTACACCAGTAGGGAAATCAACAGCTATTTCCTTAATCCACAGCCCGGGTTTGCCTAACAGGTTTCCAAACCATGAAGAACTATGAGTTCGATGAGGCCATGGAGAAAGATTATCGGTTGGCCTCGAAGAGATTCTGGCAAACCGTTCGACCCCTCAGGAGGGGGAAGCATTGCCCTACCAACAATGTTTACAGTGGAGATGGGCACCTGTTGACCTCAACTGGGGATATCGTCGGGCGGTGGAAGGAATACTTTGAGGATCTCCTCAATCCCACCGACATGTCTTCCATTGAGGAAGCAGTGGCTGGGGACTCGGAAGTGGACTCGCCCATCACCCGGGCTGAAGTCATCGAGGTGGTTAAAAAGCTCCTCGGTGGCAAAGCACCGGGGGTGGATGAGATCCGCCCTGAGTACCTCAAGTCTCTGGATGTTGTGGGGCTGTCTTGGCTGACACGCCTCTGCAACATCGCATGGCGGTTGGGGACAGTACCTATGGACTGGCAGACCAGGGTGCTGGTCCCTCTTTTCAAGAAGGGGGACCGGAGAGTGTGTTCCAACTATAGGGGGATCACACTTCTCAGCCTCCCCGGGAAAGTCTATGCCATGGTACTGGAGAGGAGAATTTGGCTGATAGTGGAACCTCGGATTCAGGAGGAACAGTGTGGTTTTCGTCCCGGTCGTGGAACACTGGACCAGCTCTATACCCTTTTCAGTAGCTGGAGGGTTCATGGGAGTTTGCCCAACCAGTCCACATGTGTTTTGTGGATTTGGAGAAGGCATTCGACCGTGTTCCTCGTGGCATCCTGTGGAGGGTGCTCTGGGAGTATGGGGTAGGCGGCCCCCTGCTTAGGGCTGTTCGTTCCCTGTATGACCAGAGCAAGAGATTGGTTCGCATTGCCGGCAGTAAGTCAGACCTGTTCCCGGTGCATGTTGGACTCCGGCAGGGCTGCCCCTTGTCACCAGTTCTGTTCATAATTTTTATGGACAGAATTTCTAGACGCAGCCAAGGGCCGGAGAGTGTCCGGTTTGCGGACCATACGATTTCGTTGCTGCTTTTTGCGGATAATGTTGTCGTGTTGGCCTCCTCAAACCAGGACCTTCAGCGTGCACTGGGGCGGTTTGCAGCGGCTGGGATGAGAATCAGCACCTCCAAGTCCGAGGCCATGGTTCTCAGTCAGAAAAGGGTGGATTGCCCACTTCAGGTTGGTGGAGAGTTCCTGCCCCAAGTGGAGGAGTTCAGGTATCTTGGGGTCTTGTTCACGAGTGAGGGAAGGATGGAACAAGAGATCGACAGGCGGATCGGTGCAGCTTCTGCAGTAATGCAGTCGATGTACCGGTCTGTCGTGGTAAAGAAGGAGCTGAGCTGTAAGGCAAAGCTCTCGATTTACCGGTCGATTTACGTTCCTACTCTCACCTATGGTCATGAGCTGTGGGTCATGACCGAAAGGACAAGATCCCGGATACAGGCGGCCGAAATGAGCTTTCTCCGTAGGGTGGCTGGGCGCTCCCTTAGAGATAGGGTGAGAAGCTCGGCCACTCGGGAGAAGCTCAGAGTAGAGCCGTTGCTCCTCCACATCGAGAGGAGCCAGCTGAGGTGGCTAGGGCATCTATTTCGGATGCCTCCTGGACGCCCTTCCCAGGGAGGTGTTCCAGGCACGTCCCACCGGGAGGAGGCCCCGGGGAAGACCTAGGACACGCTGGAGGGATTATGTCTCCCGGCTGGTCTGGGAACGCCTCGGGGTTCCCCCGGAAGAGCTGGAGGAAGTGGCTAGGGAGAGGGAAGTCTGGGCGTCTTTGCTTAGACTGTTGCCCCTGCGACCCGGCCCCGGATAAGCGGAAGATAATGGATGGATGGACTTCAGTGATTATAGGATTCAGAAAGTTAAAGCATACTTCATACAGTTATTAATATTAATGGAAAAGTTTCACATTCATCCAAACCTAACTTTTTTTGCTTTAAAAATTATTTCAAGCCTCTGTTGTGTGTAATGAATAAAAAAGACAATTAAACAGCCTGACAGCGTCCTATTCAACTATAGTCAATTATAGATACTGCTCCATTGGGCTGTGATTATGAGGTGTTTCAACCGAACCTGGAAAGAAAATGCCTATGCACTCATTTGGATCAACCTACAACCAAACAAAGCAATGGAGCAACGCATAGTTGTCAACAGAACTCAACTGCACGCACGCTTAAAGAAGTAGAAGATGAGTGCAAACGATCTTTGCTGTGTTGTAAAAAGAATTTAAGGATACACAGAGTACTTACCAACACAATCATAATTTTTGAGAGAAATAGTAAAGATTAATGCAAATGAACAAGTGAACAAGTTCTTCGTTTAGGATTAGAATGAATTCAACCCTAGCGCTCTTTGGTGACGTGAATGCTTACGTCGTATAAAGCCCGTCCTGACAATTTGATTGGTCCGAACAGCTCTGGTTCGAGCATAGTTGCTCCACACCGTCCAGACCGAACTTCCTGACCTCAAATGTTGTGGGCGGAGCTAAGTTTCGGATGGCATCCAGGCTAGGGATTAGAGCTAATAACATTGTAAGCATAATGTTATTTAAAGTAGTACCCTTGTCGCTTTGTTTGTTATAATTTTGTTCTTGTCCTCTAGCACTGTTTTATTTTATTTTACTTTAGTTACATTGTATTTTTTGCTTTTAATAAATATGTCTTGTTGTGTTGTTCTGGTTATATGGCATTAATAAAAAAAATGACAAATACTGTTCACAAAACATCTATAAAAATCACCATAATCACACAAAAACAACAAGGATTTCACACGCTTTTCTTTATTCCAGCGGCTCTTTTTCTGCTGGTTGTGTAAAGCTGTGGTGAGATTGAGACAGTATCATTGCTCTGACTTCATAAAGCCTCATAATGTGAATGAAACTGACTAGAACTCTTTGACATGCGTATATGCTCCTGGATATTTCATTAAATGTCATTCATGTGTAGGGTGAAATATAATTTATTTGGCATTTAAAAGCTTTACTGAGGCCTCAACCCTTGAGGCTTGAGAAGTTGCGGCAAATGAGTTGACAGAAAAGTTTCAAGGTGGTAGAATTCTAATTTTGTGATATGGGTTGGACTCTTAAACCTCTGATGATCTTTGTCATACTATTTTTCTTTACAAATTTCCCATATTTCAGACTGTATCTGTATTTTTTTGTTTGTTTAATGTTATGTTATTATATATATATATTTATTATTATTATTTTATTTTATTTATTTTTTTTCATAGATTTTTTTATGCAGGTGTATTATGCGAATGTTTCTTTGTTTTGATTGCAATTTTATGGAAAGGATCGGTGGCCTGGACCTTGGGGACCACTGGAGTGGGGTGGGGGGTTCAGAGGGTCTCCTTCCTGTTTATGTTTTATTCTGAAGAAAATTATGAACAAATGTATGTGACCCTATCTATGCAAATATCAATAAAAAATGTATCCAAAAAAAAGCTTAACTGAGAAAATTAAAGAAAGCTCAAAAAGCAATCATAAGAGCAGAAAGGGCATGACATAAAAGTTGACAAAATGCTGTTTATAAAATGAGTAATGAGTTTAATCAATCATTGAAGCAATTACAAAATAGTAAAAGTGAAAATGAATGAGACAGATCTCTCTCTTTACTGACTTGAAAGAGCCAAAACATCTCAAGAGGAGAAGAGAAGCAAAGTGGCCAGTTTCAAAGCTACATATGAGTTTTAAAGGTAGGCTTATATCAAATAGAAGTAGCTCTTTAACAAACCAACTGTTACCACTTACAGTGGGAGGTAAACACTTAACGTGGATCTTTGTGTATGTTCATATTCTGTTCTCTTCTGCTGAGTTCCATCATTTAATATCATTGTCTTAATTCATTAACCAACATTAAGTGTAAAAATGCTTTCTTTCCACTTCAATTTCGATGCCATTGTCTTAGAAGTAGCTATAGCTAGTGAAAATAGTTTATTTTTTCCTCTAAATTCCACCTCCCACGTGTTGCGTTTTTCAAAGAAAAAACCTTCTGTGTGAATGCCTTTGTTAGGGCCCACCAAAGAGCCGGGACCAGCACGCACTGCAGGGGTTGTCCTATACGCCACTGACATCAGGTGAAAATAAGCAGGCGGTCTGAAATCTGCCCCACTGGCCTTTTATGAGAGCGTGCTGCAGTTCCATTTGTCACCACAGATTTGTGTGGCGCTGTAGAGCTGAGGAGGGCTCAGAGACCATAGACAGTAAAAGAAATGGACACAGCGTTCCCATTGACTTCAACGGAGAGAATTGAAGTCAATTAGAAGCACTTACTTCCGACTGCGCAGACTCAGACTGAGCTTGATGGCGTAGATGTGACGTCCGCAACCTGTCTGACAGTTTTAAGTCCTCTAGTAGTTGTGGAAAGTGAAATCTGAACTACGTTGTTGAAATATCTTGTCCTGTTGCTTTTGGCTCTCTATGGGCTTCTCCCTTGCCTTTATCAGAATTTATGCCTCCACGTCCCCCCGATCGCCTGATGGACAGTTAAAGATTGCCGGCGAGCTTCTCCTTCTGCCTATACGGTTATTTCTCTACTGCGCGACAGAGTCTCATGGTTATGATGCAATCGTTAGCCTATTTTTTTACAAAAACGGCTTCTACGGGGAGATAGTGCAAGATACAAGGTAATGGAGCCTTTAATACATTGTCGTGTTTCTTTAGAAATAAACAATGGACAAATGGAGTCTTTAAACGCCTCAAATGTAAAGTTATTCACTGTCAAAGTGACGCCAAAATGAATGGGAGTCAATGGGATGCTAACAGCAGGTGATGGCTTGGTTACCAATGGCCGCCCCCATGGAAGGTACGCTTTCCGGGGGCTGGATTACCCCCTTGTCAGAGACCGGCTGCTCTACTTAGTATCATAAATACATGCCTGCCGAATCCATGAACTACATTTTAATATATCCTATTCACTTAACAACTTATAATAGATAAAATAAAAAAAAATAAAAAAACTTCTCTTCCTCTATTTCTCTTTTATTCCCTCCCTATTCTAGCTTAAGGTTACTCTGTGTAATGTCCAAAACTTGGTATTTAACGAGTTAACCCGCACCGGTTCGTGGGCGGGGGGGTTGACGTAAGTGGGCGTGTCTCTACTTTTATTCACTTTTGTTTTATACAAACTATTTAATCAACCATCACAAACTATGCATCATTTGAAAGCTAAAACACTCGAGATTCATGTTCTGAACTCGTTTTTGCAATAAATACACCAGAGAGGAAAAGTTTAAATGAAATGCTGTAGCAGTAGCTATTTAAACATTAGCATAATGAACGCAGTACTCATCTTTCATCTCCTATCGTGCAGATCAGATCGGACGAATCCAAAAAACAACCGCATACATGTCCGTGTAAGAGTCCACTCTTCCAAATGCATCCCACTTTTTAATCCAAAACAACGAAAAAATAAGGAAAAAAACTAAAAATACTCCTTTGTTTGCTTGGGCGTTTTGAGTTAGAGTAATCAATCGT
Organism: Gobiocypris rarus; assembly: GCA_023029165.1. Taxonomy (NCBI): domain Eukaryota; kingdom Metazoa; phylum Chordata; class Actinopteri; order Cypriniformes; family Gobionidae; genus Gobiocypris; species Gobiocypris rarus. Next base: position 42,857,299 of record CM040934.1, read on the forward strand.
GTCCATTTTCAATGAAATAGTGATTCAAATCCGTTTCTGACGATATCCCCTGTGCTGTGGACTCTTCCTGTCACGTTAAACCCTCCCAGGTCTCTCTGCTTCAATCACAGGCTTTCTGACGAGTCATTACACAGAGTTGGCGCATTACTCGCTCCGCCAGCTGTCAATCAAAGCGCATGGTTTCGTTGGATGAAGGCAATCAATGCCTAGCCAATGCCTTGCCAGCAAAGGTTTGATTGACGGACGTAGTAACTAATCACAAGGCATTATCTTACGTTGTGTTTGTAAGCATTATTGGTGAATATGCCTCTAGTCACAATCTCCATAGCAGCCAAGCGCCTGCCAGTCAGATTGCGCAACACTGCAGTGGAGCGCGCAGGCTCTATGACAGACTGTTTTTATCAACTAAATGAGTTTTTACACTTTAAAAATTCTGTAAATAGTTCATTTAGTTTTTCAGTAACTGTAAATTAATCATAATCAGCAGTTTATTGCAGATTTATTTGAATAAAAAAAAAAACTACTCTTTGCAATTACAAATGTTCTAAAATAAAAGCCCTTTTGGAAAGGACGCCTAGTCTTTTCTTGATATAAAAGCTTACAGAAGCTACATTTTTGACAGAATCATCCTCAAATTTGAATCAAAACATGATCAGACATTCAGTTTTATATTATGCTTATTTTCAGGACCTTAACATTAAAATCTCATAATTTTTCCCTAAGTGAATAATAAAAAATAAAAAACGCGAGTCACTTCAATGTATATTTACATGTATATTACTCTGTTCATATACAACTTTGAGCTATTATGACTCTTGGGTAACACTATTTGAAGTGTCTAGTTTAAATTAAGACCAGATTTATGAATATAGACCATAGGGTTTAAGAGCTGCAGACATTTTCATTTGGGAATGTCGTTTTCAGAAAATTTCAAAAATTGGGGCGCTGGTTAACAGGTTAAGGCACTTTTTGCGTTTCTTCGACTATTCATGACCGATCGCTTCCTGTACTCCTATGTTGTAAGTCGCTTTGGATAAAAGCGTCTGCTAAATGCATAAATGTAAATGTAAATAATAGTGTAGAAAATCCAAAAAATATTAGTTGCAGAATGCTGAACACATTTATAGTTTATTAATGATTCAGCTGATAGCTGGTCTATGTTTGGATGAATATTTTGGTGTGGTTCTGCCTCACCTGCCCTTACAGATGAGCTGCGGCTGAACAGCAAATCATTTTTCAAGCCCTGCATCTTTACGTTGGGCTTTATTCACTTTATTTTAAGTTGCAAAGTGAGCAGGATATATAAAAATGGAACGCATGGACTTGGCAGGCATGTATTCATGATACTACAAGCCAGTCTTGGAGACCTCCCCAGCTCTACAGCACCCCACAGTTTTTCAATATCAAACTGTGGCTAAAACGTTTTTTGCTGAATCGTACGTATTTAACAAATATCTGATATGGGTTATGTCGTCACCTCGTACAAATACGTATGAATTGGTTGTGAGAGAGCGTTGGCTGCCCCGCTTATTTTTACTTTACCTTATTCAAACCAGACCAACACGTTACCAGTTTGCAGAGTCTACAAAACTTTGTGAAATAAGACCCAAAATCAACGTTTTACAGCATTTTGTCTAGTAACCAAAACAAAAGTTTAACAGTTCTCTATCAACCCAAGAGGTAGACAGAGGAAGCAGAAAGCAGGAGACGAAGTGAAGGTAAAATAAGCAGTTTATTGAGTAATCAATTTCAATTCTATTTTATTTATAAAGCACATTTAAAATCAAACTCAGTTGGCCAAAGTGCTGTTCATAAAGTTGAAAAAATAAAATAAAAGCATGCTGAACATATACAAATGACAAAGAATTAAAGGTGTCATGAACTGGCTTTTTAAAAATGTGTTTATGCTGTTGTCTGAGGTCAATTTATGATGTTTGCGTGGTTTTTATATTCAGAAACATCATAATGAATAAGTAATAGGCTATTTTCTACATTGGTTTTGAGGCTCTTTTAAGGAACGCTCAGATTTTATGGCCATGCCGCACTGAAGACTTATAAGTAAATGCCCACTGCTATGATTGGATACAATTTGCATATTATAATGAGCTCCAGCTCCCTCGTCAGTACAGGTGAGGCATTGTTTTGAAAGCTGTGGGAAATTGGCAATGGAACCGGAACCCCACAGGACTTGCAAAATATCTTTATCAAACAAACACAATGATTTATCTCTCATCCACCCCCGATTGATTGGAATTTTATTTTTGTATTACTTGGCCTGCCCGATTGGAGGATATAACCGCAAACCATGCATCACACACACACCCACCCACCCGCATAGATCAAATAATTGCTTTGAAAAAAAATATATATATACTCGCGTCACACTCATTTTCGCGGGAATTGTAAATGTTTTTTCCTTTCGTTTGCTTATAATTAAGTCTATTATAGCCTACCCATTCACATGCTTTACTGTGGTGAAGTAGAAAAAAACAACGTAGGACGAATACCTTTTTACTTCCAATTTTATTTAACACAGTTTGTTCTTATTAGACTTGGCGCGTCAAGTTTATTTGAATAGCGCAATTCACGCACACACACACACACACACACACACACACACACACACACACACACGCGATTTTACTTTCGTTTTCTCTGGCAGTGCATAATCAAACATAGCCTAATGTCTTGACCCTGTGGAAGATAAAATTCGCTCTTCAGACGTTTTACAACATGTGTTGCTTTGCAACATCAGGAGAAAACATGAAGATGAAGATATTCGAGAAGGTGTCTCCAGCTCGTGTCCCACATTCATCTCAAAGCATGACGCATCTTTGCGGGGAAATAAATCAAATATTTTTTTAACTAATATTTAATTTTCTTATTCTTTAGGTTACCATTATTAACTGATAATCGTTTTGTTTACAGGCTGTAGTGTGTTGTTTCACTGACTGAAGTGCTAAAATAAACAGGCTTATGAAATGGATTATTTAAAAATGTAGGCGATATATCTGGCATAGACTACAGTATTTCAAATAGCATATGTGCTTTAGTTATACTCTCAATTTAATTTACAGAGCAATCCCTGCAAAGTTTTTAGTTTAACTATAGAAGAGGATTAGTGTGTGTCGCACTCGCAACGGGGGGCGTGGCATCACGATGGTGGCGCTCCATTGTGATGTCGGTCAGCCATCACAATGGACAATGATATCGGTCATCGGCACAACCCTAGTGTCTGTCACTCAGAGAGAATTGTATTCTTTCTGAAACTTCACTGCTGATAAATCAGCATGTTCAAAACTTCCGTACAATGTCTTACCCACGTGAGCTGGATCTTTATTAAAAATAAAGTGAACTGAATTCCTAATTGTTTGGAAGTTCGACCCGGTTTAGCTCCACATAGACCTATGTTAGATTGGACTGAATAAATCTCTTTATCAACTTGACGTGTGATGCCAAACTGACTGACATGCATGCACATGAATCACTGTCACACGCACAGAGAAATATTTTAAGGTACTGCATAATACATTTTTAACAAGCAAAATAATACAGCATCACGATACACGTTTTTAGCTATATCTTTTAACAATTAAAGTATTTTGAAGGACATGAACTATTGACTTTAAATCATCAAGTCAGCTGTCACTTTGCGCAAGGCCCTGGTGCGGTCGCAACACTTGGCACAGCCCTTGCCACGGAACTGCCCATGACTTTTATCTTTAGTTGATTTCATCTAAGGCTGTGGCTGAAATCTGTAGCCCCTTAAATGTGCAGGTTTTAGACGTTTAAGCCTTTATTTTCGATAAGTATAACTTCTTACTGCAAAATTAAGAGATTAATGTTTAGAGTTTTACATATTTACATACTTGTAACCTGGATGTGGGGAATGATTACAGTTAGATCCTAAAGATAGTTGTATATCTCAATTTAAATGGTTTTGTCATTTAAAATAAAATGTTATATTATTGTGTGAGAGATTAATATTTCATTTTAACATAACTTCTTGTACTCAAACCAATATCTCGTGCACTAAAATGTCTCAATGTAGATTTTGGTGAGTTTAATATGTACGTTTACCCTATGTCAGAAAGAGAGAGAGTTTCTGGTGGTCAATAAAAAAGGAAATTGAACATTAGTATTGTTGCTGTCAATGGCGAATTCATCATGGCGGTGAAAATTAGAAAATGTTTTAGTCGCAGGTTAAATTTGAATCCCCACTTTGTTAATCTGGGTTTAAAATTAAGTGGTGCAACACAACTCGATTTAAATTAAAGACTAGATCAACAAATCCTAGTTTAGCTCTAAACTGATCTTAATTTGATCTTTGTTGGTGCAACCCACCCGTTATGTTTAAAAAAATAAATAATAATAATACATTTGAGATACTGTGAAAATCACATAATGGCACATTTCTTCCTCTTTTCAGCGTCTTTTTTGAGCTCATTTAAATGTTCCTGTTTCTTGTCTTCCAGGAGTTGATGGAGTCTTTCTGATTCTTCTTGTAACTTTTTTATTTTGTCTCCTTTCTGGTCCTGCAGGCTTTGACAGAGTTTTTTAACTTCTTCTTGTAGTGCCTCTATTTTTTCTCCTTTCAGGTCTTTCAGGTGGTCATTGAGAGCTTCAACTTGTTTTTTAAACTCATTTAATTCTTTCTCTTTTTGCTCTTGTAGGCTTTGACAGAGCTTTTTAACTTCTTCTTGCAGCTCTTTTATTTCTCCTTCTTTCTGGTCTTGCAAGCGTTTATAGAGTTCATCCAGTAATTTCTGTTGTTTCTGATGATCATCCAGCTTCTCTTTGAGCTCCTGAATCTGCTGCCCCTGTTTCTCTCTGAAATCATTCAGTTCTTCTGCTTGTTTTCTGGCTTCATCTTCATGTGTCTTCTTCATGACTGTTATTTCCTCTTCATGTTTCTGTTTCATTTCATCTCTCTCTTTCTTTTCTATTTCTTTTCTATTCTTCTCTTCTTCTTCTCTTTTCTTTTTATCTTCTTCTTGCTCTTGTTTCAGATCGTCCATATTTTTCTCCCATCTCTTTCTCTCTTCTTCTCGTTTCTCATCATCTTCTTGTTTTCTTCTCTCCCACTCCTCTTTTCTCTCTCGCTCCAGTTCCTCATAATGTCTTTTCATTTCAGTTTTCTTTTCTTCATATTCTTTCTCTTTTTCTTCTCTCTCTCTTCTCTGTTTCTGTCTTTCGTTCTCTGTCTTCTGTCTTTCTTCTTCTCTCTCTCTTTCAAATCTCTCTCTCATTTCATCCAGTTCTTCTTGTTTTTCTCTCAGTTGTTCTTCATGTTTATCTCTTCTCTTTCTCTCTCCTTCCTCTCGTTCTTTCATCTGTCGTTTCTTCTCTTCCTCCCATTCTCTCTGCTGTCGTTTAATTTCCTCTTGCGTCTCTTTTCTGTCATTTTCAGCCTCTTTTATTTTTCTCTCCCATTCCTGTCTTTCTTTCTCTTCTTGTTCTATCCTCTTTCTTACCTCCAAAGACTTCTTTTTCATTTCCTCTTCTTGCTTAATTCGTAACTCTTCTATAATGCGCTCTTGTTCATTTTTCATCTTTTCTTGATCTTGTCTGTATTTCTCTTCTCTCTTTCTGTCTTCTTCTTCTCTCTCTTTTTGCTGTTTTTCATAATGTGATATATGATTTTCAATCTCTTTCTTCATCTCTCCAATTTTTCCATCATATTCAGCTCTTTGCTGTTTTTCCTCCTCTAATCGTTTCTCCTTCTCAATCTCTCGTTTTTTCTCTTCTATTTTGTGTTTCTCTTCAAAATCTTTTATCAGTTTTTCCTCTTTTTGTCTGAACTCATTCTCTCTTTGTTTTCTTTCCTCGTCTGCTTTTCTTTTCTCTTCCTCCAGTGTTTTCTTGAGCTCTTCCATTTCTGTCTCATATTTGACTCTCACTGTCTCATATTGAGCCTGAATTTCTCTTTCTCTCTCCTTCAGTATTTCCTCCATTCTCTTTTTAATGGACATCTCTGCCTCTTCAAACATGCTGTTAGTGAAGTATCGACCCTCATTAGTGATTTTCAGCTCTTCTATCATGTTTAACAGATGAATCACTTGAGTTTTGTCTTGTTTTTCTCTGTTATTGAAAGTCAGGAATCTGTTTCCACAATCTCTGATCAGTTTCTTGAGTTCTTGATTGTTACTTCTCTTCACATAATCCTCTATTGAGTCTTCATCAAGATTGTCTCCTCCAGTGAACAGAACGATGCTGAACTGAGCAGATTTATGACCAAAAATCTTCTTTATCAGATCTATAGTGTCTGATTCTTCATTGGTGAATCTTCCCACACTCAACACAATGACGAACACATGAGGTCCAGGTGACGACAGCGAAACACATTTCACTATCTCTTCCACCACTTGTTCATTTGACAGTGTCGTGTCAAAGAGTCCTGGAGTATCAACAACAGCTACTGATCGACCATCAGCTTCACCAACTCTCTTTTCACAAACTGTTGTCACTGAATCTGTGTTTGCTTGGCTGTGAAATTCCTTTCTTCCCAGAATAGTGTTTCCTGTTGCACTCTTTCCACTTCCTGTCCTGCCGATCAGCACAATCCTCAGACACTTCTGATCATCTGCTTCACCTTCAGCACCTGAAAATCATGCGAGAATCAGTGTATTATTCTGTTTTTTTATTCCAATTCAAATCTATGTGTGATGTGATATTAAACCAGAGAACAAAACTTATGTACACATTTTAAAAAATCGTTCAGTTTAATCGTTGAGATCTTCAGAGATTAATGTCTTTTATCTTCAGTTGATTTCATCTAAGGCTGTGGCTAAAGTCAGCTGTTGTAGGTGTCTTCAATAATCCTCAATCATCACTTAATGAATCACTTAATTATCTCATTAACATAAACGGATTCAGTTTTACACTTATCAGCAACTAGTGTTCATTTAATCTAGGCTAACCCATGTGGGGCCTACAATATGACTGTGCTGGCTGGGAAACGGTGACCGATAAGGGGTTAAAAAATCACCATTATATTTTAACATCCCATCATTTTGTTATCATGTTCAAATGAACATTGCTCTTTTTAGCAATTCTTAACCTTGTACTTCTGTGTCTGAAATCGCCCCTATATCCTTAAATAGGGCCCTATTTTAGGGGACAGCCATTTGTAGGGGTGTACGAAACCATAGTGGACATTTAATCCTTCAATCCCACAATGCACCACAATAACGAGTATACAATTGATGTACCCTAATTGGCAAGAGAATACCCATAATCCACTGTGATGGTCACACCCAATGAATTCCCACGTCCGATGCTGAATCAATCATCCACCCATTTTCAAAACTGCGCCGGTCCAGCATAATATCATACAGGTATAACTTCCTTTTAATTGTTTATAAAAAAATGTATTATGGTTTTTAGGCCTGCACGATTCTTGGAAAAATATGAATCACGGTTTTTTAGCTTAGAATTGATATCACGATTCTCTGCAACAATTTTTTTCTCATAAAGTGTATTGTTTATTGCACCATGACAAAACAAATTGGCAGTACCAAAAATATTTGTTTTGGCACATAGAACATTGCACATCACCACAAGCCTGCAGTGGTGTAAAGTAACGAATTACAAATACTCTCGTTACTGTAATTGAGTAGCCTGATGTGGTCATACTCAATTCTAGTCAGAATATGAGTCTGATACTGCTCCATTGGGCTCTGATTATTTTCTTTGCAAACTTTTTTAATTAACCGCACGAAACCTTTACATAATGGTTGTCATAAATGTTACCAGATTATTGGTTGCTTTCTCAAATATTAAATGGCTGTATTTTTAGTGCTAGCAGTCAAAAATAAAAATATATAGTCAAAGAATTACTAAAATACTGTTGGTGATCTCATGTTTTTTTGAGAATCATCTATAAAAATCATCTATAAAAATAATCATCCTGGCCAAATTTGCCCATTGGCCCCTGTCCATCATGGCCTCCTAATCATCCCCATATAGGCTACCGATTGGCTTCATCACTCTGTCTCCTCTACACCAATCAGCTGGTGTGTGTTCTGGCTCAATAAGCCTGCCGTCACATCATCCAGGTGGATGCTGCACATTGGTGGTGGTTGAGAAGAAATTCCCCCTTCTATATGTAAAGCGCTTTGAGCGCCTAGAAATGCGCTAAATAAATGTAATTAATTATTATTATTATTATTATTATAATAAAAGAGTAAGTTACATTTTAAATTTTCAGGGTATATGGTGGAATAACATTCATAGCATAATAGTCACTACTCACAACTCTTGAGTACATTTAAAAGGGCTACTTTTTTACTCCTACTTTGAGTAGTATTTAGGACAGGTAGTTTTACTCTACTAGAACTACATTTTTTGACAAGTAACAGTACTTCTACTTAAGTATGCTTTTTCAGTACTCTTTCCACCACTGCAAGCCTGTAAACATGAGCTTTAATTATTAAAGAAGAAACACTCTTTAACTGCTTGCCTTTTGTACAATTAACATTCAACTGGCCATTCAGGTAGGTTACCAAAAATAGAAGTTAAACGCACTGCGCTGAATATGGCCTGAACATGGCTCTAAATTGGCTAATTGAAACGTCATTCAACATTCTGAGGGTTCAGTGTCTAAAGAAAAGGAGCATCAATTCACCCTTTGTCACGAGTTTGATTGACAGGCGATCTGACCAATCACATGGCTGAATCTGTCGTTTTGTCCGACAAAGCCGTCAGGAGAGTTAGTAAATTAACGTTGATGGACTTGAACTTAAAAAAAAAAGTATGTACTGACATCTTTCCGCGGTTGAAACAACATTTCTTTTAATGTTCATTTATGTTTTTATTCGATGCTTATCAATGAACTAGAAGGAAGAGGTGATCGGTTCACGAGCAGCTTTAACTGAGGCGCTACAGCAATCACGACACATTAAAGAGCCACAAAACGGTATTTATTGTTTACATTTCTTGAAAAAACTGAGTGTGTGTGTGGTGTGAGAACACAATGGCTTGTCGGGCATAGCAACAGTAACTAAAACTTTTCTCTGATCAAGTTCAGTTTCAGACTGAACAGACTGAAGATTCTTGTCACTAGGACCTGGGTTTTCATCAATATCCATTTAGTTTATTTCCGAACTATCTCGCTCACGAGACTAAAAGGCGCTTTGTCATTGGCTGAGGGCGAAGCCCTGAATTTTGTCCTTTCAAAATAAAGGCCAATTTTTTTTTTTTTATCTAAGTCATTTAAAAAATACACTCAGCTAAAGGATTATTAGGAACACATACTAATACTGTGTTTGACCCCCTTTCGCCTTCAGAACTGCCTTAATTCTACGTGGCATTGATTCAACAAGGTGCTGAAAGCATTCTTTAGAAATGTTGGCCCATATTGATAGGATAGCATCTTGCAGTTGATGGAGATTTGTGGGATGCACATCCAGGGCACGAAGCTCCCGTTCCACCACATCCCAAAGATGCTCTATTGGGTTGAGATCTAGTGACTGTGGGGGCCATTTTAGTACAGTGAACTCATTGTCATGTTCAAGAAACCAATTTGAAATGATTCGAGCTTTGTGACATGGTGCATTATCTTGCTGGAAGTAGCCATCAGAGGATGGGTACATGGTGGTCATAAAGGGATGGACATGGTCAGAAACAATACTCAGGTAGGCCGTGGCATTTAAACGATGCCCAATTGGCACTAAGGGGCCTAAAGTGTGCCAAGAAAACATCCCCCACACCATTACACCACCACCACCAGCCTGCACAGTGGTAACAAGGCATGATGAATCCATGTTCTCATTCTGTTTAAGCCAAATTCTGACACTACCATCTGAATGTCTCAACAGAAATCGAGACTCATCAGACCAGGCAACATTTTTCCAGTTTTCAACTGTCCAATTTTGGTGAGCTCGTGCAAATTGTAGCCTCTTTTTCCTATTTGTAGTGGAGATGAGTGGTATCCGGTGGGGTCTTCTGCTGTTGTAGCCCATCCGCCTCAAGGTTGTGCGTGTTGTGGCTTCACAAATGCTTTGCTGCATACCTCGGTTGTAACGAGTGGTTATTTCAGTCAAAGTTGCTCTTCTATCAGCTTGAATCAGTCGGCCCATTCTCCTCTGACCTCTAGCATCAACAAGGCATTTTCGCCCACAGGACTGCCGCATACTGGATGTTTTTCCCTTTCCACACCATTCTTTGTAAACTCTAGAAATGGTTGTGTGTGAAAATCCCAGTAACTGAGCAGATTGTGAAATACTCAGACCAGCCCGTCTGGCACCAACAACCATGCCATGCTCAACATTGCTTAAATCACCTTTCTTTCCCATTCTGACATTCAGTTTGGAGTTCAGGAGATTGTCTTGACCATGACCACACCCCTAAATGTATTGAAGCAACTGCCATGTGATTGGTTGATTAAATAATTGCATTAATGAGAAATTGAACAGGTGTTCAATAATTCTTTAGGTGAGTGTAATTCGTGAACAGGGTGAATCGAGATCGCGATTTTATAACGATTTATTGTGCAGGCCTAGTTTATAGGTTAGAGATCAATATAAATCTTTTCATTACTACTGGAGCTGACAGTTTGCTATAGGGTTGTGCCGATGTTTTTTCAGATATTCCTGATCGATTGCTCCTGTCTACCTACTGCTGCTGCTGCATGCTTCAGTGTTTGTAGCTCTGTATAGCTGCGTTTGAATCTCTATTTGATATATTTTCTTTGTTATCTATACTGCTAAATATAACTTACTCATCACCATATATTGTTTAATATAGCCTATCAAGTTAAATTTGACATCACTAGCTTTTAATCTAAATCACTACCACGTGTTAGCTTTTCGCTAGCCTGGTAGCTTTCCATCCCGCACCCGGGTCTCCTGTTTTCTGAGTTCATTAGACAACTGTGGTGAGTTGGATTATTAAATAGACTCCATCAAACAAAGTAAGTGGAGTAAGTTGTGTGGTAAGTTTTGGATTCATCAACAAATACGGTAAGCCATGTCTTCTTCTCCTGTCATTGTCACTTGCACTGCATGCTACATGTTTAGCATATCTATCTCCGTTGGCGAACAGGGCTTCACATGTGTTAAATGTAAGGAATTAATCAGGCTGACGGAGAAGATTTCAGATTTAGAGACACGATCCAGACTTTATGTGAGAGTAGTGAGAATGTAACAGCTTTAGATACTGCTTTGGATGCGACTAGCTTAGTGAACACTCATTGTTTGGTTCCGGCTGAGCCCTTGCAGCAGGGCAATTGGGTGACTGTGAGACAGCATATTCGGATCTAAAAACCACTCTTCCGTCCGACAGAACATCAAACAGGTTCTCCCCACTCAGTGATGCACCCACTGAGGATCCTGTTGAAAGTGCCCTAGTTATTGGCGATTCTATTACACGGAACGTGAAAATAGAGACACCAGCCACCATAGTCACATGTTTACCGGGAGCCAGAGCGCCTGACATCAAAGCAAATTTAAAAGTGCTGGCTAAAGCTAATCGTAAATTCTCTAAGATTATTATTCACGCCGGCACTAATGATGTTCGACTTCCAGTCGGAGATCACCAAAATTAACATTAAAGAGGTGTGTAAACTCGCAAGTACAATGTCACCAGCAGTCTGTTTATCTGGCCCCCTCCCTGTTGAAAGGAGTGATGAAATAGTTAGCAGATTATCATCACTCAATGGCTGGTTGTCTAAGTGGTGTCCGCAAAATAACATAGGGTTCATAGACAATTGGAAAAGTTTTTGGGGCAGACCTGACCTGTTGAAGATAGACGGCATTCATCCTACCTGGGCTGGTGCTGCTCTTCTCTCTAGTAATTTGGCACATAGTCTTAGAGCTAAACCTTGACTCACTGGGGCCCAGGTCAGGAAGCAGACAAACTGGCTAAACCAACCGTCTGCTAGCTGTTTCATGTCACCAGAGTCAGCTAAATCCCAGCACATAGAGACGCTTTCACCTAGATATTATCACATAGAGACTGTGTCTGTTCCCCGAATCAGTAAATACAAAAACCATCAAAACCATTCAACAGTAAAAATTTAATTGATGTCCAACAAATAAACAACAGATATAATAATGGATGAACAATTGATAAATCTCGGTTGCTGAATATTCGATCCCTTTCGCCAAAAACGCTTATTGTTAATGATATGATTATAGATCATAACCTAGATGTGCTGTGTTTGACAGAAACCTGGCTAAAACCTGACGACTACATTACTTTAAATGAGTCCACCCCAAGATTATTGTTATAAACGCGAGCCACGTCTGAAAGGAAAAGGGGGAGGTGTTGCTGTAATTTATAATGATATCTTCAGTATTACTCAGAAGTCTAGTTTCAAATATAATTCCTTTGAAGTTTTGGTGCTTTATGTAACGTTGTGTAGTGTAAATGATAAATCCCGTTTGACATTTGTGTTGGCTACTGTATACAGGCCACCAGGGCACAATACAGACTTTATCAAAGAATTTGCTGGTTTTCTATCAGAGTTAGTACTGGCTGCAGATAAAGTACTAATTGTTGGTGATTTTAATATCCATGTTGACAATGAAAAAGACGCATTGGGATTGGCATTTAAAGACATTCTAAACTCTATTGGAGTTAGACAACACGATCGGGACCCACTCATCGCCTTAATCATACTTTAGATCTAATACTGTCACATGGACTAAATGTTGATACCATTAAAATTCTGCAGCAGAGCGATGACATCTCAGATCATTACCTAATATCATGTATACTTAATTTAGCTAAGGCTGCAAAGCCATCCTCGCTTCAAATATGGCAGGACTATCACCGCTGCGACTAAAGATTGCTTTGTACATAATCTTCCTCATCAGTTCCATCTCCTCAGCATTACAGATAGCCAAGAGGAACTTGATGTTGCAACAGAAACTACTGACTCTCTCTTTACTAGCACTTTAGACATAGTTGCTCCTCGGCGCTAAAGAAGATTAAAGCAAATAATCCAACGCTGTGGTACAACGAGCACACTCGGCCCTTAAAACAGCAGCCAGAAAATGGAGCGCAGCTGGAAGAAAACAAAACTGGAGGTTTTTCGCAATTTGTGGAAAGAGAGCATGATTGCATACAGAAAGGCCATAAAAACTGCTAGATCTGCTTATTTCTCAACTCTTTAGAAGAAAACAAACACAACCCTAGGTATTTATTCGATACAGTGGCTAAATTAACAAAGGATAAAGCTTCAACTTCTGACGCTTTGTAAACAACACAGCAGTAATGACTTTATGAACTTCTTTACTAGTAAGATTGATAACATTAGGAATAAAATTATAACCATGCAGCCGTCTACTACAGTATCACTTCAGACAGAACATTGTAGTGTCACTGAGGAAAAATTACACTCATTCACTGCTATAGGAGGAGAAGAATTGGCTAAACTTGTTAAATCATCAAAATCAACAACATGTATGCTTGACCCTATACCGACTAGGCTATTAAAAGAGATGCTTCCAGAGGTCATAGATCCTCTGCTTAATATTATTAATTCATCCTTGACATTAGGATATGTACCAAAAACTTTTAAGTTGGCTGTAATTAAACCACTTATTAAAAACCGCAACTTGATCCTAAAGAATTAGTCAATTACAGACCAATCTCGAATCTACCGCTTCTATCAAAAATATTAGAAAAGGCAGTGTCTTCACAATTATGTTCCTTTTAGAAAGAAATGGTATATGTGAGGATTTCCAGTCAGGATTTAGACCGTATCATAGTACTGAGACTGCTCTAATTAGAGTTACAAATGATTTACTCTTATCATCTGATCGTGGTTGTATCTCTATTAGTGTTACTCGATCTTAGCGCTGCATTCGATACTATCGATCACAATATTCTTTTGAATAGACTCAAAATTATGTTGGCATTAGTGGAACTGCATTGGCATGGTTTAAATCTTACTTATCTGACCGTTATCAGTTTGTAGCAGTAAATGAAGAGATGTCACACCGATCACAAGTTCAGTATGGAGTACCGCAAGGCTCAGTGTTAGGACCGTTGCTTTTCACCCTGTATATGCTACCACTGGGAGATATCATTAGGAAGCATGGCGTTAGTTTTCATTGTTATGCTGATGATACTCAGCTCTATATTTCTTCACGCCCTGACGAAACTTACCAATTCACAAGATTAACGGAATGCATAGCTGATATAAAAATTGGATGAATAGTAATTTCCTGCAACTTAATTCAGATAAAACTGAATTTTTAATTATTGACAGAAAAGCTCCACAAGTAGTGCCCTAGAATACTGTCTAACCTCGATGACTGCTCTGTCAAGCCCTCGTCGTCAGTGAGGAACCTGGGTGTGCTCTTTGATACCAATCTTTCGTTTGAAAGCCACGTTTCTAGCATCTGTAAAACTGCATTCTACCATCTTAAAAATATATCTAAATTACGCCACATGCTTTCAATGCAAAATGCTGAACAATTAGTACATGCTCATGAGCTCAAGGCTAGATTATTGTAATGCTCTACTGGGTGGTTGCCCTGCTCGCCTAATAAATAAACTCCAGCTGGTCCAAAACGCAGCAGCTCGAGTTCTTACTAGAACCAGGAAGTACGATCATATTAGTCCAGTTCTGTCAACACTGCACTGGCTCCTATTAAACATTGCATACATTTTAAAATCTTGCTTATTACTTATAAAGCAATAAATGGTTTAGCTCCCCAGTACTTAAGCGAGCCCTTAACGCATTATACTCCATCACGTCTATTGCGGTCTCTAAACTCTGGCCAGTTGAAAATACCTAGAATATCTAAATCAACTGCAGGCGGTCGATCCTTTCCTATTTAGCACCTAAACTCTGGAACAGTCTTCCTAGCATTGTTCGGGAAGCGGACACACTCTGTCAGTTTAAATCTAGACTAAAAAAGCATCTCTTTACTATGGCATACACATAGAACATTTTTAACTTTCTTTATTCAAATCAAATGACTGATTGTTAGGCTGCATTAACTAGGTCAGCCGGAACCGGGAACACTTCCCATAACACCTGATGTACTCGTACATCATAAAAAGAGTGGCATCCACACTAATGTTAGTCTCTGTTTATCCCGAGGTTTACTGCAGTCGGCCGGATCCAGGCCGTGTCCGGATCGGATGGTGGACCTGCATCTGACATGACCAGCTCATCCTGGAGTGTCTGCTGAGACCGTGTCCATTAGTGTCTTCTGAATTTGCCTCACCGCAACGTCATCCTCAATTAACCCGCCTCCGGCGCAATAACTCCGATCTTTCAAGTATTCATATTCTTGTGTAATCGACGGCCATCCTAAATGAACCCGTCTCTTGCGTGATACCCAAAATTTAGAATATTCCTATCTAATATGATTTATGACCTGCAAGGTTGCCAGAGTAATAATTATACACTGTTAATAATAGGCCAGAGGAGAACTGGCACCCCGACTGAGTCTGGTTTCTCCCAAGGTTTATTTTTCTCCATCATGCCCTGATGGAGTTTTGGTTCCTTGCCACTGTCGCCTTTGGCTTGGCTTGCTCAGTTGGGGACACTCAAATTATGATCCAAGTTACTCAACTAAATATACAAATAGAATTTATTAATTTGGTCATATATAATTCTATAAACTATCCAAATTAAACTAGCCAAATCAAATTTTGTTGCAATGTTGTCCTGTGTAACACTGTGAAGCTGCTTTGAAACAATCGTCATTGTAAAAGCGCTATATAAATAAAGTTGATTGATTGATTGATTGATGTACGATATCATCGTCCATCGTGATGGCTGACCAACATCACGGTGGAGCGCCACCATCGTGATGCCACGCCCCGCTATGAAAAGTGCGACACACACTAATCCTCTTCTACAGTTAAACTAAAAACTTTGCAGGGATTGCTCTGTAAATTAAATTGAGAGTATAACTAAAACATATATGCTATTTTAAATACTGTAGTCTATGCCAGATATATAGCCTACATTTTTAAATAATCCATTTCATAAGCATGCGTGTTTATTTTAGCACTTCTGTCAGTGAAACAACACACTACAGCCTGTAAAACATTAAAACGATTATCAGTTAATAATGGTAACATAAAGATTAAGACAATTAAATATTAGTTTTCTTTTTAAATGTTTTATTTCCCCACAAAGATGCGTCAGCTTTGAGATGAATGTGGGACACGAGCTGGAGACACCTTCTCGAATATCTTTGTCTTAATGTTTTCTCCTGATGTTGCAAAGCAACACGTGTTGTCAAACGTCTGAAGAGCGAATTTTATCTTCCACAGGGTCAAGACATTAGGCTATGTTTGATTATGAACTGCCAGAGAAAACAAAATTAAAAGCGGCGGTGTGTGTGTGTGTGTGTGTGTGTGTGTGCGTGAATTGCGCTATTAAATAAACTTGACGCGCCAAGTCTAATAAGAACAAACTGTGTTAAATAAAATTGGAAGTAAAAAGGTATTCGTCCTACATTGTTTTTTCTACTTCACCACAGTAAAGCATGTGAATGGTAGGCTATAATAGACTTAATTATAAGCAAACGAAAGGAATAAACGTTTACAATTCCCTGCGAAAATGAGTGTGACGCGAGTGAAGATTTCTGAAAAGAAACGTGATGTCCAGTGGGATAAAATGGACTAACTGTTAGCCTTTTGGTTATTGCTAAATTTCGCGGAAATCGGAAAATCGGGTACAAACATATTTGAAAAGCTGGCAAATCTTTAATTGGGCTCAGCCTCCCTCTCTCATTCGGCATGAATCCATATGTTTTCATGGCTGCGATGTAACTGTGAATTTATTTCCTTTGAAAACAATTCTTTGTGCTTCTGTCCTGTGGTAATATATTCACGTACAACAGCATTCACATACAAAACACGGGGATAATAACGAAATTATAGTTTTAAATAGAAAATAGTATTTATGTAAGGAGGTATATTAAAATAAAAAGTGCACAACTCTTTACTTTGTTTCCCCTCACGTGCAACCTAGCGCGGGTGAGTCCTTATTTGGGTTAGCAAAATAACGAAATAGAAAATAGTATTCATGTAAAAAGATAGTAAAATACAGATATAGTAAATTATATTTTTTTTATTAAAAAAAAATAATAAAAAAACTACGATATCATCATCCATCGCGATGTTTTACCGTAAACATCGTCAACTGCCAATTTAGGGGACATCGCCCAACCCTAGTTTACTATGTTTCATTTGATTATTAATATGTCCTTACTAAACAAAAAGTGTCTTACAAAATAGTTTGATGTTTGTTTGACGTCAAGCTCCAACGTTGGCAGAGGTTGAATTTTTGTTGAAAAAACAAACCCCTCCCCCAAAAACATACACTTCTTACCAGCTTCACTTATTACTAACCAGATTTATTACTAAGCTCTTACTGAGAACCAACAGATGTTTATATGTTAATGTTTTGTTGAAAATTTTGGTTTTTAAGTCACCATTATGGTGATCAGGATTTGCTTTAGTTGGGCAGTTTGACTCTTGACCTTTTAACATTAGTTTTTCTCTGGCTGCTGTAACTGTGTTTGTTATGGCAAGAACTGCAAGAGGAATTGTGTTCAGATGATGTCAGCTATGAGATGATAAATATATGATCATGTAGCGTTTGATTCACTGATCATATTCAGAGTCTTTGGTTTGTTTAGATATCATGTTATTAATTTCTCATTACTGGTTGCAATAGTCCTTTGATTCTCCAGCAGGTTTCTAATCTGAGAGATTGTGCACCAAAGTTTTAAAAATCCACACAAACATTAAAGAATCAGTGAATGCATCTCAATAATGGTGACATGCTTCATGCCACAATGCATTAAGGGTGCATCATACAAAACTAGTCTATGGCTCCCAGAATGCATTTTGACATTAAGCACATCACCATTGTGAGATTCATATGCTGATTATTGATGTCTGAGTGAGTCTAATAGATGCTGGAGATCAAAATGTTTAGTGGAAAATGTAGAATTACAGACTTGCTATAAGTAATAACACAAAATGATATTTTATCAAAAGATTGGATTCTGAATGACATCAGTGAAATACAACTATAACCCTAACCACAATATGATGATAATATCTTTCTCATCAAGTAAGACAATATCATCTTATCACATTATCTCTTGCTGTTCCCGCCGTAACAAACAGTTACAGCAGCCAGAGAAAAACTAATTGTGGCAAGCATGAGTGATGATGAGCGCCTATGGCCTTATTTTCCTGTCAAATGTCGAGAGTAGGGATGCAGCGATTAACCGATTTCTCAATTAACCACGCTTAAAAACGTCACGGATAATTAACCGTAAAGGCTCTGCTACACTGAGTGTTTCTTTTGCATGGAGCTGTTGCAACTAACTCAAAGCGAAAACAAAGTTACCCCAGCGGTGCACCAGCTTAAAGTGCTGTGTTTATCAGAGTTATGAAGGCTGCTGTGGCAGAAGGACCAAACAGCAACGCTTTATTCTCACCAGAGAAACGCCGAAGTAGCCAGATCATGTCCACGAAATCGTGATTTTATAGCATTAATTTTTTTTAAGATACCGACATATGTTGCTTCAGAATAGTTTTTTTGATTATTCTGAAGTTATAAATTGTAAAAAAAAAAGAAAAAAAAATGTAAAAGAGAGGTAACATGTCTTATTTTTACCACAGTAATAAAATAATTGAATATACAATTTATTATATGAATTAATATAATAGATTTAGTGCGCCTTTGAAATACAGGGAAACAGTGCTTTAACGGGAGCAATGCCATGCATGGAAGCTGTAGGCTATAGGTGAATTATGTCATGTGACGCCACATTTATTTGCGTCAAAACCAGTTTTCTGGACATTTGAAGTTTCGACATAAAGTTTTCTCAAAAAAATCCTAGCTGCGATGCTTGTTTTGATCGTTGATGTTTGACAACACATCTTCCTCCACTCTTTGAACAAATTATGAAAACGAATGCTCAGTTTGTGCTTCACTATTATTTTATTTAAAACAACAACAATAAAACAAAGACAAAGACTTTTTATTTATATATATATATATATAACAACTTGTATAACAACAGATAATATTTTTGTATTACTGGGAGTTTCGTTTTGGGTCCATTCTGCCTGCGCGTCGGGTTAGTGCAGTGCGTGCGTGTGACGTCATCAGACCGGGACATAGCCACACGTCATCAGACCGTCGCGCAAGGCTAACCTCATTCAGAGCAATGCTTCACGTCAGATTTCTCAGATAATAAAACGGATATATAAGTTGTTATTATCACTTATTTGTTGAGATATCACCATGTAAGAGTGTCTATGATGATGAGTGAATCTTGCAGTAGTCTTAATGAACTACGAGCCGCGATATTGTGTTTTTTTATATGTTAAATGCAATTCAGTAGCTGCTGCTGCACGTGGTGAGCTAGCTGTCCGGCAGGCCATTAACATAGTATTGACGTGATGCTATTTTTTTTAGATGCTAACCTGATGTCACGCAACACTCATTGCCATATTGTTTATGACCGCAGATAATAAACTGCATTGTGACAGCCCGTGCCTCCGTGTCTACTTGAGAACAACCCAGAACACAACGCAGGAAGACAAGACGGGTTACATTGGTGCCGTGACCTTTTGGATTCTTCGAGTATCGACGCCACTTCGGTCACCTTGGGGACTGCATTGTTTCACCCAAGTATTGCACAATGGACTCAGTAAATACACCAGTGGGTACAGGGTTTTTTTGATCGAGATGTGTATGATACTGTGGGGTTTGGGAGGGGGAGGTTATTGAAGGACGAGGTTCAGTCGCCTGATGTGGGAGGGTTGAGAACGTCCAGGGCGTGTTCCAGTCATGTCCAGTTTGCCTGCAGTCTTTCCCCAAGTGAGCAGCGTACCACATCAGCCTATAGTGATGATGTAAGAGCCCTTATTACAGAGTTAGCCAGCCAAATTGGCCAGTCTATTGCAGACCAGCTGCAACGTAATAGCGATGTAACAGCACACGACACATTTGTAAAAAAGGGGGGTTCACAGCCTGAACAGCAACCAACAAAGTTTAATTTGTCCGGTGTTAAACTAGTAATGCAATCTGATGCTAAGGAGCCGCCTATTTATAGGGGCGATAGCAGTGATAAGTGTTCTGTCCGGGAGTGGGTGGAAATGGTAGGGGCATATTTTTGTAAGAGTAATGTTCCAGTACACCAGCAGCTACAGGAGATATTATCTAAGCTAAGGGGAAAGGCTAAAGATGTAGTGCGGGTTACTCTATGACATAACTCTGCTAACCCGACTCACGACTTTGTCTATGACATAGTGAAACAACACTTTAGTGAGTTGACCTACTCATCCATGCCAATGGCTGACTTTTACAACACCAGGCCACTGCGAGACGAAGGGGTGATGGACTACTGGATCAGGTTGAATAACGCCATTGATATCGCTGATGAGTGCCTAAAGAGACAGAAACGAAGTGTTGAAGATCCGGGATGGGATGTATGCATGATGTTCATCAAGTTTTGCCCAGACCCCATTCTCTCTAACAGACTTAGCTTCAAGGCGGCTGAGGACTGGACCACGAGCGAGGTCCAGGAACGCATTGACGCCTACCAGAGGGAACTCAGGATGTGCACGCTGGCCAGTTCTCATGCTCCACTGAGACACATAGTCACTCACACCCAGTCAGCCATGTTACAATAGCCAGAGTTGTCTCAACCAGCGCCAACAGAGCCCCAGTTTCAGCTGCCTTTTTCCCAGGTGTTCGTTCTGCCTCAAGCCACTATGTTTGCTAACGCATCAGTTCAGACGCCAACATCACAGCTTTCACCTTCAGCAGAACAGTTTGTGCCTAATAGGTGTTGTCGGGTAGTTGTCATACGCTTTGATTGGATTGATTGCTCCTGCCTGATCGATTGCTCCTGATCGATTGCTTCAGTCTCCTGTCTCCAGTCTCCTGTCTGCCTCCTGCTCAGCTAGTGTTTGTAGCTCTGTACAGTCTTGCTTTTGAATCTCTATTTGATATATTTTCTTTGTTCTACTGCTAAATATAACTTACTCATCACCATATATTGTTTAAATATTGCCAATCACGTTAAATTTGACATCTCTAGCATTTAATCTAAATCACCATCACACATTAACATTTCGCTAGCCTGTTAGCTTGTCATCTCTGCACCCGGGTCTCCTGTTTTCTGAGTTCATTAAAAAACCGTGGTGAGTTGGAATAGTAAATAGTCTCCAACCAACCACTGTGGTAAGTTGGATTCATCAACAAACACGGTAAGCTATGTCATCTTCTCCTGTCATTGTCACTTGCACTGCTTGCTACATGTTTAGTATAGGCTTCTCCGTCGGTGAACAGGGCTTCACATGTGTTAAATGTAAAGAGATAATTAGGCTGATGGAGAAGATTTCAGAATTAGAAACACACATCCAGACTTTATCTGAGAGTAGTGAGGATGTTACAGCTTTAGACACAGATTTGGATGCGAGTAGCTTAGTGAACTCTGTACATTCTCTGGTTCCGGCTGCAGGGCCCCCGCAGCAGGGAAACTGGGTAACGGTGAGGCGGCATAGTCGCGGATCTAAAAACCACTCTTCCATTCCGATTAGAATATCAAACAGGTTATCCCCACTCAGTGACGCACCCACTGAGAATCCTGTTGAAAGTGCCCTAGTTATTGGTGATTATATTACATGGAACGTGAAAATAGAGACACCAGCCACCATAGTCACATGTTTACCGGGAGCCAGAGCGCCTGACATCAAAGCTAATTTAAAAGTGCTGGCTAATGCTAATCGTAAATTCTTAAAAAAGATTATTATTCACGTCGGCACTAATGATGTTCGACTTCGCCAGTCGGAGATCACCAAAATCAACATTAAAGAGGTGTGTGAACTCGCTAGTACGATGGCAGGTTTAGTTTTTTGTTCTGGTCCGCTCCCCGTTAAAAGGAGTGATGAGATAGTTAGCAGATTATCATCACTCAATGGCTGGTTGTCTAAGTGGTGTCCGCAAAATAACATAGGGTTCATAGACAATTGGAAAAGCTTTTGGGGCAGACCTGGCCTGTTAAAACACGACGGAATCCATCCTTCTTGGAGTGGTGCCGCCCTTCTCTCTAGTAATTAGGCATATCTTAGAGCTAAACCTTGACTCACTAGGGCCCAGGTCAGAAAGCAGACGGACTGGCTTACTCGACCGCCTGCTAGCTGTCTCCCGTTACAGAAGTCAGGTAAATCCCAACACATAGACACTCTTTTCCCTAGATATTATCACATAGAGACTGTGTCTGTTCCGCAAATTAGTAATTACAAAAAACCATCAAAACCATTCAACGGTAATAATTTAATTGATGTCCAACAAATAAACAATATATATAATACGGATAATCAAATGATAAAGCTTGGGTTGCTGAATATTCGATCCCTTTCCCCAAAAGCGCTCATTGTTAATGATATAATTACAGATAATAATCTAGATGTGCTGTGTTTGACAGAAACCTGGCTAAAACCTGACGACTACATTACTTTAAATGAGTCCACCCAACAAGATTACTGTTATAAACACGAGCCGCGTCTGAAAGGTAAAGGGGGAGGAGTTGCTGTAATTTATAATAATATCTTCATTATTACTCAGAAGTCTAGTTTCAAAATATAATTCCTTTGAAGTTTTGGTGCTCTATGTAACGTTATGTAGTGCAAATGATAAATCCCGTGAAACATTTGTGTTAGCTACTGTATATAGGCCACCAGGGCACAATACAGACTTTATCAAAGAATTTGCTGATTTTCTATCAGAGCTAGTTCTGGCCGTAGATAAATTACTAATTGTTGGTGATTTTAATATCCATGTAGACAACTAAAAAGACACATTGGGATTGGCATTTAAAGACATTCTAAACTCTATTGGAGTTAGGCAACACGTGTCAGGACCTACTCATCGCCATAATCATACTTTAGACCTAATATTGTCACATGGAATAAATGTTGATACTGTTGAAATTCTGCAGCAGAGCGAAGACCTCTCAGATCATTACCTAGTATCATGTATACTTAATTTAGCTAAAGCAACAAAGCTGTCCACCCGTTTAAAAAATGGCAGGACTATCACTGCTGCGACTAAAGATTGCTTTTTAAATAATCTTCCTCATCGGTATCATCTCCTCAGCATTCCAGATAGCTTAGAGGAACTCGATGTTGCAACAGAAACTATTGACTCTCTCTTTTCCAGTACTTTAGACACAGTTGCTCCCCTGCGCTTAAAGAAAATTAAAGAAAATAGTCCAATGCCGTGGTACAACGAGCACACCCGGGCCCTTAAAACAGCAGCCAGAAAAAAATGGAGCGCAGCTGGAAGAAAACAAAACTAGAGGTATTTCGTAATTCGTGGAAAGAACGTATGATCGTATACAGAAAGGCCGTAAAAACTGCTAGATCTGCTTATTTCTCGACTCTCTTAGAAGAAAACAAACACAAACCTAGGTATACAGTGGCTAAATTAACCAAGAATAAAGCTTCAACTTCTGATGTTTGTAAACAGCACAGCTGTAACACAAATGACGGTCTGTTCATTTGGCGAACGGACAGATGTCTCGCGCATCTCGTGATGCGCGTTATCAGATCATACTAAACACAGGCCATGTTGTTCCCCAGCATACCAACATAAGTTTATGGCCTGAGGGTGCCGCAATGTCTGAAAAGTAACTGTTAACCACTCTTTGATTGCCCTTGGGAGATAACTAACAATCTCCGTGTTTGACTTTTATTACCCCCAAATGGCCCAAGGCAGAAGATCTGCGCACTGCCCACACACATAGCCACACACACTTCTTTGAGGGGAGATAACTAACGATCTTCGTGTTTGACTTTTATTACCCCCAGATGGCCCAAGCCAGAAGATCTGCGCACTCCGCCCACACATAACCACACACACTTCTTTGCGGAAGATTCACATTCCCAGCTTGTGAATGACAAGCGGACAATCGCGACATTTACACATAATCCCCAAACACACGTTGACTGTATCGACGCACACACATACACAGTTAAAACACGCAAACTTTTGAAAGAAAGAGCCGCGCTTGATTTTATGACCCACAGATGCTCCACAGGAAACTAACATCTGTGATATTGGACACCGCACACACACCCACGAGAAACACACGTGGAATTCCCCCAGGACCATATAGGATTATATGGTTAAAATGTACTCTCTGTGTGAATTGTAGTGTTATCCTTAGTCTGTGTTTATTAAAATCCCAAAAAGGTACTTTTGAATTGAATCTGTTATGTCTCCACATACACGAAGTCAATGAAATTTACGATTTTAAACGTTACCTAAAGCTGTATTGTGTTACTATTTTAGTAATATAAACTGTACGAACATATGAAATATGAAATATTAATTTGTCCTTATCAGTAAAGTTAATGTTTCTTATGCGCTCGTAAAGCAGTAATCCCTTATTGAGAATTGATTTGAAAGTCTATAACTAATTTGCAGGACAAACGTAGTAAGATAATTTCAAGCAATTCCGTAAAGGTTACTTGTACTTAATTAAACATTTTCCTTATCGTAAAATTTAAATTTGTAATAAACGACCAGCAAATTATATTCATAAACTCATGAATATTCAATCCCTTTTGAGTTAATTATTCCCAGAGACATTAGACTCATAGTCGAATTCATTACAGATTTTGGTGGAGAATGCGGGCAAGCTTCAAACGTTTGTGTATGTGTGAGCAATATTCATATTCATACTCATATTCATGTGTATTTTTGGGGTATTAATAGCACGCACGCGCGTTTTTGAATTGCGAGATAAATCGCGCAAAGCAAACTCATCGAACCCAAGCATAAACAGATGCTGAAACATGTTTAAATAGCTAGCCTAAATTAATGAAAGTATAGACTGCATGTAAGTTGCAAAATAGAAACAGAGACCACGAAATCTCCGTACAGCCGTAGGCTCAATATTGTTTTATCCGCGTGATTTCCAAACAAGTTTTCTGGGACCCACGCGAAGGATTGATTACCAAGCGAGATTCCTTGGATCAATAATAGGCCTAATAATAATATTATATCCTTAAGATAAACGGTAAACTTCTGGTTGAAAGTGAATTTGCTACTCACTTGGGAAACCTAAAACAGACTCAAATGCTGAAAAACGGTCAGCTAGGTTAATGTCTATGGGAGTGCATTTAAATGTGTGTTAGACAGACCTGTATCCACCACATTTTTGTTTCTTGTGCCAGTACAGCACAAAAGAGACCCGCCGTGGTCTGAGAAGTAATTGTGAGTTTTGCAAGAAACTGATTTTTTTCCCGACTCCAAGATTACAACACTGCTTGTTGACGCCAGAGGGCGACTCTAAAATCGCAACGCCGCTTGCGAAACGCCAAAGGGCGACTCTTAAATTAGATACGCCAATCTAAAACTTCCCACGCGGACGCAACAGCGCCATTTGGTGGGCATTCCGCCTAACTAACTCTAGTCTAGGGGGGACTCGACAGCACCATCGCGTGGATAAATCCGGATAGTGCCACTCTCCGCTATTAATTCTGCCTTAACATAATAAGTAGAGCCTATAAATTGTTTATTGATTACTGTTGTGCACAGTTTCATTTATACAATTTTACTAGCAACAACCAAGTCTCCTTTCTCGCTGATTAAACACCCTTATTCGAATTTGAAGTTTAAAAAGAAAAATTATTTTCTCTAACTCAAAGTGAAATTAGATTCAAATTACAGACAGTCCACTTGGTGATTTTGATGATTGGTTTTCTTTTACAGTCTCCTTACGTGCTTATCCAAATTTAATTTAACTTGCTTTGAATCGGATTTGAATTAAGTTAGCCTGTGCAAGAAAAATTTATTAATAGGAAAAATTATTTTAATAAATTTTTTAAAAATTATTTTCTTTAATGCTTTAATTTTGTTTTTCTCTCTCTCTTTCTCTCGTTTAGGTTAGGTCCCCTTTGATAAGTACTAACAGTTGTCAAAAGGTTCCTTTTGTTTTATCATTAGTGATAAAACCTTTGCCAACTTCTAATTCTGCTTCATATCTAATTTTTCTTCCCTTTTGCCTAGAACCATAAATTACCCAAGCCAGTAAGCCAGAAAGCCTTAATTAATTTTCAGACTTTCACCTCTTTACCCCTTTGTGTAATTTTGTGTAGGGTTCACAAGCATCTGTGGTGAATTGAGAATCGTCTCGGGTTGGTCCCCACAGGAAAAGTCATCCAACCGACGTGACCAACACCGGCTGTGTGTGAATCTCAGTTTATTTTACCTCTGTCCGTCGTTGCGGCACGCAGTAAAGACATTAGCAATTTTGACACTCCAAAGGTAGTCAACTGGTCCGGCCGACCACGCGGGGCAATCTCTGGCACTAGTACCTAATCCACTCTTGAAAAAGAGGGTTCTAGGCTGGTGACCGGTCTTTTTGCTGTGCTGGTTGGTGGTTGACACCTTGGTGTTGTCAGGTTGTGTTTAAAGTCATATGCTGTTTGAGTGGGCACAACGCGACACAGAGTAACGAAGGAACGAGGACACTGCAGATGGGTGTTTGGGGAACGTTCGGAAGGCTGGCCGCGCCGCTGGTTTCCACCCAAGCAGTCGCAATTCACCCCAGATAAACTAAAGGCGATAAAATATAGATTATAAGCCCAAACGTCAGGCATTACCTCAGGTATATCCGAAAGTTGTGACCCACCTTTACTTTCTAAGCCACACCCTCTTCTTAGGTCCCCTACCCCGACGTGCTGTAGGCCCTATCAGAGACTCTTACGAAAGGTAGCAGGCTTAGCCCTTCTAATTCTCTTTTTCCTAACACTTCCAGCATGCGCACAGTTTCATCTCATAACAGACAATTCATTTTGTGTTGGTTTTCACTGTGCTTTTCCCTATCTTCACTGTGTGGACTGTCGTAATTGTGTTTCTTTCAGTTCACCAAGAGACCCCAAGGAGAACTAAGTAATTAAGTGATTTATCGAGCAGCGGGTCACCAAGTGACCCCCCAGGGCTACCGCCCACCTGATTGTCAAAATTGTCTAATTGTCTAACTGCCTAACTGTCTACATCAGTTAGCCAAAATTCCTATCGACGGCATAGCCCGTACGATAGCTCGTTAGCTTTAAAACAAGCTTGCATTGGCCTCTGTGTGTGTGTGTGTGTGCTGTGTTTCTCTCGTCCACAGTGAGCCAGCATGTCCCGTTCATCCAGTCCCGCCATCCCGTGGGATCATCTAGCGACATGGCTGGGAGCGATGACGGCCACCAGTCAAGGGGATCTGGGGCAGCTGAGCCAGGAGCAACTGGACACCGAGCTAGACAAGCTGATGACACATGATCCAACGCAGAGCTACTCTAACAAAGAAGTGGCCAAGATCCTCGGAAAGCCTCGCCCACGTCCTCATCGCTCAGGCACAGTTAAGCGAAGGGAGCTACGCCAATCTGGAACAGGATGCAGCAACGCTAAAGCTTCAAGCCGAGGAGGCCCGGAGAGACCAAGCCCTCACCCAGCTTCGTCTAGATCAGCTTCTAGAGACAGAGAAAGATGATGAAACGGACAAAGAACAAGGAAAGGAAGTAGAAAGACTTCAAAAGACCCTGGAGGAGCTCCGTCTTGACGCAGACCGACGAGTACAGTCAGAGAAAGACGACAGGAAAGAACTCAACGAACAGCTTCGGCGTGGCAAATCTCTCCTGGAGAGAGCCAATAATGAACTTAAAGACAGAGACGTTAGAACCAAAGCCTATGAAAAACATTTGCAGTCGGCACAAGCCGAGATCGATGAGCTCGTCGAGCAAAGACACGAGCTCAAAGATGAACTTGACATGGTTCAAAGAGAACTGAGACAATCATATAAACTGCAACGTGACACGCAACACAGAGTTTCCCCTGACCAGTTACTCCGCACCTTTTAGCCAAGAAGCAAGAGCTACGAAGGGGGGTGACAGCCCACTGTTTAAAATGTCACCCGCCAGT
This sequence comes from Gobiocypris rarus, assembly GCA_023029165.1. NCBI lineage: Eukaryota > Metazoa > Chordata > Actinopteri > Cypriniformes > Gobionidae > Gobiocypris > Gobiocypris rarus. The sequence continues at coordinate 42,885,224 of CM040934.1, forward strand.
CTCCACGAATCCCCTTCAGCAGCAGAGGAAGGGAAGCCCTTCCAGGAAGTCAAAGTCAACAGCCACGGAGCTTCAAAGAACCTTGACAAGCTTGCCAGAAATATTCCTACCTTCAGCCCAGACCCTGCAGGAGGACACGACGTCCACGCATACTTAAAAGACATAGACTTTTACCTGCAAACTGTCGCTCACGCGAACAACTGGGACAGACTGTACCTACTCAGGATCACGTCTAATCGTGACGTACAGAGCTTTCTAGATCGACAACCAGAGGCCGTCAAAGTGGACGAGCTCTAATTCGTGAGTACTCTGACCCTGAGTCAGACCAGGGTCTCATCACTGCCATGGACCTCAAGCAAGCGAACATTATTCTCGCACTATGGGCCGATAACTCAGCCATTAGTCTCTCACTGTTCAAGTCAATCAGTGAAAATGCACCACACACTCCTTATGCCAGCAAGCGCACCCGTTTTCCTTTGAACCCTCCTCTATGGTGTCAGCCAGAGGAATCTGTGCGCTGCACTTGACATGGAATCACAGGTGCCTTACCCATTATTTCCTGGTCCTGCCGGACCCGCCCCACAATGTTTACATCGGAGCAGACATTTTAATTCGCCTCAGGGCTCATGTGGACATATTTAACAAACTGGTATGGGCCCCATTGATTTTACAGCCACACATTTCCGTCAGCCGTGACAACCTCATGTCAGGACAGACCATCCCAGAGATCTGCACGCTTGTCAGTGAACAAGGAACTGTGATACCAGCATACACCAAAGGGGTCGCCGTCAGGCTCAACATAAGGTGTGGTCAAACTTTAACCTGTTAACCAGCGCCCCAATTTTTGAAAATTTTCTGAAAACGACATTCCCAAATGAAAATGTCTGCAGCTCTTAAACCCTATGGTCTATATTCATAAATCTGGTCTCTATTTTAAACTAGACACTTCAAATAGTGTTACCCAAGAGTCATAATAGCTCAAAGTTGTATATGAACAGAGTAATATACATGTAAATATACATGTAAGTGACTCCCGTTTTTAAAAATTATTATTCACTTAGGGAAAAATTATGAGATTTTAATGTTGAGGTCCTGAAAATAAGCATAATATAAAAATGAATGTCTGATCATGTTTTGTTTCAAATTTGAGGATGATTCTCTCAAAAATGTAGCTTCTGTAAGCTTTTATGTCAAGAAAAGACTAGGCGTTCTTTCCAAAAGGCCTTTTATTTTAGAACATTTGTAATTGCAAAGAGTAGTTTTTTATTCAAATAAATCTGCAATAAACTGCTGATTATGATTAATTTACAGTTACTGAAAAACTAAATGAACTATTTACAGAATTTTTAAAATGTAAAAAACTCATTTAGTTGATAAAAACAGTCTATCATAGAGCCTGCGCGCTCCACTGCAGTGTTGCGCAATATGACTGGCAGGCGCCTGGCTGCTATGGAGATTGTGACTAGAGGCATATTCACCAATAATGCTTACAAACACAACGTAAGATAATGCCTTGTGATTAGTTACTACGTCCGTCAATCAAACCTTTGCTGGCAAGGCATTGGCTAGGCATTGATTGCCTTTATCCAACGAAAACCATGCGCGCCAACTCTGTGTAATGACTCGTCAGAAAGCCTGTGATTGAAGCAGAGAGACCTGGGAGGGTTTAACGTGACAGGAAGAGTCCACAGCACAGGGGAGATCGTCAGAAACGGATTAGAATCACTATTTCATTGAAAATGGACACGATTGATTACTCTAACTCAAAACGCCCAAGCAAACAAAGGAGTAATTTTAGTTTTTTTCCTTATTTTTTTCGTTGTTTTGGATTAAAAAGTGGGATGCATTTGGAAGAGTGGACTCTTACACGGACATGCATGCTGTTGTTTTTTGGATTCGTCCGATCTGATCTGCACGATAGGAGATGAAAGATGAGTACTGCGTTCATTATGCTAATGTTTAAATAGCTACTGCTACAGCATTTCATTTAACCCTTTCCTCTCTGGTGTATTTATTGCAAAAACGAGTTCAGAACATGAATCTCGAGTGTTTTAGCTTTCAAATGATGCATAGTTTGTGATGGTTGATTGAATAGTTTGTATAAAACAAAAGTGAATAAAAGAAGAGACACGCCCACTTACGTCAAAGACCAGGTGTGCAGGACAGAGCTGACCGAAGACAGTCATCTCGCCGGATACACAGTCTCCCACCATCCTATCAGTGAGACGGATGAACCTGCAACACCTCTCAAAACCAACCTGAATAATGACACACAGACGGAAGAACCATACCCAGGTTTCAAGTCTCAAGTACAACAAATTCTACAAGACTCTAACGCGCTCCAGAGCGAGACAGACCGTCAAAGACTCAGACAAGTTCTTTATAAGTTCAAAGAATCCTTTGCAAAAGACTCTTTAGACTGCGGTCTTACCAACCTCCACACGGTGGGCATACCAACGCACCCGAATGCCCCTCCCACTTTTGTCAAGCAGTACAAGATTCCAATCGCCTCACACGAACCAGTGCAGGAGATCATCGAATCCATGCTTGAGAAAGGCGTCATCCGGCCTACTCTACCCCCATCTGGCCCGTCCTCAAACCTAACGGTAAGTGGCGTCCTACCATCGACTACAGGAAACTGAGCAAATAGGTGCCGCTGTCAAGTTGGCCAATGACCCAGCTAGAACAAGAAATACCCTGAATCAGGGGAGCCACAATCTTCTCTACACTTGACGTGGCCTCTGGATTCTGGACCATCCCAGTGCATCCAGAAGACCAACACAAGCTAGCATTCACATTCGGCAACCAACAATTCACCTTCAACAGGTGTCCGTTCGGCTATGCCAACTCACCAGCTGAGTTCAACATCTTTCTGAACAAAGCCTGCCCTGACGCCAGAGTAAGAGGCAACCTGATCTATGTCGACGATGTCCTCATGAAGAGCACAACGGTGGACGACCACCTGAAAGAAATAGACTATGTTTTGAACCAACTGTCCTCCGCTGGCGCCAAGATCGCCCTTCACAAAGGACAATGGTGTCGGACCAAGGTCAATTATGTGGGTCTGCTCTTCGGATCCCAGGGCATTGAACCACAGTCAAACCAAAACATAAATCCTCCCACTAACGTCTCTGAGCTGTGCAGCTTTCTAGGGGTATGCAATTACTCCCGACAGTTCATCGAGAATTACTCAGACATTGCTAGACCACTAACAGCCCTGCTTAAGAAAGACTGCCCTTTCGTCTGGTCAGACGCTCAAGAACACGCCATGACAGCGCTAAAAAGACATTTATGCACAGCTCCATGCCTTGCTTACCCCGATCCACAGAAGGAATTCTACCTGGAAGCCGGGTTCTCCAACCAATGTCTCAGCGCTGGCCTTTATCAATGACATGACCAAGACAAGAAGGTGGTGGCATACGCCAGTAAGACACTTCTCCCTCCAGAGTGCAAGTTCTCGGACTGTGAAAAAGCTCTGTTCTGCACAGTATGGGCCATGCAGCGGTTCTCCAACTACATAGGGACGCAACGTTGAGGCACGATACGCACAGAATCACAAGTCTGCGCTGGGTAATGGCCTGGCTGCATGCCAGAACTGCTCTAATAACACGCCTGCAGCTGCTGCTGATGAACAAGAACCCCAACAACAACAACTCACCTGTCACAGGTACTTTGAACCGAATGCGTGCCAAGGCATGCCCACGGCCTACGTCGATGGGTGCTCCTACAACCACGACGGCATCCTCAAAGCAGGTGCAGGTTTGCTGTGGGTTAACGATCAGCCGTGCCCACCACAACACTTCAAGTTGGGCCCCCATTCATCGCAATATGCAGAAATAGCAGCCATTCTCATAGCCCTTCAGATCGCATCAGCCCATGACATCAGAGAACTGCTCAACTGCTCAGACTCTAACTATGCCAGACTCAGTTTCGTGTGCCACCTTCCAGGCTGGAAACAGAATGGTTTCAAGACCGCTAGCAACAAGCCAGTCAAACACCAACACCTGTTCCAGGAATGTGACAACATCACAAAAACACACAAACTGACCGTGTACTGGAAGAAAGTTAAAGGACACTCAAAGTTACCAGGTCTAGACAAAGACTTAAATGACCAAACTGACGCCCTTGCCAAAACGGCGAGATGTGGGAACCTCCAAACCCCACACCCAGCCCCAACGTGGCAGTGCTAACCCGCAGCAAGCGACCAACCACGATGCCCGCCTCGCAGCAGCTATCGCTAACTCCGCAGATTTCCAACAACGACATCGCGGACATGCAAGCCTCTGTCACTGCAATAAAGACAATTCTTGACCACCTCTCTTACGTGTACACCGCGTACACCAAGATGTGGCAGAATATGTCAGAGAGTGTCTGGTCTGTTGCCAGTTTCAACCAGCAAACCCGAACCACAGAGCACCACTGCAACGCCGAGGAACAACTTTTCCCTGGTCCGATCTTCAAATCAATTGGGTAGGACCCCTGCCCAGATCAACAAGAGGCAACAAGTACTTTCTCACGGTAGTGTTTCAGTTTACCAAGTAAGTAGAGTGTCTGCCAGCACCCAACGACACTGCCCAGACCACAGCATACCTCCTGCTGAACCACATCTTCTCGCGGTTCGACTGCCACTAAGAGTCAACACAGACAGAGGCACCCATTTCACTGCCGAGATCATGCAACAGATCTGGAAATGCCTGGGGATACGGGCTAGACTGCACGTCAGCCACCACCCCATCGCATCAGGGCAAGTCGAGAGATCGAACAGAATGGTGGTCGCCATGCTGAGAAAGTATGTGTCTGCTAACCAGAAAGACTGGGATATGAAACTCCGCCTCATTCTGATGGCCCTCAGAGCCACCCCGCAGGAATCGACGCGGGTGTCCCCTTTTGAACTCATGACAGGGCGGCAGATGACTCTGCCACTTCACCTGCTGCACCAACCCGACGACTCCAACCTAGTCACCGTGTACACCACGTTCCAGTACCTCGATGAGCTCCCTAGACATTTAAAAACCACTTTCGCCTTTGCCCAGCAACACTTGCAAAAGAGCGCTGAAGGTCAGAAAGCCTATTACGACCGCAAAGCCTCACACCAAGAACTGGAGGTGGGCGACAAGATCTGGTATTACAACTTCAACCCGCCACCTTTGACAGGCCCCCGACGGCTGTCAAAGAAATTTCTGCCCCACTGGACGGGACCTCATGAGATTATGAACAAACTCTCTCCCGTCGCGTACCAGATTCAGCTAAACCGGGGACAGAGAGAACCGGTTCTCAAATGGGTTCACCAGAACCAGATCAAAAGACATGTGGCCACTAACAGAGACAGACAGTTAGGGGCCAATGCAAGCGAAACTCAACCGCGTCTCTGAAACGAGAAGACTGTCCCATCCACCTGGGACAAACCTCGCTGACCTGTACCCTCTCTCTTCCCCCTTCTCATCCTTACCTCTCTCTCTCTTGCCTGTAACAGGATGCGACTGTGGATCATGATCCTGTGCCTCCAGACAATCAGAGGCCAGCCACCATCCGACATCATCACACCAGGTCCAGCCTCGGGCATCGTACTGAGAGAGCAACCCGGACTCCTGATCACCAACTGCCGAACACACACCCAGAAGGTGTATGTCCGACTTGACCCCCGCAACGTCTACAAAGCACACTACCCCTGTGCAATAGCCCAGTACAGCTGGGCCGGTGCTCACTGGACAGAGGACTCTCTCCTCCATGCCGATGCCGATATCAAGCACATGCTCAACCAACTAGAGAAGATGACTGTCACCCAAGCAGAGTTAGGAGGACACAACCGCCGCTCCAAACGGTTCCTGGGAGCGATGCTCGGAGCCGCCGCCGCAGTCGGAACTCTGTTTAACATTGGCGTGTCCAGTGTCAACGCAGTAAACATCGCCACAGTAAGACGACATGTGGCCGAAATCCAAACTAAACTTCCACAGCTTAAAGAGCAACTCACCACACAATGTGCAGCTTTACAAACTATCGGCAAGACGTTGAGAGGAACTGTGGTAATTCTAAACACCCACAGTGTCCTGTTAAACCAGACCGTGAACTCCATGAAACAGCTATTCACCGTCTTCCAGAATGACTTTGCCCAAACGCAGCTGGTTAAAGCCTTAATGACTGACGTTACGGGAAGTAAGCTCGTCCATCGACAGCTTAGCCATGGGTAGAATCCCACCGTACCTGGTACCCTTAAGCCTTGTTTAAAATGTGTTGGCATCTGCGATCAACACACCCACTGACCCTCTGCAGATACACCTTGCCTACTCCCTGGGTAGTGCTATTCCCCTTTACGTGGACCCCGAGCAGAAAGAAATGGGTTTCCTCCTTAACTTACCCATCATCGAGTCGAGCCGAATCTACAGACTCAAAGACATTATCAATGTGGGCCTTTGGAAAGGTAACACTCACCTCAAGGTGCGCACTCCCCAGGAAGTCGTGTACCATGACAGCAACTCACAGCTGTACCTAGCCCCGAACCTGCACATGTGCACACTGACCAAAGACATTCATTATCTCTGCCCAAGCAAACCTTTCCTCCGAGACAACACCGAGGGAATCTGCGGTTTGCAACCTATGCTCAGCGATACCCGCTGCCCCACCGACTCAACGCCTCGTACCCAAGTCACCGAGACGCAAGCAGAGATCGTAGGTGACTGGTAACTTGTCAACACTCCAGTGCGCACCGCCACACTGATCTACAACCAACACGACACTGCGACCCGTATCAACCTGCTGGATCAGAGCATGTGGGTCCAGGTACCGCGAGGGGCCATTCTCCACCTGGACGACTTGGCCCTGTACCACCTCCCAAGTGAAGAGTCCCAATCATAACTAGAAATCCCCGCCTTCTTCAAGGACCACAACTTCACCCTCGCTCCTGAGTTAGAATTGTGGATTGAGAAAGAGGGGCCCCAGCTCATTGACATCGCTCCCCTCGAAACAGCCCTCCAAGCATTGTCCCGAATGCCCATCCTGAATACCTCGCCTGTTGTCCAAACCTGGACCGCAGCTGACACTGCGCTATGTGTCTCTATGATCTTCGGCAATACCCTATCCCTGGGCATCGCCTTCCTCCTGTACAGAAAATTCAACAAGATGAGAACCTCCACAGCCAAGCTCACGACAGCCGTGTCTGGAGGTGTAACTTCCAAACCGGCCAAACTTCTTCTTCAAGAAGTTTGTTTACTTTGCTAAAAACTTCTGTTTTTCGTGTAAATAACTTCGTTTATTTTCTTCATCTAAGTTTGACAAAAAGTTCAGCATCTTCGCGAGAAAGAAACGAACCCGTTTGACTATCGCTTGGCAACCGCAACCTTGCTTTACGCACCCGAGAGCCACACCCAACAGACCTCGGAAAGGACCACTGAACAAGCGGAACATTTGAACTCAGATACACGCATACACTAGAAGCCAAAAACAAAAGCAAGTATTCTTATTTTACAATCTAAACTGCTGTTGACAGGTTGTCTAGTTATTCCCTTTGCGGGATGATTTTAATTCCTTGAGGGCTCTTGTAACGAACTGAAGTGAATGCTGTGATCCCCTTTTTCTTTCCTTATTCTTATTAAGTTTCATTATTTTCATTTAGGTACCATATTTCTTTCATTTACCATATATAAATTCTACTATCTTTATGCATATTTAGTATGTACTCTCTGTGTGAATTGTAGTGTTATCCTTAGTCTGTGTTTATTAAAATCCCAAAAAGGTACTTTTGAATTCAATGAAAGTCAATGAAATTTACGATTTTAAACGTTACCTAAAGCTGTATTGTGTTACTATTTTAGTAATATAAACTGTACGAACATATGAAATATTTATTTGTCCTGATCAGTAAAGTTAATGTTTCTTATGCGCTCGTAAAGCAGTAATCCCTTATTGAGAATTGATTTGAAAGTCTATAACTAAATTGCAGGACAAACGTAGTAAGATAATTTCAAGCAATTCCGTAAAGGTTACTTGTACTTAATTAAACATTTTCCTTATCGTAAAATTTAAATTTGTAATAAACGACCAGCAAATTATATTCATAAACTCATGAATATTCAATCCCTTTTGAGTTAATTATTCCCCGAGACATTAGACTCATAGTCGAATTCATTACACAGCAGTAATGACTTTATGAACTTCTTTACGTGTAAGATTGACAATATTAGGAAGAAAATTATAACCATGCAGCTGTCTACTACAGTATCACATCAGACAGAGCATCGTAGTGTCACTGAGGAAAAATTACACTCATTCACTGCTATAGGAGAGGAAGAATTGGCTAAACTCTTTAATTCATCTGAATCAACAACATGTATGCTTGACCCTATACCGACTAGGCTATTAAAAGAGATGCTACCAGAGGTCATGGATCCTCTTCTTAATATCATTAATTCATCTTTGTCATTAGGATATGTACCGAAAACTTTTAAGTTGGCTATGATTAAACCACTTATTAAAAAACCGCAACTTGATCCTACAGAATTAGTCAATTACAGGCCAATCTCAAATCTACCCTTTCTTATAAAAATACTTGAAAAGGCAGTGTCTTCACAATTATGTTCCCTTTTAGAAAGAAATGGTATCTGTGAGGATTTTCAGTCAGGATTTAGACCGTATCCTTGTACTGAGACTGCTCTCATCAGAGTTACAAATTATTTACTCTTATCATCCAATCGTGGTTGTATCTCTTTGTTAGTGTTACTCGATCTTAGCGCTGCATTCGACACTATCGACCACAACATTCTTTTGAATAGACTCGAAAATTATGTAGGCATTAGTGGACCTGCATTGGCATGGTTTAAATCATACCTATCTGACCGTCATCAATTTGTAGCAGTAAATGAAGAGATGTCACACCGATCACAAGATCAGTATGGAGTACCGCAGGGCTCAGTGCTAGGGCCATTGCTCTTCACCCTGTACATGCTACCACTGGGAGATATTATTAGGAAGCATGGTGTTAGATTTCATTGTTATGCTGATGATACTCAGCTCTATATTTCTTCACACCCTGAAGAAACTAACCATTTCACAAGATTAACGGAATGTATAGATGATATAAAAAATTGGATGATCAGTAATTTCCTGCAACTTAATTCAGAAAAAAATGAATTTTTAATCATTGGACAAAAAAGCTCCACAAGTAGTATCCTAGAATACTGTCTAACCCTCGATGGCTCCTCTGTCAAGTCCTCATCGTCAGTTAGGAACCTGGGTGTGCTCTTTGATACCAATCTTTCGTTTGAAAGCCATGTTTCTAGCATCTGTAAAACTGCATTCTACCATCTTAAAAATGCATCTAAATTACGGCACATTCTCTCAATGCAAAATGCCGAACAGTTAATACATGCGTTCATGAGCTCAAGGCTAGATTATTGTAATGCTCTACTGGGTGGTTGCCCTGCTTGCTTAATAAACAAACTCCAGCTGGTCCAAAACGCAGCAGCTCGAGTTCTTATTAGAACCAGGAAGTATGAACACATTAGCCCGGTTCTGTCAACACTGCACTGGCTCCCTATTAAACATTGCATACATTTTAAAATCTTGCTTATTACTTACAAAGCACTAAATGGTTTAGCTCCCCAGTACTTGAGTGAGCTCTTAACACATTATACTCCATCACGTCTACTGTGGTCTCTAAACTCCTGACCTGCTGATAATACCTAGAATATCAAAATCAACTGCAGGTGGTCGATCCTTTTCCTATTTAGCACCTAAACTCTGGAACAGTCTTCCTAGCATTGTTCGTGAAGCAGACACACTCTGTCAGTTTAAATCTAGACTAAAAACACATCTCTTTTCTATGGCATACACATAAAACACGTTTTCAATTAAATGATTATTAGGCTGCATTATCTAGGTCAGCCGGAACCGGGAACACTTCCCATAACACCTGATGTACTCGTTACAACATCCGAAGAATGGCATCTACGCTAATGTTAGTGTCTCTGTTTTATCCCGACGTTTACTGCAGTCAGCCGGATCCAGGCTGTATCCAGATCAGACGGTGGACCTGCACCCAGATGTGACCAACACATGACCCTGAAGTGTCTGCAGAGACAGTGTCATTTAGACTCCCCCTTAAGCTGCCTCGTTGACACGGCATCCTTAATAAACCTGTCTCCGGCGTGATGACTCCGATTGTTTGAATAGTCCTAGTTAATAATTCTTTAAATCGATATGTCATCCTCAAAACAACCCGTTTCCAGCGTGTTGCCGCCGATCTTTCGAATATTACACTTTAGTAATTGTTTAATCAATACGGCATCCTCAATAAAAACCTGTCTCCGGTGTAATGACTCCGATATTTCAAATGATTTATTTTTAATAATTATTTAATCGATACATCATCCTCAATAAACCAGTCTCCGGCGTGTTGCCTCAGATCTTTCGAATATTCAGATCTATTATGACCTCTGACCTTTAAAATTGCCAGAATAATAATAATACGCTGTTTGTTAATTGGCCAGAGGAGAACTGGCACCCCGACTGAGCCTGGTTTCTCCCAAGGTTTATTTTTCTCCATTAGGTCTCCTGATGGGGTTTTGGTTTCCTTGCCACTGTCGCCTCTGGCTTGGCTTGCTCAGTTGGGGAAAAACGATTTTTCAAATATATTTCAAAATAAATCTAATTATTAAACTAAATTAACCATATAGACCAAATTACTGATCTAAAGCCCACATTGTTACTGTATGATAATCAAAATATATTCTGTTGCATTATTTTTCTGTTTAACACTGTGAAGCTGCTTTGAAACAATCTGCATTGTTAAAAGCGCTATATAAATAAAGTTGACTTGACTTGACTAATTCCCCAGCTGTTAATTTGCCTCAACCATCCCATGCACAGTCTGTTCCACAACATGCACAGTCACCAGCATGCTTTCAGGCTCCCCAGTCCAGTCACGCCACTCCAGCCACTGCTGCAGCTGTTGGTGTGAATAGCATGAATGCACTGATCAGTCTTCTAGATCACTTGGTGGTGCGTCAGAACGTTCAAGCCCCTGCACAAGAGCCATCATATGCTCCAATGCCCTTTCAGAGGAGGAGTTGAAGAGTCTGTGAAGATGTCAGACATTCCACGCTCGCACATTGCAGGAGAGAACACCTGTGTCTCGCGTGTTTTGCTCCTGGTCACTGGAAGAAGGACTGTGACAAGTATGGACGGAAGCGAGTGGGCCAGGCCGATGCCAGACGAGGGCCGCCGGTGGAAAACTAGAGAGCCCACACTTGGAGAGGGGCAGTGTGGGGGATCAACACGAAACCCTCATTGGAGACAAGGACTTGGAGTTACTTTACGGTAATGCCTGTTCGGCCGTACCAGAAGGTCTTCAGGTCGTGGTTCAAGGGTCTGGAGAGGTGCCAGCTTTCAGTGAATTATTCTACTTTTCAGGTTGTGGTTGATGACAAGGTGGAGCTGAAGGGCATTATTGACTCAGGATCCATGGCTTGTACGATGAGTGAGGGGGCTGAAGCATTACTCAAGGTGGCGGGATTCCTTATTAAAGAGCCTGAATCAGCCGAAAGAATTGTGCTTGTGGGTTGTGGGGGAAAGCAGACACGTCCCAGAGGTGTTTATGACTTGACGCTGTCTGTGTATGGAGTGAAGTGCGCTGTTCCTGTTCTGCTTGTGCCAGGCCAGCGTGATGAGCTCATCATCGGTTCAAACGTCCTCAAGCACCTCGCACGTACCATGAAGAGCAATGAAAACTACTGGAGACTCATATCAGCTGGAGGCAAGAAAGTACCGTCAGACTGTGACCAGTTCCTTGATATGCTGTCCTGCACCACAAGATGGAAGAGCGAGGATGTCCCAGACAAGATCGGCCCTTTGAAGCTGCCTCATGCTGTCACACTGGAACCGCACCATGAACACCTAGTGTGGGGTAGGCTGTCCAGCAAGGTACCGATGTCTCCAGGCAGCACAGTCATTGTCAAGCCATGTGGTTCCAGGTCAGGTCCACGGGATGTCCTTGTGGGTCGTGTCATCACTGCGATGTGGGCTGACAGGTGGGTGCCCTTGAAGAGGACGAATTTTTTGCAGAAGCCAATCACATTGAGACATAATGCCATCATCGCTGATGTGTTCCCGTGTCTTGCTGTGGAGGACTTCAACGTTCAGCAAGGTCTGTGTGAGATGGAGGGCTTGAAGCCAGAGAGTGTTATAGTTTCAGCTGTCACGGATGCTGGCCTCAAAGCAGGCCTGTCCAACCTGGGGTTGAGTGATTTGGACATTGACTCATGCCAAGCCAGCTTTTGGGCGAAGAAACATCTTGTCAAACTGGTTCAAGAATATGAAGACATCTTCTCCAGACACTCACTTGATTGTGGTGAGGCAAGAGAGTTTGTGCACAGCATTCACCTGACAGACGATCGCCCATTTCGCATGCCATATAGGAGAGTCCCTCCTGCACATCACCAAAAGCTACGACGCGTGCTCTGCTCTCAGACATGGAGGAGAGGGGGATCATCCGCAAGTCCATCAGTGAGTATGCATCCCCTCTCGTCATGGTGTGGAAGAAAGATGGTGGCCTCAGAATCTGCACAGACTTCAGGTGGCTGAATGCATGGACTTTAAAAGATGCTCACCCACTGCCTCATCAGGCTGAATGTCTAGCAGTACTGGGAGGTAATGCTGTTTTCAGTACAATGGATCTGACCTCGGGCTTCTATAATGTTCCGATGTGTGAAGACCACAAGAAGTATACAGCCTTCACGACACCTGTTGGTTTGTATGAGTACAACAGGATGCCGCAAGGGCTTTGTAACAGCCCAGCATCGTTCATGCATATGATGCTGAGCATCTTCGGCAGCCCTAACTTCACCAGCCTGCTCTGCTACCTAGATGACCTACAGGTCTTTGCGCCCACTGAAGAGGAAGCACTAAACAGGCTCCAAGTGGTCTTTGGTAAGCTCAGAGACAACAACCTGACTGAGCCCCAAGAAATGCCATCTTCTGATGAGGTTAGTGAGGTTCCTTGGTCACGTCATTGACCAAAGTGGGGTTGCGGTGGATCCCAACAAAGTTGATGTCATCTGCAAGATGCCAAAGGAGGCTCTGATGAAGGAGAAAGGTCGTACCCCATCTGTAAAGAGGCTGAAGTCATTTCTTGGCATGGTGTTCTTCTACCAGTCTTTCATTCCTGGCTGCTCAGCCATTGCCAAGCCCCTGTTTGCTTTGACGGCAGGCCAGAAGAAGAGAGGCCGGACTGGTCGGAGTGGTGAAGGTGCGGGTATGTACAGGAAACTGACTTCAGCGGATTGGACTCCTGAGTGCGAGAAGGCTTTCTGGAAGCTCAAGACAGATCTGCTCAACTGTGCTGTATTGGCCCATCCTTATTTCTCAAGACCATTCATCCTGTCCGTTGATGCATCCCTGGGCAGGCTTGGGGCTGTGTTGTCACAATTGCCAGTAGGGGAGGACAAGGCTCGTCCCATTGCTTTTGCCAGTAAGACCCTCAGCAAGTCACAGCAAAGATATCCCGCTCATCGTCTTTACTGTGTGGAAAGACAACAACCCGCTGACCCACATCATGACCAAGCCCAAACTCGATGCATACGAACAGAGGTGGGTAGCCAAACTGTCTTCATACAACTTCGACCTGAAATACTTCCCAGGCCCAAAAAATGTTGTAGCAGATGCACTCAGTCGAGATCCCTTTACCACTTCAGTTAGCAGGCGTCTGATCCAAGAGCCATATGGTACCCTAGTTTAGGAGGCTGAAGGTGCGAAGGCTGAGGAGGTGCAACAGACATTCAGACTGGGCGTCCAACACCTTCAAGCGGTTCAACAGCATGAGCCACCACATTACACTGCAGGCTCCTACAGTGCAGCTGAAGTCAAAGCTCCTCTAGCCTCTCACAGCTCCTGGAGGAGTGGTGTGGAGAACATGGCTCTTTGTCTTAGCCAACATGTCCAACAGCTGCAACTTGCAGGCCAGTGTACCCTGCCCTCACTCACTCTGCGCGAAATGGAAGATAAGCAGCTTCAGGATCCCACAATATCTTCGGTACTCCCGTTTGTGGTCCGCAGACGTCGCCCATCCAGACGAGAAAGGCACAATATGGGCCCCAGTTCAGTGGCATTACTGAAACACTGGGAGAGGCTAGTCATTCTGAATGGTGTCTTGTACCGAGAAACGAAGGACCCTGTGAGTAGGATGAGAAGATTCCAGTTGCTACTGCCAGCCAGTTTGAGGGGTGAGTCCTTGAAGGGAGTTCATGACTTGGCAGGACATCAAGGACAGGCAAGGACGCTCCATCTGGAGAGACAGCGCTTCTTCTGGCCCAGTATAGAGAGACACGAGAGACCATGTGCGATGCTGTGAGAGGTGTGTACTTGCAAAATCTCCGGAGCCCTCAGCACGAGCCCCCTTGAAAAGTATTCAAACTTCTGCTGCCATGGAACTGGTCTGCATTGATTTTTGGTCAGCAGAGGATAAGAACAAGAACTCTGTTGATGTGCTGGTGGCGACTGACCACTTTACGAAAATGGCTTTTGTCTTTCCTTGCAGGAACCAGACTGCCAATCAAGTGGCCAGGAAGTTATGGGATTTTGTCTTTTGTGTCTACAGGTTCCCTGAGTGCATCCACTCTGACCAGGGCCCTAATTTTGAGAGTGAGCTGGTGTCTGAGTTGCTGCAGCTGTCGGGGGTGGCAAAGTCTCATACAATGGCTTATCACCCAATGGGCAACGGGGGCACAGAGCGCTTTAACCACACACTGGGCAACATGATACGGAGTCTTCCTCTGAGAGCCAAGCGAGAATGGCCACAGCAGATCCAGACGCTGACATTTGCATACAACGCGATTGCTCATGAAACAACCGGCTATGCACCCTTCCACTTGATGTTTGGCCGCATTCCAAGGCTCCCAGTTGATGTTGTCTTTCGGTCTGTTCTGCACGATCTCACTGTGACAGACTTCAGCAGCTACTCAAGGACCCTGCTATCTTACCTGTCTGAGGCAGCCAACATCGCCCAGCTGCATGCCACTAAAGAGCAGGAACAGCAGGCTCATCAGTACAATAAAAAGGTCAGAGGGGTTTCCTTACATGTTGGAGCCCGAGTGCTACTTGCGAACAAGAGAGAAAAAGGTAAAAAGAAGTTAGCCGACAAGTGGGAACCTGCAGTGTGTACGGTAGTGGAGCGGAACCCCAAGACTCACATCTACAAGGTCAGCGATGCCTCTGGCCAGAGCAAGGTTGTGCACAGGAACCTTTTGCTTGACGTGAGCTTCCTTCCTATCCAAGACACCCTGGAGAATCGGTCTCTGGTCAGCTCGTTGGAAGTTGAAGGCTCAAGTGTCTGTGGAGATGCGGATAACCTGAACAATCTGGAGCAAGAGTCTCTCTTGGCACGGACGTCCTCGTGGGTTCTGTCAGACCCAGAAGCTTCTATTCCAGACCTTGAGGACGAGTCTAACGCTCATGAAGACATGGCCAGTACACCTGAAGCGACGCTGTTCAGTCAAATGAACCTACTGACGTTGATACGAGTCCGACTGACTCTACCCCCACTCAAGCCTGCTCACCTGCTGACTCTACTGTGACACAGACTGCTGTAGTTAGTAACAGAGTTCAAGGCAGGGTTGTAACTATGGTTCAGAGACCTGTTATATGGGGCCTCTCTTTGCCTCAGAAAGTTTGATTTAGAGTGCACATCGTTAAGTTTTTCTCTTTTCAACTGTTTTGTTGTAGCAGGTTTACTTGTATACTTTTGAATTCCACCAAAATATATACATTTTTGTATTACTGGGAGTTTCGTTTTGGGTCCATTCTGCCTGCGCGTCGGGTTAGTGCAGTGCGTGCGTGTGATGTCATCAGACCGGGACTTGCGCCGCGCAAGGCTAACCTCAGTCAGAGCAATGCTGGATTTGACTGAGGTGAGTTCACGTCAGATTTCTCAGATAATAAAACTGATATATAAGTTGTTATTATCACTTATTTGTTGACATATCACCGTGTAAGAGTGTCTATGATGATGAGTGAATCTTGCAGTAGTCTTAATGAGCTACGAGCTGCGATATTGTGTTTTTTTATATGTTAAATGCAGTTCGGTAGCTGCTGCAGCACGTGGTGAGCTAGCTGTTCGGCAGGCCATTAACATTGTATTGACGTGATG
Organism: Gobiocypris rarus; assembly: GCA_023029165.1. Classification (NCBI taxonomy): domain Eukaryota; kingdom Metazoa; phylum Chordata; class Actinopteri; order Cypriniformes; family Gobionidae; genus Gobiocypris; species Gobiocypris rarus. The sequence goes on from CM040934.1 coordinate 42,901,356, forward strand.
CTATTTTTTTTAGATGCTAACCTGATGTCACGCAACACTCATTGCCATATTGTTTATGACCGCAGATAATAAACTGCATTGTGACAGCCCGTGCCTCCGTGTCTACTTGAGAACAACCCAGAACACAACGCAGAAAGACAAGACGGGTTACATATATATATATATATATATATATATATATATATATATATATATATATATATATATACATATACACATATATATATACAAATATATACATACATACATTTAAAAAAAATTATTAATAGAAGTTATTTTGCGCTTTTGCCTTCGCTATCCTCATGTCAATCTTGTTCATCTGTCGGCTATGATGTTTACTACAATTACAGTAAAATTTAAATTCATCATCATCGGTGCCAGTCTTTGCATAAAGAAAGGTTATGACTGCTGTGCACTTGACTGAACATCGGTCTATGCTTTAGGCCTACTGTAACACCTGCTCTTCGCTGTCTAGCGCAGCTTCACCACACAGGTTTAACTCCACACATCTAAATAAAACAGGCTGGGTTCAGATTCATATTTAATATTTCTGATATAATTTGTTTTGTGAAACGCATTAAGTTGCACAGAAAGCCCGATCTAGGACCTGCCATGTAGGCTACAATTTAAGAAGCGGTCGCCTGTTGAACAGACCTGCTGGCCTGGGGAACGACATATGACGTCACACGCTCAGATTAGCTTGACCAATCGGCAGAACGGAATGTGAAACAAATATTGAAGTCATTAATCCGTTTTTTTACCCCTGAACCAAAAAATGAATGTTGTTCTGGCTTACGCCTACTGAGTAAGATTTTAAGAGTAAAGTGTTTTACCATTGCTGATGTTGAGCTCAATGTGTTTTAGAAATTGAGAAATAAATTGATTTGTGGTATTTGTCTATAGTGGTAGTTGAAAGTCTGTTAATGGGGAGGGTCCTTAATACGGGTCTTATTAGTGTAAGTTGACCAGGCCATGGTCACATATACATGTTTTTTTTTTTTATATATATATTAAAAATATATATATATTTTGCTCCCAATCAGCCCACAGCCACATAAGCGGCACATGCTGAACAAACAGACAGACTCCGGTCTCGAGCCGAATGAAGCGCTGGACTAACCTCTTTCTCTGTTCTCCCCAGAAAGCAGCGAGTGACCGACAGCCCACCACCTGGAGCACGTTTGGACACCCACTTTCCCTTGGACTGAGCACTGAAGAGCACTTAGAGCCCCAGCCATCAATCACCGGCTTCCCGTTTTGTTACCACGTTTGAATTCACTGTAAATAAATCCACCCTCCTGGGCCTTTTCACCAAGCCTGCCTTGTCGAGTGATTCTTCACTCCGTGACAATATATATATATATATATATATATATATATATATATATATATATATAGGTCCTTCTCCAAAAATTTGCATATTGTGATAAAGTTCATTATTTTCCATAATGTAATGATAAAAATTTAACTTTCATATATTTTAGATTCATTGCACACCAACTGAAATATTTCAGGTCTTTTATTGTTTTAATACTGATGATTTTGGCATTCAGCTCATGAAAACCCCAAATTCCTGTCTCAAAAAATTAGCATATCATGAAAAGGTTCTCTAAACGAGCTATTACCCTAATCATCTAAATCAACGAATTAAATCTAAACACCTGCAAAAGATTCCTGAGGCTTTTAAAAACTTCCAGTCTGGTTCATTACTCAAAACCGCAATCATGGGTAAGACTGCCGACCTGACTGCTGTCCAGAAGGCCATCATTGACACCCTCAAGCGAGAGAGTAAGACACAGAAAGACATTTCTGAACCAATAGGCTGTTCCCAGAGTGCTGTATCAAGGCACCTCAGTGGGAAGTCTGTGGGAAGGAAAAAGTGTGGCAAAAAACGCTGCACAACAAGAAGAGGTGACCGGACCCTGAGGAAGATTGTGGAGAAGGACCGATTCCAGACCTTGGGGGACCTGTGGAAGCAGTGGACTAAGTCTGGAGCAGAAACATCCAGAGCCACCGTGCACAGGCGTGTGCAGGAAATGGGCTACAGGTGCCGCATTTCCCAGGTCAAGCCACTTTTGAACCAGAAACAGCGGCAGAAGCGCCTGACCTGGGCTACAGAGAAGAAGCACTGGACTGTTGCTCAGTGGTCCAAAGTACTTTTTTCGGATGAAAGCAAATTTTGAAGGAAGACTGGGGAGAAGGAAATGCCAAAATGCCTATAGTCCAGTGTCAAGTACCCACAGTCAGTGATGGTCTGGGGTGCCATGTCAGCTGCTGGTGTTGGTCCACTGTGTTTTATCAAGGGCAGGGTCAATGCAGCTAGCTATCAGGAGATTTTGGAGCACTTCATGCTTCCATCTCCTGAAAAGCTTTATGGAGATGAAGATTTAGTTTTTAAGCACGACCTGGCACCTGCTCACAGTGCCAAAACCAATGGTAAATGGTTTACTGACCATGGTATTACTGTGCTCAATTGGCCTGCCAACTCTCCTGACCTGAACCCCATAGAGAATCTGTGGGATATTGTGAAGACAAAGTTGAGAGACGCAAGACCCAACACTCTGGATGAGCTTAAGGCCGCTATCGAAGCATCCTGGGCCTCCATAACACCTCAGCAGTGCCACAGGCTGATTGCCTCCATGCCACGCCGCATTGAAGCAGTCATTTCTGCAAAAGGATTCCCGACCAAGTATTGAGTGCATAACTGAACATAATTATTTGAAGGTTGACTATTTTTGTATTAAAAACACTTTTCTTTTATTGCTCAGATGAAATATGCTAATTTTCATGAGCTGTATGCCAAAATCATCAGTATTAAAACAATAAAAGACCTGAAATATTTCAGTTGGTGTGCAATGAATCTAAAATATATGAAAGTTAAATTTTTATCATTACATTATGGAAAATAATGAACTTTATCACAATATGCTAATTTTTTGAGAAGGACCTGTATAGGCTAGTTGTGCAAAAGGCCAGATTGTATTTGGACGCTGGAGGATATAGACCAACCAGAGCGCTCTATTGCTGCAACGTCATCAGCGCAAAGACGGAACTGGACTTCATAGAGTTATTAGTTACATGTTAGTACATGCAAGAGGGTGGAAAGTGCATCAGCTTTTAGTTCAACATCTGCATTTATCAGCACGTAGCACGAGTTAATGTTGGGTTACTGTGTGCATGCAAAGAAAGTGTTTATTGCTTGTATTTCTTGCTTATTGTTAATAGATCAGCTGATTTATTCCTCTGAGTAAAGAAGGAGCCGATTAGTTGTATACCTTGCATTACCTGCTTAATTTCATGTATAATAGTATGTTTCTGAGTCATGTTGACAAGACACGTTTGGGTATATGTCGTACATCACGTTATTATTGCATGTGAACGTTAATCTGAGATTATTATTAACAGTGATCAGCTGCTTATCACCTGCATACCGAATGCTCGTTAATCGTCATTCACGTATTAGTAGTGCCCTCTTGTGGATATGTTCCGAATCATCAGTCAACATTGTGCAGTAATGTTGTATTAAGGTCATCATATTCACAAGTTAATATATAGACTTCTACTGTCAACTATTCAAAGGATGGTTATGTTTGCAGATCTGTATGTATATGTATATATGTATTCATTAAGTTGATTTTCCTGTTCAATATTTTACAGGACATCACATGTTTCTTCAGTAATGAACTCATCTACCTTCCACTGAGTGTATCTCTTCAATTAAGAATCTCATTCAGTCCTGACCGACTGCCTGCTGTGTTTCACACCCCTTTACGTTAATATCTATATCCATCAACGAACCCTTTCGTTTCAAGTGGTCCTTCGAGCCGGAGTGGCGAATCGCAGCAGAGAGATGATGTCCCATCCTGAGTCAGATCCACCTGTTGTCCGACCTAGACGTCAGGCAAGGCCGCCTGCACATCTTGCAGATTATCAAGTTCCTGATTCAGGCCAGGTGAAGAGAGCATCACGTCCAGTTCTGCCCACGTCTGTGATTCTGTCAGGATCACTATCGTCAAAGTGATAGACAATTAGCATATTTTAGATTGGCGGTATGGTTCTGTTCTGGGCAAGAACTCCCTGCGCGTCCATGCAGCCTAGCACAGATAAGAGCAGGTAGAGCAGTGATAAACCCCCAAAACAAAACCAATGCTGATAACCCCCAATCATAACTAATGCAAAAGCCACAAGCATGCTGCCAATCTCTGCATAGCCCAACATGCACGTTGCCAATAACCACATAAGCCATAGCAACAAGCATGTTGCCCTTACCCCGATGACCTAAACGAGTATATTGCCACCACCTACATAGACCATAGCAACAAGCATGTTGCCAATATCCGCATAAGCCCAACCAAAACACTTATGTTACAGCTTTAGAACAGCGTGTTTTGGATAACTAACTTTATAGCTTTAGGAACAAGCTTGTTTCCAATACACTGACGTTATAACTTTAAGAACAAGCTTGTTTCCAATACACTGATGTTAGCTTTAAGAACAAGCTTGTTTCCAATACACTTACGTTATAGCTTTAGAACAGCGTGTTTTGGATAACTAACTTTATAGCTTTAAGAACAAGCTTGTTTCCGATAATACTGACGTTATAGCTTTAAGAACAAGCTTGTTTCCAATACACTGACATTATAGCTTTAAGAACAAGCTGTTTCCAATACACTAACGTTAGCTTTAAGAACAAGCTTGTTTCCAATACACTGACGTTATAGCTTTAAGAACAAACTTGTTTCCAATTCACTGACGTTATAGCTTTAAGAACAAGCTTGTTAAGAATAACACTAACGTTACAGTTTTAAGAACAGCGTGTTTCCGATAACATTAATATTACAGCTTTAAGAACAGCGTGTTGCCGATAACACTAACGTTACAGCTTTAAGAACAAGCGTGTTTCCGATATAACTTTAAAATGAATCAACGCTGAGCTGACGATGACCGTTTACTATTGTCTGTTTGCACCATGAATCGTTGTTCCTGTCCCTCACCACAAGCTGCTTGATCTGTTTGCCTTGTAAAGTGCAGCAACAGTTTCCAATGACAACAGTTTAACGCACATTTGCCAGTACGATCGCATAAACCTGGCACGAGCATTTACTGAAGATAACTAGAACCCTAGCAACACGAATGGCCTTAGCAACGAGCAGTTGCCAACAAGCAATAAAAGAAGAAACTTAGCTTAGCTTTATGAAGTATTCATGGATGAATGGAGAGTGAAATGTAGCCAGCGGTGACATGTCGTGTATGTTTGATCTTCTCTTGACATCATCCTCATGCGGTGAGTGCAGTTTTCATCTGAATTGTTCTTGGTTCAGTTATTTAGTGCTAACGCTATACGCTAGATGTGTATCACGATCATCTTCTCCAGAGAGTCAGTCCCCATATGCAGATGATCTAGTACTCCAAGTTTTATGGTCAGAGCCAGCTGGAGATGGGTCGCCAGAGTATGATGAGCTCCGCCTACAAGTCCACCAGTTGTCTGCTATCAAATATATGTGGACTGAGATGAAGAGAGAAAGCGACGAGCTTCGCAGCCACATTCTACCTGAGATTCTGTCCACTCTGCGAGGGCTCCAGGTGGAGAATGCTACATTAAAGCAGGAGATCCAGCAGATAGCAACAGGTAAAGAGACTCCTCGTCGACCAGTGACACCAGTTCCAGCCCCTCGCACTCATGTACCACCTCCTGTCCGTAGCCACAGAGATTCTGCAGTGCAGCTGACGAAGCAGATGGGAGACTTCATGACCTGGATGAAACAGAGTATGTTGATGAGAGACACCGCGCTCCCCCTCCGAGTTCCTACAATTATTCAGCCCATACTGTAGCAGCTGGACAGTACAATGATAAGACATTTAGTCCCAGATACAGTCGTTGCCAAAGCGAGAGAGATTTCTGTCTGCCCCCACGACCAGAAATGGCACCTAGAGCGGAGATGCTGCATACCCAAGAGCAGATATACAGAGGCCCCAAGCTTACCATACCCAGCCTGACAGCAGCTGACCCCAGACAGTTTTTGAGACTATGGATGTTGCTAGAGAACCTTCTGCCAGCAGACACGAGCGAACGCTTTAAATATCAGATCTTGACTGATCATCTAGAGCTGGAAGAGGACCTACTAGTAGCAGATTCCTACTGTAATTCTGTGCGGCCATTTACAGATACTATGCAGGCTCTTATGAAGATGTATGGTCAACCCCACAAGCTTGTTCTACGGAATATCTCTGAAGTACTAGAAGGCCCCAACCTCAATCCAGGTGACGTTAAAGCGTCAAGTTCTTCGCCCTTCGTGTACGCTCATTAGTGAGTATGTTGGAGCAGTTGGGGCAGGAAGGAACAGCTGAATTAGAATGCGGTTCACACGTGTCCAAGGCAAGCTTCCCCATGAGCTCCAGATCAGCTTTAAGAGATATGTTCACCCATCTAGGATCACAGTCCCCACCCTTCTCGACTTTGCAGACGGGTTAGCGTATAAACTCCAGGTCCAAGATGACACCGCCAAGTCAGTTTCGTATGCTCCTCCTGTACCTGCTAAAAGGAGAGATGGTTGTTATGTCTCCAAGCCACCAAAGAGATCGACGAGCATCCTGCTGGGCGCAGAGAAGCCTGCTGCAGATATTAATCAGAGAGTGTCCGTTCCAGAGTCCAGGCCCAGTCCTACTAGGTACAGAGATAAGTCACACGCCTACTGCCCTTATTGCGACAATGCCAGTAATTTCCTTAATGGATGCCTGAACTTCAAAGAGCTGACTAAAGAACAGAAAGAAGCCTGGATTCGTAAGAATAACCGATGCTGGAGATGCGGCCGCAATCATCATGCTTCCAGATATACCCTGAAAGCCTTGTGTAAGACCTGCAATAGGAAACATCTGCTTATATTGCACGATCTGAACGAGAGAACGGTGAATGCCAGTACAGCGGCCAAGCCCCCAGAAAACTCCTGTCTTGTGAGTACCACAAAAAACGAGACCTACACATCATGGTACATTCCCCACCATATGGTGCAGCATAACCAGAAGAATCGGGTCGTTTATAATTGCTCCTTTCAATATAAAGGCCACAGCCTTAACGATTTCCTTCTACCAGGACCAACACTAGGCCCATCACTGCTAGCAGTCCTGCTCCGCTTCCGAGAGCACCCGGTCGCCATTAGCAGTGATATTCGAGGTATGTTTAACCAGGTGAGGCTGCTCCCTGATGACATGCCATTGCTCCAATTCCTATGGTGAGACCTGAAGCCTGAGCGACCCCCTGACATGTACCAGTGGCAGGTGCTCCCCTTTGGCACCACGTGCAGTCCCTGCTGTGCCACATATGCGCTGCAGAGGTGCGTCATAGATCACAGCCAGCCTGGAGACCTTCATTGAAAGATCCTTCTATGTAATAATGGTCTGCATAGTCTTGACTCCCCCTGAGACGCCCGAGACCTAGTTGATTCACTCCTAGCCTCTGGAGGCTTTGAGCTTCAACAATGGGCCAGCAATTGTCCGTCAGTGATTACTCTCCTATCCTCTGAGTGTTTATCCAGTACCTGTGAGCTCTGGCTACATCAAGGTCAACAAGATGTTCAGGAGACTACGCTTGGACTTCACTGGCACTGTCAGTCTGACACCCTACGCTATAAGCACCAAGCTTGCCGCTGCTCCACTGTGACAATGTGCAATATCTACCATGTATTGGCCAGCCAATATGACCCCCTTAGGTATATCATCCCTTACACCACCAGTGCCAAGATATTGGAACAGCGCTTGTGGGACAAGAAGTGTGACTGTGATGATCCACAGTTGCCTGAGGAACACCTTACGTCTTGGTCCGAGAGGGAAAATGACTTGAGTAGATTGGAGAAGATATCTCTACCCCGGTGCTACGCCAGCTCACAGATGGATCATTCGTCCTATCTGCTAACAGAAGACAAAGAAGGTCAAGTAGAAGTCAGCTTTGTTGCTGCCAGATCCCGCGTTGCTCCCCGCAAGCAACAGTCTATACCCCGCTTAGAGCTGTGTGCTGCCCTCAGTGGAGCACAGCTCTCCCAGCTCCTGACTACCGAGCGTATAATTCCTATCCACTCCACCACACTCTGGTCAGACTCCACCACCGTGCTTACATGGCTTACATCCAGCTCATGTCGTTTCAAGGTGTTCGTAGGAACATGAGTGGCAGAGATCCAAGAGATGACAGCGTCCGCCACCTGGTGCTACTTCAGATCAGCAGACAACCCAGCGGACGACATCACCCGTGGCAAGCCTCATGCGACCTCTGCATAGGGAGCCAGTGGAGCCAGGGACCGGCATTCCTTAAGCTGCCACAAGATAGTTGGCCTGAACAGCCCCTCTCATTGCCTGAAGAGACAAGCAGTGAATTGAGACAGACAGCCTTTGCTGGGTTGACGACCAAAACTTCACCTCCAGTTAAGTCACAGCAGTACAATACACTGTCAGAGTGCCTGAACGCCTATGGACAGGAGCTTCACAGGGTGGCTTACACCTCCAGTGCTGACCTCCAAAGAGACGTTCAACAAGTAGTCCTCCATCAAGCTTAAGCAGAGTCCTTTCCCGATGAGCTGAGACTTCTGAAGTCAGGTAAACCAGTGTCAGCCTCAAGCAGACTGTCTTCACTCTTCCCGAATGAGTTGCTACGGAACTCATTTGAGTAGGAGGACGCCTACGCCACTGTGAGGTACTAGAAGCGGATGTTGTACATCCCGTTGTCCTCGACCCTCGACATCTGACCACCGAGCTATATATCAGGGATTACGATGAGAGGCTACATCATCCTGGTGCAGAGCGATTGTTTGCAGAAATCAGAAGGTCTTACTGGATACTGAGGGGGTGTGAAGCTGTCCGCCAACACCAACGCCAGTGTGCAGAGTGTAGAAAATGGAGAGGCCGTCCAGAAGTTCCCCTCATGGCCGACCTGCCCCTTACCCGACAGAGATACTTCCGTCCAGCTTTCTATTCAACTGGCATGGACTGTTTCGGTCCCTTATTAGTTAAGATTGGACGTCGTAATGAGAAGAGGTGGGGCATTATCTTTAAGTGTATGACAACCAGGGTGCTCGAGCCCCTGCCCTTTTTCAAAATTAATCAAAAGTGCCAGACAAATCTAAATGATAATATTTGTGGTCAATAAAAAAAGGACAATGTGTACAATACTAACAAACTGCTCAAAAGTCGGAAAAATTCTGTTTATTTTTTCATATCAGTCAGTCTGAGGCATTGCGTGCGTTTCACTGGCTGATTTTCCTCAGTGTGTTCGGAAAGGCTCTCGAGCCATATATGGTTCCTTCAGAGAGTGTCTGTGGCTTTACGGGGAGAAAAACATTTTTTTCATCAATAATCAAAGCTAATGTGTTGATTTCTTTAAAAATCTATATATTATATGTTTTAAAATATTACATAATTCGTCAATGCCCGTTTGTCATGTATAATACACCAACCAAACGTGATCTGGCAAAGTTCAGATTCCATTGGGCAATGTGAAGTGGAGCGGTAATTTTCTGTTCTAATTCATAAATTGGTTGAAAATGACATGGACAGACGAACTAACGTTTGTGGAACGATTTCCTGAGGTTTGTCTCATTTTATAAATCAAATTGCATCGCTGACAAAATGGATGTTATCTGACACCAAACAAAGCACTGCACAAAACCACACAGCACCAGAAGGCGCATTAATGTAAGTAGTGTTAAATTCACTTGCATTTAATGATACACGTTTACTATTTGATTAAACTATCAAAGTTAATGAAGCCCAAGCGCCAAAGGCACCTACAGGCCAATTATGTGAAATGGTGGCGTGAAAGGACTTTATTATATTACCATTTTTGATTATTATGCAGCATTATGAAAGAAGTCTATTATGCTCATCAAGCCTACATTTATTTGATCAAAAACAGCAATATTGTGTAATATTATTATAATAATGGTTTTCTTTTTAATATACTTTAAAATAAAATGTATATGTGATTGAAGCTGAATTTATCATCATTACTCCAGTCTTCAGGGTCACATGATCCTTCACATGACTTGATGTCAATGTTGGAAACAGTTATATATTAATATATTAACAGTTAATATTTTTTATAACTTGCTGTCATACTCAAGATTCAAAATTCTTTGATTAATAAAATGTTAAAAAGAAAATGTAATAATATCTCACAATATTAGGCTACTGTTTTTTTTCTGTATTTTTGATTAAATAAATGTAGGCTTGATGAGAATAAGAGACTTCTTGCAAAAACAAAAGTTAAAATGTAGTATCTAAACTTTTCTCACACATATATATAAATGTTTTTTTATTTTTTTATTATTATTATTTATTTTTTTAGATGTTGCCCCTTTTTTACATTTGAGCCCCTGCCTCTGAAGAACTCTGGACGTCTCTGCATCTCGACTCATCTTGATTGAACTCAAGTGATTCTAATTCCATGTGCGGTTCAATTTCAACCAATAAGATACCATGTACAATGTCACGTCTCGAATTTTGCCACACTAATGTTAAAACACTTTTCAAAGTCAAACTACCCAACTAAAGTCATTATTTATAGTAATATTTTTTTCAATAAAACATCAAAAACAAAACCTCTGTTTTTAAAATCAGTCCAACGTCTTCCTGACGTCACATTGATGAACTGTGACTGCTGGGAAGTTGTTTAGTTTGACTTCAGTTTCACTGGTTCAACATAAGTTAATTGTTTTGTACGATTTAGTGTAACTAAATGAGAGAAATTCATTTTTGAAGATGCACAGAACAAAACCAATAATAAGCTCACCTTCTGACTGAATCTTCTGTTCTAACTCTTTGATTTTATTCTTCATTTCACTCAGTTGTTCTTCTAGTTCACATCTGACTCTGTTCTCTTGAGCTTTCACATACGTCTGAAGTGAATATGGTTCAGTCTTCATCTTCTCTATATAATCCATTAGATCTGGGATCTGTCTTGAGTTTTCAGGTTCCTTTAATCCCATCACTCTGTACTGACCTCCACAACGACTGATTAACCTCTGACATTCTGGGCTGGATTTGACAAACTCTAAAACAAATCCGACATCATTGAGCTCTGAGGTGAACAGCAGTATGAAGTGCTCTTTGGGATAAAATGTATTTTGGATCTTCTCTATTTCTGCTTTGTCTTCATCGGTCAGAGGACCAACAGGAACAATGAGGAGGAAAGCATGAACTACAGGATGACAGAGAGACACACAGCGGAGAGTCTGACGCATCACTTCCTCCTCTGAGAGCTGATTTAGAGCTGTAAGCTCCACCAGACTGACCAGACGTCCATGAAGCATCTCTTTCTTCACACACTCTCCCTCATGTAAAGGTTTTATCATTTTTCCTCTGAAAAAATTGGCCACAGAGACCTTAAGTGCTGTATCACTTCCACACAGGACCAGGTTCAGCTTCTGTTCTCCAGAGACATTCGGTGACACTGAAAAACATATTGAGACAACAGATTGTTTACACTCATGCTGTGTCCTTTCATTACAATTTTAAATCTGTCTGTGTTTTCATATAATACAAGTGTAATGGTTGAGGTATTTTTCAGTGACAGCTAAGATCATGTGTCTGGTGTTTTTAATGATTTGTTGCATTTTTCAGTTTGTGTTTGGACCACAGTGTTTACGGATTTTAAACAGCTGCATGCGCAAACACACTTCTCAAAGCTCACGTGAGCATATAAAGTTGAAAGCAGCTTCTGTCAGTGGGTTTCATATTTTTATATACGTATAAGTCCACTGCATTCCACATGTCATAAATGATGCCTTCGTGGTGCACTTGTAAGGAAAATACAGGCTCGCGAGTCTGCACACTGTGTGTGAGCCTAACATCAAGCAAAGTGTGCACGGGCGCACGCGCGTGTGTGTGTGTGTTTGTGTGTGTATGTAGAATTGGAAGCAAGCAGAAAAGGGGTGTTTCTAAAGCAAACTGCCATCACACTTATGCAGTTAAAAGCTCCGAATTGATTATCATATTCTCAGAATTGATCCAGAATCATTGGAGAATCAAGATACATCGGAGTTACTACATTAAGCTACTATATATAATGTTGAGTATAGTGTATAGTAATGCGATCTGGGAACATTTGTGTCCTGATAATAGTATAATAATTTCAATAATAAAAAAGTAGTAATAAAAATAAACATCTCTTTTTTTATTTCGGCTTAAAATATCGCAATAAATATTGTATTGTGAGTTTAGCATTGCTATAGTATTGTATCGTAACAGGAGTGTATCTTTACATCCCCAGTAGCTCCCAAACATTTTGAAGATACTTTGAACTACCTTCATAACTCTCATCGGATTCTCTGTGGTCATTTTCTTCCTCTGATCTGCTTTTCTCTTCATCCACTGGTGTTCCCAAAACATCATGAAATATCTCACATGTGAGATATTCTTCCTGGTTTTCCTCGAGTATCTTATCAACCATCTTGAATATCTCAGATCGCCTTTTTGAATGTCTTTCATTAAGCTGCAGATGTCCTCCTCCACACTGCGTTAGTAACTCATGGACTGCGTTATTTTTTATCATAGAACTAATCTTTGACATGTATGTCTGTTCATCAGTGGTGAGCACTATAGTGCGTTTAATCGCCTCTTCACTGAATTCATCCAGCACATGTTTGACTCTTCTGATGTCCTTCTCAGTGAAGTCATTGTGCTGCAGTACGAGTATGAACGCATGCGGTCCTGGATCAGACAGATACACACACTCTCTCACGGTCTGTGTGATCTGATGATCTGAGATGTTTGTCTGGAGCAGCCGAGGACAGTTAATGGTGCTCACGAATCTGCCCTCAGATCTTCCTCTGACTCGCTGCCTCTCAGTTGAAGAAGCTTCACTCTTAAATGTATCTTCCCCTAAGATTAGGTTTCTCACTCGACTGCTTTCAGAGATATTCTTCCCAAGTAGAACAATCCTCAGATCACAATCTGAAACACAAGAGACAACCACATCAGAATGAGGCTTCTTTGACATAACTTCATAATTTCTCTAAATATACAGATGGTACTACAGGGCCAACGGTGGGAAATGTAAAGTAGATTTTCCTACAATAACAGATCGGCATGAAAAACTCTTGGACATATTTAAAATTTTCTGTTGTGAGTTTAAGTTTATGCTGTGAATTTCACTTAGTTCACATATATCTAAAAACCCAGTGTTTAGTTTATGCTGATAAGCGCTCATTGTCACAGTTGTAAATATGATGGCATTCTTTTTTCATCATCATGAACTTTTTTCCCCCCAGGCAAACAAGTTAACAAATGCAACACATACACACATCTGCTGGGCATCTTGGAGAATTCAACCAATTAGAAATCAAAGGAAAATGTCTTTACATTTGTTTTTGTTCAAGATACTTAAATCAAGAGGTTTTAGGGATACAAAAAAGTGGCCGTGCTGCTGGGACTAAAGGCACAATAATTAACAGACCTAATAATACATAGCTGGCTATTTATGACATTCCATCCCAGATAGCAAGCAACCATCAAAACTGTGTTAAATCAATGGCAATGTGTCAACTGTTAACGCAACATCCACACAGAATGAAACCATCTGCAAATAAAAGACAACAATATATCTCTCAAGATTCTTACTGAGAATCAACAGAGATGTTTAGATGTTGATGTTTTATTGAAAATGTTAGGTCACCATTATGGAGATCAGTGTTTCCTTTAGTTTTTTAGGTGCAGTTTGACTCTTGGATTTTATGTGAGTTTGTGGTCTTTGTAACAGTGTTTTCAAAAACACATATTTTTTTACATAAAGTAGAATAATTCTCTAATTTTATCACTGACCAAAAGTAAAGATTTGTTATTGATAGATTATTTTCACTGTTACGTGTATGACGTATTGTATGTTGGACCAAAGATGAGGCCTGGACTATAAATTCCTCAAAATCTCGCATGAGGGCGCTCTATGGGGGTAATATTGTAGCTTTATTCCAAACAAATATATTGTTATCCACAAATAAATGTAAAGCGATTCACAAAAAAATAATAATTTCACAAATCAATAGAATGAGATCCACAAATAAATGCAGGAGTTTCACAAAAATGAATTAGATTCACAGATAAATACAATGACATTTGTGAATAACAAAAAAATCCACACATATATTTTTATGTCACAAACACACAACTCTGCCTAGCATAAGTTGCATTCATTTGTGAATCGTTTCCTGTGCATTTGTGGATCTCTTCTTGTGCATTTGTGGATCGCAGCAAAGCACGTGGATTTTGAAACATTTCTAGCGTCTAGACTCAAACGAATCCACAAATACGTAGACTCCACCCACCGTCTACTTAAGCCAATCAGATAACGGCCATATCGTGCTGACCAATCGTAGCACGTTCTCGCTTCAACCAATGCCGTAATGTACTAAAACAGTGATGTTAAAAGATCAAATTCAGTTTACACCTTTTAGATGATGCATATCATGTACAGGCGAGTAGATGAGCCAAGAATATAAACGCAATGCGTTTTCTTTTATAATGGGTTTCAATCAGAGTATGTGAGTGTAGTGGAGTGGGAGCGGAGCGGAGCGAGGAGTGGAGCGCGGTGATTTTGAATGGAGTGAGGAGCGGATTTTAAAAGTCGGAGCGTCGTGGTTTTCATGCGCTCCGAGAGCACTCCACTACCACTCCATCACGAGTAAATTTCATACCAACGGCCTACAATATAACAGTATTTTTAGTCAAAACTCACACATTAAACACATTTAACACATTTAACTAGCTTGATTCAGATGGATCACTCAAATCAGGAAGAATGTACAGGTTTATTATGACGGCAATGGACATGAGCGGGATGTTATAGTTTTTTTTGTACCTTCTACATACTGAATATGATCGGGTGAAAGCACATTTTAAACAGGTAGCACTTATTCGCACACGCAAACATTCTCTCTAATGCAGTCAGACAAATGTAATCTTACAGTGCATCTGCTTATGCTGGGTACACACCAAAAGATAATCGGGCTTATTTTGGGCCGATTTCCCCCCTTCCGACAATCTTAGCTCGGTCCCGATTATCTTGATGGTTCTGAAGATTATCTTATCAGATGTTCCTGTGGTGTGAAGTGTGTTAAGAGTGTCCGAACCTGCTCGGAAGAACCTCGGAGCCGTCCCGAGTCATAATCGTAAATATTCAACATGTTGAATATTTACGATCAGAAATCCTGATGTGTGGGGGGAACCCCGAGGACAAACGCGCGCACACTCACGTGAAACGCAATAATATCCAATCAGAAAGCACACTGAGGGAATACAGAAGCGCGGTCGGCGCAGCATAAAGTGTGACATGTACAGACCACGTCTCCATATGCTGTCATATATATGTAGTAGGCCTGTGTGTGTGTGTGTGTGTGTGTGTGTGTGTGTGTGTGTGTGTGTGTGTGTGTGTGTGTGTGTATAAAGTTTGGATAATATTTTGTGTTTTTGCAAGAATTCTCTTATGCTTATCAAGCCTGCATTTATTTAATCAAAAATACAGAACAAAACAATAGCCTTATATTGTTAAATATTACATTGTTAAATATCATTTTAACTTTTTATTAGGCTAATCAAAGAATCTTTAAAAATATAAAATAATAATAATAAAGAATCTTAAATCTAATAAAGTAATGAAATGTAAAATAACATTGCATAGTTTTCACTTATGATAGATTAATGCTTTTTAAAAGTAAAGTTATTCATGCAAGAGCTGCGAGTAATTTTCTCTTTTCCTTTAGTTGTTTGATTGACATTAATGGCAGGTTTATTAGATGCTGCCCCAAGACCGAATGCAGCTCTAATTATTCTCCCATTGATTTCTCCAAACTATACGCACCTTTAAGATATAAACTGTGTTTAAGAGAATACTCCAAGCCAGTCATTTTGACATATAGGCTGTTTGGTAGATTTGATGGTTTAATCGCAAGACACGAAGCATATGTGCACGCGCGCACACACACACATACACACACCTTGGAAACAGCGTCTATTCCGCGGATTATAGTTCTTTTAATTTGATCAAACACGTCCTGCAATTTAGCCAAAGTAGAGACTGCATTTGACAACAATCACACATTGTGCTGAGTCTGACGTTAAATTTATGTTCAGGGAGAAATGACAGCGCGCGCTGAGGAGGGAATTCGCTCTAGACGGAACGCGGATATAGTTTATAATAGTTTTACCTCATATCTTTTTGTATAATCATTGGAAGCGAAAATAAAATAAGATTATTATCACAGCCCTAAAGTGTAAGCAGACTAAATGTGTGTTTATTCCAAGATGACGTTGGCTGTTGTGCTTTTACAATGTCGTGATATTCTAATCATATGAAGATTTTGCAGCGGTGCGGGTCAATGTAATGGCCCAATGGAAAATAATGAAAACCAGGACATTTTCATTACTTTATAAAAACCAGTCTCGTGAGATTTTGCGTGATTTCCTGTGTTTACACTCGGGACTCTGGTTGAAAATCTGTTCGTGTGTGGTGTGCTGTCTTTGTCACATCATGGCACACCACACACTATAGGAGCAAAACGGTTAAATCTAGGATTATTTGTCCTCATGTGTGTGGTCTATCACATTTTGAAAATCTTATAAGATGTAAAAAATCGTCTCGGTTACGGATGTAACCCTCGTTCCCTGAGGAGGGAACGGAGACGTAACGTTAGTGACTAACGAATGGGGGTTTCGCTTAGAAGCCTATCATCTTCGAGCTTAGAGAAAACGCCCAATGGCGTGCCAATGCCATGGGCATGCGGAATTTGCATACGTAACTCCGCCTCACCGTGAGTATATGGAGTGCACGTAGCAACATCGCATTATGTTACCTGCTTGAGGAGCCAAGACTGAACTCCTGCGTTCCAGGTAGCACAGCTGATGTGCAACGGACGTTACGCCTCCGCTCCTCCTCAGGGAACGAGGGTTACATCCGTGAATCGAGACGCTCCTTTCGCTCAGTCACTACGACGTAACGTTAGTGACTAACGAATGGGGTCCAATCTAATCCCGCCACTCAGCTGTCTTCAGTGCCTGCGTAAGTGCGAGTTCCTGTCGTAAGACTAGTACGGACGAAGGACTCCCACTTATCACAGGAATACCAAGGTACACTGGGAAGCATATCCCAGTGAGGAAATGCCAAGATGCCTACCCGTAGGGAGGACTTAAGAGTACACATATGACCCGCAAGGGTTGCATATGGAAAACTCTAGGTACCAGCCGAAGGTGGATTTTTAACCCTAGGGATGGCCGACATGCCAAGGGAAGAAACCCGCCACTGCGGAGGCTTACGGTGAAATACACGTGGGGGTCGCCGGAGGGGAACCATGCACACGGGCACCTGGCCGGACACGAGGGTCTGGGCTCGCTAGAGGGCAGACACACAGGCATCGGCGTAAGCAGTGCTGGAGGAACTCAGGGCTCTCGGTAGCTCACCTGAGGAATATCGCACGATCCAGTCCGAGGAGTGGAATGGCAAGCAAGCGAAGACACCTGAGCCTGGCCCATTACCGGCCCCCTCGGGGCGAGTACATAGTCGGACACTGGCTCCACTCGGAGATTGTAGAATCTGGCGAATGTGTTAGGTGTCGCCCAGCCTGCAGCTCTGCAGATGTCTGTTAGCGAGGCGCCATGCGCTAAAGCCCAAGAGGAGGCGACACCGAGTGGAGTGAGCCCGCACCCCAAGGGGACATGGTCGACCTTGCTGCTGGTAAGCCAAAACAATGGTGTCCACTATCCAGTGAGACAGCCTTTGCTTTGAGAGAGCACTTCCTTCCGCTCTCCACCATAACAGACAAAGAGCTGGTCTGAGGTCCTGAAACACTGCGTCACGCTTCACGAGGCGCCGAGCGCCGCGACTGGACAGAGCAGTGCCAAGGCTGGGTCTGCCCTCCACGGGCAGCGCTTGCAGGTTCACCACCTGGTCTCTGAACGGAGTGGTGGGAACCTTGGGCACATATCCAGGCCGGGTCTCAGGATCACGTGAGAGTTAGCCGGCCTGAACTCCAGGCACGCGTCAACCGAAAATGCCTGCAAGTCCCCGACCTCTTGACGGAGGCCAATGCGGTCAGCAGAGCCGTCTTCATCGACAGGAACTTAATATCAGCCGACCGCAAAGGCTCAAAGGGAGGCCTCTGCAGAGCATCTTAAAACTACTGAGAGGTCCCAAGAGGGAACGAGGAGAGCGAGGAGGATTCAGTCTCCTCGCCCCTCAGGAACCTGATGATCAGGTCGTGCTGACTTACCTTTCTGTTCTCCAAGAGATCGTGGTGGGCAGATATAGCGCCACATAAACTTTGAGGGTGGAGGGAGACAGCCTTCGCTCCAACCCTTCTTGGAGGAACGAGCACGGACCCGATCGGGCATTTCCAGGGGTCTTCTTGGCGGGAAGAGCACCAGGTGACGAAGAGGTTCCACTTCAACGCATAGGCATGCCGAGTGGACTCTGCCCTAGCAGAAGTGATGGTGGCAACCACCAAAGGTGGCAGGCCACTCAAACCTGCCGCGTCTCATCCAGGACCCACACGTGGAGGCTCCACCGATCGGGACGCAGGTGCCAAAGGGTGCCCGTCTCTGAGTGAGGAGGTCTCAGAGGAATAGGCCAGGAGGGGCTGTCGCAAGGAGTACGAGTTTGGGACCCAGGTCCGGCCGTGCCAGCACGGGCGACCAAGGACCTGCTCCTTGTCCTCCTGATCTTGCACAAAAGTTGTGCGAGTAGGCTCACTGGGGAAACGCATACCCGCGCAGGCCCCGCGGCCAGCTGTGCGCCAGTGCATCCGTGCGAGCGTGCCCTCGGACAGGGAAAGAACAGGCTGCAGTGGGAAGAGTCGTGGAGGCAACAGATCTACCTGCGCCCCCCAAACTGTTCCCAAATCAGCTGGACCAACTGGGGCTGGAGTCTCCATTCTCCCGGGAGAGGCTGAAACCGCGAGAGCTCGCCGCGAGGTTCAGGACTCCCAGAATATGGACAGCACGGCGGGACCTCAGGCGCTTCTGACTCCATAAACCGAGATGGCGGGCGAGTTGAGACATACGGCGGAGCGTAGACCGCCCTGGTGGTTGATGTACGCTACTATGGCCGTGTTGTCTGTCCGACAAGCACATGTTGACCCTTCAGCAACGCCGGAAGCGGTGCAGGGCGAACCGCACTGCCAGCAACTCAAGGCAATTGACATGCAGGAGGCGGTGGGGTCCTGTCCAGGAGCCCGCGGCTGCTTGTCAATTGCACATGGCACCCCAACCCGTGGCAGAGGCATCCGTCGAACGACAACATGCCTGGAAACTCGTTCTAAGGGCACCCCGGCCCGTAGAAACTGAGGTTCGACCACGGGGTGAGCGTCTGTAAGCATGCCTGAGTCACTTGGACCCGAGCGCCAGACTGCCATGCCCATCTCGGGACCCGATCGCGAAGCCAATGTTGAAGCGGTCTCATATGAAGCAATCCGAGCGGCGCCACCGCTGGCTGCAGATGCCCATATGCCCCAGGAGCCTCTGAAACACTTCAGTGGAACCGCACTCTGCTTCAATTAACGGAGGCAAGTCAGCATTGACCGCGCGTGCTCGCTGGTAAGCTGCACGCACATGGCGACCGAGTTGAAAACCATACCGGGAAAAGAGATCCCTGCACGGAGCAGAGTTGCTCTTCTCCCAGTTGACCTGAAGGCCCAGACAGGCTACGTGCTGGAGCACTAGAACTCTGTGTTCGCACCCTGTTCTCGAGAGTGACTCAGTCTGAGCCAGTCGCCGAGGCAGTTCAGGATGCGAACCCCGTGCTGCCTGAGTGGCGCAAGGGCTGCCTCGACAGACTTCGTGAAGTCACGAGGGGACAGAGCTAGCCCGAATGGGAGGGACGCGTACTGAATGTCCGCCTCAAGCAGACCTGTAGGAACGGTCCGCCGAGGTAGGAGACAAAGAAGTTGGCATTCTTCAGGTCAATCGCTGCAACCAATCAACTGGACGAACGCATTCGAGAAGGCGCGCTGCCAACATCCTGAACGGAAGCCTGTAAGGATCGGCTCAGGACGGGCAGATCCAGGATTGGCCATAACCCACCGGTTCTCTAGGGTACAATGAAGTAAAGGCCGAGGCCCGACTTCATTTCGCTGGAGGGACAGGCTCGATCGCACCCTTCGCCAGTAGGGTGGCAACCTCCGCGCGCATGACTGGGACATTGGGCCCCACCATGGTGAGCGGACTCCCCGAAAGCGAGGAGGAGCCTGCGCGAATTGAATCGCGTAGCCGAGCCTGATGGTTTTTGCGGCCCTGCGGACAGTCCTGGAAGCTGTAGTCAGACTCCCAGGAACTGACCACGGGGTCACTGAACCACAGACGCACTCGGTGGGGCAGCGAGGCAGCGTGACTGGCCCAGACGTGGGAGGCGAAGGCCCCGGTGTGGGGGCACAGCCAGCAGCTGCGCCTGACAGAGGAGACCAGGGAAGGACGCTGCCCACTGGGGTCTGCTCTGAGAGGCTGGCGAGAGAGAGGGACGAGAGCGGCGCGCCCGAGGGCGGTGCACACTGCCATCACCAGTCTCTGTGTCCTCAGGATGGGGACACCAGTTCTCCAAGCGCCGCCAGCCCGGAGGCCAGCAGCGAAGGATTTTCCCCCGGCCCTCCACCGGGGGAAGGAGAGGCCCTGCTACCATCTCCTGGAAAGAACTGGAACCCATCTCTGAGTTGTCCACCTCCAGCCTGGCGTTTAGTCAGGCTGTGCAGCGGACTGGGCGTCATCCTGCAACCTCCTCCATGACACGGCCCCGGTGAAGGCTGCTGCTGGGGCCGGGTAGGAGGGGGAGGGCGCCGGCGGCGAGCGGACTGAGGCGACTGAGCCGGCGGCTGGTGCAGCAGCTGGCCGGGCAGTACGTGTTACAGCCTCAGTCTGCTCGGCGGCCGAGAACCGCTGGGCGCAGTTCTCAGCCGCCGAAGAGGCCAGCCTGGGATATGGGCGAGTTGAGGAGGTGGCTCACTCAACTACCTCCACATCACCAGGTAAGGCCAGGTGTTTCTCCCGGCCACAACTGTGGACATCGCCGCCCAGGAGCGTGTGGCCACCTTCACCGCCCAGAGGGCGGGATCAGTGGCGCACGCAGCTCATTGAAGAGCCCTGGGTCGGCTCCACCTCGCATGCATGTGCAAAGGGGCGGCGGCCTGCCCCGTAGCTCTGCAGGACCACGCCACCGGGCGACGGCCCTGAGGCTCTGGGAGGGTGCTTAGGATAGCCACGCCACTTCAAGCACTCTGTGGACACCGTAGTGCGCAACAGAGTGCCCAACAGTGGGGGGGACCCCAGTGTACCCTAGGCCACGGCCCCATCGAGGGCAGAGAAGGCGGAGGAGGCCGAGCGGTCACGGGAAGCACGGGACTCCCGACCGCGTGACCTCCTCATGCACCTCGGGACGAAAGGCATTGGGGCGGGCCCAACAGCTGTCGGGTGCCGCCCCAAAACCAATCGCGCAACCACGAGCACTCGTGACAGGGCGGAGTTCCACACCAGCCCGAGGCTCGCGGCTGCCCGAGATAACATGGCTGTCAACTCTGGGTCAGATCAGGCTGCGCTGACACACCCGGAGGCGGAGCACTGCCTAATCGTCATCCCCAAAGGACTCCAGCCCACCTTGGGATGCGGCGATCTAAATCTCACTGCTATCTGGAGTGTGAACTGAACGAACAAGGCGTCAGAGACGGGCCGCTGTTTCAGTCCAGCACTCACGGGAAGCGATGTGCTAGAGGGGGGTGTGGCCCGAGGAATGAACGCCGGGGTCTTAAACCACAGCACAGCCCTCAGGTCACCCTGGCCACCAGCCAAAGTACCACCTCTCTCGGAGACGGTAGATTGGGGTGTGGCAGAGGGGACTCTCTCCTCACGGAGATCACTGAGTCTCGACCACAACATCGCGATGGTCACATTCCCGCAGTGGGAACATGACACATCCACAAACACTGCCCGAACGTGCTGAAGCCCAAACACATCGAGCAGTGAAAGTGCCCATAGACAGCAATGGATATCGATCGACTCGAAGTGCACGGGCGAACCGCCTTGAAAAAGACGTGCCACGCGCAAGCTCTTTTTGTGAGAGGAAGCCTCGCAGTCGATGCGCCGGCGCCCAGGGAAACACACACCAGCTGTCAACAGACCACTGCAGAGATCAGCAGGCAGGAAGTATGCGATCACTGAACGCTGCTACACCAACACCGACCGGAAAGCTGCTCGTCTCGAAGAAGCTGACAGAGTCTCAGAAGGCTGTAGGAGTGAAGAGGTAGGTCCTCTTGGCTCCGAAAGCAGAAACATAATGCGATGTTGCTACGCACTCCTTATATACTCACACGGTGAGGCGGAGTTACGATGCAAATTCCGCATGCCCATGGCATTGGCACGCCATTGGGCGCTTTCTAAGCTCAAGATGATAGGCTTCTAAGCGAAACCCCCATTCGTTAGTCACTAACGTTACGTCGTAGTGACTGAACGAAAGGGAACTTTTGGTGTGTACCCAGCATTACAGTTATCTGTGTCGAATTTTACATTCGCAGAAATCTGTAATGTGACGCGTAGATAATATAACCGATGAAAACATACTATTTTCATCTTTCCAAACAAAATGCACTGCAAAAGCAGCAATCATGTTTAACTTTTAATGCTTATAAAGCCTAATAAGCTTGGCATGTCATAGAAAATAAATGTTTTCGATAAACTACGTTCTATTGTCTCCTATTGTTTTTTTGTTTTAATTTAATGTAGCCAATGTTATAAACCAAACTTTTGTGATATTGCAGAGCTTACTTAAATACTTTAGCCGCAAATTTCCTCAGTGCGAAGACGGAGCGGTGTTTCTGATATCAGGGAGCGAGGAGTGGAGCGGGGAGCGGGAAATGTTGAACCTGGAGAGGACCTGGAGCGGAGCGATTATTGAATGCTTAGAGCGCGGAGGGGAAATTACTTCCGCCCCGCTCCACTCACATACTCTGGTTTCAATGGGGAAAACATCTAACGAGAAACTTGTGTTGCATTAATATTCTGCGTTCATCTGCTTTCCTGTACAAAGTATGCAATATCAATAAGGTGTAAATTGAATTTAGTATTTTAATATCACTGTCTTACTGCATTAATGCTGAATATAAACCTGGTAAAAATGACTGGCGGCCAATGGAGAAAAGCCTTGTTTTGCCCTCCAGGTAGGCATTCCTATAAGCGTGTGACGACACGTGAAAACGCCTCGGTTACGACCTGAAGGAGGGAACGGAGACATACGTCGGAACTGACCGACGAATTGGGATCTGCCTTCAGAGACCAATCTGCTTCGAGTGTTTCTAAACGAGCCAATTGGCATGCGGTTCACGCTCCGCCTACAACGCGGGTATAAATACGGCAGTGAAACACTGCATACTCGTTTTCTGCTGAGGAGCCAAACAGTGGCGGGTCCTTCAGAGGAAGCACAGCACCTGGCGACGGGACGTACATCTCTGTTCCCTCCTTCAGGGAAAGAGGGTTACATACATAACCGAGATGTTCCCTTTCAGTCGGTCACGTTCGACGTATGTCGGAACTGACCGACGAATTGGGATCCCTACCAACACGCGGACCACTCCTATGTTGGAGTGGGAGTCAGGGCTCCCAGCAGGGAAGGACAGTCAATGCTGTTCCTGCAAGACCCACTCAGTGTGACTATTGGATAACGCTGGGAAAGCATGCCCGTCTCGTGGAGATGGCACGCTGCGGAGCCATGTCCTTCAATGGAAGGAGAGGTGGCGATTTCACATAAGGACTAACCTAGCAGGGTAGTGCAACATATGGCAGTCCCTGGGGTGGTTCCAGCCTGGAGCACCTCCAGGAACGACAGAGGGAGCTCTGTCGAGGGAAAGACATGGGGCTAGCCAATTAGGGTAGCTGGTACCGTGGAGAATACACATATGGGGTTGCCGTTAGGGAACCGCTAAATATGGATACCCAGCCTACACACACGTTCCACAAGCATACGGGTGCAGGCCTGGCGTCAGACGGCCGCTACGTCTGACCCCGAGGGGTAGCGGAGGAGCTCACAGGGTTAGCCATTTCTGGGGAACACAACTGGAGAGTATAGACGCACGTATCCGGCCCCTGGGGCGGGAGTGGCGTTGCAAGCCGACACTAGAACGGGCACTTTGCGCTACTGGCCACTGGGGGCGAGTACACGGGAAGATACCGGCTCCACTAAGAGGCTATAGAATCTAGCGAACATGTTAGGTGTCGCCCAGCCCGTAGCACTACAAAAATCTGTCAGCGAGGCGCCCAGGAGGAGGCAACACTCCTTGTTGAGTGCCCTCGCAACCCAAACGGGCAAGGCACGTCTTGGGATTAGTAGGCCAAGACGATAGCATCCACTATCCAGTGGGCTAACCTCTGCTTGGAGACAGCCTTTCCCTTCTGCTGGCCTCCGTAACAGATGAAGAGCTGCTGTGAGGATCTGAAGCTCTGAGTCCGGTCAACGTAAGCATGAAGAGCACGGACGGGACATAACAAAACTAGGGCTGGGTCTGTCTCCCCGAAGGCAGCGCTTGCAGGTTCACTACCTGGTCCCGAAAGGGAGTGGTAGGAACCTTGGGCACGTATCCAGGCTGGGGTCTCAGGACAACGTGAGAGTTGGCCGGCCCGAATTCTAGGCACGATTCGTCGACCGAGAGTGGATGCAGGTCCCCTACCCTCTTGATTGAAGCCAATGCAATCAGGAGAACTGTCTTCATGGACAGAATTTTCAACTCAACGGACTGCAAAGGTTCAAATGGAGGACCCTGAAGTGCTCTGAGCACCAGGGCTAAGTCCCAAGAGGGTATCGAGGTAGAACGAGGAGGATTTAGTCTCCTCGCACCTCTGAGGAACCTGACGATAAAGTCGTGCCTACCTAAGGATTTACCATCTACTGCATCATGATACGCCGCTATTGCTGCGACGTATACTTTGAGGGTGGATGGAGACAGCCTTCGATCCAACCCATCCTGAAGGAAGGAAAGCACAACGTTAATCGAACACCCCGGGTCTTTCCGGCGGGAAGAACACCACTCGACGAACAGGTTCCACTTCAGAGAGTAGAGGCGCCTCGTAGAGGGGGCTCTAGCTGAAGCAATGGTGTCTACCACTGCTTGTGGTAGGCCACCTAGAACCTCCGCGTCCTGTCCAGGGACCAGACATGGAGTTTCCAGAGGTCTGGACGCGGGTGCCATAGAGTGCCCCGCCCCTGAGAAAGAAGGTCCCTCCTCAGGGGAATCGGCCAAGGAGGGGCTGTCGCGAGGAGTGAGAGTTCTGGGAACCAGGTCCGGTTGGGCCAGTAGGGCGCAACTAACAAGACCTGCTCCTCGTCCTCCCTGACCTTGCACAGTGTCTGTGCGAGAAGGCTCACTGGGGGAAACGCATATTTGCGTAGGTCCCAGGGCCAGCTGTGTGCCAGTGCATCTATGCCTAAGGTACCTCCATTTAGGGAGTAGTACCACTGGCAATGGGTCGAGTCCGGGGAGGCGATCAGGTCTACCTGTGCCATCCCGAAGTGGTCCCATATCAGCTGGACGCTCCGGGGGTGGAGTCGCCATTCGCCCGGAGGTGTCGACTGGCGAGAGCTCGTGGCTGTCTGGTTCAGCGCACCTGGGATGTGAATGGCACGAAGTGACCTCACAAACTTCTGACTCCACAGGAGGAGATGGCGGGCGAGCCAGAGCATGCAACGGGAGCGTAGACCACCCTGACGGTTGATGTACGCAACGGCCGCAGTGCTGTCCGAACGGACCAGTACGTGCTTGCCCCGAATCGGTTTCTTGAACCGGGCCAGGGCAAGACGTACTGCCAGTAACTCTAGGCAATTGATATGCCAACGCAGTTGGGGCCCCGTCCACAAACCCGACACTGCGTGCCTGTTGTACGTGGCCCCGCAACCCGTGGACGAGGCATCCGTGAAGACCACAGCATGCCTGGACACCTGTTCTAAGGGTACTCCCGCCTGAAGAAACGAAGGGTCCAACCACGGGCTGAAAGTTTGGCGGCAGTACGGGGTGACTGGGACCCGGTACCTGCCGCTCTGCCACGCCCATCTCGGGACTCGGTTACGAAGCCAGTGCTGAAGTGGTCTCATATGTAGCAATCCGAGCGGCGTTACCGCGGCTGCAGATGCCATATGCCCCAGGAGCCTCTGAAAGAATTTTAGTGGGACCGCCGTCCTGCCCTTGAACGTATTCAAGCAGTTAAGCACAGCCTGGACTCACTCTTCTGTGAGGCGCGCAGTCCGGTTGACCGAATCCAACTCCATGCCGAGATAAGAGATCCTCTGTGTGGGACAGAGTTTGCTCTTCTCTCGGTTGACCCGAAGGCCCAACAGGCTGAGGTGACGGAGCACCATGTCCCTGTGTTCGCACAACTGTTCCCGAGACTGGGCCAGTATCAGCCAGTCATCGAGGTAGTTGAGGATCCGAACGCCGCGTTCTCTGAACGAAACAATGGCTGCCTCCGCGACCTTCGTGAAGACGCGGGGCGACAGGGACAGCCCGAAGGGCAGGACTTTGTTCTGATATGCCCTCCCCTCGAACGCAAAGCGTATGAACGGTCTGTGTCTCGGGAGAATGGAAACATGAAAGTACGCGTCCTTCAGGTCGATCGCTGCGAACCAATCTTGGGGACGGATGCACTCGAAGGTGCGTTTCTGCGTCAGCATCCTGAACGGGAGCTTGTGTAGGGCCCGATTCAGAACACACAGGTCCAAGATTGGTCTTAACCCACCGCCTTTCTTGGGCACAATGAAGTAAGGGCTGTAGAACCCTGACTTCATATCGGCTGGAGGAACCGGATCGACCGCGTCCTTCGCCAGTAGGATATCAATCTCTGACCGCTAGACATGGGCATCGCTGCTCCGCACGGAGGTGAAGAGGATGCCCCTGAACTTGGGAGGCCGGCGAGCGAACTGGATCGCGTAGCCGAGTCTGATGAGCCAGCGAGACGGCCTGGGGAGACCTAGCCAGGCCCCCAGGGACCGCACAAGCGGAGGGTTGAGGGCGGCCCGGAGTGTTGCCTGAGCACTCCTGGTTTGGACAGAGGGTGGGTGGGAAGGCCTGGTGGCGTCCCCAGTGCCCACTCTGCTGCCCACTGCCCGGAAGCAGAGAGGTGGAATATTCAGCCCCGACTCGGGAGGCCCGTGGGCGGCCCGGAGTGTTGACCGAATATTCCAGGGTGGGGCAGACCGTGGGTGAGAAGGCCTGTTGGCGTCCTCTGTGCCCACGGTGCTGCCCCCTGGCGAAAAGGGGGGAGGAAAGGAGTGGCAAGGCCCGGGCGTCAGACACTGCCAACCTGGCCCTCTTGGAGCCCAGGGAGGGAGGAAAATGCTCTTTTATTGAGAATGTGGGTACCGCTGGACTCCGGAGAGCCAGCGGCAGGGTGGTTTTGGGTGACCGGCCCCTCGTGGGAAGGACCGGGCCGCTCTCTCGGCACAAAACCGGCGCAGCGGAGGGGGCAGGATCCCGAGGGGCTTGGGGTCCCGTCGGGGGTGTCCTCACTGTAACCCTCAGATCTCCACCAAAGGCATCAGCCAAAGTAGCAGCCCTCTGCTTTGCAGCGGGAGGACCCCTAGATCGGGGGATACGCAATGGGGCCGCTCCCCTTTTGAGGAAGTCGAGCCTAGATCGTAGAACTGCGATGGTCATGTTCCCGCAGTGGGAACATGAGTCATTCACGAACGCTGCCTCAGCGTGCTGAACGCCCAAACACGTGAGACAGCGATCGTGCCCGTCAGCTGGGGACAGAAACCGGCTGCATCCAGAAACACACGGTTTGAATGACATCTTGAAAAAGACGCAGGGTCAAACCGTGTAGCTCTTTTAAGAGAAGGAAACGCTCTTTTCGTGCCGAGGCACACAGGGGGAGATGGCCGCTGCTCACAGTGGTTTAGAGGGTGCAAGCCCACTGTGAGCACACAGCGCCCAGCGAGCTGTCAGAACAGCTGTCTTCTTCACAGACTCGCGACCGCCACTGCACTGTGCCGTCACTCCAGCCGGAAAGAGCTTCTCTTGTAGACTCGTAGTCGTAGTAACACTCCGCAGGAACACTGGAAAAAACTACTTCTCCGAAGTAGAAAGCGGGTATGCGGTGTTTCACTTCCGTATTTATACCCGCGTTGCGGGCGGAGTGTGAACTGCATGCCAATGTCAATTGGCTCGTTTAGAAACACTCAAAGCAGATTGGTCTCTGAAGGCAGATCCCAATTCGTCGGTCAGTTCTGACGTACGTTGAACGTGACCGACTGAAAGGGAACTATGGATTGCATGTTCTCTGTTTGCCAGCAATAACTGGCATTTCTTTAAAACGGGTGATTATCCGAAGGGTGGAGATTTAGCTGCTCCATGTCAACCTTTTCTCGCTCATTGTGACAACTAACCTCTGTCACTACCACACCATACACACGGCAAAATAGTAGTCAACCTTTCTCTATAATTCACAGATATAACAAGATATGCATGGGTGAGTGACGTATGTATGCAGTTTCCCACAAAAACCATCCTGACAGGTCTAAAATATAAACACTTGTGTACCAGGGTAAGACAATTGACCCTTCGCTAAGCTACGCCCGAAAACTGCCACAGGCCAATCATGGCTTAGCAACCGTAACTTGGCGCGGTAGGACTGTCAAGCTTTCGAGCGAGCGGAACATGCAGAAGCATTGTGCTTATGGATTGTGCAAATCTGATGCCCGGTATCCTATAAATTTGAACAAGGGATTGGAATTTTTTTCCTTCCCCAAACCTAAAACCCAAGGGGAGAAATGACGCTGTTCTGATTTTCCTACCGTAGCGCAAAATTATAGCTATATCTATCGATCCATGCTGCCGCATCGAAAAATCCTACTGCATGTTAGCGTTTGTGTCTAACTTACATGAAATAATTCAGTGTAACTTTACTGAGGATTCTTATTGGGGAAAACAATCCCTGTGCAAAATACAATCAAACAGTGTGGGAGAATCTATATATAAAATATAAGCGGAGAATGTTATCATTGCAAAGTGGTCAGGCTAATGTATTGTGTTTATTCCACAAGTCTTATGGATAAGCTGTTTGATTTATAATTATTAGATTGTTTACTCTGCTGTGAACAGCTGTTCCTCAATTTGTGTTTCCCATTTGAATGGTCAGCGTGAGTCGGCTGCTGCTTGCACTGGAACCTATGGCTTTAGCTTCAATTTTGATGAAATTATTCTCTAATCGGTTGCATATTATGCCTTGAATGCATACTGCAGTCCCTTTTGTCTTGCTCTCTCAGATATTTCACCTGTTCGCTACAGTGTTAATTTTGACAGCAAATTATGATTTAGTTTTAGTCAAAGTCTTTTGACTAAAATGCCATTAAGTTTTAGTCATATTTTAGTCACCTGAATTGTTTTTAGTTTTTAGTCTAGTTTTAGTCGACTAAATATCAAAAGATTTTAGTCGACTAAATCTACAGTAGATTATGTATGTATTAGTAGTATGTAACTATTATAAACCTGATACTGAATATGTGTCAAATACTGGTCTTTCATCCTGACTATGAATTAAATGGGAATGAAATTAATTACAGTTTATTATGTAACCAAAAACGAATATATAATGCGTGACTTTTAATTATAAACAAGCTCTGAATACACCGGGACTCTTATTTTGAAACGCATTATTATTGCAGTTGCAGCTTCTCTTTCAAGTTCAGATGAGGGAGATAAAATTTGCATCGTTACAACCGTCTAAAACATATTACAATATAAACATTGTAAAGTAAACATTGTCCTTATTCATCAGCATTAATTCATAAACAATTGCCTGATATAAATGTGTGTTATTGATTGATTGAGCCGCTCTGAAGCACTGTAATGGAGATGCGTGAGCCTGGAGAAGCTCAACAGCTCCGTGTTTTCCAGCCGTTAGATCCGCACATTACAACCATAGACTGTGTAAGGTTACAACTCTAATGTGCGCATCTGTTACACAGGACATCAGTTCTGACTGGATCTTTTCCCTAATCGTCCCTCCCTGACATTTTCGTCTCGTCTTGTTGATGAAAATGACAGTAGATTTTCGTCATAGTTTTTGTCATCCAACATTAGCTTTTATTTAGTTATTGTCTTGTTTTCGTCTGTGAAAAAAGGTAATAATTTTCGTCAACGAAATTAACACTGGTTCGCTAAAAATGAATAATTATCTCCTTGGGAATGTCTGACACCGGCACATACATACCCAGCAAGCAATAGAGATTGCTAAGACATGTGACCAACTGGGCGGAAAGTCATCAGAACGCAAAGAATTTTGGGTATGTTTGGCCCGTTTACATGGCCTGGCATAGCAGGCTAGTGTTCTGGCATGAAAATAATTAAAAATGAGAGAGAAAAACAGAATATAATCCTACAAAATGCAGCGGACTAAAGAAAACATTGTTGGACCATATCGCCTAAAACTAAATCCTAATGCAAAGACGAGATATGATGAGAAAATAAAGGGAATCAAAGGACTGGATCCTTACGAGCTGAGTGATTGGTCAAGGGAAGTCAAACTGTTGCCTAACTTCCAGCACCCATATATATGGATTTCTTTTAAAAAGGTTTAAAAACGGAAGAAAAGACGTGAGTCGGCTGTTTTTGAATAGCCTATTGTAAGTTTCTAATTTAAAATGTTTGTGATTTTAGGCTATAACCTATGTTTAAATGTTTTGCCACTTGTGTGTGCTAAATCTAAAGTACTAGGCTGTATAAATATAAATGAATGAATTAATGAATAAATGCTTAAATGTAGTAGGCTACGTTAAAACCTGACATCTATGAAAGTGTAAATAAAGAGAATTGCAATTCTGACAATTCATGTTCAGTAACAACTTTTGGATTTGAAATAAAAAATAATGAATAAATGCTGTGTTTGTGGTGTACAACAGCGGATCAGTTGCGCACTGCAAACGCAGCCTATGTGAAAGCACAACAGGACGGCTCCTGAACCGCAACATGCACTGCAGACGGAGTATGTGTAAAAAAGAGCGTTAGTGTTAGTGCGTACACACACAAAGTTTTCAGTAAATTCAAGTCGCTACACCAGGCCCAGATGGATGGGTCCAGGTCCAGAACCTGGAGATTGTAAAAGTGGGGCAGAAAACTGTCATCCGTGTGAAGGTATACTAATGTTTTACGCACCACAGTCCTCGCTCTCTCTCATCTATCTGCGTGCAGTCAGAATTCAACAAACCTGTACACGTCATTATTTTTCCACGCTGAAAAACAATAAAGGGATATCTTAAGCTTTATGCCACTTCTATCGTGAGAACGACTATTGCAGTTTATAACACAGCAGGTAGACGGCATGAACACTGCGTTCTACCCTCCATGCAAAGAAGTCTGCCGCCCGGCGTTTGTGCCGCGGATTCCCAAAATGCTTTGCGTTCACCACCGGGAATACGTCATGATGACGACACATTAGCAATCTCTATAGCCGTCATTTCACCGTCTAGGTTGACTATAAACCCGATAAAGCCCGGCTATGAGTAACCCACTTTTAGCCAAAATAACCTGAATTTGGTTACATGCAATTTTTGCCTAAATAATTTTTTAGACGTATGATGTAAGCAAAGTCAACAGTGATTACAAGGTGATCTGATCTCGCGATAAACATTTCTGTTTTAAGTGTTTTTTGTTTTTTTACACACGAGGAGGTGAACAACAACGGGCAACAGCAAACGTTGAAGGACATTATTTGGCCTTGTAAGTATCTGTGTTTTCAGTTATACATGTGTTCATTATATTATGTTATTGTGTAGGAACCGTGATATTTTAGCTAGTAACATTGTAGAATAAGCCATGTTGTGGTTAGCTTAACATGCTACATGTACCTGTAGGTACCTTCAAGGGGATAAACATGACACATGTGCAACCTATTATAATTTGTTATAAATGCCACAAATATCCTTTTACTCTTTGGATCATTATATGAAAATATGAGTCTTTGACTTGGCAAGGCAAAGTTGTATAGCACATTTCAACAAGCCATAAGTGCTTTACATAAAACATAAAAACAACATTGGGTAATGTAAAAAGACAATATAAGAAGACATTTAAAAAAACACTTTAAAATTGCTCAATAGAAAATAAAAACTTGATAAAACAGGAGAGTAAAAGTTACAGTGCAGTGTAAGAAATATATTCCTTCCCATTTAATAAAAGGCAGCTGCAAACAGTAAATACTTAACAGTAACTTGATTTAAAAGAATTAAAGAGTTGCCACAGACAGAACTGCAGTTTTTCTGTGAGTTTGTTCCAGATATATTGTGCATAAAAACTGAGTTCTGCTTCTCCACGTTTAGTTTTGACTCTGGGGACAGAAAGCAGACCTGTCCCAGACGACCGGAGAGGATGCTCATAATGCAGCAGAAGAGCAGAAATTTACTTTGGCCCTAAACCATTCCATGCTTTAAAAACCAGCAGTGGTATTTTGAAATGAATTCTTTGACAGACAGGAAATCACTGAAAAACCTCAGAACTGGAGTGCCGTGATCCACTTTCTTGGATTTAAAGACATTAGGTTGACTGGAAATTATTCAGCAATCAGTTAACACAGCACAACAATGAATATACAGAACACATGCAAACACACACACACACACACACAGAGGAATAAAATCAGCTTCTCTAATTGTCTATCTAGTTCTAATGCAACATGGTGGCTAAAACATCTTTTAAACCCAAAAATGAAAATTTGTCATAATTTACTCACCCTCAAGTTGTTTCTTTCGTCTGTTGAACACAAAATAAGATATTTTGAAGAATCTGGGTATTCAAACGGTTTATGGACCCTACTGACTTCCATCGTATTTATTTTCCTACAATGAAAGTCAATGGGTATCAAATGTCTGGTTATCAACATTCTTCAAAATATATATATATTTGTATGTTCAACAGAAGAAAGAAACCCATACAGGTTTGGAACAACTTGAGGGTGAGTAAATGATGACTATCTCTTTAAACATGTCACATACACGTATCTTAACCTTTTATTGCCCAGCTCTAGTGTGCATACAAGCAAAAGAGAATGACTTTGTCACAATTACTGTAAATAAAGTAAAAAATTATGATGTCAACAATACTTTTCCTGTGCAATGTTTTGTTTCTTATTTGGCAGATGCTGTGATGACCGACTTCCCAGCGGCAACAGAGTTTGAGTTAAGGAATAAAGCCAACAATGTTTTATAAACCGACAAAAGTGTTACGTTTTTATTTTGTCATTCTTTATATATTTCTTTATTATATAACGTTAATATTCCATATTTCTTATCCTAATTTTATATTTAATTGTATTTTTTTAAATAAAACATTTATATTTAATTTGTTTGGATGGATTGTTATTATTGAGAATCTGTTATATTTGAGTGAAAAGAATCCTTTTGCCATTTTGTTATCTGTTAGATGTATATTTACTAATAGTCATTCGTTAGCCGTCTATTTGATGACTAGTCTATTCTTGGGCTATGATTAGACGTCTATTAGATTTTCACTGACAGCCCAAATTTAGCCTTGTTTTAGCCTAGACGTCTGGGCAATGTTTTGACGGCTATTAGACGTCTTTTATACGCAAAATTGCTTGCTGGGTACTGTAATAGACGGGCCAGGCGCGAAAGCTTGACAGGCATAGCAACAGCAACAGTAACTAATGGGGGCGGGGCTTAGCGAAGGGTCAATTACACCTTTTAGAAGAAGGATTGATGTATTGACTAATTTAAATGTTAAATAATTTTGAACAAAATGTTACAGAGTGCATGTTCAAGAATTGACTATTGTCTTAGTTACATTACTTATCACACTGAGACACTGTGTCTCTTTCGAAAATCACACTTTTATGTTGCTGTCACATCATTCAATAGACTTACTGATGGGACGATCAATATCTGGACAACTTCTGCCCACTGCAAAACAAGAAAACATGATTCATAATGACAAAAAATATAGCTCATACAATTTATTCCACAATTTAATTAGAATGTTCAAATAAAACCGTCATGTGCTTTGTGTAAGCTAACGCCACAAATTCACCAAAATTATCAACAAACAAACAAAACAATCTTGTGATAATAATACAAATATCTGTAAGGCAGTATATATGCCAATTTCCCCAGTGGTACAGAAAGTGCACAGCACAATCCCCAGTGTTAAATCAACACTGCTCAGAGCACATATGGTCCCACTCTACAGGGTTTTAAAGTAATGCTGAGTTCACACTGCCCGATTTTAGCCCCGACAGGTTTTGCGAAATCGCCGACAAATGCCTGAAATCATAGGCAAATCGGTGCTTCTGCATGCGAGTGACAATCACGCAGTGTGAATGATCAAAGACACAATCAGAGAGAATCACCGTTGAGTCGCCGACACCCGCGAGATATTTGGCATGCTCAATATCCGGACCTGTCTGCGAGTCAAACTCCTGCTGTGTGAAATGCGTTCTGACTGAAAATAACACCGGCGATGACCGACAGCCAATGAGAGAGCAAGATACAGGGCAGCGGGAGGTTCAGGGAGGAGTTACAGACCAGAATATCAGTATTTTAATAGATATATTTACAATTCTTTCAAACAAAAACAAAGCCCAAACATTTGCACGTCCAGCAGCAGAACATTGCAAAATGATTTATTTACCTCAAACTCTCTTTGCAGTCATTGCTCCCTGTGTCTCTCCAACATTTTCCTCCACCATAATATTTTCTTCTTTTTCTGCAGTTTATCATTTTTAATATAAATTCCAGTTTCACGCGAGAACTCCAGTCTGACGCACGTGTGATCTCGCGTTGTTTAGTTGTCACATCACACATGGGTTTGGTTGGGAACGTTGGGAAACGTAGTTTGCACACCGGAGAGAGCGACAAGACTGCGATTCTTTCTCTTTTACAGTCAAACAGTGTGAAAAGAGCAGTGATCCGATGAGTTTGAAAATCATGCAGTCTGAACTAGGCATAACACTGAATCACTGTTAACGTTAATGAGAAAATTAAGAGATTGATTAAGTGATTACTGAGCATTAGTGATGAACACCTGATGATAATAAGCAGAATCACTGAATGAAAGAGAAACACAAGAACTGACTGATTTAACACTGGGGATTTTGCTGTGTATTCTAATCTACAATCAAGATACTCATCATCTGCTCCAAGCTGTGAGGTCTTCTTGCTAAAACGTGTATTTAAAAAGATGTTGCAACATTCAGAAAATAATTGAAACCTATAAAATATTTTAAGAGTAAAATCCATTCACCCTCTGAAATAAGCTGCAGCTTTCCAATCTTCATTTCAAGCAGTCTTTCCTCTGTTTCATGTCTGACTCTGTTCTCTTGAGCTTTCACATACGTCTGAAGTGAATATGGTTCAGTCGTCATCTTCTCTATATAATCCAGTAGATCTGGGATCTGTCTTGAGTCTTCAGGTTCCTTTAACCCCATCACTCTGTACTGACCTCCAGAGAGACTGATTAACCTCTGAGATTCTGGGCTGGATTTGAAATCTTGTGCACGTTCTTTAATACTATGTGAGGTGAAGAGCACGATTAAATGCTCTCTGCAGTTAAATACCTTCTGGATCTTCTCAATTTCTGATCTTTCCATAATGGTCAGTGGAGCAGCAGGAACAATGAGGAGGAAAGCATGAACTCCAGGATCACAGAGAGACACACGTTGAGTCTGACGCATCACTTCCTCCTCTGAGAGCCGACTGAGAGCTGAAAGATACACCAGACTGATCAGACGACCATGATGTTCCTCTTCTCTCCTCACACGCACTGATGTGGACACTTGAGTTGATATGGGTGTGTGTTTCCCCAGTAAAAGCTTTGCCATGGAGGCTTTCATTTCCTCATTACATCCACACAGTACCAAGATCAGCTTTTGATTTTTAGACATGCTAAACGCACTTGGTGCTGAAAAACAAAAATCAGATGTATAAATTAGCTTTTTGTACTGGACATAATTTGTCATTAAAAATATTTTACTGAAAAAATATATATATATTTTAGCAAAAATGACAGATACTTAAAACAAGAAATGTATTTGAGAAGCAAGACTCTATTAGCTATAAATATATAATAAATGTATAAACCCAATATAATCATTTTTACTTGTTTTAAATATCAACCTAAATCTGTAACGCCACGCCAGCAGAGGGAGCCCTCTCCCGAGTACTAATTTTGTGCAGCTCCCTCTGCTTCATTGGTTACTTCCTGTTTGGTGGACATTTAAGCATGGCCTAGCCATCATTCCAGTGCGAAGTATTGCTAGTTAACCTGCCTTGCCGAGCGTTTCTATCCATCATTGTTTTGCTATCTGGTTATGACCATTG
The DNA here is from genome assembly GCA_023029165.1 of Gobiocypris rarus. Taxonomy (NCBI): domain Eukaryota; kingdom Metazoa; phylum Chordata; class Actinopteri; order Cypriniformes; family Gobionidae; genus Gobiocypris; species Gobiocypris rarus. Next base: position 42,937,669 of record CM040934.1, read on the forward strand.
CCTGTTTGATCGTGTTTCAGCCTTGTGGATTTTCCTTTGTACTGGTGTTTGGATTGGACTGCTTTATTGTGTTTGAACTTCTGCCTGCCTCTCGTTTCTGCCCATTGCCTGTTGATTTGGAGTTGTTTGCTGTGAACTGTAAATAAATACTGCACATGGATTCTAATGCCGCCTCAGCGTCCTCACAAAATCATGCTAAATGCTTCTCATTTTCAGGTGCTGCCAGGTCATCAAATAAGGCAAAACATTTTTTTTTTATGCTTCATAATAAATTAAATTAGTCTTAACACTACTGACAGCAACTATAAAAAAACTATAAAACTTACTGTGCACTGGATCCAATGCTGAGCTCTGCTGTGTCCTCTTAATACCACTGCGAGAGATTATTTCATCCACTTTCTTCAGTATTTGAGAGCGTTGTGTGTTTTTAAGTTGAAGGCGTCCTCCTCCACATTCTTCAGTTATTTGTTGAATATATTCATTTCCAGGTTTCTGTTTAGCGCTGCGTTTCTCATCATCAGTTGTCAGAACCATTGTGCGCTTCATCGCATGTTCACCAAAGCAGTTCAACACTGAAGGTAATCTGTCTCTTTTCCTCTCACTAAAATCCTCATGCTGCAGCACCAGAATGATCACATCAGGTTCTGGAGGAGACACTTTCTGTGCTGTTTTCTCTAGATCGAGTTGTGAGCTGAGCAGGTGGATTGCGCTGATGACTGTGATGTTTCTCCCCTTCACCTTTTCTCTCTGCTTCTCTACATCAGGTTGTGATGTTTTCTTTCCAAAAACTTGTTTATCTAAGATTAAGTTTCCCACTCTGTTGTTTTCTGATGCGTTCTTCCCCAGCAGGACAATCCTCAGATCACTCACTGAAACACACACACACACACACACACAATGTTGTCAAATGCAGAGGTGGACAGTAGTGAAGCGTTTTTACTTTGATAAAGTACAGACACTTGTAGTTCTTCTTTGGGAAAACTTTTAATTCACTACAATCTAAAGCATAATATTGTACTTTTTACTGCACTAAATTTCATATTGAATATCATTACACTCTAAAAAGACGTGTTAAAAAACAACACAGAGTGTGTCGATGATATTTTGACACATGTTGTGTAGAATCAACACACAATGTCTGCTTTCACCGCTCTTCACTTGTCATCACTAACCAGACTGACTTTACCTCTGTCAGACAGAAGCTCTTATTGATATTAACAGGATTTGGTGTTGATGATTCATTGAATGTTTCACATTCTGATTTTTTTCCTCATGTGGCAGAGATGGGATATGACATGTGAACGTGTAAGCAGAAAAAAAACGCATGAATTCTGATATCCTCAGATTGGATTCAGGCCTCACTCATATGTGGTAATAAATCTGATATGATTCAGATACGTGCATTTGCGTCTGCCATGTAAGTGGTCAAATCGGATATTCCCCAGTAAATGCGAGTCACACGTCATTGGGCGATGTCCCCTAAATTGGCATTGGAAGATGTTACAGTAGAGGCTGACTTTTTTTTCAGGAATACCGCGCGAACAGCATTAATCACGTGATTGGGACAGGAGCAGATTTTTTTTTTACCAGGAGTGGGCGGGACCGATCAGCATTAATCACGTGATTGGGACAGGAGCAGAATTTTTTTTTACCAGGAGTGGGCGGGACCGGGAATTTTAATAATACTATGATACCATCTGATACAAATACACTCACCTAAAGGATTATTAGGAACACCTGTTCAATTTCTCATGAATGGTAAATGGTAAATGGACTGCATTTATATAGCGCTTTTAACAGACCAATGGCCATCCAAAGCGCTTTACACATTGCCTCACATTCACCCATTCACTCAATTATTCATACACTGACGGCGGTGTCAGCCATTCAAGGCGCCATCCAGCTCGTCGGGAGCAGCTGGGGTTAGGTGTCTTGCTCATGGACACCTCGACACTTGGTCAGGTGGAACCGGGGATCGAACCACCAACCTTCCGGTTTGCAGACAATCTACATGAACCACTGAGCCACTGCCGCCCACAAATGCAATAATTGCAATAGAAAATGCAATTATCTAATCAACCAATCACATGGTAGTTGCTTCAATGCATTTAGGGGTGTGGTCCTGGTCAAGACAATCTCCTGAATTCCAAATTGAATGTCAGAATGGGAAAGAAAGGTGATTTAAGCAATTTTGATCGTGGCATGGTTGTTGGTGCCAGACGGGCCGGTCTGAGTATTTCACAATCTGCTCAGTTACTGGGATTTTCACGCACAACCATTTCTAGGGTTTACAAAGAATGGTGTGAAAAGGGAAAAACATCAAGTATGCGGCAGTCCTGTGGGCAAAAATGCCTTGTTGATGCTAGAGGTCAGAGGAGAACGGGCCGACTGATTCAAGCTGATAGAATTGCCACTTAGAGTGAAATAACAACTCATTACAACCGAGGTATGCAGCAAAGCATTTGTGAAGCCACAACACGCACAACCTTGAGGCGGATGGGCTACAACAGCAGAAGACCCCACCGGGTACCACTCATCTCTACTACAAATAGGAAAAATAGGCTACAATTTGCACAAGCTCACCAAAATTGGACAGTTGAAAAAATGTTGCCTGGTCTGATGAGTCTCGATTTCTTTTGAGACATTCAGATGGTAGAGTCAGAATTTGCCATAAATAGAATGAGAACATGGATCCATCATGCCTTGTTACCACTGTGCAGGCTGGTGGCGGTGGTGTAATGGTGTGGGGGAGGTTTTCTTGGCACACTTTAGGCCCCTTAGTGCCAATTGGGCATTATTTAAATGCCACAGCCTACCCGAGCATTGTTTCTGACCATGTCCATCCCTTTATGACCACCATGTACCCATCCTCTGATGGCTACTTCCAGCAGGATAATGCACCATGTCACAAAGCTTGAATCATTTCAATTGGTTTCTTGAACATGACAAGGAGTACTAAAATGGCCCCCACAGTCACCAGATCTCAACCCAATAGAGTATGTGGTGGAACAGGAGCTTCGTGCCCTGGATGTGCATCCCACAAATCTCCATCAACTGCAAGATGCTATCCTATCAATATGGGCCAACATTTCTAAAGAATGCTTTCAGCACCTTGTTGAATCAATGCCACGTAAAATTAAGGCAGTTCTGAATGCGAAAGGGGGTCAAACACAGTATTAGTATGGTGTTCCTAATAATCCTTTAGGGTGAGTGTACACTGTTTAAACAGGTCCTTCTAAAAAAATTAGCATATTGTGATTAAAGTTCATTATTTTCCATAATGTAATGATAAAATTAAAATTTCAAATATTTTAGATTCATTGCACACCAACTGAAATATTTCAGGTCTTTTATTGTTTTAATACTGATGATTTTGGCATACAGCTCATGAAAACCCAAAATTCCTATCTCAAAAATTAGCATATCATTAAAAGGTTCTCTAAACGAGCTATTAACCTAATCATCTGAATCAACTAATTTACTCTAAACACCTGCAAAAGATTCCTGAGGCTTTTAAAAACTCCGAGCCTGGTTCATTACTCAAAACCGCAATCATGGGTAAGACTGCCGACCTGACTGCTGTCCAGAAGGCCATCATTGACACCCTCAACCGAGAGGGTAAGACACAGAAAGACATTTCTGAACGAATAGGCTGTTCCCTGAGTCCCACTGAGGTGCCTTGTATCAAGGCACCTCAGTGGGAAGTCTGTGGGAAGGAAAAAGTGTGGCAAAAAAACGCTGCACAACGAGAAGAGGTGACCGGACCCTGAGGAAGATTGTGGAGAAGGACCGATTCCAGACCTTGGGGGACCTGCGGAAGCAGTGGACTGAGTCTGGAGTAGAAACATCCAGAGCCAACGAGCACAGGCGTGTGCAGGAAATGGGCTACAGGTGCCGCATTCCCCAGGTCAAGCCACTTTTGAACCAGAAACAGCGGCAGAAGCGCCTGACCTGGGCTACAGAGAAGCAGCAGTGGACTGTTGCAAAAATTTTGCATGTCATTCGGAAATCAAGGTGCCAGAGTCTGGAGGAAGACTGGGGAGAAGGAAATGCCAAAATGCCTGAAGTTCAGTGTCAAGTACCCACAGTCAGTGATGGTCTGGGGTGCCATGTCAGCTGCTGGTGTTGGTCCACTGTGTTTTATCAAGGGCAGGGTCAATGCAGCTAGCTATCAGGAGATTTTGGAGCACTTCATGCTTCCATCTGCTGAAAAGCTTTATGGAGATGAAGATTTCGTTTTTCCGCACGACCTGGCACCTGCTCACAGTGCCAAAACCACTGGTAAATGGTTTACTGACCATGGTATTACTGTGCTCAATTGGCCTGCCAACTCTCCTGACCTGAACCCCATAGAGAATCTGTGGGATATTGTGAAGAGAAAGTTGAGAGACGCAAGACCCAACACTCTGGATGAGCTTAAGGCCGCTATCGAAGCATCCTGGGCCTCCATAACACCTCAGCAGTGCCACAGGCTGATTGCCTCCATGCCACGCCGCATTGAAGCAGTCATTTCTGCAAAAGGATTCCCCACCAAGTATTGAGTGCATAACTGAACATAATTATTTGAAGGTTGACTTTTTTTGTATTAAAAACACTTTTCTTTTATTGGTCGGATTAAATATGCTAATGTTTTGAGATAGGAATTTTGGGTTTTCATGAGCTGTATGCCAAAATCATCAGTATTAAAACAATAAAAGACCTGAAATATTTCAGTTGGTGTGCAATGAATCTAAAATATATGACATTTTAATTGTATCATTACGTTATGGAAAATAATGAACTTTTATCACAATATGCTAATTTTTTTAGAAGGACCTGTATAAATTAACTATTTTAATATGAACTCAATTCTAGTTTCCCTGTCTCTTTATGCTCTCCTGTTTGCTTTGGTGTGGCTGGTTAAGTGCTCCACACCGGTAACATTTGGTTGCCAATGCCAACCACCAATAATATAAGAGAAAGGAGGCTTCCCCATGCACTTTGTAGCCATGAAAATCATCATCAAAACTGAGTCAGACAGGAAAGCCACGCTGCAACGACTACTGTTGGAAAATGATACCTCGGTTGTTCTCACCGACATTTTAGGGCAGTCTTAAGTAACCAAAAAGAAGGCGTGAAAACGGGAAACATGACTATGGGAAACATGAGGGCTTAATTACACAAGGGCTAATTACGAGACAAGGGACACCGGTGAACAATGATCCACTAACAACAACAAGACACAGGAACACATGGCAGAAACGCATGAGTGCATGGAGTCACATGATAAAACCAGGAAGTGCATGACAACAAAACATGACTGTGAGCATGATAAACTGAAAACATGAAACATGAACCAACACCCTGTGACAATCTGAAAGCCTTCTTAAACAAAAACAATTTTTGGGGGTTTTATTCAACTGGGCATGGGCATGCTGTGATCTGTACTGATTTTTTTACAGTAACTGACAGATTCCGGCCAAACAAAACACAACACGGGCGTGAAAGGGAACGGGATTCATTCTTCTGGGATTGGGATGGGAATTTTCCCCAGTTTTTTTCATGAGATTGTGATGGGACGGGATTTATTTTATGGGAGTGGGACAGGAGAGGTTTAAAAATACACCCCGTGTCACCCTCTAATTTACAGTAAAGCGATGGATGATGATAACGCCGGCGTGGATGTTGAAGGATATATTTCACTAAATATCTTTACATAAATATTATTTTTCGACTTAAAAACTATCATTTAATTATTTTAATAACCTGATGACTCATCTGCATTTCCCAATAGGTTGCGTGAGGGGGAAAAAAACTTATAGTTTTCTTCCACTTAAAGGTAGGGTAGGTAAGAACCAAATTTGTTTATATATCAATACATAATTAAAATGTAAGTACTCTGAAAAAGAAAGTATAAAAGTGTCTGTAGACCTGTTTTAAAGAAAGCTCATTATTTCCCGAACAATGCTAGGAATGCTAGGAAGACTGTTCCAGAGTTTATGTGCTAAATAGGAAAAGGATCGACCACCTGCAGTTGATTTTGATATTCTAGGTATTATCAGCTGGTCAGAGTTTAGAGACCGCAGTAGACGTGATGGAGTATAATGTGTTGAGAGCTCGCTCAAGTACTTTGGACCAGCTGGAGTTTGTTTATTAAGTGAGCAAGGCAACCACCCAGTAGAGCGTGACTATGGTACATTTTACACAAATTTACCTTACATCATAAGGATGGAAATCTTTTATCCATTACCCTGATATCAAATAGCATATATTTCCCATGGTCGGGGAAGAAGATACTAAAGATTCATATGTGGTAAATATCTGTCATACAGAAAAGCAACACAGGTTATAGAAGAATGCACATCATACCTTGGTATATGTTTGAAGCTGTGTGGTAGTTACTTGTTATAACTAAGATGAAGGAACATTCCCGAATAGGTAGCCATAACTGTTTGACACGTTATGAAACACATAGGCTATTTAAACATACATAATACATATTGTATACGTCAGGTTCCGATTGGGGTTAATTCATATTATGGAATATCAGGTTTTATATTAGACTTTGTCTGATTAGTAAGAGTTCTTTGTGTGAGGTTCAAAAGGGTTTCTGGAATGTCCCAGTAAAGAAAGGAGGGGAGAGGACATGTGTCTGTTTACTGTCTAGGTGAATTTTGGGCCGTCGAAAAGCTCTTAGCGGGTCTCCGTGGCGATAAGACTGAATTTATGCCTTAGGGTTCAGAGAGGTGGTGCATCCTTCCCGGAGTTCCGCTTGATGATAATCCGTGGAACAAAGGGGAAAGACAAGTCACGTGCTCGCTCTTCCTGGCGCTGGTTTAAGATAAGGCCGATTGGCCAAATAAAACAGTGTTGTCTTCACCCAAATGGCAAATTATTAATTTTTATGGTACGCTAATGTTGGGAGAGGATGCGTCTCCGGAGGTCTGGAATGTTATGCCTGGATTCGGTCAAGGCCTGTTCATAGGTAATCCTACACACACCCTTTTCGGTTGGTGGTGTTTCATGCTTTATTGATTACTCTAACACGTAAAACTAGAATCTAACACAAACAAACATACACACATTCACACACGTTGCAGAAAGGGGGAAAGTGAGGGAAGAGTGAGTTTAAAGAGAGAGAAGGATGAAGTCCCAAGTTTCTAGCAGTATCTGCATTTATAACACATGACCTGAATGAACCACCGATCATTGACTTAACCCTCCTATCGTTGCTTAAGCGGGGTTATTCAATTTGATATCAATGCACCAGTTCAGTTTAGAATCTGGAGGTTGCTTGCGTTTGTCGCTCGTCATCATTGAACGGGGATTCCCTTTCGGTCCTGGCTGGAGAGGGGTTTCCCGGTTCTTTGTGATTCGCGGAAGGTCTTGTCGTGTCTTTGATGGGCGTGTTGGCTGCTGGATGGGAGGGTCTCGTGGCTGTTTGATGTTGAAGCACGCTCGCTGGAGATTCGTTGAGAGAAGCTTTGCGGCGAAACTTAACTTAGAACACGAGACTCGCGAAAAGAAAACAAACTTAAGTAAAAGAAAGGAAAGTGAGAGTTCTAGATGGCTTGAATGAATTTAACCCATTTTCTCTGGTCTGCCACCTTTGGAGTTCTCCAACTCCTTCTTCGACAGAACGACTGGAACTCGAACGAACTAGCCTGAAACAGGCAGCTGCCGGCCTTTCGGGTGTGGCGGAATGCCGGTGGAATCAGCGTCCTTCTTCGCCGTCTCTTTAGCCGTCTCTTTTAAGCATACATTTTTAAGCACCCCAGTTCTAAGCGGAATGCAAGCTCTTATAGACGAGATGGGCTGACTCCCGATCTTGAGAGGAACCAATCACGTACGGGAAACCAAAGGCATGAACCTTCCTGTCTGTTGAACCCCCCCCCTTTTTGACTAATCAAGAGGGGTTATATGTTTAAGAATCTATTCTCAGAAAGCGGGTACTTTGTAATAATGCATTTTGTTGTAATTTGCAAACGAGATTCGGTACAGTCAGGTTTCTGCGAATGGGGCGCTACCAAAAAATATAATCCTGAGAGTTGAGAGTACAGAGATACAAGAATTCCACAGTTATCGTGTGCAATCAAAACTTTTCAAATGATTCAGAACGCTGCGGCACGTCTTGTATTCAATGAGCCCAAAAGGGCCCATGTCACACCTCTCTTCATCGCTCTGCACTGGCTGCCACTTGATGCCCGCATCAAATTCAAGGCCTTGACACTCGCTTATGGATCCACCACAGGCTCGGCACCAGCATACTTCGACTCACTCCTACGAGTCTACACCCCTACCAGAAGCCTTCGCTCAGGTAAGGAGCGTAGGCTTTTGGTACCATCACAGAGAGGCATGAAATCCCTCTCCAGAACTTTTTCATTCACCGCTCCTGGCTGGTGGAACGATCTTCCTACCTCCATCCGGATGGCAGAAACACTGTCATCATTCAAAAGACAGCTAAAAACTCATCTCTTCCGTGAGCACTTAACCTTATTATAAAAAAATAAAAATAAAAAAAATAAAAAAAACTTCTCTTCCTCTATTTCTCTTTTATTCCCTCCCTATTCTAGCTTAAGGTTACTCTGTGTAATGTCCAAAACTTGGTATTTAAGGCACTTTTTGCGTTTCTTCGACTATTCATGACCGATCGCTTTCTGTACTCCTATGTTGTAAGTCGCTTTGGATAAAAGCGTCTGCTAAATGCATAAATGTAAATGTAAAATGTAAATGTACTAGAATACAGAGTTTGATTTGCATAAAGTAACCACCCTAGCTATTTTAAAACATTGTATAAAGACATTAAATCAACAAAATATATATTTTTAACCCGTTGAAAAGGCAGTTGTCCAATCGATCCATATATGTGTCCATGTGTGTGTCAAAAGACAGTCCGCATGTCTTGGGACTGTGGGCATGATTCAGAGGTCACCACATGGGTCGTGTGTGTGTGGGTGTAAAGTGCCTTGGGGCGCTCTTAGGCTGTTAATTTGGTTGTATGGTCATAACCACAAGGGCTACTTTGTTTACGTATGATCTGATTAGAGCATCACAGGATGCGTGAGGGGTTCAGGCTTTGGACATTTGACAGATGGCTGAGTCGCCATCAGTTCGACAATCACTGGTTTAGTGATTTGATGCAGTTTATGCGTAACATGGTTTCTGTGAGCTTCCTTTGTTTTCCCCTTAGTGCTGGGGTCTGGAGGAATTTATGGTGGTCACAGAACAGGACATTAGAAGTTAATTGGTCGATGGGGGAAGGGAAGAAACTGCCTGTGGACAAATGAGAAGTCCCTTCCTTCCTGGGCTTGGTACCACAGGTGTCGTAAATCTTTGTCCACTGTTATGTGCAGAGAGGAGCCCAGGCCATAAATGGCCCTGGAATGTTGAGTTAGTTTTGTGTGGACTTATGTTTGAATGAATCATCTGTAAGATTCATTTGTGTCTGCGCGGCCACAATTGCTACAACAGTCTTGTGCACCTAGGGTGCTAATGATTGCTGCTTATAGCAGTGCTCGACGGTTTTCCTTGGTTACCTTAATTAGCGGGGTGCGATGCCCAGGTAAGGGCATACTCTTGATGAGATCGACAGCGTTCTCGGGTTCGGGTCACTAGTGGTCACGCTGAAAATTTGTGGTACGTTTCTGGGGCATTTGCTCATGGCGCCGTGTACCGCGTTCATCCTCCGGTGGAGGAGAAAGGCTAAGGTGAGTGTAACGATGTACCTCACGGCTGGGGAGACGCACAGTGCCGTGTCAGCAGCCGACTAGGACCGAATTAGGGGAGAGCTGGGAGGCAGAAGGCGAGTGATTGCCTCTAAGGCTTTGTCGACCGGGGTCAGATCAATCAATTGAGTTTGAACAGCCTGCTCATAACAGAGAGAAACAGAGTGGCAGTTAGCGGCGAGTCAGAGCATTTGGCTACCTGATTGGTTGCGAGAGTGTCATGACGGGAAGTTCATGGGACGCTCCAATCCAGTTACGGACACACGACGTGTGGAGTCAATCCTACTGTTTAGCCCTAACTTCAATTCTCTAGTGGTTTGAAATGGTTTAAGTCAGAGTGGTGAAAGGGAAAGAAAGAAGTGAGAGGAGGTTTAGTGTTGGTGACGGCACCTGTGGAATAAGATTTTCTTGTTAGTGGGGACAATCTCAACAGTGTGGGTGTATCCTGACTGGATAACTCTAGTTATTTGAGTACAGGTTCGTGGAGACAGTTAGATGTTCCCTAACATGTGATGCAGTATGTGTGTGGTGGAATTGATCTGTGTCACCACTTTCTTAGTCTCCCCCCTTTTCTTGTCTGTTAGAGCCCAAGTGTCTCTTTATCTGGTTCCGGTGGACCCAACGTAGGACTGGCTCATTGCGCTTTTGGCTCATCTTGATTCGGTATGCGACGGGTGAGAGCTTGTCCACGATTTCATGGGGGCCGGTCCAGTGAGGCAAGAACTTCTTTGACAAGCGGTGGGGAGTTAATTGTCGTGGCTGCACAAAGCGGTAGTACCACACTTTGTCTCCAATGTCAAACTCTTGGTGAGATGCCTTTTGGTCGTAATAGGCTTTGGGTCCTTCTGCACTTTTCTGTAGTTGTTGTTGTGCAAAGGAAAAAGTGGCTCTTAGGTGGCGGTGTAACTCTTCCAGGTATTGGTGAGTGGTGTATGCAGTGACAAGGCTCATGTCACCAGGCTGATAGAGCAGGTGGAGTGGCAGTGTCATTTGCCGTCCTGTCATCATCTCAAACGGAGGCACCCCAGTGGATTTGTGAGGAGTTGCTCTGATTGCCATCAACATCAGAGGGAGTTTGATATCCCAATCCTTTTGGTTGGCGGCCACGTATTTCTTCAGCATGCTGACCACAGTTCTGTGAGTCCGTTCCACTTTCCCAGAGGAAATAGGATGGTGGCTGATATGAAGCTTTGCCTGTACGCCCAGGAGTTTCCAAACTTCCTGCTTGATTTCGGCAGTGAAGTGTGTTCCGCGGTCTGAATTGACTCTCAGTGGCAGTCCGAATCTTGAAATGATGTGATTAATTAAGAGACAGGCTGTGGTTTGAGCTGTGTCATTGGGAGCGGGGAGACATTCCACCCACTTGGTGAATTCACAGACGACTGTAAGGAAGTACTTGTTACCCCTCGTTGATCTTCGTAGGGGTCCGACCCAGTTGATTTGTAGGTCCGACCATGGGAATGACATTCCTTTTCGTTGCAGTGGTGCTCTGTGGTTCGGATTTGCCGGTTGGAACTGACAGCACACCAGACACCTTTTACGTACTCTGCTACGTCATGCTGCATGCCGGGCCAGTATGCCATTTGTCTTAGCGTTTCGTGGGTAGCTTTGGCGCCATGGTGTCCGGCACATGGTGCATCGTGGGCATGCGTGAGCATCACCCCCCTTTGGCATTGAGGGACACAAAGCTTGGGCGCAGTGAGTCCATCAGGGGATGCCGTCTTTGAGATGCAGCATGTGCAGAAGTGCATTAAGATGCCTGAGGTCTCTGAAAGCAGCAAGGTCGGAGGTAGGTATGGGGTTAGAGTGTGGGTCGGTCAGGTGTTTGGCAATAGTTCTAATTGCGTTGTCTGAATGTTGGAGGTTTATGATGTCATCGTTGGAGATCTGGGGCGAGATGGCGATTTGGGAGGAGGTGGGGTTTTGCACGGCTGTGGCGTGTTGTTGGCGGGTAATGACAGAAACAGAGGGTTTGGGTGGGAGGGGTTTAATAGTCCAAGGGTCGCCATGCGGCGTGCCGGCTTTGGCCAGGGCATCGGTTTGATCGTTATAGTCTTTGTCTTGCCCTGGTTGCCGTGAGTGGCCACAAACCTTTTTCCAATAGACGAGCATGTCGTGTTTTGAGACTATGTCGTCGCATGTTTGAAAGAGACCTTCGTGCTTGACTGGTTTGTTGTTAGATGTTTTGAACCCATTCTGTTTCCATCCATGTATGTGGCATGTGAAGCTGAGTCGAGCATAGTTTGAGTCGGTACAGATGAGGAGTTCCTTGATGTTGTGTGTCGCAGCGACTTGGAGGGTGATGAGGATGGCTGCAATTTCAGCATACTGTGACGAGTGAGGGCCCAGGTGGAACCGTTGTGGTAGGCAGGGGTGGTTGTTGAGCCAGACCACCCCTGCTCCTGCCTTGAGGTTGCCCTGGTGATTGTAGGAGCAGCCATCAACGTATGCTGTGGGCATACCTTGACAAACGTTCTCATCAAAATAGTAGTTTGACTCTACTGGTTTTTGGGGGTTCTTTTGATTCATGTGAAGTATCGTTGGAGCAGTTTTGGCAGGCTGCCAATCCATTGCCCAATGAGGATTTGTGGTTTTGGGCATAGCGTGATTCAACATCACGACCTTGAAGTGACATCAACCATGTGGCTATGCGTGCGTTGGTAACCACGCCATCTCTGATTCGCTGGCTATTAAGGAAGGTTACAGGTTGGTGACATGTCTCTACGATGACCTTTTGTGCTACAATGTAGTTGGAGAAACGTTGAATGGCCCATACCGTGCAGAGCAATGCCTTTTCACAGTCTGAGTATTTGCACTCTGGGGGCAGCAGTGTTTTGCTCGCATAGGCGACCACTCGTTTGTCTTTGTCGTAGAGTTGGTTAAGGCCTGCACTGAGACATTGGCTGGAGAATCCAGCTTCCAGGTAGAATTCTCTTTTTGGGTCAGGATAGGTCAGACATGAGGCAGAACAGAGTCGTTGTTTTAACTCGTTCATGGCCTGGTCTTGAGCTTCCGACCACACGAATGGTTGGTCCTTCTTGAGGAGTGAGGTGAGTGGACTTGCAATGTCTGAGTAATTCTCAATGAATTGTCTGCGCAGTTCTGACACATTAGTGGGCGTCTTTATGTTCTGAATTGCCTGGATGCGGCTTGATTGTGGTTCGATCCCTAGAGGTCCGACGCACAGGCCCACATAGTTGACTATGTGAAGGGCGATCTTGGCACCTGCATTTGTCAGTTGGTTCAAGACGTGATCTATTTCCTTTAGATGGTCAGCAGCATTGGTACTCTTCATGAGTACGTCATCCACATAGATAAGGTTACCTCTGATTCGTGCATCAGGGCATGCTTTGTTCAGGAAGATGTTGAACTCTGCGGGTGAGTTTGCATACCCGAAGGGACACAGCGTGAAGGTGTACTGTCGGTTCCCGAAGGTGAATGCCAGTTTGTGTTGGTCCTCTGGGTGCACAGGAATTGTCCAGAATCCTGAAGCTACATCCAGAGTGGAAAGGATTGAGGCACCTTTGATTTTTGGAAGTTCTTGGTACAGTTGCGTCATGGGCCATCGTGACAGGGGAATCTGTTGGTTCAACTTGCGATAATCTATGGTTGGTCTCCATTTGCCGTTCTGTTTCAGGATAGGCCAGATTGGGGCGGAGTAGGAGCTGTTGCACGGTCGAGGGCGTCCGCCTCATCCAGAATTTGTTGGAGTTGGGCATTGAACCCTGCATACGGCTCTTCCGCCGTAGGGTCATTGGAGAGACCATTGAGTGTGGTGACCAACCGTTCCTTTGGTTCGGTTGTAGGTTGCTTTGATATGGTGTACACAGAGAGATAGGAGTCATCAGTGAGTTCTGACCTGCAGACATCTTCTTGTTACACTGGTAGGATGGACGTGATGGCAATGGTTTTGCGGGGTGCTGTGAAGACTCTGTGGTCGATGCTAGTTTCTGGCATCAACTGGGCTGGTATGGGGCCTATGACAGGTACCATGAGCTCAAAGTCGTGGAACATTTGGCTGATGAGCCATCCCAGGTGACTTGCTCTGGGTATTTTGATGTAGGTGGCCGTGCAGTTGTTGAACAGCACATACACAGCACGAGATGGCACTTCCATGAGAGGCATGGCTTCTAGGGTTAGTCCCAGTTTTGAGCAGTTTAGGGAAGTTTGGAAGAAGCCTCGGTTATGGTTGAGACTTTGGCCCTAACGCATGTTAAGGCGGATGCTGACACCCTTGGTGTAGGCAGGTATTGTAGCCTCTCGTTCGTGGGTCATGGTGCATACTTCTGGTATTGTTTGACCCGATTGGAGATTCTTGAGGTTCACTGAAATGCTCAGTTGTCGAGACAGCGGAGCCCATATGTCTTTGTTCACAGTGTCGACTTAGGCATTGAGTCTCATCATGAAGTCTGCTCCAATATAGATGTCGTGTGGGAGGTCATTGACCACCAGAAAATAGTGACTCAAGTGTCTGTTGTTCCAATGCATGTCTAAGGAACAGACAATCTTGGAAGTGATCATGGCCGATGAGCATGGACTTAGAGGGAAGCGACTATGCTTTGTGGCACGTGGCAGTTCAGGTTTGTCTTGTGTCAGCGCTCTGAAGAGCTTCAGGCTGATGGCTGATTTCTCTGCCCATAAGGCTAGTACAATGTCAGTTACTGCCGTGCCTTGAATGTCTTTAGTCGTCATAAGTTTAGAACCTTGTGAATCTGGGTCTGTGGTCTTGTATGCACACAGAAAAAGTGTTTGGCTCTCGCTGTGTGGCACTGAGTTTGGGCCTGGTCTTTGGATCGGACTTGACTCCTCACTCTGTGAATTGGCACTGGTGTCCATGACTTGACACTGTGCTTCCGGGGAGCATCTTGACTTAAAGGGAAGAGGCTCTCAAACTTGGGCCCATATCTTTAAGTGTTTAAAGTCTATTAATGGCTCAAATCGATTCAGCAGGTCTTTGCTGATAAGGAGGGGATATGTGTCCAATGGCGAGATGTACACTGGGTGTATGAGGCTCATTGGTCCGACGGTCAGGTGGATTGGGGCCACAAGCTCCAATCGCAGTCCGGTGTGCGAATAGGCTTGAATTTTGAGTGCACACTTTTGAAGTCTGAGCGTTCCACTGGTTCTTTAAGTTCTTTCTTGGATTTCTTCCAACAGCTGAGTAGACATTAGTGTGATGTCTGCTCCTGAGTCCACTAGGGCCTCTAGTTTGACATGATGTTCTAGCATGATGGAGAGATAGAACTTCCTTGCCACACCCTGGCATGAGGTCACCCAGGAGTTGAGGAACGGGAGTTTGGGTTGAGACAGGCAGAGTGTCGTGGCATGTTTGTTGCTGCTCGCAGGGATGACAGACGACCAAGATGGCGCTTTCTGGTACTTGAGGGGTGGCCTCCTCCTCAGGTTGTTGGAGGTTTCCATGTGAAGAGTTGACAGGTGTGGGGTCAGGTTCTGACTCTGTCGTGAGACATTCAGGTTGAGTCTCTTGTTCTCTTGACGATGCTGCTGTAACTTTGTCACTTTGGTGATGGCTGTCCTGTTTCTTTGCGGCTAGTAATGCGTAATCTGGCTTGTCTTTCTTTTCCCATTTCCTATCTTCTTCATTGCGTCTGAAGAATTCTCTCATGAACATTTGCATGATTTCCTGTGAGTCGACGCCTGTTTTGGTTTTGGTTCTAATGGGTACCCAGTGTCGGCGTGGCCTGATTGTTGTCTGTGTGGGTTCCGTCGTTGACCCCTGGGGCTGGTTGTCCCCGGGGCCGGTCATCGACTTCCTTTTGACGTGTAATCAGCTTCCCATGAACCTTGTCCTCTTGAGTTTCCGTGTGACCGTGGCTGGTTCCATGCCCGATCCCAGGATTTATCTCTTTGACGTTCAGATGGTTGCTCTCTTTGATTGTGCCAGCGGTTGTTTGGTTGCTTGGGCCTGGCACTGGCATGGAGTGTGGTCATCGTGCGAGGGCAGGCTAGGACACCTAGGTGATGGCTTATTCCCGGATGGAGGTTTCTGAGGAAAAGGGTCTTGAAGTTGATATCCTCCTCCATGTCAGGTTCATTGTGTGTTCCAAAGTACGCCCTTCAGAGTTGGTTGTAATAAGTTTGGGGTGACTCATGTCGACCTTCTTTGGTTTCTAGGGCGGCTACCAGTCCTGGGTCAGTTTCTATGTCTGTGAACTCTTGGATAAGAGCTTCTCGGAGGAGCTGGTAGTCTAATTTGGTGTGGGCAGGTTGCCTACTCAAGAAACTTCGCACCTCAGGGCTGGATGTTGCTCGGAGCAGATAGAGTCTGTCTCTGTCTGTCACATTCAATCTCATTTCCAGATGAAAGTCAATATCTTGTAGGTAGGCATGGACATTCTGACTTCCTGCTGTCTCTGGGGTGAATCTGCCAATATTTCTGGCTGGTTTGTCGAGGTCTCTTGGGTCCAGGCCACCTGTATGTTCGTAGTCTGTTTGGAGGGACCCCCTTCTCCTGGCAGCAGGGTGGCGCTCCTCAGAGAGAGCTGGAGAGGATCTTAGTGGGGCTTCTTCCCCTTTCCTGTGCTCTGGTTGTCCCCGGTAAGGGGACACAGCTCTACTCAGTGGTGGTGAACATGTAGGAACTTTTGTCCTTGTTGGCCCAGGCTGCAGCTCGTAAGCGTGCCTGAGTTCCTCTTTGATTGAGTCAGACTCATCTTGTATATCGTCGATCTGTTGATTCAGACGGCGGATCTCAGCTCGTGAACTTTCAAGATGGGTTTCTAGGGCTTTTATGCAGCCGTTCTTGTCTTTGAAGTTGGCCTTGGCTTTTTCCAGTAGCTGCTCTGCATACTGTAACTTGGTGGCCAGATCATCTTGTTCCCCCTTTGATCGTTCTAGCTCTTGGGTAGTGTTTGTTACCGTTTCTTTGAGCTTTTCGATTTCCTCTGTGTTGCTCCGCTCCGTCTCATCTGACTCTTTCGGCTGGTCTTGTGCTTCCAGTTCTAGCTGGTCTATGCGTCGTTTTGCATGGGTAAGCTCTTTCTGGAGGCTGGTTTCCTTCTTGTCGCTCAGCTTGTGTGTGGCTATCAGCGTGTGGCTTAGGGAGCCGGTGATCTTGGCTAGCTCTTTATGGTTGTAGCTGCGTGTTGGATCTTGTGCCATGATGTCTGATATGTTAGCATCCAGTTGCTTTTGCGTGTGTTGCCGTAGACTGTCCGCAGCCTTGGGTAGGAGGCTGTCAGTCACTGCACTCAACCATGTCTCTAGGTCTTCCCAGTGGGCGCTGGGCTCTGGAGTGTGAGGCATGTTGGCAAACAACGGAGGGACCTGGAAAGGAGACTGACACAGATCGTTAAGAGTGTGTGAGCTAGTGTGTGCTAAGCAGCTGTGTGTTGTCTGCAGGGACAGTGGTTCTCTAGAGATGTGTACTGCTACTTGTGTTTTCCGCGGGAGAAAAGTAGTTTCCACAGCTGGGAGGATCCTGCTAAGGAGAGAGAGAGAGAGAAAAAGCAAAGGAGCACAACAACAACAAAACAAAGAAGAGAGAGAGAGCAAAGGCCAGACACAGCTGAAAAATGCTCGCAGCAGAGGGAGAAGTCAGAGTTTGTGAAACAAACTAATCTTGTTGTCTTATTTTTGTAAGTTGTTGTTAGCGACAGTGGGACGAGAAGTGTTCCTCCTTTTCGAAATTATGAGATGAAATAGAGACACTTCGAAGAGGATCGAATGTGAAGGTGATCGGTTGAATGTATGTTTTATAACTGACTCCAATGTCCACTATTATTGTTGATGTATTGTCCCCTGAAAGGAAGACAATATTAACGACAATAATCGCGTTCCCTTCTCTTTAATAGGATTGACAAAAGACACCTGTTAACGTGCTTCTTTGCCCTTTTTCAGGGTTTTTTTTTTTTTTTTTGAATGCGTTAGGTGAGTGGTAGTCGCTTGTTGTTCCTCTTTGTCAATTCTTTTGACAGGGTAGGATGCCAAAATTAAGTTATAGTGTCGAACGCACAAAGGGAGAATTTACACGATTGGTTAAACCTGAAATTGAAGAAATTCAATGGCGATTTTCGTAAATGGTGGTTGATTCTCACAGGTTCGGTTTCACAGAGGGCATGAGTAGAGGAGAGAAATGTAGGAGACAAGGATGGAATTAAGAGAGAGTGGGGGAAGGAGACTGACTCAGCTGGCCGCTGGATTTAATCGACCAATAATTCTGCTATTAATATGTTTGTCCTCTGTCGATCTGTGAGTGGAGACTGCTGTTACTTGGCGATTACCTAAATAAAGCAGTGTCAAAGAAAAAAGGGAATTGTTTCCACTTTACCGTTAACTCACAGAGCGTTTATTTGCATATTTATTCCTCAATAAATATATTCAAAACACAAAAGTACCACTTCCCATTTAGCTGGAAGGGATAGTGGATGAGCAAAAGATGATGTGATACTGGCAGTATAAAATCTTCGCAACCGACAGGAAAATAATTGAAGGGGAGAAAAAAAAAGATTATTATTGACTGAGAATAAAAAGAAAATTATGAAAAAAAAAAATAATAATAATAAACTAACCAAATGAAAATTAATGATAACCACAAAAAAGAAAATTTTTTACAACACGACTGCTTGTCCACTATGCCTGTCTGTGGGTGTAGACTGCTGTTACTTGGTGTGAGCACCTAAATAAAGCATGTCAAAAAGGGAACTCGTAGAGGGTTTGTCCGTATATTTATTTGTGACTAAACATATGATCAAATGTGCTACTTCCTCGAAAAGCAGCAGGGATAGTGGATGAGCAGAAGAGGAGCTGATATTGATGTTATGAAGTCTTCACAAACAACAATTCACCAAAACCGAAACAAAACAAAATGATGGGAATAAAAAAATTTAATTTAATTTGAGGTGAAAACAAAAACAAAACAAATGTGTTATTGTTATTAGAGATTCTCCTGACCATCAACCTCCCTTTTTATTTATTTGTTTAAACAAATAAACAATGCAACTCGTCATTTATTCAAAACAAATGGTCAGTAAATCAATAATAAGTAAAACCAAAACAAAAGCTTAAATAAAATAAATAAAATGAAACAAATTAATGATAGGCTGTCTGATTTAATTGATAACTGGTTTGCCTAGCCTTTCCAAGGTCAATGGTTTCTAGTAACAATTAAAAAGGGAAGAAAGATTGCCAATGTAATACTGTGAGTATGGTGTGATCACAATTCATTTTGCTACAAAAGATATTTATGAATGTGTCACAAATTAAACTAATTCTGAGTCAGCATTCCTTTAGTGGGGAGAGAGATGGAAAGGAAAGAAAGGTGAGAGGGTTCAATCACTTCAGCACTGCTCCAAACACAATACACTGCATTCAGCCTCGGCGGGCCACCACATTGCTATGCGCTAACCTGCTGATCTATCAGGCTACTGTGAACATCGCTGTATCAGTTAGCTTAGCTTTAACCACGCTTGCTTTGTATACACTATGGCGCACATGACACAAAGTCACCACGGAAATCTTTTGGAGTTCCGTGTGGGTGTTACTATGGCGACAGACAACCAAAACAGTCTGCTTTTCAGGTGGATTACTGCGAGGAGATGAAATTCAAACACACTGCATGAAATGGAGGCGCATTTCAAACTTGCATAAACAATCGGCGCTCTTCGTTGCTCCGGCAACATGGTGCTTATAACCTCAGCTCGTTGAGTGAGGCAACTATTGGAACAACAGATTCGCTGCAGTTAACCAATAACCAATAACATATTGTGATCCCTGCGGATCCAAATTATCTGTGTCAGTTTCACTGGACATGCACCACGGCATGCAGGATTTGCTGCACGAGTTCACTTGATCAAGAATTTCAAAAATATTCACTCCCTCTAAAATCAATCTCGAACACGCACAGTGTTACACGAGGAATAGTATCTTATTTCACCAAATTATTAGATACAAGTGGGCGCATTAGTTAGCTATCCTAATGTCAGCCTAGGGAGACTTAGCTTAGCTGACAACATTGGAACACGCAATGTTAATCACTTTCACTAAAATGTCGACTTTGGGCAGCTTATTGTCTTAACCCTGGGACACGCAATAGTTAAACAATTTAGCCGTCTTGAGGCGTATAGGAAGAAGTAAGGAACACGCTTACTCCTGTCCTTGTGCGCTGTAAGGTGACCTCTTTTGTCACAACGGGCAATTTTAAATTCCTTACTGCAGATTTTAACACAAACAACACAACACAAAAAGACAACTCGAGTTCATTCATTCATTCAGCCATTCAGCACAATGTCCTGTTATGCGCTCGTACTGTTACACATCAATACAACAGACTTGTTTTCCCATATCTTTACTCTAGCTTCCGGACAAGTAGAAAAGATACCATACGAAGTGTGCTTGTCTTTGTGTTCATAATTTAGTTCAAACTGCCCGCATTCTCCACCATATGTATGGAATTGATTCGGATCAAATAACTCAAAGGGGTATTGAATTACAGTGAAAAGATCCATATTACATAAAAATTATACAAAATTTATATTTACCACTTTATCAACTATTCATCCGCCGATATGTTGAAATTACAGTATTTATCAATTTTGACTAGTGATACTCCCCGTGGCCAACGGAAATAATATCATTAACTTTATGTTCACTGTCTGTGAGCTTAGGTAACAAAAATCGTAAGTTTGAGGCAGTAACTTATGAACAACAAAGCACAAGAGACTTGTCAAGATGAAAACTGAAAACAAGATTTATCTATTCTAATACACATAAAATAACCTACTGACACACACAGGAGTATACATTCATACGGTACAGAGAGATGTGGTATTGTTAGAGACTCAACACTTTAGCAACTTAATCGTAGTTTTTCTCTGGATGAGGTTGCTGTGGTGCTGATTGGTTGGCAGGCAGGTGATGCTGCGTTCGAGGGACAGCGTTGGGTTCGTTGGATGGATGAGTGGCTTTGCCTGATGTAGCCTCATGTGCCGTTTCCGGGTCTCTGGAATCAAGCGTCAGCGTTGCTTTGCGACGGGCTTTCTCTGCGTCTTGGGTAGCAAAGGCTGAATGCGTTTCCTTGAGGAAGTTCTGTCGGCGAGGTTCACAACGGAGTTGAATGGAGTTTTTGAAGAGCTCTTGGTAGCTCTGAATGCGGCGGTCCGTCCGTGCAGGCAGATAGATGACAAGGCCAGCACGGGTCAGAGCAGCAGGGGCTGCAAGGCACGCGGCGAATTTGTTGAACAACAAGTTAAAACGAGATGAAACAAGCGGAAGCAAAGAATTCATGATCGATCCTTTGTTTTAGACCTATCCTGGAATCCATCCCCGAAAGTTTCTCGGGCCAATCGGACATTGTGGTGGGTGTTTCCCCCGCCCATGTCTCCTGTTCATGCATATCATTAGTGTGACGTCATCTCCAACACATGCTGGCATTCTCTGTGAGTTAGTTTAAATGTTTTAAGGAACCAACTTCCATAGCGTGACTATGGTACATTTTACACAAATTTACCTTACATCATAAGGAATCTTTTATCCATTACCCTGATATCAAATAGCATATATTTCCCATGGTCGGGGAAGAAGATACTAAAGATTCATATGTGGTAAATGTCTGTCGTACAGAAAAGCAACACAGGTTATAGAAGAATGCACATCATACTTTGGTATATGTTTGAAGCTGTGTGGTAGTTACTTGTTATAACTAAGATGAAGGAACATTTCCGAATAGGTAGCCATAACTGTTTGACACGTTATGAAACACATAGGCTATATAAACATACATAATACATATTGTATACGTCAGGTTCCGATTGGGGTTAATTCATATTATGGAATATCAGGTTTTATATTAGACTTTGTCTGATTAGTAAGAGTTCTTTGTGTGAGGTTCAAAAGGGTTTCTGGAATGTCCCAGTAAAGAAAGGAGGGGAGAGGACATGTGTCTGTTTACTGTCTAGGTGAATTTTGGGCCGTCGAAAAGCTCTTAGCGGGTCTCCGTGGCGATAAGACTGAATTTATGCCTTAGGGTTCAGAGAGGTGGCGCATCCTTCCCGGAGTTCCGCTAGATGATAATCCGTGGAACAAAGGGGAACGACGAGTCACATGCTCGCTCTTCCTGGCGCTGGTTTAAGATAAGGCTGATTGGCCAAAAAAAACAGTGTTGTCTTGACCCAAATGGCAAATGATTAATTTTTATGGAAGCACAGGACCTTCCCCAAGCCTCCATAGGCAGTTCCGGTGGATCGTGTTCTGGTGGATCGTGTTCTGGTGGTCCCAGTTCCGGTGGATCGTGTTCCGGTGGTCCCAGTTCCGGTGGATTGTGGTCCCTGTTCCGGTGGTCCCTGTTCCGGTAGTCCCTGTTCCGGTGGCCCCAGTTCCGGTGGACTCTGTTCCGGTGGTCCCAGTTCCAGTGGATCGTGTTCCGGTGGACTCTGTGCCGCTGGTCTCTGTGCCGGTGGACTCGGTCACTGTTGGGCCGGAAGCTCCAACCAGGCGTATTGCGCTGCCCGCTAAGCCTAAACTCCTGGCTCTGGCTGCGCCGCCCTGGCCGCCTTTTCCCTGTTTCTCCCTTCTCTGTTTCCCCCCATTTTGGGTCATATGCTCGTGTCTCTGTTTAGATCCCACCCCCTTGTTATCTCGTTATTAGTTTCATTTGCCCCACCTGTGTTCCCTCATTCCCAGCTTGATATCCCCCTTTTATATACTCCTTGTGTTTGTCAGTCTTTGTCGGATCATTGTATTGTCTACGTCTCCCGGTTCCCCGTCATCTATGTTGGTTTGTTCTAGTTTGTGGGTTTTGGTTTTCTGTTTCTGTTTTATTTTTTGTAAATAAATACACACTTTTCTGCATTTGAGTCCTCGCACTAGTTTTCCTTTGTTGAATGTGACACTATAAGCAACACTTGGATAAAATAATATTATTTCTCACTATATGTGAGCAAGACTGAAATTAAATATTTTTCTTTTACCTGTATCTTTTCTTGGGTATGCCTATCTTTGTGGTGAAACACGTCTCTGTGATAGTCGCGAACGGTTCATTCATTGTCTTGGTCATAATTTATCTTTGGCTGCATGTCTTCCTAATGCGGTAGCTATATGATCAAATATTGCATATGCAATATATTAAAATATATATAACTACCAGTATTTTTAAATAAACAAAATGATTGAATGGAATTCGAAGTCATCAAGTCAGTAAAATGAATCTACATCACTGCTGCATATAGGTGAAAGTTACACACAACACAATGTTTATAAAGAGAGCTTATTCTATCGTCAAATCAAGTGCGTAGCAACCATTATAGCCCACGTTTTACAACTATTTGAGAGAATTCGCAGACTGAGTGATGAACCATTCATAAACGGACATCACTACTTGCGCACCACAGTGGGCAGCCTCCTCTTGCGGTTTTGCTTCTCTGCATTGGTTATTGACACAATAAATTACTCTTTTCATCACATACCGCCACAGCAAAAAGTGCACATTGCAACCAGAAAATTGTTTGGTGCGATATGATTATAAATTTAGGAGGGCCAGAGGGGGGGCCATGCTTGTTGACACGGGGGCAATGGCCCCCCCTGGCCTCCCCCTGGAACCGCCACTGCACTGGACTAAACACAAGACTGCAAGACATTAACGAATGAAAAATGCAAGTTACTGTTCGTGGTCAGTCAATAGCCGTGTGTGGCGTCCAGGTTAGTAAATAAAGACTAAATAACAGCTTCTGATATGTTTGTATAGCGATTTATTTCATTCATCTCCCACTTGCTGGTCTACCTTTGTATTGTGTGACATAGTCCAGTGAAGGCGTGTTTAGGGCAGGTTTTACAGGAGTGCCGCAGGCATGATTTCAGCCTCTGTGCTTGCGCTGGACAGTGGAAAAGCGGCTAAAGAAGGCTCTGTCGTTTCAAAGAATAGCACAAGGTCAGGCGCGTCGAAGAACAGACGAATCGCGCGCGCAGTCAGCAGAGGCTCGCGCTGCGCAGCCAAACTTAATAGGTGAAGATGGCAGAAAAAGACTGTACATTCGTGAGATGGACAAATGCACATTACTTCAAGTTTGTCAGAGATAAGGACAAGAAGAACGTAATAGTCAAATGCAACTTTTGTCTAAAACCTAAGAACTACGTGTGTTAAAATCTAAACAACATGTGTTGTCCCTGAGCACACACACACTACATGTGTTAAAATCTACACAACACGTGTTGACCCTGAGCACACACATACACACTACATGTGTTAAAATCTACACAACATGTGTCGTCCCTGAGCACACACACTACATGTGTTAAAATCTACACAACATGTTTTGTCCCTGAGCACACATACACTACATGTGTTAAAATCTACACAACATGTGTTGTCCCTGAGCACACACACTACATGTGTTAAAATCTACACAACATGTGTTGTCCCTGAGCACACACAATATATGTGTTAAAATCTACACAACATGTGTTGTCCCTGAGCACACACACTACATGTGTTAAATTCTACACAACATGTGTTGTCCCTGAGCACACACACTACATGTGTTAAAATTAGAGGTGGGCATAGATAAAAAAAAATTATCTAGATTAATCTAGATTAAAATGGCTCATTTGAATTCTGCCGAAAGCATTTAGAATATGTGTGCTACTCAAATAATGACTGGTGCTTTCACACTTGGTTTGATTGCCTGACCGAACCCAAGTTCGATTGCTCCCCCCCTGCTGGACCGTGTTCATATTATATTATTTGGGTCTGAACCGGGGTGCGGTTGCGTCATCAGAGCAGCAGCTGTTTACCCCATTGCTTGGCAACAAAGGTGAGCGAGAAGGTGGCAAAATGAATAGTGTTGTTCACCTAACTTTTCATATTTTTGTTTTTGAATCGTTGGTTTTGTTACAAAAGCTTCAGTATGTAATGACACTTGCGTCTATCTGCCGCAAATGTACTGCAAATGCTCTAAAGAACGCTGAAGATGAGCAGAAATGAGATCTACAGCTCTCTGCTTAAAGTACGTCAGTCACGCTCGTCAGGACAGTATGTTTCGCGGGTGCGCACCCGAGTTCGAATGCCAGCGTTCACGCTTGATGTGGTAATTTCACAGCATACACGCAGGTTCGAAGACTCGTTCTTGCTTCCTACAGTGCAATTCGGCTAGGAATACATCCGCGCTAAAATATCAAGGTGAAAGTCATCATAGCTTGCGTAGTATAGACCCAGCTCCTAACCCAATTTTGAGAATAGATTAACAGCAATACTTTTTTTATCGCCCGATAAGAGTCTCATGTTAACGCAGCACGTTAACGCCAATAACGGCCCACCACTAGTTAAAATCTACACAACATGTGTTGTCCCTGAGCACAGACACTATATGTTTTAAAATCTACACAACACGTTGTCCCTGAGCAAACACACAATCGCACATGACGGTCACATGTTTCCATGTGAGGACATGAATGCATGAACTTTATCTCCAGAGCCGCTCTGACACTTCATGAGCATTTTATCGTTTCATTTGAGAAAAACTACCGTCATAAACACACAGAAACTCAAAGTTTGGTTTAACTTGAGAAATATATTACTGTTGTACAGTAGAGACGTCTCAATGTAATAATAATATTAACACTAATGTAATAATAAATTATTAAAACTTTATTTTTTAAGTAATAAATTTTTTTTTTTTTCATGTTTTAATTTTGACAGTATAAAGCTCAGTTGTGCAGCTTTGTTTGACAAAAAAAGTTTAATTAAATTAAAAGATAAATTAATGTTTTATGTCTTCATTTGATTACTAGAAACATAATTTGTGGGAAAAAATAATATGGTTATTTTTATTAATTAAAATAAGTACCTAATTGCCCACTATTTACTAGTAAATATTACAGTAAACAAACATCACAGACAATGGCAGGCAGAGACCAGGGCAGCTCTGGCATAATGCCAATAACACTTCAATAAATGACTTACAGTTTCTGCAGTTATTAAAGTAAATGAAATATATCATACGAAAAGTGTCCCTAAAGTACAAAATTCAGGTACCGCTACCGGTACTGGTAAAAATGTAAACGGTACCTAATCCTAGGTGAGAGAGACTTTTTATCTCATAACAAGTTACAAAAATATAAATAATGAAATAATTGAAATAATGACACTGATATATTGTCACATGCCTGTCTGGTGTTTTGTCATGTTAGGCCATGTGCTCATGTCTTGTCGGATCCCTCCCCCTTGTTATCTGATTACACTTTGATTTCACCCACCTGTTCCCCCTTGATTAGTTCCCTTTATATACTCCTTGTGTTTGTCAGTCTTGGTCGGATCGTTGTATTGTCTAGGTCTCCCGGTTCCCTGTGATCTTTGTTGGTTCTTGTAAGTTTGTTTGTTGTTATTCTTATTATGTGTTTTTCCCCCTCGTGGGTTTTTGTTTTGAGTTTATGTTTTGTTTTATAGATAAATCCTTATTCACTGCACTTGAGTCCTCGCACCCGTTTGTCCTTTGCCCACCCACTACTTTTTTTTAATCCCCATAAATCATAAGCAGTGTCTCAGCACAAGCTGTTTCCAGATTCCTGTGATCTCACACTTCAGTGTTGATGGACACTGCTATATTAGCACAGACCCCTCCCTCAGAGAGCTGTAGCTGAGCTGTACACAGTCCGCCATGTAGAGCCCTGCATTTCTGCCCGAGCCCGACGGGCCCTGACTTTTTTACGCCCCTAGGGCCGGGCTTCGGGCCAATTTTTACGTCATACCTCAAATGCGGGCCGGGCTTCGTGCCTTTTTTAAACTTCTCCTTTGTTTTATATTTTAGACAATAATTAAAAGAAACAATGAGATGTGCTGCACTGGTGGAAACAACATGAGACCATAATATCGCTACTGTCAAGGCTGGCTCGCACAGAAAGTCCGCAGCTGCAAGAGTTAAGGCCATTTTACAACTGGTCCTTTCATTTGTTTTCTCTGATCAGATATCCGATTGTGTAAAAGTGTGAGAGCATGTCATGTCAGGGGTTGATTTGAGATAAATTTATCAAACATGTGGTTGACTCACTGTCGGCCTCACTGTGACTCACTGTTATCTCCTCACCAGAGCATTAACAGCAGCATTAAAGTAAGAGATGTGTTCTTATTAAAGCTACTAAAGTGCATTCAAGAGCAGTGAGTGAACTTCTGGCCTAACCTGACACTAATAGAGGATTATGGGAAAACCAGATCTCATTAATAATCATGAACTCATTAGCATAGCTTTTCTTACCTGTAAAAATGGCATTTCTAGATCCAACCTTTAGATTAGATATCAGTATGATAGATATCAGTAATTCTATTTCCACTAGTTGCAAGGGCAATTTGAGATTTCAATAATTCAATAAACATATCAATAATTACATAATTTCTAGTAAAAATGTGAATTCCTGATATCAAGAATTCAATTGTCACTAGTTGAAATGTTAAATCTTTATACCTGTAAATGTATTTCAACATGTTACATTTGTTATTTCTGATATCTGAAAATTTATTCCTGATATCAATATAATTTAATCTAACATGACTTTCTTAATAGTAACAATCACATTAAAGGTGTCATGACCTGGCTTTTTATTTTAAATGTATACTGTTGTCTGAGGTCAACTTATGACTTATGTGGTTTTTACAATTCAAAAACATCATAATAGGCTATTTTCTACACTGGTTTTGAGGCTTTCTCCTGAACGCTGGGTTTTGATGGGCGTGCCGCACTGAAGACTTGGAAGTAAACTCCCACGGCCAGGATTGGATAATATTTGCATATTTAATGAGCTTCAGCTCCCCTGTCAGTTCATGTGAGGGATTGTTTTGAAAGCGGCAACCGGAATGATTCTCTCATAGGGCTCTCAAACCGTATTTATCAAACAAACACAATGATTTCTCTCTCATCCACTGGCAAATTGATTTTTTTTTTTTTACTTGACCCACCCGATCGGTTGACATAAGCACGAACCGCACACACACACACACACACACACATGTTTGTTTTTGTGAAATGTGGGGACATTCCATAGGCGTAATGCATTTTATACTGTACAAACTGTATTTTCTATCCCCCTACACTGCCCCTGCCCCTAAACCTACCCATCACACACACACACACACACACACACACACACACACACACACACACACACACACACACACACACACACACACACACACACACACACACTCACACACTCTCTCACACACACACACACACACTACCCATCACAGGAGACTGCACAGTTTACTTTCTGTGAAAAAAACCTCATCCTGTGTGATTTATAAGCATTTTGAAAAGTGAGGACATGGGGAACGTCCTCATATTTCACCCTCTTTTTGTAATACCTATGTCATACCCATGTCATTATACACATTTGTGTCCTGATATTTCACAAAAACATGCCCACACACACACACACACACACTCTCTTCAAAAAGTCAAGAGAGTGAACAACACAGATCAAGAAAGGAATGTTATAACACTATTTAAAATTCACCGGCCTACAGACAGGCTTACGGGCAGTCTGGGAAACGCATAGCCCTGGGACGTTGGGCTTTGCAAGCCCTTGGCCTATACATATCAGAGTCTGATAGCAAATCCAGTCTCGACCTGTGTCTTGTTTATAAATGATTATCTTGCTATCTTCGACATGATTATTGCTCGGTAGCGCGATCCGTTTAGCTCCATGAGTCGGTGAGCGGGGCTATAGAAGCAGGCGTACACATTTATCTCTACAGGCGGTGTTTCCCCCTCCTATGACGTCATTGATCAGTATATCTGAGAGCTGTCGTTTTCTGGGCCTGGTGTCAATAAAAGCTTTTCTTTGACTAACAAGGAAGTTTTCAGCTCTTAAACTTACAGGATATTCTTATATTATCATGACCTTTAATATATAAAATGCTCAAGGGAAAGTTGATTTCTCAATTCATCACCCCTTTAATGATTTCAAAAATTAACATTGTCACTAGTTGCAATCACATTTTTTATATAAAAAAAATTCATTTATACTTGTAGCAATTAAAGTGTTGATATCAAGAATAGACATGTGCACAAGTAATCGGTCCACATACTTTTGCGTAGGGATGCACCGATCAAATACTCAGTATCGGTATCGGCTCCGATCCACCATTATTTACATTTACATTTAGTCATTTATCAGATGCTTTTATCTAAAGCGACTTAACAAATGAGCGCAATAGAAGCAACCAAAAACAGTCAAGGGCAACAATATGCAAGTGCTGTAACAAGTCTTACTCAATCTAGCACAGAACACATAGGACAGTTTTTTTGTTTTTTTTAATAAACAAACAGAAAACAAATAGAGTGATAAGTGCTATTCTTTATTGGTCAGGTACTGCTGGAAAAGAAGTGTCTTAAGATGTTTTTGGAAAATACAGACTACAGACTCGGCTGCTCGAACTGAGACAGGCAGGTCATTCCACCAGGTGGGAACGGTCCAGGAAAAGGTCCTTGTGAGGGATTTCATGCCTCTTTGGGATGGCACTACAAGGCGTCGTTCACTTGCAGAACGCAAGCTTCTGGAAGGTGTGTAAGTCTGAACAAGTGAGTTTAGGTATACTGGTGCAGAGCCTACGGTTGCTTTGTAGGCATGCACCAGAGCCTTGAATTTGATTCGAGCAGCTATTGGCAGCCAGTGCAGACTGATGAAGAGAGGCGTGACGTCTGCTCTCTTCGGCTCGTTGAAGACCACTCTCACCGCTGCATTCTGGATCAGTTGCAAGGATTTAACAGTGGATGCTGGAAGGTCCGCTAGAAGAGAATTACAGTAGTCCAGTCTGGTGAGGACAAGAGCTTGGACTAAGTGTCGAGTGGCCTGCTCTGATAGGAAGGGTCTAATATTCCTAATGTTGTATAGCGCAAATCTGCAGGACTGGGCTGTTGCAGTAATGTGGACAGAGAATATTAGCTGATCATCAATCACAACTCCAAGGATCCAAGGCTGTCCTGGATGGAGTTATGGTTGATGAACCGAGCTGAATGGAGAGAGTATGGTAAAGTTCTGGGTTGGCTGAGACCACAAGCAGTTCTGTCTTTGCCAGATTGAGTTGAAGGTGTTGTTCCTTCATCCAGGCAGAAATGTCTGTCAGGCAGGCAGCGATACAAACACCAACTGTGGGATCATCTGGTTGAAATGAGAAGTAGAGTTGAGTGTCATCAGCATAGCAGTGATAGGAAAAGCCATGTTTCTGGATGACAGATCCCAGTGATGACATGTAGATGGAGAAGAGAAGTGGTCCAAGCACTGAGCCCTGAGGAACTCCAGTAGCTATATGATGTGACTTAGACACTTCACCTCTCCATGACACCCTGAAGGACCTACCTGAGAGGTAAGACTTGATTCACTGGAGAGCAGTTCCTGAGATGCCCATCTTCATGAGAGTTGACAGGAGGATTTGGTGGTTAACTATATCAAAAGCAGCAGACAGATCCAGCAGGATGAGTACTGAGGATTTGGAAGCTGCTTTTGCCTGTCTCAGTGCTTCAGTAACAGAGAGCAGGGCAGTCTCAGTCGAGTGGCCGCTTTTGAATCCGGATTGGTTGTTGTCCAGGAGGTTGTTCTGTGCACGAAACATAGTGACTTGGTTGAACAATACTCTCTCAAGTGTCTTAGCAATAAAAGGCAGAAGGGATACCGGTCGGTAGTTTTCTAGAAGTGCTGGATTCAGAGAGGGTTTCTTAAGCAGTGGGGTTACCCGAGCCTGCTTAAATGCTGTGGGAAAGGTCCCAGTGTGAAGAGAGGTGTTGATGATGTGAGTGAGTGCAGGAGTAACTGAAGAAGAAATGGCCTGAAGCAGGTGAGAGGGGATAGGATCAAGCGGACAAGTAGTGGGGTGGTTGGAAAGGATGAGTTTGGAGACTTCTGCTTCAGAGAGCAGAGAGAAAGAGGGTATTGTGTGTGTGACGGTTGTTGAGATGTGCGTGTCAGTTTGTGGTATGGAGAATTGGCTGCTAATGGCGGAGGTTTTGTTTTGAAGATTGATGCAAATGAGTCCAGAGCGATGTTCACAGAGAACATCTGACAGCCAGGGGGCAGAGGGTGTGGTGCGGGCTGGTCTGGATGAAAGGGGGCAATAGCTGTCTAAACAAGATGTTAGAGTGGAGCAAAGAGTGTATGTAGCACTGTTACTGTCCAGTGCTGAGAACTGAGCAGGTGGAGGAAGTGAGGATGAAACCCTAGTGGATAGACAAGAGGGAGAGAGCAAGTGTAGATTAAGCCGAAAGGTGATCTGTGGATTAATATGTGTTGTATCAGGAGTCAGTATGAGGTTAAGAGTGATGAGAAAGTGGTCAGAGGTGTGCAATGAAATAGCTAAAGTGCTGTCTGTGGAGCAGCCACGTATGTAGATAAGATCCAAATGATTACCTGATTTGTGAGTAGCCGTGGTAGATACTCGCTTAAGGTTAAAGGAGGTCAGTAGAGAGGTGAAGTCTGCAGCCTGGGGTTTATCAAGGTGGATGTTGAAGTCACCGAGCAGCACCAGAGGAGTGCCATCTTCAGGAAAGTTGGAAAGTATCATATCCAACTCCTCCAAGAACTTACCCGGTTGACCTGGAGGCGATAAACAACTACAACATTGATTTTAGCAGGGTGAGTGATAGTGATTAAGTGTGATTTAAATGAACTGTTGCCAGAGAGAGGTGATATGGGCTCAAATTTCCAATCCTTTGAGATGAGCAAACCAGTACCTCCACCCCTCCCAATTGGACAAGGTGTGTGTGAAAAAGAGAAATTAGTTGAGAGGGCCGCAGGAGTGGCTGTGTCCTCTGGTTTAATCCAGGTCTCAGTTAGGGCCATGAGACTGAGATTTGAATGAGTGGAGATAGATGAAATAAAGTCTGCTTTGGTTATAGCAGACTGGCAATTCCAGAGACCAATTGGAATGGACAGTAATGTGGTAGAGGAAATCGGTACCTTAAGCAGATTATTAGGATTAAGGTTTCTTGTATACACAGAGTGTGATTTGGGTGGTAGTAGTAAAAGTAAAGATTTTATAAGCACATAGTGAATAGGGGTCAGAGAATAAACAAATGAAAATAAGCTAAATACCAAAGGAGTAAAAATAAAGGAAAGCTATACTTAAGTGCCTTGCTGGATGTCCTTGCTCGGTTTAGAGTCGCTGGTCTTCGGTCTTCACATGAGGGCTGCCGCTTCCGCTGCCGCGAGTACCACTCTATTTATACACACTCATTATTGAATACAGCTGGCTACACCTCCGATACTGTTAACTTGCGCGAGGCCACGTGGTCAAACCATGAACAAACGATACTTCACGACACAACACACTACACTACACAGACAAATGTTCCAAATAACAGCTGAGCTACAAAACAAGGAGAAAAATTAAACAGTACTCACACAGTCGTTGCCTTTCCTGTTGCTCGAATGCTTCTCTCCAAATACAGATAGGCGCTGAATTTTTTTTGCTAGCTAGGTGTGTGACAGTGAGGAAATGGCTACCATCAATTACTTTGGAAGCCTAGGTAGCCGATTATATTAAGAAATGTACTAATGGTACCAGTAATGGTAAGACATTACCAGATCCCTACGCTATTTCAGACCACAAATGAATCGCAGATATGTCTAAGTGTCCAGCAATCATAACCAAGTAATGTTACAGACTATTTAGTTAGGCTGTGACCTATCCAAACCAATTACCATTAGTATGAATCCCACATAGTGCTCATTTACTCATTAACGTTAACTAACTAGTTAATGTTAGCAAACAGAAGCGTAATGTTACCAGACTCGCTGCCTTTAGGACCACGGGACCCCAACCCGCCCTATTAATGGGTTGTATCCATAATATCCTTCTGTTTTTAGCAAAGGCACGTTACCTCCTCTGAATATTGAACATTTTATATTAGTGGTGTCGGATATTGGCAAAAAATGAAATCTCAATATTTTCTGGGATTTTATGAGTGTGTTATTGTGATGGACGTTGGCAGGTTTTGGACTGCTGTGGACAGAGACTCCTAAAGGTTTTCAAATTCTTCATTTGCTGTGTGGTAGTAATTTAATAATAATAAAACACAATAGGGCTGTTACCAATCAAATTAAATAAGTATCAAAAAAATTAATCTTTGCAAAGGACAGGCAACTGCATTTGCATTGAAGTGGCATTTACACTAAGCTCAGAGTAAATGCATGAATTGTGTTTTGATATTTTAAACATAAAACGCTGAATATTGATATTTGAATTTATTTAAAACATGAAAAGATACTTTAAATGTGAATATCACTCTTCGTTTAATATTTATTAACTATATTAAATTATATTAATATAGACTAAATCACGCAGTGAAGCGTGCACTCTAAATGTGGACCCGCACTAGTCTAATATACAAGACTACCCAGTAAACACAGAACGTAGGAACCAAATATTGTTAATCACGTAGTGAATGCATTCTCTGTGTGTATGTGAGGGATATACTCGATAATGTCAGATCACACATCCTTAAAGGAACACTCCACTTTTTTGAAAATAGGTTCATTTTCCAACTCCCTTAGAGTTAAACAGTTGAATTTTGTCAATTTTGAATCCATTCAGCCGATCTCTGTATCTGGCAGTAGCACTTTTAGCATAGCTTAGCATACTTCATTGAATCTGATTAGACCGTTAGCATCTCGCTCAAAAATGACCAAAGATTTCCAATATTTTTTCTATTTAAAACTTGACTCATCGTGTACTAAGACTAACGGAAACAGAAAATTTGTGATTTTCTAGACCGATATGGATAGGAACTATTCTCTCATTCCTGCGTAATAATCAAGGAGGTTTGCTGCTGTACCATGGGTGCAGCGGCACAATGATATTACACAGCCCCTGAAAATAGTCCCAGCTAGATAACTTCCAACGTGACCGACACTAAGGCTGAATCCTTAACCGCCCACTATAACCTTAAATAGGGCACTATTTGAGGGCACAGCCATTTGTAGTGGTGTCCGAAACCATAGTGGACATTATTGAGTACACTCATTCAATCGTACACTCATTCAAAAGAGTGTACAGTCGACGTACACACGACAGCTGTCTCACTCGTTTTCATTCACTCCTTCAAGTGAACTGTATTAGTGGACTAACGTAGGGATTATGAGGGTTTAGGGGCGATTTCGATTCAGCCTAAATTTGTGTAGGTAGTTGCAGAGTTGCACTCATGGTACGGTTCAAAGTTCTGTGATTAAAAATGCAGGAATGAGAGAATAGTTCCTAGCCAGATCGGCCTAGAAAATCACAACTTTTCATTTTCCGTTGGTCTTAGTACACGATGTAACTACAGAAGAGTCAAGTTTTAAATAGAAAAAATATTGAAAATCTTTGGTCATTTTTGAACGTGATGCTAATGGTCTAATCAGATTCAATGATGTATGCTATGCTAAAAGTTCTACCGCCAGATACAAAGATCGGCTGAATGGATTCAAAAACGGTAAAACTCAACTGTTTAACTCTAGGGGACTTGGAAAATGAGTGTTCCTTTAAAACAACAATTATATACGGTATATATTGCACACCCCTATTTTAAATCCATCTTTTTGTGGTTAGTGCAGTTTACATGGGCTCTGTGTCATCTGTTTCTGCTAGATATGCCTTAAAGAGTTCTGCTTTCTGCCTTTTCTATAATTGCGCACACTTCTCTGCGATGCCGTTGCACAGAAACCTGTCTATAAATACCAGTATGCTATCTTTTTTGGACTTACTGTTGGGACGATGACCATCTGGACTTTGGTCTATCTTGGTTTCTGCAACAAAACAAAAAAAAACAATTAAGGAGGTTATATCTGCATGATGATTCTTGTTCTCACATATTACAGTCATTTTGTATTTAAAATTGAAAAAAAAAAATAAAACTTGATGCATTTGTACTCAAAACCCACATAGGAGGGGCGCCCTCGTGACCTTGCAACGCTCCTACAAGTTCTCTAAAGGTGATTAAAAATCCCTAACCTTTACAGAACATTAGGGATGGTCCTCTTTTGGTAATAAAAGTGCTGCAGTTCAAGGTTCCTATGACCTTAGGGGGACGTTCCATTTTTGGTTATTTTATGGTCATAAAGCAATATTAGAAAGAGGACATTTGGGACGTTCAGACATTCATAGAAGCTGCCAACAAAGCTGAGAACAGTATAACTGAACCCATCCTCCTGTACTGTGCCACCTGCTACTTTACCATGCTCTCTCTCACCGATAGAAACAAGCTCCTTAAAATCACTAACACCTCAAAATTACTGGTCTTCCAACTGGAGCTACAGACACCAAAAAAAGAGTGGCACTAAAGATCACTAAAAAATAATAAAAGATAATGAGATTGTTGGTGAGAATTAACAGAGGTTTAAATTATGGTGTTTCATTGAAAATACTAAAGTTTGAAGTTGCTGTTATGGAGGTGAGTGTTTGCTTTAGTTGGGCTCTTGAGTCTTGTCATTTTAGCATTAGATTATCTCTGGCTGCTGAAATTGTGTTTTCAAAACAAAAAAGTACGAAAAAATCTGATGAATTTGCTTAATCAATGATGGTTATGAGTTACTGATCCTCCCCAGACTCTGAACTCTGAGTGTGTTTACTGTTCTGATTTTAAAATGTATTATACAGAAAGTGTTTTGAGCAGTGTATTTTAGACTCACACAAACATCAATAATCATTACCCTCAACAATGGTGACAATCAACAAAATGCTTTTTGTGACTTTCGTAGCTTGTAGAGTTCTATTAAGCTGAATGTTGTCACCATTGTTGAGGTTCATACGCTGATTCTTGATGTCTGTGTGTCTACATGATCGAGAAGGGTCTGGCTGCAGACATGCAGTCTCAGCCGCACTTGCGCAGTCCGAGACGTGTTTTCAATCACGCATGCGTATGCATTTCTACAAGTGTTCTCATCAGCTGCTCGTGGACACTCAGATAACGTTACATGCGCTATCGGACGCACCTACAGGCAACGTGTAAGTATATTTATATTTATTCGTACAATATTAAGTTAAATTAAAATAGTTGTTCATTATTTGGTAAATGTTATAGAAAACGATCCTGATTATTATCTGGTATATCCCACATGCACAGGTGTCAAGTTATGCAAGTGTTTGAGTCGACGACCATTAAATAATTGATGTAAGTATATTTACCTCATTCATAGACGATTAGCTAGATATAAAAGAGTTGTTTAATCTATTAGATAATGTAAACAAAACTGTGCTGATATCTGTCTGATGTATCCTGCCATGCTTATTGGGTACCAATTCTTCATCCAGTAAATTGAAGATCTAAATTCATTTTGTTTAGGCATTGAACAAATGTACTGAATTTACTGTCTCTTGTTTGGGTCTGTTGTTTTGAAAAGTGATAGAAGTTTGCAGGTGACATGCTGTGTGTAATTGTTGTTTAGACGAGGTGTTACTTAAAATTGTTTAAAATAAAGATTAAATAACAGGTTACTTTTGTTAAAAATGGTTATTCAAATCGAGAGATACTATAAAATAGATAACAAACATTCAAATAATATTATACACAAGACAATAGTCAAATTATGCTTACAGATGCATCAATCAATAGTCATATTGGAACAGGACAGCATATTCATGTTGATGGTAAGGTGTACAATATGTTGGTAGTTTAATAATATATTCCTATATAGTATTCCTAATATTAATTCGTCTTTCATTTATAGTCTGCATTGTACGTTGTGCTGGATGCCCCATTTGACTACACAATTGTAAGTAATATTATGAGATGAATAACTTAGAGACAGTATAACTTACAAAAGGCATAAACTTTTATGCTTTGAGCAGCTGGACATGGCAGAGCTGAGGAAATGTTGGTGCATCATGTTAATGGAGAACTTCTGGATTGGTAGAGTTTGTTTTTTGGCCTCAGAATACTTAAAGCTTTCATGAATAAGGAACTATGCAATATTCAATCTTTAATCTCTATTTTCCAGACATGGAAAACTGTTTGCCCATTATGCAGAAGAGTCCAAAGCCTTCCTGAGAGGTGATCAACAGCCTGTATTTAGGTTGCCAAAGAGGAAGTTTGATCAAATCTCTCAGGTAAAAACATATACTTGGAAATAATGATTTTGAAAATGGCATGTTATCATATACTAGCTATACTTGTGCTGTATTTTTTCCACTAACAGGAAAAGCCTTTCCATCTACAGGTAACTTGTACCTTTGCTTTGTTGCAGCTCCTCAGAAAAAGTGTCAGTTACTTTTTAAAAAGGTTCAAATTCAATCTCCATGTTTTTTAGGAAGATGAAACGAATGGTTTCACCCCTGAGTCTACATCGGAGAAGCAGGTGGCTGCACGAAAAGTAGGTTTTATTAGGGGTCGCAGCCATTATTGTTCAGCATATTTTAAATTTTCCTCTTTTGCATTGTTTTTTTTTCTTAGGCGCGTATCATGGCGACTCTTAATATTGCCAGTCAGTGGTGCTTGGAGAACTCTGGCAATCTTCTTGGCTCAATTCAGCTTCCTCGTATACTGTGCATGGAGGATGAGGAAGCCATTGAGGCCTTGGAACAGTACTGCAGTGCCGATTTTATAGAGGACGATCTTGTAGAGCCACTGATGTTTATCTTTACAGTTGTGCAGGACATGCATACATTTGTAGATAATGTGGTGGACCACATGCACCTCGCAACAATCTTTTATCTTTTATCACATGCAAAATTAAACAAACAAAACATTGCCCAATTTTAAGTAAAATCATTTACAAAACTCAACCACGACCAACTGCTGTATTTTTTTTATGGTGTATTTGGAAGTATATTAACATTGAATGTGGCAGTAGCAAGTTAATTTGGACATCTTTAAAGGTGTGTAGTAACATTAACTAATGGTAGGTTAGCCATTTGGGTCCAGTAACCAAAATTAACTGAACTCATCACCATCCGGCGAGACCTAATCAGATTAACGTAAACAAAGGCCTTTTTGTTTGGCACAGCTCCTATAACTAATTAACGACTTCACGCGCCGGAATGTCTGAATGTCTACAAGAGAGCATTGTGAACATAATTTGATTACCTCCCGGGGCAACTCCACATCAGCACCCCGCTAAACCCCCCTTTTTGACTTTTGCTCCCACAAGCACCACGCGGACTGTCAGTTTTGTCCACGTGACACACACACACACACACACACACACACACACACACACACACACACACACACACACACACACACACACACACACAGAGTTTCCACATAAGAACCAATTGGACAAATTGCTTCTTACACTATTAAATATATATATTTGATTGATTCACGTCCTTATACGATGTATTAAAATGACTAGATTTTTATGGTGTTACTGAATGTAGAATCAAACTCTGTATGCTAGAAACTGTGAGCGTTGATGGATCTTTGCGTTGAACTGCGCAGAATTATAATGCATGGTACCTCCAGAACCACGTCTACCTGGCGATACCGAATCTCGTCTCCAAATTACAACAAGATGCATTACTACAAAATTACCAACTTTCTGAGAATAAATTTTCAGAACCCCTCAGTCCTCGTGATGAGACAAGAAGGCGGAGGTTGCAACACAAAGGGAACTTTGTGCCCTTTTACCTCTCGGACATGATTAAATCATCTCAAAGGACTCACCTTTCTTCGGTTATAAAACCCGAGAAAGACCATTTGACTCAGCGCCGCGCTTCCTGCCAAAGAGAGACAACATTGCGAAAGAGAGAGAGCCCCAACATCTGGAGAGAGAGAGAAGAACTGGAAAACTGACTTTCGTCACCCAAGAACCATCCGTGCCTCGCTGCTCAGAAAGATTCAGCGGACAATTGAACTCAGACACACACACGCAAGAAGCCAGATCAAAGCAAGTATTTTATTCCCAATCAAACTGCGATAAGGTTGTACACTCATTCCTATTTGTGAAATAATTTACTTGAGGTGTCTTGTGAATAACTGCGTGATAAGGCTGTAACTCTCTCTCTCTCTCTCTCTCTCTCTCTCTCTCTACACCTTTCATTCTCTCCTTTATTCGCTCCCTGTTTATATCATTCGTTAAGTTTGATTTTTCCTTGTTTGTACCATATGGTGTGTTTACTCCTACATATATATGCATATTTCCCTTTTGTGAATCGTAGTTCTGTACACTTAGTTGTTTTATTAAAAACCCAATAATTACATGAAATTGAATCTGTCACCTTGCTCACATATATCGAAGTCAATGAGATGTAAGATCGTAGCTACCTATAAAGCTTGATTTTCGTATTACTATTCAAGTAATACAAATTGTACAAACAAAGGAAATATTATTTGTCTGATCAGCAAATTAATGTTTCTTCTAGTTTGTAAGATTGATATTTGATGAAGTAATCTGAATTTCCACTCGCAGAACGAGTGGAAATTGGAGATCGCTGCAAACAACTTCTATAAAGGTTACTTTTACATGATTAAAGGTTCCGTTATAAGTTAATATTGTTGTGTAGGACAAATGAATAATATTCATAGACTCATGAATATTTACCCCATTTGAATTAATTATTCCCCGAGACTCATTGTTACTACATTTCTGGTGGAGAATGCGGGCACGTTTCAAACTTTGTTTCTGTGAGCAATATTCATATTTATGTATATTTTTGGGTATTAATATTATGCACGCGTTTCGTTTTCCTTGGAAATTGTGAGATAAAAGCGCAAAGCGAACTCACTCACTGGCTGGGAAGCGCGAGCTCAGTGCAAGCACATAGATGCTAAATTTGCAATATTAAATGTAGCCTACTACAGAAGATAACGAAATCTCTGTACAGTCCGTACATTCATAATATTGTTTACCCGCTTTGACTTGAGCAGCGAAACCTTCTTTCAAGCGGAAGATTGAAATCGGCGAGACTCCTCTTTTCAATAAAATAGGCCTACTAATATTATATCGTTAATATAAGCGATAACTCCTGGTTTAATTTTGGCTTAGCTACCCAAGAATCTGAAACCTAAAACATTTGACTCAAAGATGCTGAAAACCGTCAGCCAGTTTGATAAATGTCTATCAGAGTTCTTTTAAATGTGAAGTAAACAGGACGTAAATTCCTGTTCCACATTTTTCCTGTGCCAGAACAGCACAGAAGGATCCGCTGTGATCTGAAAATTAATTGTGATTGTTGCTAATTCTGTTTTGACCATTATTTGAATTTTGGCCTTAACCACAGGGAGTGTGTCTGCTAGTCACCAGAGGGTGACTTAAATGCTAAACAGCTCTCGAATTACACATCACCACAGCTTCTTCCCAGGCGTAACAGCGCCATCGGGTGAGCAACTCTAGTATGGATGGACTCGACTCGCCATCTGCGTGGGTATTTCGGATAGTTCTACTCTCCGCTATTAAGTTTGTCTGAAACAAACTTAATTTCATTCTAATAAGAGCATGTGAATTGTTTATTGATTACTGTAAGGAGCGTTTTCAATTACATGCAATTTTACTAGCATTAGGAAGCAACTAGGTCTCCTTTCTAACTGATTAAAAACACTTCTTTGAATTTGAGTTTAAAGGGAAAAATGAATTTCCCTAACTGAAATTTTAAACTAAGTTCTTCAAGTTACTGACGGTCCACTTGGAAGGAAGGACGCCACCGTGTGGCCGTACCCTGCTAAGTCAGCGTACCGCTAACTCCCTACTTCCTTTCTGATTAATTATTTTTCTTTGATGATACTCCCACTTAGCGATTAATCGTTATAGGATAGTATTTTGATTTGATTCCTTTTATTTGATTCTCCTTACAGGCTTATTTAAATTTAATTTAAATGTGTTTTGAATTTAATTTGAATTAAGCTGGGCTTTTCGAAAAAAAAAAAAAGTTTTTCTCTAAAAAGTTTTTTCTCTCCTTTCCCCCTCTCATTTGGGTTAAGTTCAATTTGGTAATTACAAACAGTATCAAAAGTGCTTTTGTTTTATCATTATTTGATAGAAACCTTCGGTTTTTCTAAATTGCTCTTGATATGTAATTTTCCACTTCCTTTTCAGCCTACAACCTAAATCCCTTGATCCGTTAAACAAGAGAGTCTTAATCCAGTTTAATTCCACCTGTTTACCCTCTTTGTGTATTTATTGTAGGGCTCGCAAGCATCTATGCTGAATTGAGAATCGTCTCAAACTGGTCTCCACAAGCGGGGTTGCCCGACCGACGTGACCGACACCGGCTGCGTGTGAATCTCGGTTCCTTTTATCTCTGTCCGCCGTTGCGGCCCGCAGTGGCGACATCAGCAATTTGACACTCCAAAGAAGTCAACCAGTCCAACTCACGCACGCAAGGCAATTTCTGGGACCAGTACCTAAACCGGGGCCTAATAGGGGCCACTCTCGAAGAGAGGTTCTAGGAGCGTGCCGATTTTGCTGTGCTGACTGGCGGTTGATGGATTGGTGTTGTCAGGTTGTGTTTAAAGTCATAAGCTGTTTGAGTGGGCGCGACACAGAATAACGAAGGACCGAGGACACGGCAGTTGGGTGTTTGGAAACGCCCGGAAGGCTGACCACACCGCTGGGTTTTCCACCTGAGCGACCTTAATTCGCCCCGGATGAGCTAAATGGGATAAAAACCCATAGTATAAGCCGAATTTTATTATATCCTGAGCATTTGGCCCACCTTTTCTCTAAGCCGCACCTTCTTCCTAGGTCTCCTACCCGGTATCCACCGTGCTGTAGGCCCTATCAGAAACTCTTACAGTAACAGGCTTAGGCCTTTAGTTTTCTCTAACACTTCAAGCGCCAGCTTATTTTCCCTTTCATTACAGACCAATTCATTTTGTGTTTGTTTCCACTGTGCTCTTTCCTATCCTCACTGTTTGGACTGTCGTAATTTTGTTTCTTTCAGTTCACCAAGAGACCCCAAGGAAAACTAAGTAATAGAGTGACAACCAAGCAGCCGGCGTCACCAAGTGACCCACCGGGCTACCGCCTGTCAAAAGTCTCTATTTCAGACTGACCCAAAGATTGGGCCGTCTAACTGTCTAACTGTCTACATCAGTTAGCCCAAATTCTTATCGACGGCATAGTCCGTCACGATAAGCTCGTTAGAACAAACTTGCATTGGCCTCTTTGTGTGTATGTGCTGTGTTTCTCTCGCCCACAGTGAACCAGTATGTCCCGCTCATCCAGCCCGCTGTCCCTTGGGATCGCCTAGCGGTATGGCTGAGCGCAATAACGAGCACTGTTCTGTCCGAGGACGCCAGTGATCTGCAGCAGCTGAGCCAGGAGCAACTGGACACTGAGCTAGACAAGCTGATGGCACGTGATCCAACACAGAGTTACCCTCACAAAGAAATGGCCAAGATCCTCGGAGCCTCGCCCACAACCTTGTCGCCCAGGCACGACTCAGCGAAAGAGCAACGCCAATCTGGAACAAGAAGCAGCAGCACTAAAGCTCCAAGCCGAGGAGGCCCGGAGAAAACAGGCCATCATCCAGCATCAACTAGAGCAGCTACTTCTAGAGACCGAAAAAGAGGATGAGACGGACACAGAACAGGAGAAGGAAGTAGAAAGACTCCAAAAGACCCTGGAAAATCTCAGTCTGGACACAGACCGCAGAGAGCAGGCGGAAGAAGACGCCAGAAAAGAACTCAACAAACAGCTCCGACAGTGAAGCTCTCTTAGAAGAGCAAACACTGAACTTAAAGAAAGAGATGCTAA
The DNA here is from genome assembly GCA_023029165.1 of Gobiocypris rarus. Lineage (NCBI taxonomy): Eukaryota > Metazoa > Chordata > Actinopteri > Cypriniformes > Gobionidae > Gobiocypris > Gobiocypris rarus. The sequence goes on from CM040934.1 coordinate 42,979,980, forward strand.
AGCAAAAGCCTGCAGCACTTGCAGGCTGCCCGAGCTGAGATCGATGAGCTTGTCCAGCAAAGACGTAGCCTCAAAGATGAACTTGACATTGTTCATAGAGAACTGAAACATTCATATAGACTGCAAAGTGACCCGGAAGGGGAACACACAACACAGAGTTTCCCCGACCAGTCCGCACCTTTTAGCCAAGAACCCAGAGCTAAAGGGGCGACAGTCCACTGTTAAGAATGTCACCTGCCAGCCTCCACGAATCCCGTCAGCAGCGGAGGAAAGGAGCCCTTCCATGAAGTCAGGGTCAACAGCCACAGCCACGTAGCTACCAAAGACCTTGACAAGCTGGCCCGAAATATCCCTACGTTCAGCCCAGACCCTGCAGGAGGACCACGGCGTTCATGCCTACTTGCAAGACATAGACTTTCACCTGCAGACTGTCGCTACGCGAACACTTGGGACAGATTGTACCTACTCAGAATCACGTCTAACCGTGAGTGCGTAGCTTTCTAGACCGTCAACCAGAGACCGTCAAAGCGGATTACTGGCAGCTACGACGAGCTCTAATTCGCGAATTCTCTGATCCAGAATCAGACCAGGGCTCATCACTGCTATGGACCTCAGGCAAGGTCGACTTGAGACCCCACAGAACTTTTATAACCGACTACGACGTGCCTACTTGAACCGCGAAGCGAACCAGGCATGGAGGAAGGCGTCAACTTCAGAACCCTGTTCCTCCGAAACCTGCACCCCACAATTAGTCACCATTTGGGAGTTCTGGCTTGCCAACGCAGCATGACCACACAACAGTTAAGAGACTTAGCCCACAAGGCTTACACCAAACGAAAGACTATTTCTGAAAAGACTGTGAAACACCCAACCGTGTGCCTTGTCTCTGAGCATCGTCCAGAGCTGACCCTAGAGGGCGCACAACAGAATCACAGCCCCAGACCCGTCAACAGAGAGTCTAAACCATCCCAAGCCAGCAGGGGGCAGCGTGGTCGTGATGGTGCCCATCTGAGGTACCAGAACGATCGCTCTAATGGATCCTGGGACCGGCCTCGCCCCTTCCACAACCAAAAGGGGGGGGGCAGAAAGGAAGCCGGCCGGCAACCCAGAAGGAGCCGAACCCAGTCTCCCAGAACGCCAAGCCCAGAAAGGCGACACAGGGGCCACTCTCGGCGTGACACTGATAAACTCGGACCGGAGCCACGTCTAACAAGACAAGTGCAGCCAATTCCGAAGCTGCAGAACTGCTGAAGGCATTGAAAGAGTTTCTCCAAAAGAAACCTCACAAGGAAGACAAGAAGGATGGGCCAGATAAAGCATGACTAAATCTGAAACCTGAAATCAACCTTCCCGACCCTCCTGCAACTGCATTAAGCACCCTGAACACTGTTCCTCAACCACAGACTATTGAACTAACTGTTGCACCCCCACACGTCAGCAGCACACACTCACTACAGCTGACAGCAGCCCTGACCAAAACAGCATCATGTGTCATCCCAAGATACCAGAAAGCGCTGTTTTGACTATTTGCACTCACAATGAGACACCAGAGACATATCCCGACGGCTTAACAAGCAACACACAGGTCCCCACACCAAGACTCCTGGGAAACCTGATCGAGAAGGGAATGGCTCGAAAACTCTATCTAACCATCACCATGGAAAGGGAAGTTAAGCTCGAAGCCCTCGTTGACACTGGCTCCGATCTCACGCTGATTTCCGCCCAACTATTTGAAAAACTCAGATTTGAAGCACAGAGACAAAATCGCACTTAACCTTCAAACTTGCAAGCTAAATGTGCAGTCGTATAGCCAAAAGCGACATCCAGCTCAAGCACATAGCTCCCATTCACCTGACGATTGGACCTATGAGCCTTGTACACCCGTCTATGTCTCCCGATGAACACGTATCCGTTTCTCATCGGAAAAGACCTGCTGGACCGCTTCGAACCCTTACTGGACTTCAAACAGCTGAAATTTTGGGCTCAAGTGCACGACCCTCTGCCCCTTCAGACACACACATCGTCTGAGCAAGACTGTCAAGTCACCGAGGTCACGGAAACTCCCACAGAGCCAGACTGCCAGGTCACAAAGGTCACGGGACCTCCTGCAGCACACTGTGAAAACACAGCCTCAGCCACGAAGCCAAGTTCAAGTTCGCTACTCTGCACATTTCAGCTCACCAAAGACTCGATACCTTCTCCCCAGGTCATGAATGACCTACAGCTGAATGATATCACCACAACGAACAGTGTTCTCGCACTATGGGCAGACAACTCAGCCATTAGTCTCTCACTGTTCAAGTCAATCAGTGAAAATGCACCACACACTCCTTATGCCAGCAAGCGCACCCGTTTCCCTTTGGGCTCACACCCCTCCTGCGGCTCAACATGCGATGTGGTCAAACCTTAAACCACACGCTGGGTTTCTTCCAACCCTCACCCGAATGTGTGGAACTCGGACTCACACTTGAAGCCACACCCCTCACTGAAGTGTCATCTCGTGTAGTTTACATCCTGTTCAACAACTGCACAGCAACTGACATCAACATTCCCAAAGCCTACCGGCTGGGATGGCTAGTGAGCCAGGACTTTCACGACTTTGAACTTATACTACCCATCGCCGGGCCCATTCCGCCCGCCCTGATACCGAAGGAGTACAGACAACACAATGTTCACCGTACCCTTCAAATTTATTGCCATCACATCTGTCATGCCGGTGACCAAAGACCAGGTCTGCCGAACGGAGCTGACAGAGGACAGTCACCTCGCAATATACACAGTCTCCCATCAGCCTGTCATGGAGACGGATGAACCTGCTTCACCTCTCCATACCAACCTGGCTGATGACACCCAGACGGAGGAACCGTGCACGAGGTTTTGAGTCTCAAGTGCAGCAAATTCTACTGACGCTGGCGCACTCCAGAGCAGGGTAAGTTCAAAGAATCCTTTGCCAAAGACTCTTTAGACTGCGGTCTCACCAACCTCCACACGGTGCGCATCCCAACGCACCTGATCGCCTCCCACTTTTGTCAAGCAGTACAAGATTCCCATCGCCTCATACAAACCAGTGCAGGAGATTATCGAATCCATGCTTGAAAAAGGTGTCATTCGTCCATGTAACAGCACCTACTCCGCCCCAATTTGGCGTGCTCAAACCCAGCGGAATTGGCGCCCAACCATAGACTATCGGAGATTGAATCAACAGGTGCCGCTGTCAAGATGGCCTATGACCCAGCTAGAACAAGAAATACCCAGAATCAGGGGAGCCACAATCTTCTCTACACTTGATGTGGCCTCGGGATTCTGGACCATTCGTGCACCCAGAAGACCAACACAAGCTAGCATTCACATTTGGCAACCGACAATTCACCTTCAACAGGTGTCCGTTCGGCTATGCCAACTCACCAGCTGAGTTCAACATCTTCCTGAACAAAGCCTGCCCAGATGCCAGAGTAAGAGGCAACCTGATCTATGAGCGATGTTCTCATGAAGAGCACAACGGTGGCGACCACCTGAAAGAAATAGACTATGTTTTGAACCAACTATCCGCAGCCGGTGCAAAGATTGCCCTCCACAAGGGACAATGGTGCCGGACCAAGGTCAACTACGTTGGCTTGCTCATCGGATCCCAAGGCATTGAACCTCAATTAAACCGTATTCATGCCATTCAAAACATTAAGCCTCCTACTAACGTCTCTGAGCTGCGCAGCTTTCTAGGGTATGTAATTACTCCCGACAGTTCATTGAAAACTACTCAGACATTGCTAAACCTTTAACAGCCCTGTTAAAGAAAGACTCCCCTTTCGTCTGGTCAGAAGCTCAAGAATATGCCATGACGGCACTAAAAAGACATTTATGCACAGCTCCATGCCTTGCTTACCCCGATCCACAGAAGGAATTCTACCTGGAAGCCGGGTTTTCCGACCAATGTCTCAGTGCTGGCCTATATCAACGACATGACCAAGACAAGAAGGTGGTTGCATATGCCAGCAAAACGCTTCTCCCACCAGAGTGCAAATTCTCGGACTGTGAAAAAGCTCTGTTCTGCACAGTGTGGGCCATTCAGCGATTCTCCAACTACATTGGGGCACAGAAAGTTATCATAGAGACTTGCCACCAGCCCGTAATGTTCCTCAACAGCCAACGCAACCGAGACGACGTGGTCACTAATTCACGTATAGCCACGTGGTTAATGGCCCTCCAGGGATGCAATGTTGAGGCACGGTATGCACAGAATCACAAATCTGCGCTGGGCAACGGCCTGGCTGCCTGCCAAAACTGCTCTGATAACACGCCTGCTGCTGCAGCGGATGCACAAGAACCCCAACGACAACAACTGACCTGTCACAGGTACTTTGAACCAAATGCGTGCCAAGGCATGCCAGCGGCCTCGTCGATGGATGCTCCTACAACCGACGGCATCCTCAAGGCAGGTGCAGGAGTGCTGTGGGTGAACGATCAGCCGTGCCCACCACAACACTTCAAGTTGGGACCCCAGTCATCGCAATATGCAGAGATAGCAGCCATTCTCATAGCCCTACAGATCGCATCAGCCCATGACATCAAAGAACTGCTCATCTGCTCAGACTCTAACTATGCCAGACTCAGTTTTGTGTGCCACCTTCCAAGCTGGAAACAAAATAGTTTCAAGACCGCTAACAACAAGCCAGTCAAACACCAACAACTGTTCCAGGAATGTGACAACATCACAAGTACACATGACCTAACAGTGTACTGGAAGAAGGTCAAAGCCCACTCGAAGCTACCAGGTCTCGACAAAGACTTAAATGACCAAACTGATGCCCTCGTGAAGACGGGCGCACTACACGGCGACATGTGGGTACCCCCAAATCCCACATCCAGCCCCAGCGTTGCAGTGCTAACCCGCAGTAAGCGACCGGCTCCGGCTACAATGCCCGCCTCGCAGTCGCTATCGCTAACGCCGCAGATTTCCAACAACGACATCGCAGATATGCAAGCCTCTGACACTGCAATAAAGACAATTTTCGACCACCTCTCTGACCCCTCCAACCACCCTATCACTGACTCTGAGCTCTCTGATGACTCAAGCCTCAGGCATCTACATAACTCCAAACACATGATGCGTATACAGGACGACATTCTGTGGTTTGCACCCGATGACAGCACAACGCCACGGCTTGTGGTGCCACAGTCGCAAAGGGGTGATACTAATGTCGCCCATGACACACCATGTGCGGGACACCACGGCACCAGAGCCACGTATGACACACTGAAACAGGTGGCATATTGGCCCGGCATGCAACAAGATGTGGCGGAGTATGTCAGAGAATGTCTGGTTTGCTGCCAGTTCCAACCAGCAAACCCGAACCACAGAGCCCCACTGCAACGCAGAGGGATCACGTTCCCGTGGTCAGACCTACAAATCGACTGGGTAGGACCCCTGCCCAGGTCCACAAGAGGCAACAAGTACTTTCTCACGGTGGTGTGCCAGTTTACCAAGTGGGTAGAGTGTCTACCAGCACCCGACACTGCCCAGACCACGGCATACCTCCTGTTAAACCACATTTTCTCCCGGTTCGGACTGCCACTGAGAGTCAACTCAGACAGAGGCACCCACTTCACTGCCGAGATTATGCAACAGATCTGGAAATGCCTAGGTGCAGCTAAACTTCACATCAGCCACCATCCAATCTCGTCCGGCCAGGCCGAGAGATCAAACCAAACGGTGGTCGCCATGCTGAAGAAGTATGTGTCTGCTAACCAGAAAGACTGGGATGTGAAACTCCCCCTCGTTCTGATGGCTCTCAGAGCTACCCCGCAGGAATCAACACGGGTGTCCCCTTTCGAACTCATGACAGGGCGGCAGATGACTCTGCCACTTCACTTGCTGTACCAACCCGGAGACGCCAACCTTGTCACCGCTTACACCACGTTCCAGTATCTCGATGAGCTCCACAGACATTTAAAGGCAACCTTCGCTTTTGCCCAGCAACACCTGCAAAAAAGCGCTGCAGGGCAGAAAGCATACTACGACCGGAAAGCATCACACCAGGAACTGGATGTGGGCGACAAGGTCTTGTATTACAGCTTCAACCCGCCAACCCGACAGGCCCCAGCGGCTGTCAAGGAAATTCCTGCCCCACTGGACAGGACCTCATGAGATTGTGAACAAACTCTCCCCAGTGGCGTACCAAATCCAGCTAAACCGGGGACCCAGAGAACCAGTTCTCAAATGGGTCCACCGGAACCAGATTAAGAGACATATGGCCACTAGCAGAGAAAGACAGGGAGGGGCCAATGCAAGCTAAACTCAACCACCCTCACCGAAGTGAAAAGACTGTCCCATCCAATCTGGGACAAACCTCACTGACCTGTTCCCTCTCTCTTTCCCCTGCTCTTTCCTACCTCTCTTGCCTGTCATAGGATGCGGCTGTGGATCATCCTCCTGTGCCTCCAATCAACCAGAGGCCAGCCGCCACCAGACATCATCACACCAGGACCAGCCTCGGGCATTGTATTGAGAGAGCAACCGGGACTCCTGATTACCAATTGCCGGACGCACACCCAGAAAGTGTCGTTCGACTTGACCCGCATACGCGTCTACAGAGCACACTACCCCCGCGAAGTAGCCCAGTACAGCTGGGCCGGTGCCCGGTGGACAGAGGACTCTCTCCGCCATGCTGAAGCGGACGTCAAGCACATGCTCAACCAACTGGAGAAGATGACAGTCACCCAAGCGGAGTTAGGCGGACACAACCGCCGCTCCAAACGGTTCCTGGGAGCGCTGCTCGAGCCGCCGCGCCCGTCGAACTCTGTTTAACATTGGCATGTCCAGTGTCAACACAGTAAACATAGCCACGATAAGGCGGCATGTGGCGAAATTCAGACTGAACTTCCCCAACTAAAAGAGCAACTCACCACACAGAGTGCAGCGCTACAAACTGTCGGCAAGACATTGAGAGGAACGGTGGTAATCCTAAACACCCACAGTGTCCTGTTGAACCAGACCATGAACTCTATGAAACAGCTGTTCACGGTCTTCCAGAATGACTTTGCTCAAACGCAGCTGGTCACAGCCTTGATGACCGACATGCTACGGAAGTAAGCTCCTCCGTCGACAGCCTAGCCATGGGTAGAATCCCACCATACTTGATACCTTTAAGCCTGGTGCAAAATGTGTTGGCATCCGCTATCAACACACCGACCCTCTGCAAATACACTTTGCCTACTCTCTGGGTAGCGCCATTCCCTTTATGTGGACCCGAGCAGAAGGAGATGGGTTTCCTTCTTAACTTACCCATCATCGAGTCGAGCCGAATCTACCGACTCAAAGACATTGTCAATGTGGGCTTTTGGAAGGGTAACACACACCTTAAAGTGCGCACTCCTGAGGTTGTCGCGTACCGACAGCGATACACAGCTGTACCTAGCCCCGAACCTGCACATGTGTACCCTGACTAAAGATATTCATTATCTCTGTCCTAGCAAGCCTTTCCTCAGAGACAACACCGAGGGAATCTGTGGGTTGCAACCCATGATTAGCGACACCCGCTGCCCTACCGCAGCCACGCCTCGTACCCAAGTCACCGAGACGCAGGCAGAGATCGTAGGTGACAGGTGGCTTGTCAACACTCCAGTGCGTACCGCCACGCTGATCTCGACCAGCATGACACCGCCACCCGTATCAACCTACTGGACCAGAGCATGTGGATCCAAGTACCACGAGGGCCATTCTCCACCTGGGCGACTTGGCTTTGTACCATCTTCCGAGTGAAGAGTATCAGTCAGAGCTAGAAATCCCTTCCTTTTTCAAAGACCGCAACCTCACCCTAGATCCGGAGTTAGAACGGTGGATTGAAAAAGGGGGGGCTCAGCTCATTGACATTGCTCCCCTCGACACAGCCCTCCAAGCTTTGTCCCGATTGCCAACCCTGAGCGTCTCGCCTGTTGTCCAAACCTGGACCGCAGCTGACACTGCGCTCTGTATCTCAATGATCATCGGCAATACCCTCACCCTGGGCATAACATTCCTCCTGTACAGGAAATTCAATGAAATGAGAACCTCTACAGCCAAACTCACGACAGCTATGTCTGGAGGTCTCCGATGGAAACCACGGAGGGAAGTTACCACGCCAGAAGCAGATGCGAACCTCATCGAGCTGGCTCCTCAGCCATAACGAACACCTGCCATCCGACTGTCCCGACTCACCTACCATTCGATCATTGTGATGGGGGTTGTCCGATAATGACCATAGGACATCATCCGACAAAAAGGGGGACTGTAGTAACATTAACTAATGGTAGGTTAGCCATTTGGGTCCAGTAACCAAAATTAACTGAACTCATCACCATCCGGCGAGACCTAATCAGATTAACGTAAACAAAGGCCTTTTTGTTTGGCACAGCTCCTATAACTAATTAACGACTTCACGCGCCGGAATGTCTGAATGTCTACAAGAGAGCATTGTGAACATAATTTGATTACCTCCCGGGGCAACTCCACATCAGCACCCGCTAAACCCCCTTTTGACTTTTGCTCCCACAAGCACACGCGGACTGTCCCGTGACACACACACACACACACACACACACACAGAGTTTCCACATAAGAACCAATTGGACAAATTGCTTCTTACACTATTAAATATATATATTTGATTGATTCGACGTCCTTATACGATGTATTAAAATGACTAGATTTTTATGGTGTTACTGAATGTAGAATCAAACTCTGTATGCTAGAAACTGTGAACGTTGATGGATCTTTGTCGTTGAACTACGCAGAATTATAATGCATGGTACCTCCAGAACCACGTCTACCTGACGATACCGAATCTCATCTCCAAATTACAACAAGATGCATTACTACAAAATTACCAACTTTCTGAGAATAAATTTTCAGAACCCTCAGTCCTCGTGATGAGACAAGAAGGCGGAGGTTGCAACACAAAGGGAACTTTGTGCCCTTTTACCTCTCGGACATGATTAAATCATCTCAAAGGACTCACCCCTTTCTTGGTTATAAAACCGAGAAAGACCATTTGACTGTCTTGCGCTTCCTGCCAAAGAGAGAGACAACATTGCGAAGAGAGAGCCCCAACATCTGGAGAGAGAGAAGAACTGGAAAACTGACTTTCGTCACCCAAGAACCATCCGTGCCTCGCTGCTCAGAAAGATTCAGCGGACAATTGAACTCAGACACACACGCAAGAAGCCAGATCAAAGCAAGTATTTTATTCCCAATCAAACTGCGATAAGGTTGTACACTCATTCCTATTTGTGAAATAATTTACTTGAGGTGTCTTGTGAATAACTGCGTGATAAGGCTGTAACTCTCTCTCTCTCTCTCTCTCTCTCTCTCTCTCTCTCTCTCTCTCTCTCTCTCTCTCTCTCTCTCTCTCTCTCTCTCTACACCTTTCATTCTCTCTCCTTTATTCGCTCCCTGTTTATATCATTCGCTAAGTTTGATTTTTCCTTGTTTGTACCATATGGTGTGTTTTACTCCCTACATATATATGCATATTTCCCTTTTGTGAATCGTAGTTCTGTACACTTAGTTGTTTTATTAAAAACCCAATAATTACATGAAATTGAATCTGTCACCTTGCTCACAGATATCGAAGTCAATGAGATGTAAGATCGTAGCTACCTATAAAGCTTGATTTTCGTATTACTATTCAAGTAATACAAATTGTACAAACAAAGGAAATATTATTTGTCTGATCAGCAAATTAATGTTTCTTCTAGTTTGTAAGATTGATATTTGATGAAGTAATCTGAATTTCCACTCGCAGAACGAGTGGAAATTGGAGATCGCTGCAATCAACTTCTATAAAGGTTACTTTTACATGATTAAAGGTTCCGTTATAAGTTAATATTGTTGTGTAGGACAAATGAATAATATTCATAGACTCATGAATATTTACCCCATTTGAATTAATTATTCCCCGAGACTCATTGTTACTACAGGTGATTTTTCTCAATATTTTGAGATGTACATCTTAATAATCTTATATGTACATACATATATACCGAACTTAAGCAGCTAAATATATAATACATATAATCTTTTTTTTATGTTTTAAAAGTTTATTATGGTCATGTATGCCATATTTATAAAAAAAATAGAGGAAATATAATTTAAAATATCAGTTTTCTATTTTATTAATATACTGACAACAATATTTGTATTCAGGATATGTATTCATTTGTTAAAATCTCTAAGTAAAGATGTTTTTTAGACGTTTAAGAATTTAATATTGAATAAATTCTGTTTGTTTTGTTTTTTACAGAATCTTTAGAATAAAATTATAACAGGCTGTAAAAATAAGTTTCTTACAATGATGATTAATCAGTATTAGATTTCTGATGGATCATGTGACACTGAAAACTGGATTAATGGATAATGAAAGTTCAGCTTTGCATTACACAAATACATTTTTAAAACATATTACAATACAAAACTTATTTTGAATCACAATATATGTATTTTTTGCATCTACTTTTCATCAAATAAGTTCAGCCTTGATAAGCGAAAACATTAAAAATCAAATAAATGAAAATCTTACTGATCAAACACTTTTGCGCAGTAGTGTAAAATATAATTTATTTATGCACGGCATCCATCCAGTGCATGTGTAATCTACGGTCTTAATACAAGCGAACCTCAGTTAGTGCGCATGCGCGGCTGAGAGTGCATCTCGTCTTGTCTGCAGCCAGACACTATTGACATGATCCTGTCAGAAGAATTTCAGCATAATGATTTAAGAATCCTTCAAATGATCAAAGCAGGACAGAAATGTATGCAGTAATTATAGGACTAAAACAACATGAGAGGAATACTGTATTCAGAGGTCCCTGAATCAGGCCACGAGATGATTGAATCATTTTCAATAAGTAACCAAAATCATCTGATCAAGTACTTTTTTCTCACAGTTTTTGTTATAACAAATGTGCTTTACAAACACAAGTGGGATGTCACTGTACCAAAATTCCAGTAGTCGGTACCAATACATAATTTTACGGTACTCTGTACCACAGCAAAATGTTTTAATTTTTATTTCATTTAACTATTTTTTTGGTAACACTTTACGATAAGGTTGTATTAGTTAACATTAGTTAACGCATTAGTTAACATGAACTAACCATGAACAACACCTCTGTTCAGCATTAGTTCATCTTTGTTAACGTTAGTTAATATAAATACAGCTGTTCATGTTAGTTCACAGTGCATTAACTAATGTTAACAAGATTTTATTAATGCACTAGTAAATGTTGAAATTAACATTAACAAAGATAAATAAATGCTTTATAAGTGCAGTTCATCATTAGTTCATGTTAACTAATGCATTAACTAATACAACCTTATTGTAAAGTGTTACCATTTTTTTTTATTGTATTAAATTCAAAGAGTTTATGATTTACGATGATAATCATTATAAGTAAATAATACATAAACATTTAAAGGCTGTTTGCTGTTTAAAAGTAAACATTGTTTATAAACAAAGATCAAGTGATTACGGAAGCCCTGAACCGCACATTCGAGATTAAAGTCTATATATTTTGAGAATAAAGTCAAAATTACAAACAGGAGTTTTCAAACTGTGAGCGTCTAGCGAGGCTCAAGAACAATGATTATAGGCCTAAACTGCTGTGATTGTGAATATAATTAAATAAACCCTTTTATCAATATTATCTCATACATTAATATCTTTCCTGAGAGCATATCTTAAAATCCCAGCACTTTTTCGGATGTGTTCACGTAAAGATTTCTATGGGTCAATGTGGATAAATCTAGATTTAAACTCAGAGAGACCAGGTATGCGAGACCTGACGGATCTTGATTATTCCTTTCCAAAATGAGATGATAATGTGAGCCTTATGTAGTGTAACTTCAACAGTTTAAAGCCGCAGCCGTTCTCACGCGGAACGATCAAACGCTCTCGTTGAACTCATGATATGTTCCAGTAGGGGAGACCGGGGATGGTTGTAACATTTTTGCCATTTCTGTCTATATCTAAGAGTACTTTTAAGCCAGTGTGTTCAAAATGTTATTCAAACTAGTCACAAGTGTCTGCTATTAAATGATGGCTATTATCTTTGCAACACAAACAGAAAATGCATGGTTTAGTTTCAAACACGAGGAGTGAAATGTTACAATTCGTTAGTTGTAACATACCCCGGGGTGAGATGTAACATAATGAAATAAGGATTATGATAAAAAAATATTTTGAAAGCTTTTTATTCAACACTGACCAGTCATCAGTCATCTCAGTCATCGTAATTGACCATAATAAATTGAACTTGAACACAAACATTGTGTGTAAGCATGTTTGTTACAGTCAGTCATAGTATTGGCCATAGTAAAATATTGAAATTGAACACTCAAACGTGTGTGTGTGTGTGTGTGTGTGTGTGTGTGTGTGTGTGTGTGTGTGTGTGTGTGTGTGTGTGTGTGTGTGTGTGTGTGTGTGGACTGGTAATCCCTACAGTATGGGGACAAAATGTCCCCACAAAGATGGCAATATCCAAATTTTTGTCCTTGTGGGGACATTTTTTGGCCCCATGAGGAAAACATCTTATAAATCACACTAAGTGATGTTTTTGAAAAAGTATAAATGCAGCATGTCTCCTGTGATGGGTAGGTTTAGGGCAGTGTGTGTGTGTGTGCGTGTGTGTGTGTGTGTGTGTGTGTGTGTGTGTGTGTGTGTGTGTGTGTGTGTGTGTGTGTGTGTGTGAGAGACTCTCAGTCATAGTAATTGACCATAATTAATTGAACTAACATTGTTACAACGAACCCCGAGTCATGTAGCCATGAACTAGCTCACCTTACAGCTAACAACTAAAACATTAGCACTAACAACTTGCAAGACAAATATCTACACAGACACACAATAAACATAATTTAAATTTTATCAGTTTAACTACAAAGCAGAAATTCCCATAACAAAAATAAAAATAAGTAAAAAGTCACTTTCTTACCTCAAAATGTTTTTTTTCACTCTAGCATCTGCTATGTCTGCTACAGATCTCTACTTTATCACATGTGGAGTAAGGGCTAAATTTAGCATGTGTGAAGTGAATTCGGTGATTTGTAACTAGTTCCTGGTTGGACAGATTGGAGTTGTTACACAACTGACCCATGTTACAACCATCCTCAGTCTCCCCTAAATGGGAAAAAAATCTAGTTGAATAAAAGCAGAAACATTTTGCCTGATGAAACATGAGGACAATTAACACACGATGTGATCATATATGGTTTATGTGTATTTTTCAAGCCATCTTGGGGTATTTCCTATTATATGAATAATGCAGTGTTAATTGCCATAGCATCTCGTCGAAGAAAGATCTGCATCTGCTCCATATGTTTATCACATTTCGTGAGAATCCGTCAACACATCCATTGATGCAAAGGCCGTAGAATTTTAATCTTATTTTATGAGTCAACCACAAAGTTTGGACCAGGATTGTGTCCATCCTCCAGCGGTCTCTGTGCTCGTCAGGAGTTCTTCACCAGCGCAGTTCTTTACTAAAAAATATAACGTCTTTATTCTCGAAGGTAGGGTAGGTAAGAATGATCTAAAACACTTTTGTCCAAATTTGTTTAAACTTTCTTTATATGTCAATACATCATGGGCGCCGGAAGCAAATAAAATGTGCGTGGGTCCTCTCTCAGAATTTTTTTTTTACTGGAGTAACATTAGAGACCATTTACATTAAATACAAATATACTGCCGTTTACTAAACGATTGATTTGGGATAGACTAAATTACGGAAATCTCTATGTTCATCCTCATGGTGTAAATGGTGTAGGGGTAAGAAGCACAGTATCTTTGACGCTTAAATCGATCTGAGGTTCGAATCCGGCTTTTGCCATCAAATATCAGATCGGAAAGGCATTTATTTTCAGAAAACTGAAAAAATATTAGAAAAGTGGAAATAAAGCATCTAACGTGTTTACTATTAGTGTTTATTCGGTTATTGGTATATATATAGTTTTCACTGCATCAGCAACTACACATCACTGCCTGCCTGATAAATGAAGCCACATTCAGCTTAACATCAGTGTTCACTGGCCCATCCTGGACTGAAGCACAGGCTCTACTCTTCAACACAACGTGACCTCTCACAACTCTATTACAAACCAGTCTGACTGTATTTCCTTCAAAACTTCTTAATGAGAAGGTGCTGATGTTTTATTGAACATAATAAAGTTAGAAGTCACCCTTAGTTGGGCTCTTGACCCTTGACTCAGATTGTTGTAATTGTGTGTAGGGCTGTCACAAGTACCGGTACTTCGGTACCAAGTCAGTAGCCTACTGAAGTTTAAAAACTGTGACGATACCAGGATTTCTACTGGACGGTAGAACCGACTCCAGAGTATATCCGGTCCCCGCAGCTGCGCTCTTATCTAAGCACAGGACTCCAGACTGTAGCCGAATATACACCAGTGTCTGTGAGTATTAAACTGCAAATACTATCTAAATATTACTCCTGCATGTTCTGCGTCTCTGTGTGAATGACGGGCGCAGCTGTGTGGCCGCCCGCGCACAAACACACGTGACACTGGCTCGCTATCTTTAGTCTCTGAGGACTCGAACACATAAACCATCATTTCATTTGAGGAAGCTGTCATATAATGATCACAGACACTCAAAGGTCTTCACAGCAACCCCTCATAATAAAAGCTTAATGTAAAGAAATGGACAGAATATATTAGGCCACTGTTGTACAGTAGATGTCGCTACGTCTCTATGTAATAATAATACATCTCTCTACTAATAATAATAATAATTATGCCTTAACTGTTGCTTATTTATCACTTATGGAAGCCCTGAACCGCAAAGTAAAAAAACAATCTGTAAAAGAAAAAACAAAATCTAGAATTTCGAGATTAAAGTGAAAATGTTTCTAGCTTAACTCATGCGTTTGCTGTTGTTAGCTAATGGTTAACTGCAAGAGATTTGCATTTTATAGAAAAAAATCACAAAAAATAGCGTCATCTTCCTAAAATAATACTAATAAAAAAAAGTTTTTGTTTTGTTTGTTTTTTGCATAAGTCATCTCATGATGCTGACCATACTCTGGTAAAATCGGACACATCCTCAGTTAAACAGATCATGCAATTCTACCCCTGTAGTATAAAGCCATTTTAGTTTTTTGTGTGTTTTCTGAGAAACCTAAAAAAATATTTTAGTAAGGTGACAATAATCAAGAAAATAAAAGTGTACAAAGAAGACATTTTACCTTAATTTTACAGTTTTTTTAACAGCCATCCATGTTTTTAGCTCTTATTTTTTATTTAAAAAAAAATTGCCAAGGCCAGCAGGGTGTTATGAAAACGTTCTGGGGACATCACATTTTCAAGCAAAATAAGGTTGCCTAAATGTTTAGAAGATGTCCTGAATGTTCCGAACGAATAACCTCCTCGAACCCTTAAAAGAACTCCACATCGTGACACGTCTTAACGTCAGTGATTACATTCTGAGAACGTAACATTTCCAGTGGGGATGGTGCTTTGAGTAAGTCAATCGTTTTTAGATAGTAATGAAAACATTTAGCACCTACATTTAGTGTCATTGTGTTGTGAATGTCCTAAAACAACTCAAATAATGCCTTGCTACAGCACACATGTAAGAGAGAAAAAGAGTTCATTCTGCCGTGTAATTCAGATTTAAAACAGGCATGACTGCGTTACTTATAATGTTAGATGTTTAAGTTTCATGATTTACATGTTTTGGATTGAATACAAAAGCAATTTTTGCAAATTCAGAACAATTAATTTAGAATTTTGATGACTTTTTAATTAGAACTGAATATGCATTTTTAACTCTTATAAGACAAACTACTTAGAATTGTTTATTGCACCAAAACTAATTAAAAATGAACATTAAATATGTATGTAGAGTTGAGTTCATATTTGCATAAATTGCTGTTTAAGCTATGTTTAGATAAGCAACACAAAATAAAATCTGATTAAATGACAGTTTTATAAAATTGGGGCTTGTGTCTACATTGAAAACCTCATAAACACATTTAGGCAGGCAAGACAGGCGAGAAGTGGTTTCTCTAGGACAGCATCTCTGTCCCAAGTTGAGACACTCGCACAATGTCTCCCTTCTTTTAATGCACCTTAGACACTACACACAACATAAAAAAAAAAAGAAAAAGAAGTATAGGGACTGAAAAGATGTGGGGGGAGGGTTATCTTATATTATTATCATACTATGTGAAATTAATTGATCCATTGAAAGTGGTGACAATAATAAATATTATATAGGAAAAAAAAAAAAAAAAAGGGACACTGATTAATACAATGATGACGGTACGATGGTGAGAACGAAGATGAAGTGATGGTAGTGATAATACAATAAATAGTAAATGGGTAATTTTGCTTATGAATACACACACACACCCACACTCACACCTACACTCACCCACGCACGCCTATACATTTACACACTTTTATTTCACTTCTAGAATTATGTAATTACTTGATTGTCAATTACTACACTATTGTGGTTTGTATGTCTGTATGTTAAATAAAAAAAAAAAAAAAAAAAAAAACAACTCAGCCATCCTGTTTGCGTGATGCTGTAACAGACATTCACATTTGAATTTACTGCTCTCTATTGTAATTTCAAATAAGAAAAAAAAAAAAAAAAAAAAAATTGGGGCAGCAACATAAGTGGTACATTCTTGGCTCTCAGAGCAAATGGGAACAAAGCCATCGAACCAAAGTTAGCTGCTTCCACATACTAGAATATGCACAATAAAGCAGCAGATTTACGTACAATCTTTCGAAGATTTTGGTTTGGCTTTAAATACAATATTTCTAATTTGATACTTACCAAGTTTGTTTGCCATCTTCCACGTTTCAAAGTCAGAGAAAATCTGACTGAGGAAAGAAGGAGAGAAACCATGAGCCCAGGAAGCTAAAGTTCATCTAATACACGCTTAAACATCCTCAAATATCTGTTTGATTCAGCTCATGTCATTAAAATCTCACTATAACCATTTAATCAAAGTTGGCAATCCCAAAAAAAAAAAAAAAAAAAGCTATCCTATTAAATTTCAAATTAATAATAAATGCAGCACAACTTCACAGTTGGCCACAAACAACTAGCCTACATACAGGCACAAAGTATGTTTAAAAATGGAAAATTAAGTCCGTGAAAGATTAAAAACAATCTACACGTTTTATCCTTACAAAACATTGGTTTGATTTGTATTAAATTATTAACGTCGTACCCGAAATGTGCGTCATTTATCGCCAACGTCTTGTTTTCAAATCAGAAAGTGATATGTGATATGTGTGTGTGTGTGTGTGTGTGTGTGTGTGTGTGTGTGTGTGTTTCAACACGAGCGAGCATAAACCTGGTTATGGCAAGCCGATTTGTCTTTTATTCATTCACAGGATATTAATTATTTATATCAACAATTCCATTTTCACTCGTTGAAAGTCTAATTCTTGATATCAACAATTGAATTTCAAATAGTGAAATGTCACCATAGGCTGCCATTCAAATTAAAATCATGATATCAACAATTTAATTCAATTTAGGTCAAGAATTTAATTGTCAATTTAATTTCAGATATCTAAAATGACTTTCTAACTAGTAACAATCACATTCATGATATCAGAAATTAAACTAAATTGTAGACATCAAAAATTATTTTTTTCCTCTAGTCGTAGTTTTTCTTCCTGATATCAACAATTAAATGTGAATGGCAGTCTATGGTGACATTGCACTAGTGAAAATATAATTACTGATATCAAGAATTATAGTTTTTACTAGTGGAAAATTCAAATGTCGATATCAAGAATTCATATCATGTGAATAAATAAAAGTGAAAGCGGCTTGCCATAGTCTAGTTGTACATTTACACCATGACCATATTTGATTCCTTTCTGCCAGAGAGTGGCTGTGTTCAGAACCGCATACTTCTCTACTATATAGTATGTAAAAAGCAGTAGGCGAGCGAATAGTATGTCCGAATCCGTAGTATTCATAAAAGAGTAGGCGAGAATTACCATGGTTTTGGACGTGCGTATACTAGAATAGGCTTGTTTGAGATGCGCCGCCTCGCCTGAAATCCAGACGAGACTGAGCAGCTGCAGTTGTAACGACCCCAAACACAAGAAGGTCGTGTGTCCACCAAAGCGTGTTTGTTTTACGCAGCTGGCTGGCGTATTCAATAGTTTCCAATGGGAGCCAATTTTTACAACAATGTTTCTCAGTTCATTCTCTGGCCTATAGCTAACGGTGTAATTAACACAGTAGGCCTATACCTTTCTAACATTATACAAAACCTGTTTTTAGATATCTTGAATACAATAAGAACAGACAAAACACCATTAATAAACAAGTAGCTACGTTCAGACTTGTTTATTAATCAACAAGATCATCATCACATGAACATCATCCTGCTGTAAACAGGGCAAAGCAAAGAAAAAAAGGAAGAAAGAATAAATTGTGTTAGTGACTTTCCTTTTCAACTTCAATTACATTAGATAAAATAATAACTGTACTGTAAATAATAAGCCATTTTGTTTGAATACCTCCAAAAAATCTCACATTGGCCATGGATGATGGCCTGTCCATATTTATTTATTGATTTATTTATTTATTTATATGGACTGGCCATCATTCATGGCCAATGTGAGATGTTTGCATTTGCAAAAAATATATAACTGTACTATTACACAATATTTTTGACTATGGTATGTGTCTTTTATTTTAGTGAAGTCGAGGAATTTGACAGAGACAAATGAAAAAAGAAGGCGCTTACCAGAAAGTACAGTAGTTATTTTACCTAATGCAATTTAAGATGAAAAGAAAAGTCACACAATTCTTTCTTCCTTTCTTCTTTGCTTTGTCCTGTTTACAGCAGGATGATGTTTAGGTGATAGTTTATGTTTAGATAAAGTACAGACGTGTTTATTAAAGAAGTTTTGTCTCTTCTTATTTGGATTTTGCTTTGCATTCAAGATATCAAAAAAACTGGTTTTGTAATGTTAGCATTACAGTAGATGTAATGTTTTAGACCATTAGCATAGGTTGAACTGAGAGAAATATTGTAATTTGAATTTAAAAAAAAACATTGTAGTAATATAATATCACATATTATTTTTCAGAAGATAGTTTAATCTGTAATTGTATCTCTTCCATCAATTATTTTCTTTCAATTAACACCCACACTCAAAAACAAAAGCGAAAAAACACTACTGAGTAATTTGTTAGTCAGAGAACACAATGAGATTTTTTTGGCAGGAGCATAAATGTGTTTGCAAAATCGTTATTTTGTGTATATGTATTTGAAATGAATTAAATGAAATAAACCTGTAATATTGCATCCTATTGTTTTAAAAGGCATTTGGATAAAGGTGTAATACGATCTTCAGAACAGCAGGAGGCGCTGTCTTTAAAAACCGAGGGGTCTGAGAATGCGGGACTGTAGGTGCCGGCTCCGAGTCTGCAGCTTCATAACAACATACCCGGGTGAGATGTAGCATTATGAAATAAGGATTATGACAAAATATATATATTTTGAAAGTTATATATTTAACACTGTCTAACAGTATAATAAATTGAACTTGAACACGAACATTGTGTGTAAGCATGTTTGTTCCTGTCAGTCATCGTATTGGCCATAGTAAAATATTGAAATTTAACACTTTCGAGCGTGTGTGTATAAGTGAGACTCTCAGTCATAGTAATTGACCATATTAAATTGAGTATTTTTAAAGTATTTACATTGTGTAACGTTTCATTATTGTCATAACGGTTTCACTTTATTTTGATGGTCCCTTTAACATATTCTGTTGACTATAAGTAGCGTTGCAGCTACATGTCCACTAAACATCATTAGAGTGAGTTTCAGTAGACTGGTAGGGTTACCAACATGAAAAATACTATAGTATATTATAGTAAAATTACTTAAGTAAATACTATAGTGTTTTTGAACCGTACTATAGTAAAGATACTACAGTAAATTGTATTAGTATTTACTACACTTTGTTAATTTACTGTAGTATCTTTACTATAGTATTCAAAAACACTATAGTATTTACTAAATAATTTTACTGTAATTACTTGTATTTTTTCATGTGGGTAGGGTTAGAATAAGTTGACATGTAGGTGCAACGTTACTTATAGTCAGTAGGATGTCTGTTGAAAGATCATTAGAATAAAGTGTTTGCAGATATTAAGCAGACAGTCTCTAATGAGAGTTAGTTGACATGTAGGTGCAACGTTACTTATAGTCAACAGAATGTTCAAAAGGGACCATCAAAATAAAGTGTTACCGTTATAACTAACCTCGAGTTAGAACAACGTTCCAGCGATGTAACTGTGATTCCCATAATCGTCGTGACGACGTGTGGAATGTAGAAGCTCAAGCAACACAAAAACACTGTACCCTGGATAAACCAGACATTATAAAACTCATGAAAGAACGAAACCAAGCTCTAAAAATAGCAAATAAAACTAAATCAACTCATGATAGAGGACGTTTCACCATGTTGAAGATTTCTTTCTCACTATAATTGAAAAATCAAATGGGAATGCTAAATTAATACGGAACCAGCTTAGAAAAATGACCGCCCCAAAGAACAAATCACTTTAGAAATTAATATAAATGAACAATTAACTATTAACAATTAATGTATCCCAGTTATAGCAGAGGCATTTAATTGCTAATTTATTGATTCTGTTGCTAACATAGCAAGCTGTTTTACACCGAGAACACATACACTCTTTCAATCAGTTTTCAGCTTAAAAACCATTACAGAATCAGAGGTAGCACAGACGATCAAATCTTTAAAGCTACACTGTGTAACTTTTTTTGTTTATTCTTAGCTAAAAACACTTAGTTCTTTTAAAAATATATGTGCTCATTAATGTATATTTACTTCTTTCAAGTAATAAAGTATTCTCGTAAGTGTATAATATGCCATTGAAAATACATACGGGTGAGGGTTTGAATGCGCGTCGCCATGTTGCCCCTCCATCTTGAAAGTACATTAGCCAAAGAGGGACATTCCGTAAATTCAAGCCGCCTTTGGCGTTTAACACTCGATGGCACCGTGTCGAATGTGAAGAGGGGGATTGCTTGAGACTGATATAGCCTACAATGTAAACTTTGCCTTACGCTAGTGATGTCGTACAATATACAGAATAACGATAGCACCGATAAAAGTTACTTTACTAAGATTAGCTTGCATTCGTCTGGGAACCTGATCGCTGATGTTAGCAATGAAATGGTAAAAAATAACGAAAAGGTAAAACTATTATTCATTTTACATAGATGTCATAACCTACATGTTAACTGACAAATTATAATAGTTTTCTAAAGTAACCTCATCACTTGATCGAACTGCAAGCCATATTAATCTTGGACTAAATCAGCCACCGTAGGAGTTAAACGAAATTGGAATTGAGAGGAACAGAAACTAATATTCACTGGATGGTCATATACCTTTTCACCGCTAGATGGGGGAAAATATCACACAGTGTAGCTTTAAGACCATCTAGATGTAAAGATATTTTTGGTATGGATACAGTGATGCTCAAGGAGCTCAGTTCAACAGTCACACGCCCCATTACCAAGATTATTAATGTCCATTTTGCTAAATATGTTTCTAAGCTCTTGGAAATCAGCTGTTGTTACTCCCATTTTCAAAAGAGAGATCCTCATTCCAAACTACAGACACATCAGTATGTTGCCTACAATTTCTTAGATTGCAGAGAAATGAATAGCAAAACATATTATTAACCATCTAAATACCACACCCTACACTGTAAAAAAAAACCCCGTAATTTTTCAAGTAATGTTCTGTATTTTTATGGAATTTTCCCTTTTTTTCATTAAACAGTAAAATGCTGTTGTTTTACATATATTTGCTGTAATTTAAAGTTTTCCATTACAATTACAGCAATTAATTGTAATTAGCAAATACATCAAAATTCTGTTTTTTAAAGGCAATTCATACTATTTTTACAGATCAAAAATTTAGTTTTACATGAAATAACTGTTAATGTTTTGTAGATTATTGTCCTGTTCATGAGTAAAAATGAATACCAAAAGCTTTATATTTCAGATGAGGGCTGTTCTTTTTTATTTCTTTTTACATTTATAATAATAATAAATGTATCTTGAGCGGCAAATCATCATATTAGAATGATTTCTGAAGGATCATGTGACACTGAAGACTGGAGTAAATATATTCAAATAGAAAAACGGTACATTAAATTGTACAAATATTTCACAATAATAATGTTTTTGCTGTATTTTGGATCAAATAATGCAGGCCGGCTTGATGTTTTTCAAAGAAAACTCTTCTGTTGAATAATATTTTATATATATATATATATATATATATATATATATATATATATATATATATATATATACACACTATAGTGTGTGTGATTGTAGATGTAGTTGCCTATTCAGATAATTATTTGTGCATTTTGACAAAGATCAACATTGAATAATGAAAATAACATTATTCCAATTTCAACTCCATAAAACTATTTAATATTCAAAGTTTTATTCAACAGTACGTTTTTAAATTTGCCTGTTGTTGATTGTGTGCGACGCAGATTCAAATTTGCCGCCACAACCGCTGAAAGCGCAATGATTGGTCACATGTTTGAGAAGTTTGAAAAAATGACCAACGGTTACTTGTTAGATTCGAGACATCCTCGGATATCTTGGATTTTCATTGGCATTTTGGAGAAAGCAATGATGTTTTCTGGAAAGTACAGTATGTTACAGTATGAAAGTACAGTATGGCTGGTGAAAAGTGACAATGGTGAGCGGCGTTTTATTCAAAGTTGAACATTCTTCAACTCTCGGCGACCAGTAAAAACGCTGAGCGCTCAGCGCTCGGCGTGAAATACTCACTCAGCGTCTCGATCGCATGGCGTTCTAAAAACGCTCCCATTGAAAACAATTGAATACCCCAGCCAACTGCGTGAAAAAACGCCTTGGTGGACACGGCCTAATAACGGAACAAAATAATTAAAAACACGAGCCAAAGCAAATACTTTGTATCAGCATTTTTACTTAGAATCAATACAGAAACAAACTATTTGTGAGATACTAGTAACACTTCCGCGGATATTCCGTAACAAGCAAAGAGTCTCAACTAAAAAAAAACGCTGCGCTGCCAAAACGCTCGCAAGCGCCCACAGCGAGGCGTTTTCAGCTGGATAAAAATGCTTTGGTGGACACATGGCCTACAAGCTGCCAATAGAGAAAAAGAGCAGTTTGCGGTATTTCTCCTCATATTTACACACCATCACACACACTTTCTACAGTTTGATGAAGCGACAGGCTCATTTCTGTATTGTTCTCAGCGCTACTTGAGCGTCTTTTCTGGCGTCTTCCTCCTGAAATAAACCTTTAGTGCAGCAGCGAGCATGAGAGGAACATGTGTTGAGTTCATTCAGACCTGAGCCAGTGTGTGCGCTTTTGTGTGTTCGTGTGTGTGATTGTTTTGATGTTTGAGTGAGAACTGTGACTGAATGTCAAGTCAAAAGACAAAGTTTGAGATCTGTGAATTGATGGGAATCATCTCAAGTGTTGAGCTCATATTTTATTTCTGGTCTTTTCACATCTTTGACTGATCAAACCTGTTTTGCATTGTTAAAATACACTGGAACAGATACTGCTAAATACTTTACATCAAGCGTATAATTAGCCACAGGAGACATACATCTTTATGTTAATATATAAATACATAAAGTTTGACACAATATACATACATATTTGTGTTCTTCATCTATTTATAATCATGATCCGTTTGGATCTGATTTCATTACTGCAGTGAATGTACTTTACATAAAATCAGAATATTTAGATTCATATGGGCTTACTATCCTGCTGTAGAGTGTCATTGCTGTTTGTATTATTGATGTTTTATCCGTGTCGTATTGTGAGATATTACAGTATTGTCTTTCAGTTTAGTAGTCTTTTGTCATATATCCTGACTGTAATAATGTGTTTGTAAGAGCAAACAATCAGAATAAAGTGAGATGATCTGCTGATGATCCTGAATGTCTTGTTGAATGAGTGTTGATAGTCTGAGGCTCATCAATATTAACAGAGCTGCTGAAAAGACTCTTTATTTCATCTCAATAGCTCCTGTTTTCTCCTCATTTATTATGATGATGTCTTCACATCTCCTGAAATTCACACTTAAATCTCCTGTAAAGCTCATTTCATTGGGGTCAACTAGGGTTGCAAAGCCGATAACGTTCCACAAATGTTCAATATTCCAATTTGGAAATTGAAAATTTGGGGAAATTTATATTCATATATACAAACATAAACATTTTGTTTTGTCATAATCTGACACTTTTTATTATTATTATTATTTTGCATATGGATATATTTTCCAACTAATCTAATATGCTGATGTATTATCAATGTAGGAAACAGTTGTGCTGATTATTATTTTTGAACCTGTGATACTTTTTCAGAATTTATTGATGAACAAAAGTTAAAAAGAACAGCTTTTATTCAAAATGGAAATCTTTTCTAACAACATAAGTCTTTACTATCCCTTTTATCAGTTTAACACTTCCTTGCTGAATAAAAGTATTAATTTCTTTAAAAGGAAAAAAATACTGACCTCAAACTTTTGAACAGTAGTGTTACAAAAGGTTTCTATTTTAAATTAATGCTGTTCTTTTTAACTTATCCTGAAAAATCCTCATATTGATTTCTGAAGAATCTTGTGACACTGAAGACTGGAGTAATGACGATTAATTCAGCTTTGATCACAGGAATAAATTATATTATAAAGTATTAAAATAAAAACACAATTTTAAATTGTAATAATATTTCACAATAATTTATGTTTTTGTCTGTGTTTTTGATCAAAACTGCATGTTATGGAGGAATGCACAGTGTATGTTTGTGTGTGTGTGTGTGTGTGTGTGTGTGTGTGTCTGTCTGTCTGTGAGAGATTGAGGAATACGCAGGGGTAGATATTCAATTGAAAGTGCATTAAATCTGGTTGTTTTAACCAAGATTATGCTGCAAGATTTTATTTTCCAAATACATTTAAGTTCCTATTATAGGCTAACCAGCAACTTTGTCAATTCCAGTTTATTTCCTTATATTCCCGTCTATTCTCACGGAAAGTTTTCAGCCTTGAAAACTCTCGAAATTAGCAACCCTATATAGTCTCAACAGACTGAGGGCATTTGTGCAATTACTTTTGTATTTATGCTTTCAACTGTTTTTCTTACCATTATTTATATTTGGAATAATTGTATGTCATTATAATCTGTTATAATTTAGAATAAAACAAACTCTGTAACTGAAATGTTTCTTCCTCTGTAAGTAGAGGACTTTTCTCCGCGTCTTCACCTGAAGTGGAGGAGGGTGGATTGTCTGTAGAGACAGGACCAGAGCCGCTGGCTCAAACTGCGTTAACTCACGGTGCCAAGGGCGGTGAGCTTGTGTCAGGGCGTGGTAGTGAGCCGTTGGAAGAGCCAATATATGTCAGGATGGCCAACATCGTTAAATAGGAAAACACCTAGGCCAGGGCTATTCAAATCTTACCCTGGAGGGCCAATGCACTGCAGAGTTTAGCTCAACCCTGATCAAACTCACCTATCTGTCATTTTCTAATGATCCTGAAGACATTGATTAGTATGTTCAGGTGAGTTTGATCAGGGTTGGAGCTAAAATCTTTGAATAGCCCTGACCTAGACCTTCACCTCAGCACTCACTTGGATGAGTAATAGAAAGCACCCCATATATAATAAAATAGTTCCATCTTGTGGCCATTATGTGAATTACACTCCAACACAAGCTATTGTAGTAAGGATAGCACATACTGCTAATGTTCAATAATCATCCGATCAGCAGTACTAAAGCTTGTTTGTCTGGAGTCTGGTGTCTTCTGTGTAGTTATGAATGATGTGTTTGTTTCAGAGAATCTTCTAGTCTACTGGTTCATTCTGATTCATAAGAAGAACATGTTAGTGCGCAGAGATGGAGAGCAGGGGCCTGTACCATGAAGCTAGTTTAATTGGCTTGCCAGATATGTTTAAGCTTAGTTTTTGCCCATCCTGAGGCCTGTTGCATGAAGCTAGCTGAACAAACTCTGAGTTTCAGAGTAGGTTTAGAGTTGACAAATCCAGATCAATCCAACCTGGTTTAGATCAAGTTCAATGGTTTCTCAAAGCTTGGTATAAACTTTCTCTGTCAACTCAGGTTTAATCCAGAGTTTGTGATTAACTCTGAAGCGCACCTGAAAGTGTGACACGTGCTGCAAACAGCCAATCACAGTGTCCATTTAATTCACTTCTCACAAGAGACACGGCGCAATTCACTTCTGTTCTGAAGATTGAGAGATCGTTTTGAAAATGCATTTACTAAGCAGGAATAAACACTGCAGGGAAAGTTTGAGAAGACAGCTGAAAGAATATCAGACTATATCAATGCATGATGTGAATCAAATCTGCCTGATAATTATAGCGTCACAAAGAGCTCAAATGAATACACGTTTAAAATAATTATGAATGCATGAATGCATTAATTTTATATTAATATTTGGCTACTTGTCAATTAATAATTATATGAATATATATTCATTAAAAATAATTATAATTCATATAATATAAATATAATAAATAATTAGCACCAAAGGATGATCAGTTGTGTCTCTAACATTTTTTTCACTATAAACTGCAAATTTGGAATGAGAGATACAGGGGGTGTGGCTTTTACTTGCAGTTGATTGGTCCAGTTTGGGTTTGCGAGCTCAAACCCAGAATAAAACCGGCTCCAGAGCAGGTTAGCTGTGTAGTGTAAGTTACCATGGTGATGAACTCTGCTAAAAATCAATCCACCTTCTTGAGCCGGAAAAAACAGAGTTTACTCAAACTAATCTTGAACTTACCTGGGTACCAACTGAAACCAGCTTTGTGCAACAGGCCACTGGGTTTAATGTTCCTTTAAAGTGGTTTGGCAGTGTTCATCTCCATAGTAAATTACGCTCAGTGGCTAACCTGCACCGGAGAAGGTTATGTTCGGGTTAAGAGATTGCAAACTGAATTTGAACCAATCAGCTGTGAGCAATCTCTGATGCAATAAAGCCACTCCAGAAGGGCCACTCTCTTGAGAGCTCCAACCCTGAAAAAACACTCAATTTAATAATAGTTTTTTTTCTTAAATAACAAATGCAGACTTGGTGAGCAGAAGAGACTACTTAAAAAAACAACATATATATATATATATATATATATATATATATATATATATATATATATATATATATATATATATATATATATATATATATATATATATATATATATATATATATATATATATATATATATAATTCTTCTTTGTAAATGCATTTAAATTCTTTATTAATCTCTTAATCTTCAGCAAAAGAGTTTTGAATCACGTTGGGAGGGGCGGCGTGAGCAGTGGCGCACTCAGTGATCGATCTCATTCAATGGGGTAAACTGTAATTTATTAGGCATTTAAAATGTCTACTGAGAAATAAAAATGGAGAACATGGAAAGCTCAAAAGCAATCATAATAGGTTACTTCATGGCTTTCAGAAATTAAATTCCTGATCAGAATCAAAAGAAAACTTAAATAAAAAATAAAAAGTAAATCAATGTGTGGTTGATAAATGGAGTAATGAGTTTAATCAGTTGAAGCACATAGAAAAAAATATTAAAAGAGAAAACAAACCAGGCAATCTCTCTCTTTACTGGAAGTGTAAAAACTCAATGAAGAAAGAGTTCAGAATTACTGTCAGATTCACATCTCTCTTTAAAGTGCTATGGCCTCTTCTTCAGCTCACCTTGAATATTTTTCTGTAGTGTGAATTCTCTGGTGTAGTTTTAAAAGCACATGTACTCTCTCACATCAGTGTGTATTTTCTGATATAGTTGTAAACTATACAGCTGTGAAAAACTCTTTCCACACACAGAACTTGAATGTGGCGTCTCTTTCGTATGAACTCTCAGTTGTGTCTTCTGATGCACTGTGAAATGTTTTGCACTAATCACGTGAACAGCTTCTCTCCGATCCTCATGTGACGCTCAAGATTATAAGTGTTTGTGAAACTCTTCCCACACTGAGTGCAGGGCCTTATTGCACAAAACTAGGCAATTTTTTTCAAAAAGGGAGGAGCCGGGAGGAGGGATGCTGCAAGAACTAACAATGGGAAGAGGTAGGCTGCTGGTTTTATACCGTGGTATTAATTGGAAGGTTAGATGGGCGTACTTCCTCCAGAAATTACGTTTATTAACGTCACTTTGTGCAATAGGCCCCAGGTTGCAGATTTCTTGGCTCTTATTTTCTTTATAAATGTCTTTTTAACCTTTGAGTGACTCAGAGATTTTTCTCCAGGTTTGACATGATGTTCCTCCTCCACTTCACTCAGTTCTTCACTCTCTCGCTCTCTTCCATCATGTCTGAAATCAAAGAAAAAAAAAGAGTAACCAGTGAGATTAACCAGTCTTAACTTAATTTTCAGTAAATCAAAATAATTAAGAGAAATATAAAGTGAAAGGACATTCAATTGAGATGTAACAGGTAATAAAGTAAAATATGATCATTTTGATAACTCATTTCCATGATTGAGGTTCACTGACTTTCCAAACATTATTTTAAAAGCATTATATACACATTTATTTTAGTGAGAACTATTAAATGTATTTGATAACTGGAAGAAAGAGTTCAAAATTACTGTCAGATTCAAGTCTCTTTAAAGTGTTATGGCCTCTTCTTCAGCTCGCCTTGAATGTTTGTTTACATTATGAATCCTCTTATGAGTTTCTAACAGACTGAATCTCTTGTTGTTTGTTTCTGGTGTGAATCTTCTGGCTCTCTTTCAGTTCATCGTCTGTAGTGAAGGACTTCTGTATCGTTTGTTTCGGTTTTAATCTTCTGGCGTTCTTTCAGTTCATCGTCTGTAGTGAAGGACTTCAGTGTTGTTTGCTTCTGGTGTGAATCTACTGCTGCTCTTTCAGTTCATCATCTGTAGTGAAGGACTTCAGTGTTGTTTGATTCTGGTGTGAATCTTCTGGCTCTCTTTCAGTTCATCATCTGTAGTGAAGGACTTCAGTGTTGTTTGCTTCTGGTGTGAATCTTCTGCTGCTCTTTCAGTTCATCATCTGTAGTGAAGGACTTCAGTGTTGTTTGCTTCTGGTGTGAATCTTCTGCTGCTCTTTCAGTTCATCGTCTGTAGTGAAGGATTTCAGTGTTGTTTGATTCTGGTGTGAATCTTCTGGCTCTCTTTCAGTTCATCGTCTGTAGTGAAGGACTTCAATGTATCGTTTTTTCCAGTGTGAATCTTCTGGCATTCTTTCAGTTCATCGTCTGTAGTGAAGGACTTCAGTATCGTTTGTTTCTGGTGTGAATCTTCTGGCATTCTTTCAGTTCATCGTCTGTAGTGAAGGACTTCAGTATTGTTTGTTTCTGGTGTGAATCTTCTGGCACTCTTTCAGTTCATCGTCTGTAGTGAAGGACTTCAGTGTTGTTTGCTTCTGGTGTGAATCTTCTGCTGCTCTTTCAGTTCATCGTCTGCAGTGAAGGACTTCAGTGTTGTTTGATTCTGGTGTGAATCTTCTGGCTCTCTTTCAGTTCATCGTCTGTAGTGAAGGACTTCAGTGTTGTTTGCTTCTGGTGTGAATCTTCTGGCTCTCTTTCAGTTCATCATCTGTAGTGAAGGACTTCAGTGTTGTTTGCTTCTGGTGTGAATCTTCTGCTGCTCTTTCAGTTCATCGTCTGCAGTGAAGGACTTCAGAGTTGTTTGATTCTGTTGTGGATCTTCTGGCTCTCTTTCAGTTCATCGTCTGCAGTGAAGGACTTCAGTATCGTTTGTTTCTGGTGTGAATCTTCTGGCACTCTTTCAGTTCATCGTCTGTAGTGAAGGACTTCAGTGTTGTTTGCTTCTGGTGTGAATCTTCTGCTGCTCTTTCAGTTCATCGTCTGCAGTGAAGGACTTCAGTGTTGTTTGATTCTGGTGTGAATCTTCTGGCTCTCTTTCAGTTCATCGTCTGTAGTGAAGGACTTCAGTGTTGTTTGCTTCTGGTGTGAATCTTCTGGCTCTCTTTCAGTTCATCACCTGCAGTGAAGGACTTCAGTATCGTTTGTTTCTGGTGTGAATCTTCTGGCATTCTTTCAGTTCATCGTCTGTAGTGAAGGACTTCAGTATCGTTTGTTTCTGGTGTGAATCTTCTGGCACTCTTTCAGTTCATCGTCTGTAGTGAAGGACTTCAGTATCGTTTGTTTCTGGTGTGAATCTTCTGGCATTCTTTCAGTTCATCGTCTGTAGTGAAGGACTTCAGTATCGTTTGTTTCTGGTGTGAATCTTCTGGCACTCTTTCAGTTCATCGTCTGTAGTGAAGGACTTCAGTGTTGTTTGCTTCTGGTGTGAATCTTCTGCTGCTCTTTCAGTTCATCGTCTGCAGTGAAGGACTTCAGTGTTGTTTGATTCTGGTGTGAATCTTCTGGCTCTCTTTCAGTTCATCGTCTGTAGTGAAGGACTTCAGTGTTGTTTGCTTCTGGTGTGAATCTTCTGGCTCTCTTTCAGTTCATCATCTGTAGTGAAGGACTTCAGTGTTGTTTGCTTCTGGTGTGAATCTTCTGGCTCTCTTTCAGTTCATCATCTGCAGTGAAGGACTTAAGTGTTGTTTGCTTCTGGTGTGAATCTTCTGCTGCTCTTTCAGTTCATCGTCTGCAGTGAAGGACTTCAGTGTTGTTTGATTCTGGTGTGAATCTTCTGGCTTTCTTTCTGTTCATCGTCTGCAGTGAAGGACTTCAGTATCGTTTGTTTCTGGTGTGAATCTTCTGGCACTCTTTCAGTTCATCGTCTGTAGTGAAGGACTTCAGTGTTGTTTGCTTCTGGTGTGAATCTTCTGCTGCTCTTTCAGTTCATCGTCTGCAGTGAAGGACTTCAGTGTTGTTTGATTCTGGTGTGAATCTTCTGGCTCTCTTTCAGTTCATCGTCTGTAGTGAAGGACTTCAATGTTGTTTGCTTCTGGTGTGAATCTTCTGGCTCTCTTTCAGTTCATCACCTGCAGTGAAGGACTTCAGTGTTGTTTGCTTCTGGTGTGAATCTTCTGGCTCTCTTTCAGTTCATCATCTGCAGTGAAGGACTTAAGTGTTGTTTGCTTCTGGTGTAAATCTTCTGGTGCTCTTTCAGTTCATCGTCTGTAGTGAAGGATTTAAATGGTCTTTCTTCAGAATGTGAAGGCAGATGTGATTTCAGAGAGAGAGCCTGAGCCACTTCTGCACTTTCTATATCTGTTTCAGTCATGTGACATCAAAGTATAAATGCATGTTTCCCTCACAGTTAGAAAAATGTAAATAGGCAGGTAAAAATAATCAGAAACATTCTTATTATAATGACTTAAATCTCAAATAATAATTATCAGGTTCTTTGTAGTAAAATGAGAAACTTTCCAAGCAGATACCAATCAACCAACAAACTGTCCTGCCACTCATCATGGCGGTAAACAAACTAACTTTGTTGCTCAGCACAAAGATTAACTACTTACTGTGATTTCAGACTGTGGTGAAGTGGTTTCTCCACTGCTCTCTGCTGTGGATCCTCTCGTGTTTTTCAGAGTTCCTGACAGAGTGAATCTCTTGTCACAGTGTGAACACTTGTAAGGTTTCTCTCCAGTGTGGATCCTCTCATGCGTTTTCAGATGTGATGACACAATGAATCTCTTGTCACAGTGTGAACACTTGTAAGGTTTCTCTCCAGTGTGAATCCTCTGGTGCAGTTTTAAACTGTTTGCTGTAGTAAAAGTCTTCTCACACTCAAAGCACATGTACTCTCTCACACCAGTGTGTATTTTCTGATGTTTATGTAAATTACACAGCTGTGAAAAACTCTTTCCACACACAGAACATAAATGTGGCTTCTCCTTCGTATGAACTCTCAGGTGTGTCTTCAGGTTTGATGCACTAAGAAATGTTTTGCGCATTGATCACATGTGAACGGCTTCTCTCCGTTGTGGATCCTCATGTGAATCTCGAGACTATATTTGCATGTGAATCTCTTTCCACACTGATCACATGAGAACGGCTTCTCTCCAGTGTGAACTATCATGTGCCGCTCAAGAAAACATTCGTATGTGAAACTCTTCCGCACTGATCACATGAGAACAGCTTCTCCAGTGTGGATCCTCATGTGATTTTCTAGATTTTGTTTGGTTATGAAGGTCTTTCCACACTGATCACATGAGAACGGCTTCTCTCCCGTGTGGATCCTCATGTGAGTCTCAAGGTGTTGTTTGGTTGTCAAACTCTTCCCACACTGATCACATGAGAACGGCTTCTCTCCAGTGTGAACTCTCTTGTGACGCTCAAGATTTTGTTTGTATGTGAAACTCTTTCCACACTGAGTGCAGGTTGTAGATTTCTTGTCTCTTGTTTTCTTTATAAATGTCTTTTTAGTCTTTGAGGGACTCAAAGGTTTTTTTCCAGGTTTGACATGATGTTCCTCCTCCACTTCATTCAGTTCACTCTCCTCGCTCTCTTCCATCATGTCTGAAATGAAAACAAAAATGATACATTTTTATTTTCCTTACATAAAAGAGAAATATGATGCGAGAGGACATAAATGTGATTTAATAGACAACTGCCATAAAACCAGACAGTTTTTACACAAACTGTTCAGTGTTGATCAACCCTGTTACCAAAGTTACTGTAATAAAAATTATCTAAGAATAACTGGACAAATTGTTTTTTTTTTCCCGTCAGCCATTCGGGAAAGTACATTTACTTGTTGTAAACTATATTGAGAAATGTCCAACATTTTGATAACATGGTTGCAAAAAAATGTGAACCAAATACAAACCAGAGCTGATGTTGAGAGTCAATATGAAAGTTTCTCAACCCTGCAACATTTATAGAAAATTCAGTACCTATTTGATAGTGAAACTGTTTGTGCTCTAAATGTGCTGAATCTTCCTATCACGAATGTTCTCCAGCATCATGAATGAATGAAGAATAAACACCAATCTCTTTGTTCTTCAGGATCTTCAGTGTGTTTCATTCTGCAGGTTCTGGATCACTCATGTTCTCACTGTCCTCTTTAATGATCTCAGTCTTTTCAGATTTCAGCTCTTCCTGATGCTTTGATGCTCGTCTTCACATTTTTTGATGAGCTGATTGTGGGAGGAGCTTCACTGATAATGTTATTTGATGTGGGAGGAGCTTCACTGATGATGTGGGAGGAGTTTCCCTGATAATGAACTGACTGAACTGCAGACTGGTTGGAGGAGCTGATCTGCCAAAATCAAAAATATATGAATAACTAAGTTAGTTTTTATTGAGTCAAAGACCAGATTTTAGTGTCTGCTTCAAATTGAATTTAAAAGTGATTTTAGATTAACGTAGAAAACCCATTTAATGCAAGCAAACCATTATGTTTCAAACATCATTTGTGAAAAATTGTATAATATAGGCCTAGGTTAAATAATGTTAGCAGAACATATATTATGTTAAAATAAAATAGTTCTGCCCTGTACTTAATAAAAGATTAAAAGATCATAATACATTTCATTATATTTCAAATGATTCAAATCTTCTTGGGTGAATAAGTAAAACCATGATTTGAAGGATAGAGATTAGATTTAAAATGACAATGAAAGAGAAATTTTGGGCTGCGCTATAATCCTTTAAATACAGTGTTTGATTCTTGCTCTAAATGTGACTCAAAATATTGTTTTGTTATATAAACCCTTTTTTATTTTATCCATATGATAATTGACACATTTAATAATTTCTCTGTCTGTCTTTTGCAAAGCAGTTGATGCTTATTCACACATTTCTAACATTATTCTGTTCCTTTATTAAAACAGGGGACAATATTACAACATGGTAAAGAACTGTAAGGAAAGCATTTGAAATAAAAATAAATGCACATATTTGTAGTCAAGATTACCCTTGGTCTGTTGACAGCAATGAAATGAGCTTTAAGTGTGAATTTACAGGAGATGTGAAGACATCATCATAATAAATGAGGTGAAAACAGGAACTATTGAGATGAAATAATGAGTCTTTTCAGCAGCTCTGTTAATATTGATGAGCCTCAGACTATCAACACTCATTCAACAAGACATTCTAGCAGCAGATCATTTCGCTTTATTCTGACTGTTAACTGTTAGAAAACATGAGGCAGGATATAAAACTGCTCTAGTGAAAGACAATACTGTTATTTCTCTAAGTATGAAATGGACAAAAACATTAAAATAATTTTAAAAAACGTTAACAGCTGAATAACTAGCAGCAGCATAATATGCTAAATCTAAATATAGTTTGAATTTGTATGATAACTTTATTACAATAAAGTAATTAGATCATTAAAATGTCAAAGTTGTGTTTGTGCAAAAAACTTTACAAATAAAGAGGACCAGCAACATGTTACAAGTGTCAATCTTTATTCATATTTATTTAGGTATAATAACATTTAGGTGTACATGTATATCTCATGTGGCTCATTATAGGCTGAATGTAAAGTATTTATCAGTATCTGTATCAGTATCTCTAAAATGTCAGCTCATCACTTGAGATGATTCCCATCAATTCCCCTCACAGATCTCAAACTTTGACCCTTGACTTGACATTCAGTCACAGTTCTCACTCAAACATCGAAACAATCACACACACGAACACACAAAGCACACACACGCTCAGGTCTGAATGAACTCAACACATGTTCCTCTCATGCTCGCTGCTGCACTAAAGGTTTATTTCAGGAGGAAGACGCCAGAAAAGACGTTTAAGTAGCGCTGAGAACAATACAGAAATGAGCCTGTCCTTCATCAAACTGTAGAAAGTGTGTGTGATGGTGTGTAAATATGAGGAGAATAACCGCGAACTGCTGGACTCACCTCAAAGACTCAATGGAGGAGCGGCGCTGGCTGTGAAGTCATCGACCGACAACGGTAGAGGATCAAAGACGCACCATATAAAAAAAAAAAGAAAAGAAAAAGACGCACCATATTCTTCTTCTATTACTTTAATGGCAGTTGGCAAACCCACTTTAAGGTGCATTTCACCTACTGGACCAGAGTATGGAGCATGATATATTAGTGACAACTAACTAATAATAAAAAGTATATATATATATATATATATATATATATATATATATATATATATATATATATATATATATATATATATATATATATATATATATTACACCTTCAATTCTATTTATTAAACCTATACTTTTTAAATAATTCATAACTGCATGATATACTTTATACTGTGCTGGGGCATTCTTTAATGTTGTCTCAAGTGACACATTTTCAATATTCAAAAAACTTAACTCTTCCATTCATTTAATTCGTTCTCTTTCATATGCTACACAATTTAATAGCACATGCTCCACAGTCTCTGGTAAACCACATTTATAGCAGTTGCCTGATTCATGTTTTTTAATAATAAACAGTGAATGATTTAGAGCTGTGTGACCAATACGGAGTCTTGATATTATGGTGTCCTCCTTCCTACTTCCAAAATGTGTCCTTCCTTTTCCAACTTGTTTTTGAATGTTGTATAGCTGACGCGCCATATACCTCTCATTTTTATTTAAGTGTAATTGTTCAATTAACAGAATACCAGTTATGCTTGAAAAATGTCATAAACAAGCTCTCATGGCTTGGACACAAGCATCCCTTTTTGTAGGAGATATTATATTTAGAACAACTAAAACATCCTAAGAATTAATCCCTCTTTTTGAATACTGGTTTAAGAACAATATTATATTAGTTAGTCATCTTTCAAACAATAAGGGGAATGTATTCATATAGAGCATGTTTGAATAAATTTAAGATACCAGTTAGACCCAAGAAAGTGATGTCGTAATGGATGTAGTGATCCTTCTGAGGAATACAGGAACTTAGATGGGTAATTCAAATAGTTTAGCCTACAAGGTCTAAAATAACTACATTAGAAATCTACTTAATAATATTGTTTATCCTCCAGCTCACTTTTTCTGGTCTTCTGCGTTTGGAGATGTGACTGGCGTAATGCTTGGCAAACAGTGGATCAATTAACAAAGTAAAATAAGTATATTTAAAAAAAATAATGCATATAATATATCCAGTAAAACATGTGCTTGAATTTTTTTCTTAAACATGCGTATATGATCCTGGATATCATTCAATGTCATTCATGTGTAGGGTCAAAAATAATTTATTAGGCATTTAAAAGCTTTATTGAGAAAATTACAGAAAGCTCAAAAAGAGCAGATCATAAATCATAAGAGCAGAAAGGGCACAACATTAAAACGGACAAGAAGCTGTTAATAAAAAGAAGCAGTTGTATTAGAAGTAGCTACAGCTAGTGTTTTTGACAAGTGAACTGTGAGAGAATTTTTTTTCTAAATTCCACTGGCCACGTTTTGCGGTTTTGGAAGAAAAAAAACTTTTGTGTGAATGCCTTTCAGAATGTCCCGCGACAGGGCCCACCAAAGGGCCAGGACCCCCACGCACTGCGGAGTCTGTGGGGGTGTCCCATACGCAACTGACGTCACATAAGCTGGGCAGTTTGAAATCTGCCCCAATGGCCTTCTATGAGAGCGTACCATTGCAGTATGCAGTTCCATTTTTCACCACAGATTTACACTGGAAATGTGTGGGGCGCTGTAGAGTAAGGAAGGGCTCAGAGACCAGCTGTCCTACTTAGTACCATAAATACATGCCTGCCTAATCCATGCATTACATTTGAATATATCCTGCTCACTTTACGACTCATAATAATCTAGAAAATCCCCCGAAAAATTAGTTGCAGAATGCTGAACACAATTATAGTTTATGAATGATTCAGCTGATATAGAGCTGGTCTATGTTTGGATGAATATTTTGGTGTGGGTCTGCCTCACCTGCCCTTACAGATGAGCTGCGGCTGAACAGCAAATAATTTTTTAAGCCTTTTTACGTTGAGCTTTATTGACTTCATTTTAAGTTGCAAAGTGAGCAGGATATATTAAATTGAAACACATGTATTCATGATACTAAGCCGGTCTCGGAGACCTCTCTAGCTCTACAGTGCCCACAGTTTTCAATATAAATCTGTGGCTAAATGGCGATTTTGCTAAATGTTATGTATTTGTGAGTTGGTCAATTCATATGATTTCTCATGAATGTACCCTGACCCCACCCTAAAACCATGCCATCAGTGCAGTTTAGTGCAGTACTACTGCTCTACAGACAACTACACTTTAGTGACTCCATTGCACACCTCCGACCACTTCCTCGTCACTCTTAACCTCATACTCACTCCTGATACAACTCATACTAATCCACAGATCACCTTTCGGCGTAATCTACGCTCTCTCTCTCCCTCTCGTCTATCCACTATGGTTTCATCCTCACTTCCTCCACCTGCTCAGTTCTCAGCTCTGGACACTAACAGTGCTACTGACACTCTTTGCTCCACTCTAACATCTTGTTTAGACAGCTTTTGCCCCCTTTCATCTAGACATGCCCGCACCACACCCTCTGCCCCCTGGCTGTCTGATGTTCTCCACGAACATCGCTCTGGACTCAGGGTGGCAGAGAGAAAGTGGCGCAAATCTAAGAACTCTACTGATCTTACCTTGTATCAGTCTCTTCTCATCTCATCAACCGTCACACACATGCTACCCTCTTTCTCTCTGCTCTCTAAAGCAGAAGTCTCCAAACTCATCCTTTCCAAACACCCCACCACTTGTCCGCTTGATCCTATCCCCACTCACCTGCTTCAGGCCATTACTTCGTCAATTACTCCTGCACTCACCCACATCGTCAACACCTCTCTTCACACCGGGACCTTTCCCACAGCATTTAAGCAGGCTCGGGTAACCCCACTGCTTAAGAAACCCTCTCTGAACCCAGCACTTTTAGAAAACTACTAACCTGTGTCCCTTCTGCCTTTTATTGCTAAGACACTTGAGAGAGTAGTTTTCAACCAAGTCACTATGTTTCTTGCACAGAACAACCTCCTGGACAACAACCAATCTGGATTCAAAAGTGGCCACTCAACTGAGACTGCCCTGCTCTCGGTTACTGAAGCACTGAGACAGGCAAAAGCAGCTTCCAAATCCTCAGTACTCATCCTGCTGGATCTGTCTGCTGCTTTTGACACAGTTAACCACCAAATCCTCCTGTCAACTCTCATGAAGATGGGCATCTCAGGAACTGCTCTCCAGTGGTTCAAGTCTTACCTCTCAGGTAGGTCCTTCAGGGTGTCATGGAGGTGAAGTGTCTAAGTCACATCATATAGCTACTGGAGTGGTCCTCAGGGCTTGGACCACTTCTCTTGTCCATCTACATGTAATCTCTAGGATCTGTCATCCAGAAACATGGCTTTTCCTATCACTGCTATGCTGATGACACTCAACTCTACTTCTCATTTCAACCAGATGATCCCACAGTTGGGGTTTGGATCGCTGCCTGCCTGACAGACATTTCTGCCTGGATGAAGGAACAACACCTTCAACTCAATCTGGCAAAGACAGAACTGCTTGTGGTCTCAGCCAACCCAGCACTTCAACATACTCTCTCCATTCAGCTCGGTTCATCAACCATAACTCCATCCAGGGCAGCCAGGAACCTTGGAGTTGTGATTGATGATCAGCTAAAATTCACTGACCACATTACTGCAACAACCCGGTCCTGCAGATTTGCGCTATACAACATTAGGAAGATTAGACCCTTCCTATCAGAGCAGGCCACTCAACTCCTGGTCCAAGCTCTTGTACTCTCCAGACTGGACTACTGTAATTCTCTTCTAGCGGGCCTTCCAGCATCCACTATTAAACCCTTGCAGCTGATCCAGAATGCAGCGGCGAAAGTGCTCTTCAACGAGCCGAAGAGAGCACACGTCACGCCTCTCTTCATCAGTCTTCACTGGCTGCCGATAGCCGCGCGAATCAAATTCAAGGCTCTGGTGCTCGCCTACAAAGCAACCGCAGGCTCTGCACCAGTATACCTAAACTCGCTTGCTCAGACTTACACACCCTCCAGAAGCTTGCGTTCTGCAAGTGAACGACGCCTAGTGGTGCCATTTCAAAGAGGCATGAAATCCCTCACTAGGACCTTTTCCTGGACCGTTCCCACCTGGTGGAATGACCTGCCTGTCTCAGTTCGAGCAGCCGAGTCTGTATTTTCAAAGCCATTTTCAAAAAACATCTCAAGACACTACTTTTTCAGCAGCACTTGACCAATAAAGAATACCACTTATCACTCTATTCGTTTCTGTTTGTTATTTAAAAAAAAAAACTGTCCTGTGTATTTTGTGTTTCGTGAGACTTGTTACAGCGCTTGCATATTGTTGCCCTTGACTGGTCTTGGTTGCTTCTATTACTCTCATTTGTAAGTCGCTTTGGATAAAAGCGTCTGCTAAATGACTAAATGTAAATGTGTTTTTAGCTAAGAATAAACTAAAAAAGTTACACAGTGTAGCTTTAAAGACACAATTGGCTAAGGTTTGTCTCTTATTCAGAAATGCAACAGAGTTAACATATTTTTGCCACAACATTAAAAAGAAAGAAAGAAAGAAAGAAAGATGGATAAGTTAGAAAGAAAGAAAGAAAGAAAGAAAGAAAGAAAGAAAGAAAGAAAGAAAGAAAGAAAAAAAGATGGATTAGTTAGAAATAAAGAAAGAAAGAAAGAAATATGGATTAGTTAGATAGAAGAAAGAAAGAAAGAAAGAAAGAAAGAAAGAAAGAAAGAAAGAAAGAAAGATGGATTAGTTAGAAAGAAAGAAAGATGGATTAGTTAGAAATAAATAAATAAAGAAAGAAATATGGATTAGTTAGATAGAAGAAAGAAATAAAGAAAGAAAGATGCATTAGTTAGAAAGAAAGAAAGAAAGATGGATTAGTTAGAAAGAAAGAAAGATGGATTAGTTAGAAAGAAAGAAAAAGAAAGAAAGAAAGATGGATTAGTTAGAAAGAAAGAAAGATGGATTAGTCAGAAAGAAAGAAAGAAAGAAAGAAAGAAAAAAAAGATGGAGTAGTTAGAAAGGCAAGGCAAGTTTATTTATATAGCACATTTCATACACAATGGCAATTCAAAGTGCTTTACATAAGAAATAAGACTACCATGTGTAAGAATTAAAAATAAAAACAAGGATAATTAAAACAGTTGTAAAGAGAAATTTTAAAATGAGAAGAAAGAGAAATATATTGTTGTAAAGATAATAAAAAAGAATAAAATGATTACAGTATATTTAAATAAATAAAAAATATAAATAATAATAAAGATGATGCATAGATTAGATTAGGTGCAATCAGTGGGAAGTACAGTGGCACAGTGCTCGTTCAGTAAATGCACAGCTGGACAGATGTGTTTTGAGTCTGGACGTACAGTGGCACAGTGCTCATTCAGTAAAGGCACAGCTGGACAGATGTGTTTTGAGTCTGGACATACAGTGGCACAGAGCTCATTCAGTAAATGCACAGCTGGACAGATGTGTTTTGAGTCTGGACATACAGTGGCACAGTGCTCATTCAGTAAATGCACAGCTGGACAGATGTGTTTTGAGTCTGGACGTACAGTGGCACAGTGCTCATTCAGTAAAGGCACAGCTGGACAGATGTGTTTTGAGTCTGGACGTACAGTGGCACAGTGCTCATTCAGTAAATGCACAGCTGGACAGATGTGTTTTGAGTCTGGACGTACAGTGGCACAGAGCTCATTCAGTAAATGCACAGCTGGACAGATGTGTTTTGAGTCTGGACGTACAGTGGCACAGAGCTCATTCAGTAAAGGCACAGCTGGACAGATGTGTTTTGAGTCTGGACGTACAGTGGCACAGTGCTCATTCAGTAAATGCACAGCTGGACAGATGTGTTTTGAGTCTGGACGTACAGTGGCACAGAGCTCATTCAGTAAATGCACAGCTGGACAGATGTGTTTTGAGTCTGGACGTACAGTGGCACAGAGCTCATTCAGTAAATGCACAGCTGGACAGATGTGTTTTGAGTCTGGACGTACAGTGGCACAGTGCTCATTCAGTAAATGCACAGCTGGACAGATGTGTTTTGAGTCTGGACGTACAGTGGCACAGTGCTCATTCAGTAAAGGCACAGCTGGACAGATGTGTTTTGAGTCTGGGCGTACAGTGGCACAGTGCTCATTCAGTAAATGCACAGCTGGACAGATGTGTTTTGAGTCTGGACGTACAGTGGCACAGAGCTCATTCAGTAAATGCACAGCTGGACAGATGTGTTTTGAGTCTGGACGTACAGTGGCACAGAGCTCATTCAGTAAATGCACAGCTGGACAGATGTGTTTTGAGTCTGGACGTACAGTGGCACAGTGCTCATTCAGTAAATGCACAGCTGGACAGATGTGTTTTGAGTCTGGACGTACAGTGGCACAGTGCTCATTCAGTAAATGCACAGCTGGACAGATGTGTTTTGAGTCTGGACGTACAGTGGCACAGTGCTCATTCAGTAAATGCACAGCTGGACATATGTGTTTTGAGTCTGGACGTACAGTGGCACAGTGCTCATTCAGTAAATGCACAGCTGGACAGATGTGTTTTGAGTCTGGACATACAGTGGCACAGTGCTCATTCAGTAAATGCACAGCTGGACAGATGTGTTTTGAGTCTGGACGTACAGTGGCAGTGCTCGTTCAGTAAATGCACAGCTGGACAGATGTGTTTTGAGTCTGGACGTACAGTGGCAGTGCTCGTTCAGTAAATGCACAGCTGGACAGATGTGTTTTGAGTCTGGACGTACAGTGGCAGTGCTCGTTCAGTAAATGCACAGCTGGACAGATGTGTTTTGAGTCTGGACGTACAGTGGCACAGTGCTCATTCAGTAAATGCACAGCTGGACAGATGTGTTTTGAGTCTGGACGTACAGTGGCACAGAGCTCATTCAGTAAATGCACAGCTGGACAGATGTGTTTTGAGTCTGGACGTACAGTGGCACAGAGCTCATTCAGTAAATGCACAGCTGGACAGATGTGTTTTGAGTCTGGACGTACAGTGGCACAGTGCTCGTTCAGTAAATGCACAGCTGGACAGATGTGTTTTGAGTCTGGACGTACAGTGGCACAGAGCTCATTCAGTAAATGCACAGCTGGACAGATGTGTTTTGAGTCTGGGCGTACAGTGGCACAGTGCTCGTTCAGTAAATGCACAGCTGGACAGATGTGTTTTGAGTCTGGACGTACAGTGGCACAGTGCTCATTCAGTAAATGCACAGCTGGACAGATGTGTTTTGAGTCTGGACGTACAGTGGCAGTGCTCGTTCAGTAAATGCACAGCTGGACAGATGTGTTTTGAGTCTGGGCGTACAGTGGCACAGTGCTCGTTCAGTAAATGCACAGCTGGACAGATGTGTTTTGAGTCTGGACGTACAGTGGCACAGTGCTCATTCAGTAAAGGCACAGCTGGACAGATGTGTTTGAGTCTGGGCGTACAGTGGCAGTGCTCGTTCAGTAAATGCACAGCTGGACAGATGTGTTTTGAGTCTGGACGTACAGTGGCACAGTGCTCGTTCAGTAAATGCACAGCTGGACAGATGTGTTTTGAGTCTGGACGTACAGTGGCACAGTGCTCGTTCAGTAAATGCACAGCTGGACAGATGTGTTTTGAGTC
Source organism: Gobiocypris rarus (assembly GCA_023029165.1). Taxonomy (NCBI): domain Eukaryota; kingdom Metazoa; phylum Chordata; class Actinopteri; order Cypriniformes; family Gobionidae; genus Gobiocypris; species Gobiocypris rarus. The sequence continues at coordinate 43,022,580 of CM040934.1, forward strand.
TGGACGTACAGTGGCACACAGAGCTCATTCAGTAAATGCACAGCTGGACAGATGTGTTTTGAGTCTGGAAGTACAGTGGCACAGTGCTCATTCAGTAAAGGCACAGCTGGACAGATGTGTTTGGAGTCTGGACGTACAGTGGCACAGTGCTCATTCAGTAAAGGCACAGCTGGACAGATGTGTTTTGAGTCTGGACGTACAGTGGCACAGTGCTCGTTCAGTAAATGCACAGCTGGACAGATGTGTTTTGAGTCTGGACGTACAGTGGCACAGTGCTCATTCAGTAAATGCACAGCTGGACAGATGTGTTTTGAGTCTGGACGTACAGTGGCACAGTGCTCATTCAGTAAATGCACAGCTGGACAGATGTGTTTTGAGTCTGAACGTACAGTGACACAGTGCTCATTCAGTAAATGCACAGCTGGACAGATGTGTTTTGAGTCGGGCGTACAGTGGCACAGTGCTCATTCAGTAAATGCACAGCTGAACAGATGTGTTTTGAGTCTGGACGTACAGTGGCACAGTGCTCATTCAGTAAATGCACAGCTGGACAGATGTGTTCTGAGTCTGGACGTACAGTGGCACAGTGCTCATTCAGTAAAGGCACAGCTGGACAGATGTGTTTTGAGTCTGGACGTACAGTGGCACAGTGCTCATTCAGTAAATGCACAGCTGGACAGATGTGTTTTGAGTCTGGGCGTACAGTGGCACACAGTGCTCATTCAGTAAATGCACAGCTGGACAGATGTGTTTTGAATCGGGACGTACAGTGGCACAGTGCTCATTCAGTAAAGGCACAGCTGGACAGATGTGTTTTGAGTCTGGACGTACAGTGGCACAGTGCTCATTCAGTAAATGCACAGCTGGACAGATGTGTTTTGAGTCTGGACGTACAGTGACACAGTGCTCATTCAGTAAAGGCACAGCTGGACAGATGTGTTTTGAGTCTGGACGTACAGTGGCACAGAGCTCATTCAGTAAAGGCACAGCTGGACAGATGTGTTTTGAGTCTGGACGTACAGTGGCACAGTGCTCATTCAGTAAAGGCACAGCTGGACAGATGTGTTTTGAGTCTGGACATGCAGTGGCACAGTGCTCATTCAGTAAATGCACAGCTGGACAGATGTGTTTTGAGTCTGGGACGTACAGTGGCACACAGAGCTCATTCAGTAAATGCACAGCTGGACAGATGTGTTTTGAGTCTGGACGTACAGTGGCACAGTGCTCATTCAGTAAAGGCACAGCTGGACAGATGTGTTTTGAGTCTGGACGTACAGTGGCACAGTACTCATTCAGTAAATGCACAGCTGGACAGAGCTCATGAGCATGTATTAACTGTTCAGCATTTTGCATTGAGAGCATGTGCCGTAATTTAGATATATTTTTAAGATTTGCAGTTTTACAGATGCTAGAAACATGGCTTTCAAAGCGAAAGATTGGTATCAAAGAGCACACCCAGGTTCCTCACTGATGACGAGGACTTGACAGAGCAGCCATCGAGGGTTAGACAGTATTCTAGGTTACTTCTTGTGGAGCTTTTTTGTCCAATGATTAAAAATTCTGTTTTTTCTGAATTAAGTTGCAGAAATTACTGATCATCCAATTTTTATATCATCTATACATTCCGTTAATCTTGTGAATTGGTTAGTTTCTTCAGGGTGTGAAGAAATATAGAGCTGAGTATCATCAGCATAACAATGAAATCTAACGCCATGCTTCCTAATATCTCCCAGTGGTAGCATGTACAGGGTGAAGAGCAATGGCCCTAGCACTGAGCCCTGAGGTACTCCATACTGAACTTGTGATCGGTGTAACATCTCTTCATTTACTACAAATTGATAATGGTCAGATAGGTATGATTTAAACCATGCCAATGCAGGTCCACTAATGCCTACATAATTTTCGAGTCTATTCAAAAGAATGTTGTGGTCGATAGTGTCGAATGCAGCGCTAAGATCGAGTAACACTAACAAAGAGATACAACCACGATCGGATGATAAGAGTAAATCATTTGTAACTCTGATGAGAGCAGTCTCAGTACTAGGATACGGTCTAAATCCTGACTGAAAATCCTCACAGATACCATTTCTTTCTAAAAGGAACATAATTGTGAAGACACTGCCTTTTCAAGTATTTTTGAAAGAAAGGGTAGATTTGAGATTGGCCTGTAATTGACTAATTCTGTAGGATCAAGTTGCGTTTTTAATAAGTGGTTTAATAATAGCCAACTTAAAAGTTTTCGTACATATCCTAATGAAGATGAATTAATGATATTAAGAAGAGGATCCATGACCTCTGGTAGCATCTCTTTTAATAGCCTAGTCGGTATAGGGTCGAGCATACATGTTGTTGATTTAGATGAATTAAAGAGTTTAGCCAATTCTTCCTCTCCTATAGCAGTGAATGAGTGTGTGTGTGTGTGTGTGTGTGTGTGTGTGTGTGTGTGTGTGTGTGTGTGTGTGTGTGTGTGTGTGTGTGTGTCTTCTCTCCTATAGCAGTGAATGAGTGTGTGTGTCTTCCTCTCCTATAGCAGTGAATGAGTGTGTTTGTGTGTGTGTGCGTGTCTTCCTCTCCTATAGCAGTGAATGAGTGTGTGTGTGTGTGTGTGTGTGTGTGTGTCTTCCTCTCCTATAGCAGTGAATGAGTGTAATTTTTCCTCAGTGACACTACGATGCTCTGTCTGATGTGATACTGTAGTAGACGGCTGCATGGTTATAATTTTCTTCCTAATATTGTCAATCTTACACGTAAAGAAGTTCATAAAGTCATTACTACTGTGCTGTTTACAAACATCAGAAGTTGAAGCTTTATTCTTGGTTAATTTAGCCACTGTATCGAATAAATACCTAGGGTTGTGTTTGTTTTCTTCTAAGAGAGTCGAGAAATAAGCCGATCTAGCAGTTTTTACGGCCTTTCTGTATGCGATCATACGTTCTTTCCACGAATTACGAAAGACCTCTAGTTTTGTTTTTTGTTCCAGCTGCGCTCCATTTTTCTGGCTGTTGTTTTAAGGGCCGGGTGTGCTCGTTGTACCACGGCATTTGACTATTTTCTTTAATCTTCTTTGAGCGCAGGGGAGCAACTGTGTCTAAAGTACTGGAAAAGAGAGAGTCAATAGTTTCTGTTTCTGTTGTACAGTGGCACACAGTGCTCATTCAGTAAATGCACAGCTGGACAGATGTGTTTTGAGTCTGGACGTACAGTGGCACAGAGCTCATTCAGTAAATGCACAGCTGGACAGATGTGTTTTGAGTCTTGACATACAGTGACACACAGTGCTCATTCAGTAAAGGCACAGCTGGACAGGTGTGTTTTGAGTCTGGGACGTACGGTGGCACAGTGCTCATTCAGTAAATGCACAGCTGGACAGATGTGTTTTGAGTCTGGACGTACAGTGGCACAGTGCTCATTCAGTAAAGGCACAGCTGGACAGATGTGTTTTGAGTCTGGACGTACAGTGGCACAGTGCTCATTCAGTAAAGGCACAGCTGGACAGATGTGTTTTGAGTCCGGACGTACAGTGGCACACAGTGCTCATTCAGTAAATGCACAGCTGGACAGATGTGTTTTGAGTCTGGACGTACAGTGGCACAGTGCTCATTCAGTAAAGGGACAGCTGGACAGATGTGTTTTGAGTCTGGACGTACAGTGGCACAGTGCTCATTCGGTAAATGCACAGCTGGACAGATGTGTTTTGAGTCTGGGCGTACAGTGGCACAGTGCTCATTCAGTAAAGGCACAGCTGGACAGATGTGTTTTGAGTCTGGGCAGTGGCACAGTGCTCATTCAGTAAAGGCACAGCTGGACAGATGTGTTTTGAGTCTGGACATACAGTGGCACAGTGCTCATTCAGTAAATGCACAGCTGGACAGATGTGTTTTGAGTCTGGACGTACAGTGGCACAGTGCTCATTCAGTAAAGGCACAGCTGGACAGATGTGTTTTGAGTCTGGACGTACAGTGGCACAGAGCTCATTCAGTAAATGCACAGCTGGACAGATGTGTTTTGAGTCTGGACATACAGTGGCACAGAGCTCATTCAGTAAATGCACAGCTGGACAGATGTGTTTTGAGTCTGGACGTACAGTGGCACACAGTGCTCATTCAGTAAAGGCACAGCTGGACAGATGTGTTTTGAGTCTGGACGTACAGTGGCACAGAGCTCATTCAGTAAAGGGACAGCTGGACAGATGTGTTTTGAGTCTGGACGTACAGTGGCACAGAGCTCATTCAGTAAAGGCACAGCTGGACAGATGTGTTTTGAGTCTGGACGTACAGTGGCACAGAGCTCATTCAGTAAAGGGACAGCTGGACAGATGTGTTTTGAGTCTGGACGTTCAGTGGCACAGAGCTCATTCAGTAAAGGCACAGCTGGACAGATGTGTTTTGAGTCTGGACGTACAGTGGCACACAGTGCTCATTCAGTAAAGGCACAGCTGGACAGATGTGTTTTGAGTCTGGACGTACAGTGGCACAGAGCTCATTCAGTAAAGGGACAGCTGGACAGATGTGTTTTGAGTCTGGACGTACAGTGGCACAGTGCTCATTCAGTAAAGGCACAGCTGGACAGATGTGTTTTGAGTCTGGACATACAGTGGCACAGTGCTCATTCAGTAAATGCACAGCTGGACAGATGTGTTTTGAGTCTGGACGTACAGTGGCACAGTGCTCATTCAGTAAAGGCACAGCTGGACAGATGTGTTTTGAGTCTAGATTTAAATGTGGCTACTGTTGGAGCACATCTGATCTCTTCTGAAGCTGGTTCCAGCTGCGGCTGGCATAATAGCTAAACGCAGACTCTCCTTGCTTTGAGTGAACTCTTGGTATTTCTAACTGACTTGATCCTGATGATCTGAGTGATCTGTTGGGTTTGTATTTAATCAGCATATCTGCAATGTATTGAGGTCCTAGGTCATTGAGTGATTTATAAACAAGTAATAATACTTTAAAATCTATTCTAAATGTAACTGGAAGCCAGTGTAAAGACCTGAGGACTGGTGTGATATGGTTATATGTTCTGGTTCTGCTCAGCGTTCTGTATGAACTGTCCAATGGTGTTTTTGGGAAGGCCGGTGAGAAGACCATTACAATAGTCCACCCTGCTGGTGAAGAAAGCATGAATGAGTTTCTCTAAGTCTTGCCTGGAAACAAAGCATCTGATTCTTGATATATTTTTCATATGATAGTAAGCTGATTTAGTTATTGCTTTGACATGAGTACTGAAACTCAGGTCTGACTCTAAAATCACACCAAGATTCCTGACTTGATTTTTGTTATTAGACCTTTAGCCTCAAGATAAGCGTTCACCTTGGTTCATCTTTGTTTCCAAATGTAATGATTTCAGCTTTGTCTTTGTTTAACTGAAGATAGTTTTGGCTCATCCAGTTGTTAACTTCATCAATGCATTTGCACAGAGTCCAAACTCTGAGGAGATTATTGATAACAGCTCTGTAAAGTCCTCAACAAAGGATGGAGAGTATTTGAGGCCTGTAAATAATGATAAGCAGAATCGTGGAGCACCTTTTAACACAATACCCAGATATTCAAAAGACAGATAGTCACCAAATGACACTTGCTTACATTGATAGACATATTTAAAAAGATTATTTACAATAATTATTTTAAAATAAATATTTACCTTATAATATTACTTTCTGAGAATTGTAATGTGTTACATTACTCCTGTATTACTTTTGAGTTACTTTCACCAAAATAACTACAGAAGTAGAACTTAACATTATTTTATTCTCTTTTAATTCAAGAGGTTCACAACACAAAATGTCATGCACAAAGTGCAAGAGATGTTTTTTTATTGCTAGTGCTATTTTATGCGACTATAATTCTTTCGGTTTTAGACAAAGGGGCATTTGACTATTACGTTCTTCTTGTCCTTATTTCTGACAAACTTGAAGTAATGTGCATATGTCCATCTCGAATGTACAGTCTTCTTCTGCCATCTTCACCCGTTAAGCCTTGTTTATACTTTCGTCTGGCACCGCATAGCGAGCCTCCGCTGACTACGGGCACGCCTCGTCCATTTGGTAGCATGTACAGGGTGCATGTACAATCATGCCTGCGGCACTCCTGTAAAACCCGCCCTAAACACGCCTTCACTGGACTATGTCACACAATACAAAGGTAGACCAGCAAGAGGGAGATGAATGAAATAAATCGCTATAGTCTTTATTTACACACTTGGGACGCCATTTGCGCCTATTTACTGACCACGAACAGGTAATAGCCATCTTCATTTTGTTAATGTCTTGCGATTTTGCTGTTTTTTTTATTTTTATTTTGGGTTAAAAGTGCTGTCACAAGTCCAATGGTGCCACATCAGGTGGTCCTAAGCCTAGTGGTCCCACATCCAATTGTCTCAAGTCTTATGGCCCCAAGACCAGTGGTCAGGTTGTTCCAATTCCTGGTTGCCCCAAGTCCAGTGGTCCCATATCCAATGTTCCCATCTCTGGTTGTCCCAAGTCCAGCAGTCGGGTTGTCCCAAGTCCAGTTGTCCCATGCTTGGTTGTCCTAAGTCCAGTGGTCCTAAGCAGTCTGGTTTTCCTAAATCCAGGGGTTTGGATGTTCGGTCCAGTGGTCCCAAGTCTAGTTGTCCCAAGTCTGTTAGTCCCTGTACTTTCTAGCCTGGCAGTCTTACCTTATTTTTCATTTAACAATATTGCAATGAAGTTCAGAGTTCAGGGAAGAAGGAGGAGGAACTTCCAAACAATTAATGTAACTTTAATGACAAAAAAACATAAACATCAAAACGAAAGCAGCAGTATAAACACAATAAAACACAACATTAATATCCCAAGCCTTGTTCTCTCGTCTTGCACTGCAATCATGTTAACATCTGCTTCATCGGTCTTGCTCCACCTCCACGGCTCTCGGCCCCGTCCTGCTTCACAAAGACTTCTTATCTTATGTAATTTTGTTTCTCAAGTAAATATATCTTGATTTAAGAATGTTTAGATATTTGTACTGGAAAACAAGAGACAAAGGAAGTAAATCACTTTTTTCAGTGTATGAACATGATTTGAGTACAAAGGTGTGTAGTTTATAGTTTCTGATGAATGTGTGTGTGATTGTCCAGAGGAAGACTGGAGCTCGGAAGACCGACAGCGGGAACATCAGCTCATGTCACACCTGCTGTCAATCATCCAGCAGAGGAATGACATCATTAGCAGCCTGGATCTGGACAGAGGTCAGAGGTCACCTGACCCCAGCAGTGCGAGTGCAGAACCACGGGAGACGTTTCTGAAACGGGGATGTTTGTTTGTTTGTTTGTTTCTTGTGGAACTTCCTGTACTCATAGAGGGCAGACGTGTTTTCTCTCTGCTCCCGCTCTTGCTCTTGCGCTTTGTCCTTTGGTCTTTTTTTTCCAAACTCCTGCTTGGCTGGGCTCCTGAGAATACTGAAATGGAATTGATTAACTGGTCCCTCAGCGCGATTGACAAGATTTTTCACTAAGAAAGGGTGCTCGGGAGAACCCAACTGCCCGGACGGGACCTTCGCTGCGGGCTACACGATGGACGCCTGGAACACCTGGCAAACCGTGTGTCTAGAGGCTCTGTCCGTGGAGGACGAAGATTTATTCATAATTGGAATTGTGATAGTGGGGTCCCTATTCCTCGGCCTTGGGATTGCCCTGACCTATCGGAAGATTGGTAAGACAGCTGCCAGTAAATTCACCCAGCCGCTGTCTGCGGAAATTAACGGGCACTTCGGGGATGTGTGTGACCGACTGAAGGTATTAGATCAGAGAGTGATAATGATTGATGAACTGAACCGTAACATCTCAGTCAGGACTGCGGATGCGCAGGCAAGAGTGGGCTCCATCGGGGGTCAGGCTGGTGAACTTTTACGGACTCTGACCGGTCTGACTGCGAAGCTGGATGAAATGTCTAAGTCACTGCATGCCAGGAACGCTGAGGATCAGAATGGTTTGATTAATTATGATCCGGACAAATTACCGAAGATCAGAAAAATGGATTAATACAAATTAAAAAGTAACTTCTCCTTCTCCTAGCTCTCTCGGTTGGGAGGTCAGCCTGTCAGACGGTTTCTTGCTATCACTCCTGTGCACTGCCTTATCTCTCTTCAAGGACAAGCCATTGAACTGAACTCTGAAAACATCTGAAGTTTTGGCTGACATTCTCACACCACACATCACTGACTCTTATTCACACCATACATAACCCTCCCCATCCCAGCCCCCCTCCATCCGTCTGCCTCTCACAATCTCTCTCTCTTCTCTCCCTTGCCTTCATACTCCCACACAAAATCCCAGCACGTGACCACGTGTACTGTTTCATGCTATGTTATGTTTTGTTGCATATGTATGCTTGTGAATCTGCTTTCTATATTCTGGTTCAAAGATGGCGCCACGCAATTGAAGGCTGCCTTGGTGTGAACCCCTTAGCTGATTATGTTGTCTTGGTCATCGTATGTCCCATGTCTTGTCACTTTGCTGTTGGAACGGAGTAAGAATACCTACTGTTGCACTTGTGTATACAGTTGTGTTTTTGTTGTCATATGTCTTGTGTCATGTTACTATGTTGCTTGGAATAGCACCTAAGAAAGCATTGCACCTACTGTTGCACTTGTGTATCTGGTTGTGTGCCAAATAAAGTAAATCTGAATCTGAATCTGAGATTACACCAAAGATTCATGACTTGTGGAGCTGAAACAAAAATATGGTCTAAAACCATGTTGACACCAGATGTGTCCATCAAAGCAGACGTTCCAGATCCATTTGTCTTGTTGTTGAAAGTAGAAGCGCCTTGAATGTCAGAAATAGAATGGAGCTTACACTTACCGTCGGTGACTTAAATCCAATGTAGACAGTGTGTAAAACCTGCCAGTTAAAGGGGTCATGAACTGGCTTTTTAAAAAATGTTATACTGTTGTCTGAGGTCAACTAATGACGTTTGTGTGGTTTTACATTCAGAAATATCATAATGAATCAGTAATAGGCTATTTTCTACACTGGTTTTGAGGTTTTCTCCTGAACGCTGGGTTTTGATGGCGTGCCGCACTGGAGACTTGGAAGTAACGCCACGGGCTGGGATTGGATAAGATTTGCATATTTAATGAGCTTCAGCTCCTGTCAGTTCAGTTCACATTAGGGAGGGATCATTTTGAAAGCGGAACCGGATCGATTCTCTTGATCACAGGGCTCGTAAGCGTCTTCATCAAACAAACACAAAGATTTCTTTCTCAGATTGATTGGAATATTATTTCTATATTACATGGCCTGCCCGATCGGTCGATAAGCACGAACGCACACACACACACACACACACACACACACACACACACACACACACACACACACACACACACACGTGCGCACTCAGATCAAGAAAGGAATATTATTTCACTATTTGACATTCATCGGCCTGCCGATGGGCTTATGTTTTGGTAGCCCCTGCTGGAAAACACAAAGCCCCGGGACTACTATTACATATAAAAAAGAAGTTTTACTCACATACGTTTGTTGCACCATTCCTGTCGAATCCAATATAGAAGCACAACACTGTGTCTGCAAATCCAGCACCTGAGACTTCAAGGAAAGTTTGCAATGTTTATAGGCCTAGAGTAAATTAATTTTGTGATTGTGCTTGCTGTAAGATTGACTTTTATCTGTTTTTAGTTACATCTCAATTACTGGTTCACTAAATGTTTCTGTTCCATTCTAAATTCCATTCTGGAGGAACAAAAAAAACAATAGTTTCACTTTACTAATAGTCCCACAATATTGTTTCGTCCTCAGTCGAGAGGTTGCTGTAGGAAGAGGAAGCCATGAAAAAGCATGAAGCAGGGGATGAAGAGAGACAAAAATCATTTTATTGAATAATCTTAGATGCACCTGTTTCAATCTGCATTCAAACTTCACCTGACCAGCACAAATTCATCAAGTGTTAATCAAACTGATCACAGCATCACCCCATAACACCTCCTCACCTTCAGATTCTCTTATCAAGTATTCCATGAGCCCATACTATCACATGAAGCAACAATAGCAAGCATATCAATAGCCAGGCAAATAAGTGGATATTTTAAAGACTATAATGATTACATTATTATCATTAACAAATGAATATAAAAGCATAAAGACAATTTGAAGTAGGCCCTTCTATCTTGGGAGGGTCCTACTCAGGTTATTTCCAGAAAGGGTAAGAACATTGGCAGATAACTGAACTATATAGCTCATCAAATAAATCTATTAAACATTCCCACAATAATAAAAGCCAGACAGAAAATGACATCATCATATGCTTTGTTAACAATCACATCATAACACATAATCTTTTTTTCAGTTTTTCAATTTCTTCTAGTAGCTCTTTTCTTTCTCTTTCTTTCTGCTCTTGCAGCTCTTTTATTTCTCCTTCTTTCTGATTTTTCAGTTCTTTTATTTCTCCTTCTTTCTGATTTTTCAGCTCTTTTATTTCTCCTTCTTTCTGATTTTTCAGTTCTTTTATTTCTCCTTCTTTCTGATTTTTCAGCTCTTTTATTTCTCCTTCTTTCTGGACCTGCAGGTGTCGATAGAGTTTCTCCAGTAGTTCATGTTGTTCTTGACATTCTTTAAGCATCTCTGTGAGCTCCTGAATCTGCTGCCCCTGTTTCTCTCTGAAATCATTCAGTTCTTCTGCTTGTTTTCTGGCTTCATCTTCATGTGTCTTCTTCATGACTTTTATTTCCTCTTCATGTTTCTGTTTCATTTCATCTCTCTCTTTCTTTTCTATTTCTTTTCTCTTCTTCTCTTCTTCTTCTCTTTTCTTTTTCTCTTTTTCTTGCTCTTCTTTAAGATCTTCCATATTTCTCTCCCATCTCTTTCTCTCTTCTTCTCGTCTCTCATCATCTTCTCGTTTTCTTCTCTCCCACTCCTCTTTTCTCACTCGTAATGTCTTTCCATTTCCGTTTTCTTTTCTTCATATTCTTTCTCTTTTTCTTCTCTCTCTCTTCTCTGTTTCTGTCGTTCATCCTCTATCTTCTGTCTTTCTTCTTCTCTCTCTCTCTCAATTTTCTTTCTCATTTTCTCCAGTTCTTCTTGTTTTTCTCTCAGCTGTTCCTCGTGTCTCTCTTTTCTCTTTCTTTCTTCTTCCTCTCGTTCTCTCATCTGTCGTTTCTTCTCTTCCTCCCATTCTCTCAGCTGTCGTTTAATTTCCTCTTGGGTCTCTTGTCTGTCATTTTCAGCCTCTTTTATTTTTTTCTTCCATCTCTGTCTCTCTTCCTCTTCTTGTTCATTCCTCCTTTGCTCCTCAGATTGTCTCTTTTTCATTTCCTCTTCTTGCTTCATTCGTAACTCTTCTATAATTCGCTCTTTTTCATTTTTCATCTTTTCTTGATCTTGTCTGTATTTCTCTTCTCTCTTTCTGTCTTCTTCTTCTCTTTCTTTTTGGTGTTTTTCATATTGTGATCTCTGATGTTCAATCTCTTTCTTCATCTCCCCAATTTTTCCATCATATTCAGCTCTTTGCTGTTTTTCCTCCTCTAATCGTTTTTCATTCTCAATCTCTCGTTTCTTCTCTTCTATTTTGTGTTTCTCTTCAAAATCTTTGATCAGTTTTTCCTCTTTTTGTCTGAACTCATTCTCTCTTTGTTTTCTTTCCTCGTCTGCTTTTCTTTTCTCTTCCTCCAGTGTTTTCTTGAGATCTTCCATTTCTGTCTCATATTTGACTCTCACTGTCTCATATTGAGCCTGAATTTCTCTTTCTCTCTCTTTCATTATTTCCTCCATTCTCTTTTTAATGGACATCTCTGCCTCCTCAAACATGCTGTTAGTGAAGTATCGACCCTGGTTACTATTCTTCACCTCTTCTATCATGTTTAACAGATGAATCACTTGAGTTCTGTCTCGTTTTTCTCTGTTATTGAAAACCAGGAATCTGTTTCCACAATCTCGGATCAGTTTCTTGAGTTCTTGATTGTTACTTTCTTCACATAATCTTGTATGGACTCATTCTCAAGATCGTCTCCTCTAGTGAACAGAACGACGCTGAACTGAGCAGATTTATGACCAAAGATCTTCTTTATCAGATCTATAGTGTCTGATTCTTCGTTGGTGAATCTTCCCAAACTCAACACAATGATGAACACATGAGGTCCTGGTGACGACAGTGAAACACATTTCACTATCTCTTCCACCACTTGTTCATTTGTCAGTGTCGTGTCAAAGAGTCCTGGAGTATCAACAACAGCTACTGATCGACCATCAACTTCACCAAATGCCTTCTGACACACAGTCGTCACTGAATCTGTGTTTAATTGGCTGTGGAACTCATTTCTTCCCAGAATACTGTTTCCTGTTGCACTCTTTCCACTTCCTGTCCTGCCGATCAGCACAATCCTCAGATTCTCCTGATCATCTGCTTCACCTTCAGCACCTGAAAATCATGTGAGAAACAGTATATTAGTCAGTTTTTTCTTCCAATTCAAATCTTTAATGTGTGATGTGTTATTAAACCAAAGAACAAAACTGATGTACACATTTAAAAAATCATTCAGTTAAGTTATATTAAAACATTGCTGGATCTCGTGCTCTAGTGTCACAGAGACACTATAATCACTATAATAAGATGATAACTGTATCATCAACCAGGTGTCAATATATTCAATGTTCTCATCGTATATCAAACAGTTACAGCAGCCAAAGAAAAAAATATGTTAAAAAGTCAAAGGTCAAGAGCCCAACTAAAGCAAACACTGACCATAATGGGGGCTTCAAACGAAACCATTATTTTCAATATAACATCAACATCTAAACATCTGTTGATTCTCAATAAGAGCTTCTGTAGACGTCTGACAGACATAAAGTCAGTCTGGTTAGAAATGTGTCAAGCTGGTAATGCTGTTTGAGGAGGTGTTTAATCCTCCTCTGATGCACACTGAGCAGTGTTCATTTAATGTGGGCTAAACCATGTGGGGTCTACATGGCTGTGCTGGCTGAGAAACGTTGACAGTTAGGGGGTAAAAAAAAAAAATGATTCAAATTCTTGACCATGTACATGTGTCCGAAATCCCCCCTATAACCTTAAATAGTAGGGGTGTCAAGATTCTCCAAACCCTCGATTTGATTGCCTGGCATAAATATGAGCTATTCATTGATTGAGCCACTCTGAAGCGCTATTGGAGATGCGTGAGCCTGAAGGACGCGCGTTTCCCCGGTTAGTTCCGCATGTTACAGCTCAAATGTGTGCATCTTTTACACATGATTTCAGTTCTGACTGGATCTCTTCCCTTATCGTCCCTCCCTAACATTTTTGTCTCGTTTTTATTCGTTGATGAAAATGACAGTAGATTTACGCCATAGCTTTTTGTCAGCCATCACTAGTTTTTATTTAGTTATCGTCTCGGTTTCGTCTGTGAAAAAAGGTTGTTGACGAAAATTATTAGTCAATGAAATTCACACTGCTTCAGTGAAATATGTCGACAGGTCTCCTGCATCTGCAGTGTCCATGCTATCTGTTGAGTGGCTGTAGGTTAGAGGAGGTTGACTCGCAGCCATTCAACATGTGTTTTTTTTTCAGCTTGGCAAGCAACCAGACGTGACCTGGGGGCGTGGCAGCATCGACGATTCCATTTTTTAATTCGATGTTCGAGATTGTGACTTAATTTCGGTCGATTTCGCACCCTTATTAAATAGGGCACTATTTAAAGGGACAGCCGTTTGTAGGGGTGTCTGAAACCATAGTGGTCATTAAATCCTTAAATTCCACAATGCACCACAGTAACGAGTATACAACTGATGTACGGTCAGTAGCTTGAGAATACACATAATGCACTGTGATGGTCACACCAAATGAATTCCCACACCTACAGCTGAGTCAATCATCCATCCATTTTCAAAACCGCGCTGGTCCAGCGCAATATCATACAAGTATAACGTCCATTTAATTGATTATAATTTTTTTAAATTACGGTTTATACATGCTGTTTTCCATGAGTTCAGAGTTCAAGATAAATCTTTTCATTATTACTGGAGCTGCCAGTTTGCTATGTTTAAAATGATTATTAATCTGACCGTCTTACAAAAAAAATACACTTATTACCAGCTTCACTTATTACTAGACAGACTGATTTTATTTCTGTCAGACGTCTACAGAAGCTCTTATTGAGAATCAACAGAGGTTTAGATGTTGATGTTGTTTGAAGTCACCATTATGGAGATTAGTGTTTGCTTTAGTTGGGCAGTTTGACAACCTTTTAACATTAGTTTGTCTCTTGCTGCTCTAACTGTTTGATATGGCAAGAACTGCAAGAGAAATGGAGACATGCTTAATGCTGCAATACATTCTGGGTGGATAATACAAAACTAGTCTTTGACTCCCAGAATGCATTGTGGCATTAGACACGTCAACATTGTTGAGATTCATATGCTGATTATTGATGTCTGAGTGAGTCTAATAGATGCTGGAGATCAAAATGTTTAGTGGACAATGTAGAATTACAGGCTTGCTATAAATAATAACACAAAATTATCAAGTATCAAAAGATTAGATTCTGGATGACATCAGTGAACCACTATATGATGATCATATCTTTATCATCAAGTAAGACAATATCATCTGATTATATTTTCTCTAGCTTTTCTTGCCCTAACAAACACAGTAACAGCAACCAGAGAAAAAACTAGTGTTAAAAAGTCAAGAGTCAAACTACCCAACTAAAGCAAACACTGATCACCATAATGGTGACTTCAAACTAAACTATTATTTTCAATAAAACATCAAAACCTCTGTTAATAAAGTCAGTCTGGTTACTGGTCAGGACTTGTGCAGTGCTTATTCCAACCAAAATTGGACATTGGAGCTTGACGTCATTTTCATTTTCAACCAAAATATGACCTCTGACTGACGTGGATTAGTTGGAGTCCAATGTCTTCCTGACGTCACATTGACGTACTGTGCCTGAAGTTGTTCAGTTTGAATACAATTTCACTGGTTCAACAAAAAATATTTTTTTGTATGATGAGGTATAACAAAATGAGAGAAATTAATTTTTGAAGATGCACAGAACAAAAAAATACACTCACCCTCTGACTGAATCTTCAGCTCCAACTCTTTGATTTTGCTCTCCATTTCACTCAGTTCTTTCTTACGTTGTTCCTCAAGCTCCTGTGTCGCTCTGTTCTCTTGAGCTTTCACATACGTCTGAGGTGAATATGGTTGAGTCTTCATCTTCTCTATATAATCCAGTAGATCTGGGATCTGTCTTGAGTCTTCAGGTTCCTTTAACCCCATCACTCTGTACTGACCTCCACAACGACTGACTAACCTCTGAGATTCTGGGCTGGATTTGACAAACTCTAAAGCGAATCCGACATCAGTGAGCTCCGTTGTGAAGAGCAGTACTAAGTGCTCTTTGGGATAAAATATCCTCTGGATCTTCTCTATTTCTGCTTTGTCTTCATCGGTCAGAGGACCAACAGGAACAATGAGGAGGAAAGCATGAACTCCAGGATGACAGAGAGACACACAGCGAAGAGTCTGACGCATCACTTCCTCCTCTGAGAGCTGATTAGAGCTGGAAGCTCCACCAGACTGACCAGATATCCATGAAGCATCTCTTTCTTCACACACTCTCCCTCATGTAAATGTTTTATAATTTTTCCTCTGAAAAAACTGGCCACAGAGACCTTAAGTGCTGTATCACTTCCACACAGGACCAGGTTCAGCTTCTGTTCTCCAGAGACATTCGGTGACACTGAAAAACATATTGAGACAACAGATTGTTTACACTCATGCTGTGTCCTTTCATTACAATTTTAAATCTGTCTGTGTTTTCATATAATACAAGTGTAATGGTTGAGGTATTTTTCAGTGACAACTAGGATCATGTGTCTGAATTTTAATGATTTGTTGCATTTTTCAGTTTGTGTTTGGACCACAGTGTTTATGAAATTTAAACAGCCGCATGCGCAAGCTCTCTTCTCCAAGCTCACGTGAGCATTTTAAGAGTAAAGCAGCTTCTGTCAGTGAGTTTATTTTATATACAAGTCCACTGCATCCCAAACAACATAAATTATGCCTTCATAGAAAATTTTTAAGGAAAATACAGATGGCGAGTCCGCACACTGTGTGTGAGTGTAACATCAAGCAAAGCGTGCACCGGCTTGTGTGTGAGGGCATGTGTGTGTGTGTAGAATCGGAAGCAAGCAGAAAAGGGGTGTTTCTAAAGCACACGCAGCGCCATTACACAAAGATCTGAATCGATTCTCAAATTCTCAGAATTGATCCAGAATCATTGGATAATCAAGATGCGTCGCAATTACTACATTAAACTATATATAAAAGGTCCTTCTCAAAAAAATTGCATATTGAGATAAAAGTTCATTATTTTCCATAATGTAATGATGAAATTAAAATTTCATATATTTTAGATTCATTGCACACCAACTGAAATATTTCAGGTCTTTTATTGTTTTTACGGTTTGTTCTTTTTGCAGATGATACTAATTATTTTGTATCAGGGAAGAATTTAAAAATATTAATGAAAACTATTGAACAAGAATTGATCCTACTTCAGAAGTGGTTTAATAAAAATAAATTGTCATTAAACTTAAGTAAAACAAAATTCATGCTGTTTACAAATAAAAATGTCCTGATAATATTTGTTTGACTTTAAATGGAATAACTATTGACAGTGTCAGAATTTAAGTTTTTAGGAGTACTCATTGATGAAAAATTTAAATGGAAGTCACACATAGCTTATGTAAGAAGTAAAATTTGTAAAAACATTGCTGTTTTGAGCAAAGTTAAGTTTATGTTAAATTATGAGGCAATGAGGATCCTATATTGTTCTTTTATTTTGCCACATTTTATGTATTGTTTAGAGGTATGGGGAAACTCTTATTTCACTAATTTAATGCCTTTGTTTATTTAGCAAAAAAGGGTTATAAGAATAATTCATGGAGTTGCTCCAAGAGAACATACTACATGACTGTTTCTGAGGTCAGGACTACTTAAATGGACGGATTTGGTGTCTTTACAAACTATATTAGTTGTATATAAAGCAAAACACAGCCTGTTACCGCATGGATTGCAAACCCTTTTTACTTTAAATAGTAGAAGAAATAGTGATTTTAAACAACCTTTTGCTGGAAATACTCTCAAACAAATGTGTGTTTCAGTTTCTGGTGTGAAAAAATGGAATTATCTAGAAAATGAATTAAAATGTTGTTCAAATATTCTTCAATTTAAATATCAGTATAAACAGAAGATATTTAATCTGTACAAAGATGAATGTAAAAATTGTTAAAATTATAACAAAGATGGTTTCGTCGTTGTTTATGTTTTGGAAGTTGTTATTATCGCATCATTGTTGTTTTTGTTTGTTTATTCTTGTTTAAAAGTGTGTGTATGTATGTATATTTATGTGTGTATATGTATATATGTATGCATCTGTGTGTATGTGTATATATATGTATGTGTGTGTGTATATATATATATATATATATATATATATATATATATATATATATATATATATATATATATATATATATATATATATATATATATATATATATATATATATGTGTATGTATATATGTATATATATATATATATATATATGCTCTATATATAATATATGTGTGTATGAATGTATTTGTATGTATGTATGTGTGTATATATGTATATATATATATATATATATATATATATATATATATATATATATATATATATATATATATATATATATATATATATATATATATAACATATATATGTGCATATCTCTTTTTCTTATGTTGGTGAGCCATCCAATTTGTGACTTTTTACTTTAAGAATGGGGTAGAGTTTATATTTTTCTTCTTCATCCTACTCCTGTTCTCCTTGTCATGGAATGTATTTTTGTTGTGTTTGAGGATTCTTGTTGTAGAACTGCATGTTGCATTGCCATGAAAAGAGAATGCATAAATAAATAAATAAAAAATAAATAAATAATACTGATGATTTTGGCATACAGCTCATGGAAACCCAAAATTCCTATCTAAAAAATTTGCATATTTCATCCGACCAATAAAAGAAAAGTGTTTTTAATACAAAAAAGTCAACCTTCAAATAATTATGTTCAGTTATGCACTCAATACTTGGTGGGGAATCCTTTTTCAGAAATGACTGCTTCAATGCGGCGTGGCATGGAGGCGATCAGCCTGTGGCACTGGTGAGGTGTTATGGAGGCCCAGGATGCTTCGATAGCGGCCTTAAGCTCATCCAGAATGTTGGGTCTTGCGTCTCTCAACTTTATCTTCACAATATCCCACAGATTCTCTATGGGCTTCAGGTCAGGAGAGTTGGCAGGCCAATTGAGCACAGTAATACCATGGTCAGTAAACCATTTACCAGTGGTTTTGGCACTGTGAGCAGGTGCCAGGTCATGCTGAAAACGAAATCTTCATCTCCATAAAGCTTTTCAGCAGATGGAAGCATGAAGTGCTCCAAAATCTCCTGATAGCTAGCTGCATTGACCCTGCCCTTGATAAAACACAGTGGACCAACACCAGCAGCTGACATGGCACCCCAGACCATCACTGACTGTGGGTACTTGACACTGGACTTCAGGCATTTTGGCATTTCCTTCTCCCCAGTCTTCCTCCAGACTCTGGCACCTTGATTTCTGAATGACATGCAAAATTTGAGCGACAGTCCCGTGCTGCTTCTCTGTAGCCCAGGTCAGGCGCTTCTGCCGCTGTTTCTGGTTCAAAAGTGGCTTGACCTGGGAATGCGGCACCTGTAGCCCATTTCCTGCACACGCCTGTGCACGAGGGCTCTGGATGTTTCTACTCCAGACTCAGTCCACTGCTTCCGCAGGTCCCCAAGGTCTGGAATCGGTCCTTCTCCCCAATCTTCCTCAGGGTCCGGTCACCTCTTCTCGTTGTGCAGCGTTTTTTCCTTCCCACAGACTTCCCACTGAGGTGCCTTGATACAGCACTCTGGGAACAGCCTATTGGTTCAGAAATGTCTTTCTGTGTCTTACCCTCTCGCTTGAGGGTGTCAATGATGGCCTTCTGGACAGCAGTCAGGTCGGCAGTCTTACCCATGATTGCGGTTTTGAGTAATGAACCAGGCTGGGAGTTTTTAAAGGCCTCAGGAATCTTTTGCAGGTGTTTAGAGTTAATTAGTTGATTCAGATGATTAGGTTAATAGCTCGTTTAGAGAACCTTTTCATGATATGCAAATTTTTTGAGATAGGAATTTTGGGTTTTCATGAGCTGTATGCCAAAATCATCAGTATTAAAAGAATAAAAGACCTGAAATATTTCAGTTGGTGTGCAATGAATCTAAAATATATGAAATTTTAATTTTATCTTTACATTATAGAAAATAATGAACTTTTATCACAATATGCAAATTTTTTGAGAAGGACCTGTAATGTTGAGTGTAGTGTAGGGATGTAATGATTCAGTCGGAGTCGGTTGAAAATCGATTAAAATGTGCGACGATTTAAATCGGTTGAGATGTCAAACGAATCGTGCTTCACCTTTTAAACAGCAGGGCGCTGAAACCACTGTGACCTCACTTTACAGTCACGATAGCAACGAGCAAGTTGTGGCTAACATTACGAACTGTGCGTGCACATTAGCGTGAAGAATCCTTGAATGTTTTCAGTTCATTCATATGGAAGTTGGGCGTGAGCGTAGTCAGAGCACCCGTGTGCATGCTCCGTCAAACAGAAGCATGGCGACGGCAAGCGCGTAGTTTATGACTCATTCAATTCAGAAGTGTGGCATTTTGACTATCTGACGACTAATAATCACCACAGTGAGAGGCTCCAGTCACCTCCGTCTGCATGTAAAAAGATTATAGGCCAAACCACACTGACTGGCGGATTTGAAGTGTTGTATTTAAACTTGACCTAATCTTTTTATTTCTGCTCTTCCTGAATAAGCTGAAACACCTTCTCCCAAGAAAACACTATTGGAAAATCACCTTGAGGATTTCAATTGAGTTATTATTTAACATCAAATATATATTTACATTTTATAAAGAAATATGCAGATTTTTTTCTGAGAAATAAAAGGACACCTCTATTTGATAATTAGTCTCAAATCAAATTTTGTTTAAAAAATCGTGAGAAAAAAGTATTGTGTAATTAGTATCGTGTATCGCATCGTGAGTTGAGTGAATCGTTGCATCTCTAGTATAGTGTATAGTAATGCAATCTGGGAACATTTGTGTGTCCTGATAATAGTATAATTTAAATAATAAATAAGTAATAATTAAAATAAACATCTCTTCTTTATTTTGGCTTAAAATATTGCAATAAATATTGTATTGTGAGTTTAGCATTGCTATAGTATTGTATCGTAACAGGAGTGTATCTTTACATCCCCAGTAGCTCCCAAACATTTTGAAGATACTTTGAACTACCTTCATAACTCTCATCGGATTCTCTGTGGTCCTTTTCTTCCTCTGATGTGCTCTTCTCTTCATCCACTGGTGTTCCTAAAACATCATGAAATATCTCACATGTGAGATATTCTTCCTGGTTTTCCTTGAGTATCTTATCAACCATCTTGAATATCTCAGATCGCCTTTCTGAATGTCTTTCATAAAGCTGCAGATGTCCTCCTCCACACTGCGTTAGTAACTCACGGACTGCGTTATTTTTTATCATAGAACTAATCTTTGACATGTATGTCTGTTCATCAGTGGTGAGCACTATAGTGTGTTTAATCGCCTCTTCACTGAATTCGTTCAGCACTTGTTTCACTCTTCTCATGTCCTCCTCAGTGAAGTCATTGTGCTGCAGTACGAGTATGAACGCATGCGGTCCTGGATCAGACAGATACACACACTCTCTCACGGTCTGTGTGATGTGACGGAGCGACAGATTTGTCTGGAGCAGCTGAGGACAGTTAATGATGCTCACGAGTCTGTCCTCCGATCTTCCGACCCGCTGTCTCTCAGTTGAAGAAGCTTCACTCTTAAATGTATCTTCCCTAAGATTAGGTTTCTCACTCGACTGCTTTCAGAGACATTCTTCCCTAGTAGAACAATCCTCAGATCAAACTCTGAAACACAAGAGACAACCACATCAGAATGATGCTTCTTTGACATAACTTCATAATTTATCTAAATATGCCCAGATATATGGTACAACAGGGCTAACGTTGGGGTAAAAGTAGACTTGCTAGCCAGAGCTTCAGACTAGCAGCAGAAGGTCTGGACTCCATATCAGCTTTCATTGGCCAAGCACTTCATTTTGTATAGCACAGTGTTTAGGTGTTTGTAAATGTAAGGCCGATTTTCCTACAATAACAGATCAGCATGAAAAACTCTTGGACATATTTTAAATTTTCTGTTGTAAGTTTAAAGGTCCCACGGCATGACATTTTCATTTTATGAGGTTTTTAACATTAATATGAGTTCCCCTGGCCTGAATATTGGGTTTAACTTTATTTTGATGGTCTCTTTAACATATTCGGTGGACTATAAGTAGCGTTGCCCCTACATGTCCACTAAATATCATTAGAGTGTTAGTAGAGTTTCAGTAGACTGGTAGGGTTAGGGTTAAAATAAGTTGACATGTAAGTGCAAAGTTACTAATAGTCAGCAGAATGTCTGTTGAAAGATCATTAGAATAAAGTGATAGCAGATATTAAGCAGACAGTCTATTAATACTCTAATGAGAGTTAGTTGACATGTAGGTGCAACGTTACTTATAGTCAACAGAATGTTCAAAAGGGACCATCCAAAATAAAGTGTTACTGAATATTGTCCCCAAGTGGCTAGAGATTTTGATCAGTGTAAACCGAGTTCTGGCTGTCTTTCTCTGCCTTTGAGAAAATGAGATCTCAGACGAGCTGATCTGGAATTCTCCTGTTATGATGTCATACCAGGAAAGGTTACCTCCCCTTCCTCTGCTTTGCTCGCCCAGGTAATTAGTAGAGAATGGATTCAGTTTATCAGTCGCGATGACAGCACAGGCTTTACAATATGGATTCAACAGCACCGCCACAAACAGTGAGTAACAGTGTTCATTAATGCCTGATCTGTGATCAGTGATTTCTGATGTGTAGCTAGTCATTCAAGTTTACACAGACTTTCTTTCTAAATTGTTTAATACTGTCAGTCTCGCCGCTGGCCGTCTTGATGCTCTAAGCGTAATGCATCAGTGAATCAAGCCAGTGACTAAAACAATCAACTTGACGTTGTTTCTGTTAGTAGCATGAAACAAATCTGTTATTTAAATGATTAAACTACAGAGAGCGATCAAAGAACGCTCTTTATAATGTTTGATCTGTCAATCACGCGTATATCTGCAGTGTACACTTGTCCAAACTGCTGTTATAATGAATGACGCTGTTAAGCTGCACAACAGAAGCTTTTACTATATTCATGTCGATGTCGTGTTTGTTGTTAGTTGTGGTGAAAGCATTTTGTTAGAGAAATAGCGTTGCAAAGTTCATAGAATAAGGGTCGGCGTGACTGGGACTTGTGTTTATTCAGAGCTTGAAACAGAGCATTCAAGCCAGAGGGCTAATATCAGTATAGAAAAATGCCTTTTATTTCTAAACTATGAAAAAACCATGCTAACAATATAAGTACACCTCAGGAAACATTATAAAATAATTTTTAAAAACCCATGCCATGGGACCTTTAAAGATTATGCTGTGAACTTCACTTAGTTCACATACATGTAAAAACCCAGTGTTTAGTTTACGCTGATAAGCGCTCATTGTCACAGTTGTAAATGCGATGGCATTCTTCTTCCGCAACAGGGTCTGGCGTTACGACAACTTCCCCCCCCCAGACAAACAGTTAACAAACAACACACACATCTGCCAGACATCCTGGAGAATTCAACCTATCAAAAAAATATTGAATATATTTTGAGGAAAATGCCCTAACGTTTGTTGTTGTTGTTGTTCAAGGAACTGAAATCAAGAGGTTTTATTTTTTAACTGAAGAATTTGGTTTTTGGGGTAAAAAAGTGTCCCTGCTGCTGGGACTAAAGGCACAATAATTGACATAACTAATAATACATAGCTGGCTATTTATGACATTCCATCCCAGATAGCAAGCAACTATCAAAACTATGTTAAATGAAACTGCATTGAATCAACATCCACACAGAATGAAAAAAACTGCAAATAAAATACAACAATAAACCCCTTAAAATTCTTATTGGGAATTAACAAAGGTTTAGATGTTGTTGTTTTATTGAAAATGTTTGGTCACCATTATGGAGATCAGTGTTTCTTTAGTTTTTTAGGGGCAGTATTTGGTCTTCGTAACAGTGTTTTCCAAAACATATTTTTTTGCATATTTTTTCACTGACCAAAAGTAACTATTTGCTATTAATAGATTATATTCACCAACAATACTTTCATACCACAGATGACATTCTATGTTAATTCTCAAAAAGAACTTCTGCTGAAATCTTGAGTGATTTATTGTCTTTTATATTCAGTTGATTTCAGGATGTTTTAAGTCAGTTGTAGTTGTTGTGTTTCATTTTCTGAGTGCAAGCATGATGTTGAACCATCATCACATTGTAACATTGATTCATTGCCATTACCATTGTTCTTTGTTTATGACATTTAAAAAATTTTGATTTCAACATTAATTTATAGTTTTCACGTGTCGTCAGATGCTTATAGGAACGTCCACCTAGAGGGAAAACATGTTGCGTTCATATTCTGGGCTCATTAACTCGCCTGGTACATAGCATGCATCAGCAAAAAAGTGAAACCTGAATTTGATCTTTTAATATCACTGTGTTAGTACATTACGGCACTTTAAGTGTGGGTTGCAGAAGGATTCTTTAGCTTGTAGTCGGTTCACCCTCTGTCTGCTGCTTGATCAGCTCTATAATACGGTTTTACTGCATAATTAATCTGTGTTTAAAATCAATTGTTATTACAACTTGATTTAAAATAAAACCCGTATCAATTAGCGTTAAACTTGGCTTAAATTAGTCCTTATTGGTGCAACTCGCCCTATAGTGTTTTTCACATTAAGCGTTTAAAAGCGTCCCGCTGTTTTTAGTGATTGAAATACTGCAGCAGGAGCTGTGTATGGATCATAAGTGCCCAAAACGTGCATCTTGTTCACATATTTTTGTTTTAAGATGGAATTTTGACAGGCTTGTGCTGCAGTTCAATGAGGGTTTCTATGGCGGTTTACCATCCAAGGCTGCATGGCAGTCACGTGACTGAAAACTATGAATTGCAGGTGCAAACACATTAACATTGATTTAACATTGTTTCGATGGTTGCTTGCTATCTGTGCTGTTATGTTCTCTGTTTTCCAGCAAAATTCTGCATTCCTTTAAAACGAGTGATTCTCCGGAGGTTGGAGATTTTGCTGTACCATGTTCTCGCTTGTTGTGACACTCCCACACCATACACACGGCAAAATAGTTGTCAACTTTTCTCAATGTACAAATATAATGAGACATGCATGGGCGAGTGACGTTTGAGTGCAATTTCCCACAAAAAAACCTCCCCTCAGGTCTAAAATGTAAACACATGACAGTCCACAGTGAACCAGGGTAAGACATAAACATCTTTTGGAAGAGGGATTGATGTTGTAACTTATTTAAAATGTTATAATTTTGAACAAAATGTTACAGAGTGCATTTTCAAGAATTGACTATTGTCTTACATTACTTATCACAGTAACAGACACTGTATCTCCTTCAAAACTCACAGTTATGTTGCAGTCATATCATTCTATAGACTTACTGATGGGACGATCAATATCTGGACAACTTCTGCCCACTGCAAAACAAGAACACAAACCAGTGGATTTTAATTATACACAAGGCTACATGTATGATTCATAATGACAAAAAATATAGCTCATAAAATGTATTAAACTTCGTAGTTTTGCTATCCAATTTTAAGCAAGCACATCATAGTGAAACATCAGTTGCAATATATATTAGCACAGTGAAACTTATTTTTTACAATTTACAGATATTATAAATGTAATTAAAGGGTTCAAATAAAACAGCTACAAAATTACCCAAATTATCAACAAACAAACAAAATGTGATAATAATACAAATATCTGTAAGGCAGTATACAGTATATGCCAGTTTTCCCAGTGGTACAGAAAGTGCACAGCCAATCCCCAGTGTTAAATCAACACTGCTCAGAGCACATACAGTATGGTCCCACTCCTCAGGGTGTTAAAGTAACACTGAAGAAGTGTTAGAGTTAATGAGATAATTAAGTGATTAATTAAGAGATGATTTAGCATTAATGATGAACACCTGATGATAATGAGCATAATCACTGAAGGACAGAGAAACACAAGAACTGACTGATTTAACACTGGGGATTTTGCTGTGTATTCTAATCTACAATCAAGATACTCATCATCTGCTCCAAGCTGTGAGGTCTTCTTGCTAAAACGTGTATTTAAAAAGATGTTCAAAAAGATGTAACATTCAGAAAATAATAGAAACATATAAAATATTTTAAGAGTAAAATCCATTCACCCTCTGGAATAAGCTGCTGCTTTCCAATCTCCATTTTCCTCAGTCTTTCCTCTGTTTCACGTCTGACTCTGTTCTCTTGAGCTTTCACATACGTCTGAAGTGAATATGGTTCAGTCTTCATCTTCTCTATATAATCCAGTAGATCTGGGATCTGTCTTGAGTCTTCAGGTTCCTTTAACCCCATCACTCTGTACTGACCTCCACAACGACTGATTAACCTCTGAGATTCTGGGCTGGATTTGACTAAATCTTGTGCACATTCTTTAGTACTATATGAGGTGAAGAGCACGATTAAATGCCCTCTGGAGTCAAAAACCTTCTGGATCTTCTCAATTTCTGATCTTTCTGTAATGGTCAGTGGAACAGCAGGAACTATGAGGAGGAAAGCATGAACTCCCGGATGACAGAGAGACACACAGCGGAGAGTCTGACGCATCACTTCCTCCTCTGAGAGCTGATTTAGAGCTGGAAGATCCACCAGACTGACCAGACGACCATGAATCTCAACATCACTCAACACACGCACTGATGTGGACTCTTGAGTTGATATGGGTGTGTGTTTCCCCAGTAAAAGCTTTGCCATGGAGGCTTTGATTTCCTCATTACATCCACACACTGCCAAGATCAGCTTTTGAGTTTTAGACATGCTAAACGCACTTGGTGCTGAAAAACAAAAATAATCAGACAAAAAAAATTGTATTTTGTACTGGACATAATTTATCATTAAAAACATTTTACCATTCATTCATTTTTTTTTCTTTTAGCAAAAATGACAGAGGATACTTAAAACAAGAAATGTATTTGAGAAGCAAGACTCTATCTCTCTCTCTCTCTCAAGCTATAAATATATAATAAAAGTATTATTCTAACCCAACTGAATAATTTTTACTTGTTTTAAATTTCAGCCTAAATTATGCTAAATAATTCTATTTTTTACATGCTGCCAGATCAGCAAATAAGGCCAAGATTAATGCTTCATAGTAAATTAAATTGGTCTATAATCTCTACTGACAGCAGTCTGGTGGTAAAATACTTACTGTGCACTGGATCCAATGCTGAGCTCTGCTGTGTCCTCTTAATACCACAGCCAGAGATTATTTCATCCACTTTCTTCAGTATTTGAGAGCGTGGTGTGTTTTGAAGTTGAAGGCGTCCTCCTCCACATTCTTCAGTTATTTGTTGAATATATTCATTTCCAGGTTTCTGTTTAGCACTGCGTTTCTCATCATCAGTGGTCAGAACCATTGAGCGCTTCATCGCATGTTCACCAAAGCAGTTCAACACTGAAGGTAATCTGTCTCTTTTCCTCTCACTAAAATCCTCATGCTGCAGCACCAGAATGACCACATCAGGTTCTGGAGGAGAAAACTCTGACACTTTATGAGTTATTTTCTGTAGATCGAGTTTTGAGCAGAGAAGGTGGATTGCGCTAATGACTGTGATGTTTCTCCCCTTCACCTTTTCTCTCTGCTTCTCTACATCAGGTTGTGATGTTTTCTTTCCAAAAACTTGTTTATCTAAGATTAAGTTTCCCACTCTGTTGTTTTCTGATGGGTTCTTCCCCAGCAGGACAATCCTCAGATCACTCACTGAAACACACACACACACACACATACACAATGTTGTCAAAAAAGTGTATAAAGTACAGACACTTGCAAGATGTACTTGAGTTATAATAATAATACTAATAATAATAATAATAATAATAATAATAATAATAATACATTTCATTTATAATGCGCTTTTCTTAAACCCAAAACGCTACAGTAAAAAAAGAAAGAAAAAAAAGCAGAAACAGCAAAAGCAAATACAACAATTCATTAGAGAAAGACAGTCTTAAATAAATGCGTCTTAATCAACTTTTTAAAATGACCCAACGTTGGTGCATTTCTGATGGGCAGAGGAAGCACATTCCATAGCTTGGGGACTTTTTATGAAAAGGCTCTTTCCCCCATGGTCTTTAGCTTACATGAAGGCTGGTGAAGTGAAAGAGATTTAGAAGAACGAAGAGTAGAGAGTTCTTCTTTGGAAATACTTTTAATTCACTACATTCTAAAGCATAATATTATACTTTTTACTGCACTGCATTTCATACTTAGATAGCATTTAATACTTAATTACACTCTAAAAAGAGGTGTGTTTAAAAACAACACACAGAGTGTGCTAATGGTATTTTGACACGTGAGTAGATTCAACACACAATGTGTGTTCAGTGTGTAGCTCAGCACTGGTTGAAGGGCAGTTTGTGTTTATGAAAAACATTATAGGTATATTGTATATGGTATCCCATAAAAAGCTCTAAAATAAATAAATAGAATGAAACCTTAATTTAAAAAACTTAAGAGTAACGGGTGTTTTTTTCGCAGCCAATCACATCATGCCTCTTGTCTTTTCCGAATGCTTTGACTGCTCTTCACCTGTAATTACTGACCGACTGACCTTATCTCTGTCAGACAGAAGCTCTCATTGAGATGAACACTGAACGTTTCATCTGAAGTCTCCAGAAACAGGATTAGTGGCTCCTTTTAATTGAGCTCTTGACTCTTTCACATCAGTTTCTCTCTGTTTGCTGGAACTGTGTGTTTATTTTGCACATTTGAAGAACAACCATGAGAAAAATATGATCAGATGAGAATATCATGTTTTTTGTATGTAGTGTTCAGTGATTATTTAATATCTGAAAGATGACTTTTTTGAAGCATATAGCAATTAGCTTAACATGTGTTTTTAAAGACACCACGTGTACTGGATCTTGTACAGCACAGTCTATGGTATCAAACAGGCACACACACACAAACGCACAATGGTGACAAACCAAAAGCTTCATGCCGCAATGCATGCTGGGTGCCACCATAGTACAAAACTCATTCATGGCTCCCAGCATTGTTGAGATTCATGAGCTGAGTCTTGATGAGTGTTTGACGAGTTTCTGCCGCAAATCAAAACTTTCTGAAAACATTTTATTTGTATATTTTTTTAATAACTCTGCATTGCTGATTACCATGATGCAGTTTCACGAGACCGTTATAACTTCCAGCTCATCAACTCTAAAACCTTATCAGATCAGTTCTTGATGGTTATGAAATCATCAAGAACAACCTGATCATATTGTCTCTTTTCATGACAAACATATTTTATTAAAAAGGGATTACTGGCGTCATTACCAGGAAACTGTGAAAGATGCTAAAAGAAAACATTTCTCAGATATTATTCTGGCAAATTGTCACAAGCCTCGTGTTTTGTCACAACACCATTTACTCACTTTTAAATGCCCTACAGAATGCTTATATGGAGGCATCCCCTGCTATGTCAGAAAACTTCCTTTGCTTTTTTATTGATAAGGTCACTTCTATTAGGTCTAAAATTATACCTTCAGCTTCAGACCCTTCAGTCTTTGTCCCCCGCTCGGCTGTCTTTGATAATTTTGAGCAGGTGACTTTTTCCTCTTTAGAGGAGGTTGTTGATCATTTGAAGCCCTCGGGTTCTCCAAATGATGCTGTCCCCCCTCAACTGTTTTAGGAGGTTTTCCCCACTATAGGACCATATGTTGTTGCAGTTATAAATAGTAGTCTGACCTCGGGTGTGGTCCCTGAAATTTTAAAACATGCAGTAGTTCAACCTCTGATTAAAAAACCTGCTCTAGATCCGTCAGTTCTTGCTAATTTTCGGACTATTTGCAAAATGCCTTTCCTTTCAAAAATCCTGGAGAAGATTGTGTACAGTCAATTATTGGCCTTTTTGGAAGAGCATTATATACTAGAGGTTTTCCAGTACGGCTTTAAAACCTTGCATAGCACCGAAACTGCTCTTTTAAGAGTTTTTAATTATATCTTTTTAGCTACTGACTCTGGTGACTATGCTGTCCTTGTGCTTTTAGATCTAACTGCTGCATTTGACACAGTGGATCATAAAATATTGATTTCACGTTTAAGGCAGTGGGTGGGCATCAGTGGCATAGCTCTGGAGTGGTTTAGGTCATACTTAGCCAATTGAACTTTTTGTGTTAGCTTAGGTGACTCCGTATCCTCCTCTGCTCCTCTCTTGTGTGGGGTCCCACAGGGCTCAGTCCTCGGCCCTCTACTTTTCTCTCTGTATTTGCTTCCACTTGGTTCCATACTTAGAAAGTACGGCATTTCATTCCACTGTTATGCAGATTACATTCAGATTTATGTACCTCTTAAAAGGAAAAATGATAATTCTGTTGGACAAGTACTCGATTGTCTCGACGACATAAAGGCCTGGATGGCTCTGAACTTTTTACATTTTAATGATAAAAAAACAGAAGTGATGGTTTTTGGAGGCACCACTGGGACCCCGCCTGTAGATCTGGGCTCCTTGGCACCCTATATTAAACCTAGTATCACAAACCTAGGAGTTAAAGTGGACCTTGAGCTTAAATGTGACCGCCAGATCAAAGCACTTGTCAAATCAAGCTTCTTTCATTTGAGGCAGCTGGCCAAAATAAAGCCAATTCTGCCAAGACAACATTTTGAAACTGTAATCCCCGCCTTTGTAACTACACAGCTGGACTACTGTAATTCACTATATGTGGGGGTTAGTGGATCCTCCATCACCCGTCTCCAAATGATACAAAATGCAGCAGCAAGTCTTTTAACGGGCAGGCCTCTTCTCTATCTGTTTTTAAAATCCTTCTTAAAACCCATATTTTCTTTTTGGCTTTCGACACCTATTAATTGTTATTAATTGTACATGTGTTTTTTCTGTACAGCACTTTGGTCAACTGTGGTTGTTGTAAAGTGCTTAACAAATTAAGTTGGTATGGTATGGTATGGTATGGTAAAAGACAGATACAGCAGCCAGAGAGGAAATTAAAAAAAAAGACTACCCAGTAAACACTGAATGTGGGAACCAAAAGTGTTAATCACGCTGTGGATGCATTCTCTGGCTGTATGTGAGGGATGCACTTGATAATGTCAAATCACACATCCGTAAAACAACAATTACCATATTATCACAGACGGTGATAAAACAGCCCTATTTTAAATCCATCTTTTGGTGGTTAGTTCAGTTTACAGCACAACAGCTCTATGCCATCTCTGTTTCTGCTAGATATGCTGTAAAGAGTTCTGCTTTCTGCCCTCAAAATTTGACCTTTCTGTCTTGATTAAATGATAAATCTTTTTTCAGTGAAACTAATTTATTTCAGTGCATTAAACGTCATTTGGGAGGGTTTTAGCTTTTCATATGAGCTATTTCTAACACCAATTGATGAATTAAAAGTCAGGTTAATAGCAGGTGTTTCTACAAAATAGATAAGCGACACGACTTTTGTCAGGGACTGTATATACACGGCTATGTTATCTGTTTTGAACTTACTGTTGGGACGGTCACGACTTGGACTTTGGTCTCTCTTGCTTTCTGCAAAAAAAAAAATATATATATATATATATTACTAATTACATAGGCTACATGATGATTCTTGTTCTCACAGATTACAGTTATTTTGTACAAATTCAAACCATGCAGGTTTTTGAGTACCTACACGTTCCCTAAAAGTTCTCTAAAGGAGACCTGAAAATCTGAACCTTTACAGAACATTAGGGACGGACCTAAAGTGTCCTCTTTTGGTAATGAAAGTGCTGCAGTTCAAGGTGATGACTTTAGGGAGGCGTTCCATTTTGGTCATTTTATGGACACATAACAACATTACAAAGAGGATATTTGGGACGTTTAGACATTCATAGACGCTGCTAAAAATGACTATTTGTCAAACGTAAACTCAGGACTCTTTCAGGCAGACCACGTCTTCTTGAATATACTCCCGGGTTTCTACTGATACAAAGCTTAATGCTAATTGCTAAAGTAACCCTTTAAGTTTAACACAGTCATACTAAAAGCTAAAACTAAAAGCTTTAAAAACAGATGTATATTAAACAAAAACAAGTTATTTTGAGTCATTTAACTCAAGTCCGAGTCAAGTCTCAAGTCATGAATATCAAGTCAAAGTCAAGTCGAGTCTTTTAGTAATATTTGTCAAGCAAGTCTCAAGTCCTAAAATGTGTAACTCGAGTCCCCCACCTCTGTTAATTTTGCAGTTTTTGTTTGAACAGCTGTTTATGTTAGTCAATTTAGCTCTAATTTTCAATAAAACAATTTTGACAAGGGCAGTGGGACGTTATGAAAACAATCTGGGAACATCACATTTTCAAGTAAAATATTGTTCCCTAAACATTCAGAGAACGTCATGAATGTTCTGTGAAGGTCCGCAAAATAACGTCCCCGAGCCCTTTAAAGAACTCCACCTTGTGACCATGAATGTTCTTCTCACAAGAACCATCTCAGAACATCCTTGACACCAGTGGGAACGTTCTGAGAATGTTCTGGGAAAGAAACATTTCTAGTGGGGAAGGTGCTTTGAGTTAGTGAATAGTTTTTAGATAGTAATGAAAACATTTTGCACCTAAATTTAGTGTCATTGTGTTGTGAATGTCCTAGAATAATGCCTAGCTACTGTAAGAGAAAAACATATTTTCACCAAATGGAGTTCATTCTGCCGTGTGATTCAGACTCTGGATCATTGTTTCAATTTAAAACAGGCCTGAATGTGTTATTTATAATGCTCCCTTTAAGATTCATGATTTACAGCTTTTTGATTGAATTTAAAAGCAATTTGTTCAAATTCAGAACAATTAGTTTAGAAAGTTTGAATATGCATTTAAAGGACTTTACATTGTCGACTCTTCAGAAAGAAAAATAAAACAAACTGCTTGGAATTGTTTATTGCACCAAAAGTAATTATAAAAAAAACTTTAAATGTATGTAGAGTTCAGGTCATAAGTGCATAAAGTGCTATTTCACAAAGATGTTTAGATAAGCAACAAAAAATAAAATCTGAATAAATGACAGTTCAAATATTTACATATTTCCCAGTTTAAAAAAAAAATTGGGGCAGTAATATTAGAGGTATTTATTTATTTAGCTCATCTCTCAGAGCACACAGGAACAAATCATCAATCACATACACAACATCAATAAAGCAGCACATATGTACAATCTTACGAAAGATTGTGCTTTAGAATTCATTAATTTGAGGTTACAGTTGATTATTTGTTTACGCTGGCGAATTATTGATTTGTACATGTTTTAGGCCATGGCTAAAGCGATGGACTTACAAATACAGTAACGTGATAAACTACACGATAACAATTGTTTACAGTGCATGTCTTTGAATAAAATATTTTTAATTTGATACTTACCAAGTGCGTGTGCCATCTCTGCTTCCACGATTCAAAGTCAGAGAGAAAACCATGAGCTTACCAGGAAGCTAAAGTTCATCTAATACACGCTTAAACATCCTCAAATATCTGTTTGATTCAGCTCATGTCATTAAAATCTCACTATAACCATTTAATCAAAGTTGCAATCCATAAAAAAATTAACAAATGATTATTCAATTATTTCAAAATAATTAAAAATGCAGTATAACTGCGCAGTAGGTTACAAACAAAACTACAGACAGGCAAGGAATATGTTAAAAACTGAGGTCCCTATAAGGAAAGCGAAACATTAAAAACAAATCTACACGCTTTATCCTTACAAAACATCGGTTTGATGTATTAAATGTGTTTAATATCGTACCCGAGATGTGCGTCATTTATCGCCAACGCCTTGTGTTCAAATCGAAAGTGAATGTGTGTGATGTTGAAACGAGCCTGCATCAACCTGTCTAGTTGTACTTAGCATGACCATATTTGGGTTTCCTTTATCTGTGTGACATATTAAACACACTTCCTATTGGCCGAGGGCAAGAGCGCGCTGTAAACACATGCACATAAACGGGTGAGCTGTGGTTTTTCTGGATAAAAACAAACATACGGTTTACATTTACCAACCGATTTCAGTGGTTTATGACGTACGTGGTGTACAAAAAGTTCCATTCTCTAGCTATTTAAAATCTCGATAGTTAGACTTATAAAATATATATTTGAAT
Source organism: Gobiocypris rarus (assembly GCA_023029165.1). Taxonomy (NCBI): domain Eukaryota; kingdom Metazoa; phylum Chordata; class Actinopteri; order Cypriniformes; family Gobionidae; genus Gobiocypris; species Gobiocypris rarus. The sequence continues at coordinate 43,055,991 of CM040934.1, forward strand.
AAGGAATTGTCAAAGGATTGTAATGTATTTGGCTTTTTAGGCGCTCATATTGAGATATAATTAAATGTTCACATTATATTAAATAAAGTTTTCTTATTGTGGAAAAAGCATTATGTCGATTTTAGCTTTTCTTGTGCTTAAAATTGACCGCCATTAGAGAAAATGAAACAATTCGACAAATACAAATCCCACTGGCAGGCGGCTTTCTGTATTTTAATAGCACTAAAATGATAAATATTTACAGATAGATACTCCAAATATACAATAATAAAGATAACTGGTGGATCCTTTATACATATGATATGGTACAACTGCAATGCAATGCAAATAGTAAATATAAAATAAAGTGAGAAGTAAAAGTAAATAGTCAATAAAAGTAACAGTCAATTAAATAAACAAATAGTATACAGAAAATAAAATAATGAATAGTATAATTATATAATATCAAAAATACAATATAATAATATTATATGTATAATAGTTTAATATATTATAATACTATAATAATAGCAATTGAACTTGCTTGTCATAAAAGTTGTTTCTTATTCTATATAAACATAGATTTTGATTTCAGGAAATGTAGTTTATAATATAAATTAAAAGCTAAAACTATAATATAAATCATGTCAACTCATGTCTCAACTTTCACAGCTAAGTTAGCGATATCGCTAGCTATTTTAGTCTGACTCCGATGGCTAACTAACGTCACTATTACTAATTATATAATGACCAAATACAACCAAAAACAAATGTCCAGTCTTACCTGTGAAAGGTAATTCCCCAAGACTTCCAATTGAGCGGCGATACAGCCCCAGGAAGCACACGGAGCAGGCATATTCCAGTTTAGTTTTGGCATATTCCAGTTTTTAGAGTTATGCCCTCCGCAATATGGCGGCACCGTTGCCGTACGATCCAGCGGCCAATAGGGCGTCTATGTATTTATTACTATAGCTGTGTCCCAACTCCCAAATGACACACTATGAACTATGCACTTATACACTATGTAATTATGCACTATTTACTCAACCGTGAAGTGTATGAACTTTACATGGTTATTTTGTCATTCGAACGTGGGAATCTGATCTCTCTGATCTCGCCGCCACATCCCATGGTTCATGCAGCTCTCTGTATATCCAAACAAATCCGCGCTGTCAACCAGGCTGAATGGTTTTAAGCAAGACAGGCAGCAGCAGCAAATATCAGTACATATTGACGCACAAGGTACATTTATTATTACGTTGACTTCAGTATTCTATCTGGGTAGTGATCGAGAAACAGCATTAACGTTAACAGTGTGGTCTGTTGAAATATAACTGAGAGATGGATTATCTATTATTATCTATGTTTCTAATAGGAGCCAATATAAACATCTTCATTGAGTTTAACAACTTGTTCCTGAAGAACTTTAGCTAGGTTGTTGACTAAATTAAACAGTTGTAAGGACATTTGTTCATGCTGTTTGTCCAGTCATAGAGATCAAATCAGACGGGGAATACATGTGCAAACAATCGGCAATATGTGAACCTTTAGAGATCTGGCAAAAGTGTAAAGTCAAAGTAAGATTGACAACTATATTATAAATTAAATCCATATCACACATTGATCACATCTTTTAGTATAATTAAAAACCATCCATTGATTGGCCTGACTTAAATTGTGTAGAACAAGTATGTGATTTAAAAACACATTGCATGAATGTTAAAAACCAAACAAAGATGGAAAACCATTTTAGTACAGTGAACTCATTGTCATGTTCAAGAAACCAATTTGAAATGATTGGAGCTTTGTGACATGGTGCATTATCCTGCTGGAAGTAGCCATCAGAGGATGGGAACATGGTGGTCATAAAGGGATGGACATGGTCAGAAACAATGCTCAGGTAGGCCGTGGCATTTAATGCCCAATTGGCACTAAGGGGCCTAAAGTGTGCCAAGAAAACATCCCCCACACCATTACACCACCACCACCAGTCTTCAACTGTCCAATTTTGGTAAGCTTGTGCAAATTGTAGCCTCTTTTTCCTATTTGTAGTGGAGATGAGTGGTATCCGGTGGGGTCTTCTGCTGTTGTAGCCCATCCGCCTCAATGCTGTGTGTGTTGTGGCTTCACAAATGCTTTGCTGCATACCTCGGTTGTAACGAGTGGTTATTTCAGTCAAAGTTGCTCTTCTATCAGCTTGAATCAGTCGGCCCATTCTCCTCTGACCTCTAGCATCAACAAGGCATTTTCTCCCACAGGACTGCCGCATACTGGATGTTTTTCCCTTTTCAAACCATTCTTTGTAAACGCTAGAAATGGTTGTGTGTGAAAATCCCAGTAACTGAGCAGATTGTGAAATACTCAGACTGACCCGTCTGGCACCAACAACCATGCCACGCTCAAAATTGCTTTAATCACATTTCTTTCCCATTCTGACATTCAGTTTGGAGTTCAGGAGATTGTCTTGACCAGGACCACACCCCATAATGCATTGAAGCAACTGCCATGTGATTGGTTGATTAGATAATTGCATTAATGAGAAATTGAACAGGTGTTCCTAATAATCTGTTAGGTGAGTGTATATATTTTGTAGCTCAGAATATCTGTTCTTTAAATGTCTGGGTAGTCTGTTCTTCCAGAAAAAAACATCTTTAGGGTAAAGATTGCAGTTCTCTCTCTCTCTCTCTCTCTCTCTCTCTCTCTCTCTCTCTCTCTCTCTCTCTCTCTCTCTCTCTCTCTCTCTCTCTCTCTCTCTCTCTGTAGTTCCTGTTATTTTGTTTGCAGGTGTTTGTTGATCTTTGAACTTTAAACTCCATTATAACCAGAGATAAAGACCATATAGACCATTTGGCTGTTGACTAAACTAGTCTGGTGTAAGCTACTCATCGTCTTCTACATTTAATTAAACTATTATTAATCTATCTCTGAATTGCTTTACAAGTTCTTGTTTGTTCCCTTGATTCTCTTTTAATTCTTTCCTGTAGATTTCAGGTATATTGGGAAAACCATAACTGCACTAGAAGCTTCTTCCCTCACCAAGACCAATGTCCTTGTGTGTGTGTGTGAACATACTTGGCATTAAAAGCTCATTCTGTTTCTGATAACTGTCATAATTTTGGTTATTTTGTTGTATGTAATTGGATAACTATTTCTAAAATGCAAGGGTTACATTTATGCATTTGGCAGACGCTTTTATCCAAAGCGACTTACAGTGCCCTTGTTACAGGGACAATCCCCCTGGAGCACCATGGAGTAAAGTGCCTTGCTGGGATTACCACCATCTGACCAAGGGTTTTTGAGATGTTTTTGGTTATAGTTGACAAAATTTCACTACCAAATCAACAGTACATACAACTTTACATTATGCCTTAAATGTCCATCTCGTCTGAAATTCATCTCAACTCAAAGCCATTTGTTAGGAACTAGCTGTCTTTGTGGAAGCTAAAGCACTGAAATAAACCGTGCAGGGTTGCCAGGTTTTCACAACAAAACCCGCCCAATTGCAACTCAAAACTAGCCCAAAACAAGCCCAATCGGGTTTTAAGGGGTTCCCTGGTCAAAAAATGCATTCCGGGGGGTAAAATATGTTTTTTGGCAGAGTTCCCTGCTAAATCGAGCATTTCCGGCGCTAAATATAACATAATTTGTGTCATTTCAACCCGCGGACATGAAAAACAGCCAGCGGCAACGTATTTAAAGTAGCCCAATTCCGCGGGAAAACCGCAGACTTGGCAACACTGAAAGCGTGGATTTTTCTGTCGAGCCCGGCCCCGGATTTTAAATTAAAATCTATTTATTTTTTTCATACCAATGAGACGTGTACGTTTGTTGATGTGGAAAGCCTGCATTATTAAGTAACTGCAGGAAGACATTCTGAAATGTTTAGAGATGAGTGCATCAGCGCACACACGGGGCAACAACGCACAGGTTAACACAGGGCCAAATCAAAAAGCAAATTGAAATTAATTGAACAAAAGTATGTCAAAAAATCTAACAAAACATTAACGTAACACAAATGCAGATTATTGAAATGAAAATCACGCTTACCATTTTTTTCCCTTAAATTGAATGGCTAAACTGAAACACGGGAACAATTTACATAATCCATCCATCAAAATGTAGGCTAATCCAGGTTTTTATGCATAAAAAAGATAGCATCAACTGTGGATGGCTTCAAGGCTGTCATCCTCTGCTCGATGGTCCTGCCGGCTGGAATGGCAAGGACACTAAGCTTCGGGTAGTTGAGTTGCTGATCTCTCCACCAGTCCAAAACTGGTCTCTGTCGTGCTGCATTGCATGATTTTCAAGTCAAGTACATCTCGACTTCGTCAGTGGCATCTGCCACGGGGACATTTTCCCACTCCTCGAAGTCAACTGCAGCTTTCTTGGGCGCGGGTCTTTCAGTAGCGGTCTCCTCGGTGCGGAGGTCACTGATCTGTCTCCGAACCTCCAGGTGCAGGTTGTCTCTCTCTGAGGAGGACATCATTCGGAGCTGCCAAAGGAAAGTTGAAATTTTTTGGAGTTCTTGGATCTCCACTTTTCCCAAAATCCAACTGAGATGCCGCTCGGGGATGATGGCTTGATAGGTGCTGTCAGTCGTTTTTCTGTTGCTGTGACGCTTCAGTCGCTCAAACCACAGAAACACCAGGTTAATGGTTGGGTACTGGTCTCATTCAAGTTCACGCTGGGCATCATAAAATGGTTGCAGGAACTCGACAAGACAGCCAAGGACATCTAGAGATATGGCATCGATCCACCAGCCCTCTGCACGGTCATCTAGTTTTTCGCGTAGTTCTCGATAAACCGAGTGGACTGAATTTAAGCTCAGATATACAGAGCTAAACCTTGTGCCTGCCATTTGGATTACTGTTTTTGACAGCAAAACTGCTATGCCTGTCTTTTTGACATATTTGACCAGTGTCTTGGTAGCTTGCAAAGTGTCTGCAACAGTCGGAGCATCTTGGGCCAGTTGTGTGGGGTCCAGGGCGTGTCGCATCACCGTATTATTAAGGCTATCTTGGCAGTCAAGTCTTCGATATGGTCTGAGGGCATTGATGATGTTTGAGCCTTGGTCTGTCACCCACACCACTTTATTCAGCAGACTCAGAATCCAGGTCCGTTAGAAGTCTGATGATTTCTCTCCTAACATTCTCCCGCCTCTTCCAGGGGGAATGTGACTGTTGTCAATACAGTGCTTATCATTGGCTTATGAAGTGCTTATAAAATGGGAAGTGATGGTCAAGTAGCTTAATTTGTGGCAGTCCTCCGTCCAGATATCTGTTGTCATTCCGATCAAATTATTTACAAGTATCCATGTAATAAGCAGGATAATACATCCAATACATCACCAGACCAAGCTGCTATTTACATCAGAACTCAGACCAGCGACAGAATCGCAGAGGTTAATTGGACCTTGTGGGGATCCGTACGATGTGATGTTAAATGAACCTGAAAACTCACAACAGATCCCAGAACTGCTGGATTACATTGGTAACATGAAGATGGGTTCAGCCCTATTCACTTTAGATGCATGTGACAGCTCAAGAGAACAGAGTCAGACGTGAAACAGAGCAAAAAGCTGAATATCATAAAAAAAATTTGAAATGACGAGAGAATAAATATTAGAGATCACAGTATGAAAAACAGCAAAAAGAAAGAGAAGATAGAAAGAGAGAAGAGAAATACAGACAAGATCAAGAAAAGATGGAAAATGAACAAGAGCTGAGTTACGAATGAAACAAGAAGAGGAAATGAAGAGAAGAAAAGGAGGAATAAATAAGAGGACGAGGAGAGACGGAGATGGGAGAGAAAAATAAAAGACAGAAAGACACTCAAGAGGAAATTAAACAAAAGCAGAGAGAATGGGAGGATGAAAAGAAATGACGAGAAGACAGAAACAGAGGAGAGAGAAGAAAAAAGAGAGAATATGAGGAAAAGAAACCTGAAATGAAAAGACATTATAATCAGCTGGAGTGAGAAAGAGCAAAACAATGCATTCTGGGTAATATTTGTTATTTCGAGAATGTAGCCAACAGGAATATACTGTGAGATAGCAGAGCTCAGAGTCGACACTCAGAGGCTGTGATCCAAATCACACCCTATACCCTCATTCACTGTTCCCTACACTAGCTCACTAATACAGTCTACTTGACAGAGTGAATCTGCTCAGAATCACTAAAGGAAAGAAAAACAAGAACACCTGCAGACCTGCTGCCAGAAACTCAGGAGACACAAACACAAAGAAAGGGTTTACAGCATCAAGGTCAGATAGGCAAAGGTCATCAGCAAGGCAGATTATTCAGGAGGCTTTGAGGATGTGTGTGTGTGTGTGTGTGTGTGTGTGTGTGTGTGTGTGTGTGTGTGTGTGTGTGTGTGTGTGTGTGTGTGTGTGTGTGTGTGTGTGTGTGTGTGTGTGTGTGTGTGTGTGTGTGTGTTTTATTACCAGCTCAACAGTAAGATTATGCATTACTGGTCATACTGTACAGTCAACCAGTAATCACAAACCCAGACAGGAGAATCAAAATATCAATGTGAATACTGACTGTATATTAATTTGCTTGATAATGAATAATTACCTAATAGTTACATAAATGCATGAAATAATGATTTGAGTTTAATTTTTTTTATTATATTACAGAATATCACAAATAGTGTATTACAATGTACAAAACATCTGGACAAACAAGACCAAAAACTGAAATACTGCAGAATTACTACAATTTCTTACTATTCAATTTACATTACATTTAGCACACACTTTTATCCAAAGAAACTACGATTCAAGTTATTGTGTGTTATTTTGTCCATCTGATTACTGTAGTGTCCTCCTCCATTCTGCTCTATCATTGAGTCAATCTTCTGCAGTAGATCATTCACCTGCTCTCTGTTATTCTCATCTCTGTTGTTGAAGACGTGAAATCTGCCTCCACACTGATCAACTAGATCTCTTAATCTACAGTTCTGCCTGATAATCTCCTCTACTGTCTTTCCTTCCAGCAGATCTCCATGAGTGAAGAGAATGATGGAGTATTTTAACACCTCCTGACCAAACAACATCTCAATGATCTGAATAATCTGCTGCTCACGTTCAGTGAATCTCATGTTCACAGGAAACACAATGAGGAAAGCGTGCGGTCCAGGACTGGATATATAAACACTTCTGGCTATCTCTGTCATTGTCTGCTCAAGGTTCATCTCTGTGTCAAAGAATGGAGGAGTATCAACTACAGACACAGATCTGCCTGAAACAGTGCCGTGAGCTTCTGAGGATTCACGGGTTACTGATCTCATTCCAATCTCAGATCTGAACTCTTTCTGTCCCAGTATTGTGTTTCCAGTTGCACTCTTCCCAACACCACTTTTACCCAGAAGAACTATCCGTCTGGATGAGAGACTGGAGACAGGAGTGACTGGATCAGCATTCATTGGTATTTTTCTCATCAGTGGATTCAGCATCTCTGCACCTGCCACTGCATAATGAAGAAATGAAATATAAAGCCATTACATCACCACACACCACAACACACATTTACTGCTCATTTATTAACTCTTCCCCAGCCAGTGTTTAAAAGAAAAAAAATATATATGTTTTTGTATATTGTAACAATATATCGAAATAAAGATCAGAGCCTTTGCTTTAATATTTTTTTATCTAGCTCCATGCATTCGTTTTTAATCAACACTTGAATGTGTGTATGTTTCATAAACAACAACATTTTGAACAAAGAGCTGAGAAAAGGTTTTTATCAAAGATTAAATTGTGATCAGATTCAGAGCGCTGATCAAACACAATCCATTCATTTGGATTTAAACATGGATATAGTAAATGTTGATTTTTCTCAAATAAAGCAGTAAATAATACAGGAAACCTCGGTGGAGTATTTTTTCCTCATTAACTCTGGCTTTTCTGAGGTGTACATGTAACGGGACATTATTGTTCTCGAGCTGGTTTATTGACATCTTTCCACGGTGGATCGATCGATTACGCGATATGATCTTGCTCACACTACTGAACAGAGTTTAATAAATGAGTTATGAGTTATTTCCTCTTACTCTTTGAGCGATCACTTCCTGGACGTTGCTGTTTCTTCTGAAGTTCAGATTTCTGTGTTACTTTTCCTTCTCCTCTTCTTCTCTTTTCTGTCGTTCATCTTGTTTCTGTTTTTCCCACTGCACTCGTTTAGCCTCATATTCAGCTTTAAGTTTCTCTTTCTCTCGTCTCATTTCCTCTATTTGATGTTTGAATGCATTAAACTCTTCTTCTCTTCTCTTTCTCTCTTCATCATGACTCTGTCGCTCTTCCTCCATCATCATCTTCATTCTCTCTTTCTCTTCTTCGTTTTCTTCATCAGTTCTTCCTTCGCTTTCATTAGTGTAATAAACCGTTCTTCTCTCTCATTAAACTCCTCTTCTCTTCTCTTCCTCTCGTTCTCTATTCTGTTCATTAGTCTCTCCGTTTTTGGTGTCATATTTGATCTGAAGTTTCTCTTTTCTCGTCTCATTTCCTCTGTTTGATGTTTGAATGTCTCTCGTTCTCGTCTCATCTCGTCTCGTATCTCTCTCTGATGTTTCTCTTGTTCTGTTATTTCTCTTTTGAGTTCCTCTTCTCTTCTCTTTCTCTCTTTGTCTTGATTCTGTCGTTCGTCCTCCATCATCATCTTCATCCTCTCTTTCTCTTCTTCATGTTTTTCCATCAGTTCTTCTCTTTCTCTGTTCAGTTTCTCCATCAGGATCTTCATCTTGTTGTCTTCTGCTTCATGTTTAGACTGAATATCTTCTTTCTCTCTTTCTATTCTCTCTCTCGTCTTTCAGTTTCTGATTAAATTCATCACACACTCTCTGTTCTTTCTCTCTTCTTTTCTCATCCTCTTCTTCTCTTCTCATCTTTTCCTCTAGTCTCTGTTTCTCCCATTTCTCTCGTTCTCTCTTCATCTCCTCACATATTTTCCTCTCTCTCTTCTTTCTCTTTAATTTCTCTTTTATATCGTTCTTCTCTCACATTAAACTCTTCTTCTCTTCTCTTTCTCTCTGTTTCATGATTCTCTCTTTCTTTCTCAGTGCTCTTCATTAGTCTGTCTATTTCTGTGTCGCATCTGATCTGCAGGTTTTCTTTTTCTCGCCTCATTTCCTCCATGTCTTGTTTACATGTCTCTCGTTCTCGTCTCATCTGATCTCGAATCTCTCTCATCTGTTCCTCCTGTTCCTTCATTTCTCTCTTATATCTTTCTTTTTCTCTCTCAATTTTTCTTCTCTTCTCTTTCTCTCTTCATCATGATTCTGTCGTTCGTCCTCCATCATCATCTTCATTCTCTCTTTCTCTTCTTCGTTTTCTTCATCAGTTCTTCTTTCTCTTTCATTAGTGTAATAAACCGTTCTTCTCTCTCATTAAACTCTTCTTCTCTTCTCTTCCTCTCGTTCTCTATTCTGTTCTTTAGTCTCTCTGTTTCTGTGTCATATTTGATCTGAAGTTTCTCTTTTTCTCGTCTCATTTCCTCTGTTTGATGTTTGAATGTCTCTCGTTCTCGTCTCATCTCGTCTCGTATCTCTCTATGATGTTTCTCTTGTTCTGTTATTTCTCTTTTGAGTTCCTCTTCTCTTCTCTTTCTCTCTTTGTCTTGATTCTGTCGTTCTTTCTCCATCATCTCCTTTATTCTAACTTTCTCTTCTTCTAGTTTCCTCATCTCTTCTTCTCTTTCTCTGAGTCTGTCCATCAGGATCTTCATCTGTAGTTCTTGTTTCTCTCTCTCCATCTGTCTGAACATCTTGCATGAGTAGAAACTCCCTCCGTTGGCCTTCACCATGTTGTCTATCTTCTCCAGTAGATCACACACCTGTGTTCGGTCTCCGGTCTCATTATTATTGAACACATGGAATCTGTTTCCACACGCTTCAATCAGCTTCCTGATCACAGATCCAGGTTTCCCCAAACACTGATCAATGGTTCTGTCCTTCAGATCGTCTCCTCTGGTGAAGAGCACCATGGTGTACATTAATGATTTCTCTCCAAACGTCTCTTGGATGATCTTCACTGATGTTGCTTCTTCTTGAGTGAATCTTTGTCCCAAATTGAGCACAATGATAAACACGTGCGGTCCAGGCAGGATCATGGAGATGCAGTTGCTGATTTCTCTCTGGATCTGCTCATGAGTAAGATCAGTATCAAACAGTCCTGGAGTGTCAATCACAGTAATGTGTCGGCCGTTGATTTCAGATGTTTCACTCTGACTCTCTTTAGTCACTGACTCTTGAGATGTTTCTGCTGTAAACGTCTCTTCCTAAGATTGTGTTTCCTGTTGCACTCTTCCCAACTCCAGTTTTTCCCAGCAGCACAATCCTCACTTCATCTGTGTTTTCTCTTGAACCTGAACATTAAAAACAGAACAAAACATACTGAAATTTAGGAAAAGTTCTTCATTCATTCAAGTGACAAGATCAACAAAGGTATCGGGAAGATGACCCACTTATTACCTGTTTTATTATGTATATGACTCAAATATATTCTTTGTTATATATACCAAATCAATTTTTAAAATGTAGTGCATTTTTCTTTTCCACATTATCATATTAATTCATCCTTGTGTTTTAGGTTACAAATGTAACTCAGTTTCTCATTTTCTTCTTCTTCTTCTCAGGAACTGTGTCATAGTGTTAATACTACGGAATCTTCTGCGTGGGTTCAGTATCTGAACCATGCGTGAATACGTGTCAATCTTGACATCCCTGGCATGCCAACAGGCTATAAAAGTGGCATATTGGAGTTGACGCAATGAGAATGCAATACCCACTGCACCATATTAAACAAATGCCATATAGCACACCAAGTGACCAAGAGCTTCAGTGCCTGAGGTGCGAGGTCAGCAGTTTAGTACCTCAGGGCAGAGCTACTCTACTGCATCCGCCAGCACCTCCAACAGGAAGAGGGCAGACTAAAGTACTACTACTCCAACCATCCAATCCCTCAACCATGCGCTCTAATGGGAAACTAAGGAAAGGAAACTAGGGAAATCTGGAAGAGAACGCAGCTCTACACCCCCATGCACTCCAAAGTGGCCAGTTGACACCAGCTATCTTCACTTAGCTGAAGGAGCCACAGAGAAAAGGGCCATTGAATCTCCTAGGAAGTGAGCCAATGTATTCCCGCAGGATACTACTTCCAGAGTAAATCAGAGGGACCAATGAGAGAGCAGGGTGCCATATCGCCTCCGTCAACTTCTTACATTCTTACAGCTCTACTGAAGAGGGCTCTACTGAAACTCAGCTTGTTTCCCAGTGAAGTGAACACATAAGCCAAGAAGGATCTCAGGTCTTCGGCTTTTGAATGATAGAATTACACTCTAATTTCTATGTAGCCTCTTGGGTTGAAACACCCGCTCTAAGCGGGATGCAAACCCTGGTCCATCTGCATGGGAGGCAGGAGCTCTAACAAGAAGGCTAAATAGCACAGTCACTAGTGTTAGTGGATAGAGCACCTCTTGAGATCAGGGAGTGAGGTTTACACACAGCTCTTACTGGTCTACTTCTCTCACATCTAACTCAATTGACTAAGACTGTCGTTCTGGTCATTACCTTGTGACAGTAAATGTGTCTCTAGTGAGTCGAATTTCTTCTTCATCTCTTCAAATTTCATCAGTTTTTTCATCTGCGCCTCCAGAAACGTCTCTGTTGAGAAAAACTCTCCTCTGTTTTCTTCCAGCATCTTCTCAATGTTCTCCATCAATGTGGACTCTTGTGTGGTGGGACCGAAGACAAGATATCGTCCTCCAAAGCTCTCAATGACAGCCTGTGTTTCTTCACTGAGTTCGGCTGTCTGGCGCTCTGAGCTCTGCATTATGAGGACCATGATGTGTTTGTTGATTCTTGAGCTGAATATCTTCTGGATCTCCTCCATTTCTGCTTTGTCTTCATCAGTCAGAGGCCCAACAGGAATAATGAGGAGGAACGCATGAACTCCAGGATCACAGAGAGACACACAGCGGAGAGACTGACGCATCACTTCCTCTTCTGAGAGCCGGGTGTTGCACAGAGCTGGAAGCTCCAGCAGACTGACCAGACGCCCATCAAGCTCCACGTCTTTCTTCTCTCTTATAAGTTTAGATACAGAGTTCTTCAGTGTTTCATCACTTCCCCACAGCACCAAATTCAGCTTCTGTTGTCTAGTGGCTCTTACACCTCCTTAAACACAGAAACATGTGTTACTAGAACATATTTAGATCAAGATATTCCATATCTATTGTAAACTCTGTAATCTTATGCAATCATTCTTTACTAAGACATTATGAAGTCTCAAACTCACAACCTTACTTATTTAATATTTTAACTTAAACATACTATGTGACTTGGTATTAATAACTACTATACAGTATGTAGGGATGCTCATTTCGGTTAATTTTCCCGACCGACAACCGATGCTCATTAATCGATTATTAACCGTTAACTGATCAGATTATAATATTGAATTGACATCAAATAAAAATACAATTGACGAGTTTCTGTGACCCGTTAAAAATACTTTTTTCACGGGTTTATTTTACTGTGCAAACAGCAGCAAACACAACAGATCGACAACAGAGCCTGGATTCACACATTATCACATGTTCACGCACCTGCAGCGTTTCTCACAACAGAGAAAAACTGAATAAAATCATAGAAACAAAAAGCATAAAATAAATAGGCCTACACTATTTTTAGTTAGACCTGCGGCAGAAAGCCTGGTTTATACGGTCTCCACAGTGCGAGCCTCCGCGGACTGTCTGTTTGAGGAAGGGTTTTGATCGCCCGACCGTTGTGCTGTTCTTTGAAACGACAGAGGGAAACTGAGTAATTGTTCAATAAACCATCAATACTTGACAATGTTTAGGCTACTTTAGTAAACTTGACCAAAACCACGATGAAAAGCATTAAGGCTTCAGATGGCACTGGTTCCCGGGAATACAGAGATAACGCCTCGCTAGAGCGGCCAGCATTGGGAAGCGCCTTTCATTTGCTTTCCACCAGGCAAGAGCTTGTATTACTGCTTTATTTTAATACGCGTAGCATAATTTGAAATTTGCAAGTAACTCGCCCTTTCTGCGAAATGATCCCACATAGTTTGGGAAATATGTCTGCAGAGGCGTGTGGTTGCTAGTGTCCATGCTGTGTTAACAAATACAGCATATTTTTCTTTAACCATACAGCAAAAAAAAAAAAAAAAAACCTTAAACTTTTTAACTGATAGTATTAATCGGTCAAAATTCTTACTATCAGTTAATGGTTAAACGGTCAAAATTAGCATCCCTAACAGTATGATACAACTCCAGATACATACCATGATGAAAAAATGATGCATCATGACTGAAACCTTGTCCAGTGTCTGTCACTGACACTTCACATGATCATTTGGGTGGAAAAAGCAGATGATTAGTCTAGATATAGACAGTACATAGCAAAAACTTTAGTGTTAAAGAGTGTTGAAGTAACTCTGAAGCAGTGTTAAAGCTAATGAGATAATTAAGAGATTAATTAAGTGATGAGTGAGCATTAGTGGTGACACCTGATGATAACAAGCAGAATCGCTGAAGGAAAGAGTCACCATTATGGGGATCAGTGTTTGCTTTAGTTGGGCTCTTACCCTTGGCTTTATAACATTAGTTTTTGTCTGGCTGCTGTAACTGATTTACAGCACCCAGGCTAGTCCAAAGATCAGGTGTTGTTGGTTGTGTTTTTACATAATCATCATGAGCTGAATCACTGATGTCATTTATTTTTGCTGAGTTATGTGACTTTTCAGTAGCTTGTTTTGTGATGTTCAGAGTTAATCTGTCTATCTGATATGCTGTATGTTGATATTCATAAGCTGATTCTTGAAGTCTGTGCTTGTGTCTAAAGCAATAAAGTAATTGCAAAGGTTTTTGTGCAGAATCTCATGCTGTAACTTCACAGAGCTGTTGTAATCAATAATGTAAAATCAACACATCACTCATATAACTAGAGATTGGTCTCAGAATGATATTAGTTTATCAGGTTACTAAATGATGATTACATTAATAATGTTAATCAAAACATAATTCCTGAACAGATTTTCTGTATTTTCTAAATACAGCCAGAAAAAACAACTAATAGCCCAACTAAATCAAACACTGATCTCCATAATGGTGACTCTTTCCTTCAGTGATTCTGCTTATCATCAGGTGTCACCACTAATGCTCAATCATCCCATTAACTAACATTTCTTCTAATGATATTTCTTAACTAACATTTTGTCTTAGTTACTTTTAACACTCTTGAGTGTGGAGTCAAATACTCTGAGGAGAGGTAATTTATCACTGTTGGTTTTTGCTGTGTAATGAGAACTGAGTGCTTCTGAAACCACTGGTGAGTTTTGAGCCGCGTTTATCTATCAGACAAACACAGATTTTATTGCTTTCATGTTAAACTAAATCAATGTATGCTTCATTATTTGAGGAATCCTGTATTATACTGTAATTAAGTTACTGTAGCCATTCTCATTAGTTAAACACTGACAGTGTAATGTCTCCTGTACACACGATACACTGCTATCAGCTGCAAAGAAAATATCCTGTACCTATACAACCTTAGGCTGAATCTGCATTATCTGCACCTGATGTTCAACAACCTGCCGTCTAAATATGTGTAGATTATTATTGTTTTGTTCTTTCAAAAGTAGGAAAAACTTCACTTCTAGTTAATTGCAAAGAAAACATATTCTTATACGCGTGTCCTCACCATCAGAATCTGCTTCCTCTGTTCTGAGTGAAGACACAGATCTGCTCTGCTCTTCATCCACTGATGATCCTTCTGCGTTTAAATCACATGTGAGGAATTCTCCTCTGTTTTCTCTGAGTATCTCCTCTAACCGCTGGGATACTCCTGAGATCAGTCTCTTTATTTCATGATCGAGCTGAAGATGTCCTCCTCCACACTTTGACGTTATCTGTTGAATGAATTCATTCAGTTTCACAGGCGCCCCTTGAGCATCATGTGTCTCTCCATCAGTGGTGAGCACTATAGTGCGTTTAATCGCCTCTTCACTGAATTCATCCAGCACATGTTTCACTCTTCTCATGTCCTCCTCAGTGAAGTCATTGTACTGCAGTACGAGTATGAACGCATGCGGTCCTGGATCAGACAGATACACACACTCTCTCACGGTCTGTGTGATCTGATGATCAGAGATGTTTGTCTGGAGCAGCCGAGGACTGTTGATGACCATCACGTGTCTGTCCTTCAGTCTTCCTCCGACTCGCTCTACAACATCTGGAGGAGCTTCACTGTCAAACGCTGCTCGTCCCAACAGGAAGTTTCCCACTCGGCTGTTTTCTGACACACTCTTCCCCAGAAGAACAACCCTCAGATCGCTCACTGAAACACATACAAGAGTAAAATGTTATGAAACTTTTCACATGTGTTTTTTAGTACACTCTCAGAAAAAAAGGTACAGTGCTGTCACTGGGGCGGTACCCTAAGGTACAAAAGTGAAAAGGTACATCTTTGTACCTTACTCACCCCTAAATGGTACATATTTGTACCTTAAAAGATACATATCAGTACTTTAAGAGTGCATATTAGTACCCTTTTGTACCGTAGGGTACCGCCCCAGTGACAGCAATGTACCTTTTTCTGACAGTGTAGGAGCAAAACTACACACGATTATTGTTCATCATGGTCATCAATATTCATCTACATGAAGACTTACAGTTGGGTGGCCTCTCTTTGCTCCGTCTTCTCCTGCGAGCAGAACCAAAAACCACAACTGCAGAAACAAAACACTTACATTTGACTTTTTAGATATGACACAACAACTAATAACACAACTACAAAACACAAGAACAGATTTTTAAAAAGTCAGATTTAATGATCCTCTAAAGAAGTTTGTGATGTTATCGCAGTAAACAGAGTAAAGTACAGGGACAGACATCTTTAGACTCACGGTGTTATACTGTAAGGTATAATGACAAGGCATAAATAAATCATCTTTAATAAACGGCCGAGCCGTCAGCATTAATACTAGCAGGAAGAGCTTCTGCACCATTGAAGTGAAGATAATGGGTAGACGCTCAGTCTAGGTGCTAATTCTGGGTTTATCACCAGGTTCACTCAGGTGTGTCGGCCAGAACACCACTTAAGGCCAAATCTTCCAGAGAGTGAAATGAAGAGAGGAGGGATAATTATTTTATCCTGTTTATTCTTTCCTCTTTCTTGCATGAGTTAAAATGTGAGTGTAATTTCAAGTGTGGTTTCTATAAAGAGAACGAATACAAATGAATAAAGGAAACATATGCATACACTCATTCCTTCTTAGGCACTAATACACATTACAAACATAAAATAAACAGTAGTCAGAATATGACTAAGGGCCCTATTTTAACGATCTGAAAGCATAAGTGTCAAAGCGCGAAGCTCAAGTAACGTAACGCTTTAGATTACGGCCCGGAAAGTACTGCATAATTAAAGTGGATTTACAACATAACTTTCGGTAATTATAGTGTAACTATAAAGTAAGTACAAGGAAACAATATGTAAAATTTGGGGAATAAAGGGGTAACTATCAGAAAAAAATAACAAATTATTTATACTGTAAGTATTTTTAATTAAGGGGTAATTATCCGTGTTGTTTCATGTAGATTTGTATTGTTCCCCTCGTTTCATGTAGTTACAGGGTAAGTACGAATATTTTTTTTAAATAAAGGTTTCCGTGTGATATCAGATTGTGTATGTGTTTGTATTGTACCTACCCTGTAACTACATGAAACAACAGGGGAACAAGAGCCACTTTAATTTACAGCCGCAGATTCGTACTTACCCTGTTACTACACGAAACAAGAGGGGAACAAGAGCCACTTTAATTTACAGCCGCAGATTCATTTTACCCTGTAACTACACGAAACAAGAGGGGAACAAGAGCCACTTTAATTTACAGCAGCAGATTCACACTTACCCTGTAACTACATGAAACAAGAGGGGAACAAGAGCCACTTTAATTTACAGCAGCAGATTCACACTTACCCTGTAACTACACGAAACAAGAGGAACAAGAGCCACTTTAATTTACAGCCGCAGATTCGTACTTACCCTGTTACTACATGAAACAAGAGGGGAACAATACAATATTACATGAAAAAACACGGCTAATTACCCCTTAATTAAAAACACTTACAGTATAAATAATTTGTTAATTTTCCTGATAGTTAACCTTTTATTCCCCCAATATTACGTATTGTTCCCTTATACCTACACATACTTACTTTATAGTTACACTATAATTACCGAAAGTTATGCTGTAAATTCGCTTTAATTATGCAGTACTTTCCGGGCCGTAATCTAAAGCGTTACCAAAGTAACTTTATGGGCGGGACTCGGCGCTGTTGCTATTTTCCCGGCGGGATAAATGGCTCTTGCGCCCAGCAAATCTAAAATGGGTTGGTCTGAAGCTTCATTATTCATAGGTGTGGTTTGGGCGTAGTGAATAAACCAATCAGAGCGTCATCCAACATTCCCTTTAAAAGCAGGTGCAAGTTCCATTATGGATTGCTATTATTATGGTGTATTTACCAGGAGCACACCAGGAGCGGTTCACAGCCGAGGAGACTGATGTTCTTGTAAGCCTGAATAATTTGTAAGCTAGATTTATGCCTATTTTTTCACATCTTCGTGGCACACCACAATGATTTCCATCATCTCATGTGTTATTATTTTTTTAGTGTAACAATTTATGATTTGCAAAAATAACTGTTACATCTGTGTAGATTACATGAGCAAAGTGTATGCGCGTTGTGCACGCTATGCATTATGGTCAAGCATGCGCCCTTAAAATAGCATAATGAACAACGCACAACGCGCCACTGACTTTAGACTAGGTTTTTTCTGGTCAGTGGCGCAATTGTTTAATGGAACAGCAAAATAGCACCAGGGATTGTTTGCGGAACACGCCTCCTTTTTGCGCTGAACCACCCAGGAGCGCGAGGTCATTCACTAGTTTAGCGGCGTGCTTCTGTGGAGGAAAAGCGCGCTTGTGGTGCAAAATAGGAATGACACATGCGTCGGTGTACAAAGTCAATTGCGCTGGGTGCAAGATAGGGCCCTATATCTGACTATTCAAACACTTCTCAGATTTTCTACCATGCATTAAGTTACCAATAACGTAGATATAATTTACTGTCGTCTATGATATACTTTAAAGCATCAATAGCGGTCCAAATAATATTATTTAACGCCACTGCATGTTTTACTCAGCCACAGAGTACTTAACATTCATAACAACAATAAATAAAGTTTAAACATATCTAAACACGATGTGACCCATTTAACTCGACGTACTGAGACAGATGGACCGAAGCTAGAAAGTAACGTACGACGTGGATATAATTAACACAACGGTCGTGCAGCGACCCTTAAACTCTCATCCATATCGAATATCAGAAATAATAGTTGACAAAGAAATACAATATCACGAGTAATGCAACTGATTTACTTACTTTTCTCATTCACGCACACTCCGAGGAAAGAGTCACTCACAATTATAACCTAACCGACCGATGATCTCTATCGTACTGAATACTAACTGCGTGACAACTGACTGACCGTCTCTATCGTACTGCATACTACTGCGTGACGTCAGATATAATATACAAACCAGCGCGCGCTCTTGCCACCCTTTTACACACACTGAATAAACGGGAGTGAATGTGAAACATAAAGCACATTGTGGTGAACTGTACTAAATAATAGCGACACTAACATAACTTTGGGGCCTTTTCTACAACCATAAAGGTGTGGCGGCGCGCGCTCGTCGTGTCTACTTGATGCCCGATGTGTGTGGTGGGAGCGGTGGCGCTGCAAATGCTACTCGAGTGCCGGTCACCCTAGAAATACGCTTAGGGCACCAAGATGGCCAGCAACGGCACTGATCATTTGAGTTTCTCACCGAGTGTCCTGGTTTTCAGTAATCAAAATATGGTCACCCTAGATATGACTGATGAACTCTGACCTCTGCTTTCTCTGCTGGACATGATGATATCCTGTTCTTCCTTCAGTCTTCAGTCCATCATCTTCTGTGAGTCCTGACGTGTCTCTTCATCATCCTGTGAGATTACACTGATACTAACATTCACTTCACTACTAATGACAGCAACGTCTCATCTAATATGATCATACTTTAATATGCTGGAGTTTTCTCCAAATCACACACATGAAATCAATCACTATGCTGATGAAATATTTGATTTGATCACAAAACAAGAGAAAAGTTGAGAAATGTATTAAGCAGAATGCAAAATCTGTGATATAAATATATGCAGCAATTATAAAATCTTCATAAGAATTGATCACACACTTATAATACGCAGCTAATCTTACAGAATCATATGTTGTGTTTTTGGTCCTCTGACACACATGAAAGTGAAACCAAACACACACAAAACACTCATAGAGTCACAACTACACTCGCAATCACACTAAACCGTACTCTGTGCTGTAGATCATCTTTACATATTACACTGTGCTCCACAAAGAGTGTTTTTAAAGTTATTGTATACCTGCATGTCGAGGTTTGTCATTCCTTCATGGAAGCAGGAAGAAACCTGTGTGGGCGGAGTCAGTGACGTCACGCTCTGCCCTGCACAGGAAGCCTCAAATGATTGCACATAAACACGTGATATCAGCTCTGTGTTAATATCATAACACCACACAGACGGTTAGAGCAGATTATTGAAGAGCTTTACAATACTTTACAACTAACTGATTAAGTAATATGCAATTGTGGTTATGGGTTTTGAATTAATTTTGAATTAGTTAATAGTCATGAGCCCCAACAAGTAGTCATAACATAATGACACATTTGTAAATCATTAGCTAATGATTAATTAAAGCAGACAACTGGAAGCTGAAATGCATATTAACACATTAATTTACATTATTAGTTCATATAATATGTTATTAAGGAATTAATACATTATGACACATTTAACTAATAACAATGTAATGATTACTTAATCTATTAATCATGTTGAATCTTCATTAGTTGCTGATGCAGTAATCATTAATAAATGGGTTAGTTAACTATTAATAACACATTAACTCATTATTATCTGTGCATTAGTGAAGTTTGAATTAATGCATATTAGTGCACCCGTATTGTAAAGTGTTACCAAGATTATTATAAAATATTTTGATCAAATATGCAGCTTTGGTAAATCTTCTTTCAAAAACATCCACATTTAAAAAAATACATAATATAAACTAGAAATACATATAGTATTATAGTTAATTAAATCATAGTTTTAGTTCATAAAGTTGAATCACAAACTTGATTATGTAATTAGTATCACAGAATCGAAAGCCACGGCGTAAAACACACGCTGGGAAAAAAAGTGAAAACCCGCAATTGTCATTTCAAAAATCTGTCTCCACTTTATGTAACCGAGTCCAGTCAAACTTTATTTATTGTTTTAGCACTTTATTCAACATAAATTGTGTCAAAGCAGTTCCACAGTAATGAACAGGAAACAGAATTAATAATGCAAACTTCATCAGATGTGAAGATAACCGTGTCATTATTCAGCTCCGTGTGTGTTGACTCAGTTCTGGAGTTTAATTCTGAGGTTTTGTCTCATCGAGGTCTTCATGAAGGGCTGTTGTGTCGTCACCGGCTGCAGCTGATAGTGTGTTAAGAGCTCGCTCAAGTACTGGGAGCTAAACCATTCAGTGCTTGTAAGTAATAAGCAAGATTTTAAAATGTATGCGATGTTTAATAGGGAGCCAGTGCAGTGTTGACGGAACCGGGCTAATGTGTTCATACTTCCTGGTTCTAGTAAAAACTAGAGCTGCTGCGTTTTGGACCAGATGGAGTTTGTTTATTAAGCGAGTAGGGCAACCACCCAGTAACCACCCAGGGCCGTCGCTAGTGGGGTGGAAGGTGGTGACAATTACAGGTGGTGACTGCCCAGGGGCCACTAAATCCAGTAGTTAGTTAAGCTATACTGTATATGCATTTGCACGAGAGTTAAATGAAAACCACAAAACAAAAAAAAACATGCAATTTAGTTAAATGTTTTCTAAATTTCCTCTCTCTCCCTAAAAACGGTTGAGGTTATTAATTCAGCAGAGAGGTTAAATATAATCACAATCACCCCAGCGAGTGAACCGATCAGAGTTGAGGCTGCTCCAAAAACATTTGACTGGGGGTCTGATACCAGTAACGTCATGAAAAGGAGAGGAAGGCCAGACATGCCATAACATGCAGAAGAATAGACATGCCACGTTTCTCAAGGATTTCAGGCTTGCCGGCTGCTGATGTGATGTTTTTAACAATACTGTTAAGAAAACAGGAATAGGCTACAACTCATTGCTGTTGATGGATAAAGGTATTAGCTTTATTTAATAAAATAGCACATTATCTTCATCAAAAATGAAGACGGTGAGAAGCTTAACTGATTGTATTTTACATTTTACTGCATTCTTTTTCATTTCTGAATATGTATCTCCGCTGGTAGACATCAAACTGACTGGAAATACACAATAAAGGCATATTATATTGCTGGTAGGCCTACTTTAAAAAGGTTTATTTTATCATTTGAATAATTTCTTCAGTTTTGCTATTTTATTCGTTGTCTTGCATAATTGCCTGAAGACTTATTAATCACTCAATGCCATTGTTTTGATATAACATAAGTTTAAAGACTTGCATTTATTCATTTTTCTGTTTTGTTATTTTGTAAGAAATCCTTATTAGATTCATGACACCAGATCTTGACCTCCATATCTTATGGGCCGACCATTTCAACTATTTTTCGGGAGGCCCAGAATCTCCCAGCTACGGTCCTGAAACCACCCAGTAGAGCATTACAATAATCTAGCCTTGAGGTCATGAACGCATGAAATGTGTAGTTCTGTCATGAAGCGCTAGATGGCACAGGCGAATGGGTCCTTAAGGGACAGTTCACTCAAAAATGTACATCCTGTCATCGTTTACTCACCCTCGTGTTTTTCCAAACCTGTATGAGTTTCTTCTGCTGAACACAAAAGAAGATATTCTGAAGAATGATGGGAATATCAAACAGCTGATGACAACCATTGACATCCAGAGTAAGGAAAAAATATTATACACAAAATTAGGCATTACATTATGACCACTGTGAAGTAAATAACACTGATGTGTGGGCGGGATATATTAGGCAGCAAACATTTTGTCCTCAAAGTTGATGTGTTAGAAGCAGGAAAAATGGTGCCAGATATCACAGCACACCTTCAGGGGTCCAGAGGAGTCCATGCCTCAATGGGTCAATGGGTTTTGGCAGCAAAAAGGGGACCAACACAATATTAGGTGAGTGGTCATAATGTTATGCTTTAAAAAAATATTTTTTTTTATCAACATTCTGCAAAATGTCTTCTTTTGTGTTCAGCAGAAGAAAGAAACATGAGGGTGAGTAAATGATGTCTGACTCCAACCACAACCCTTTTACCCATTTACCCAACCCCAACATTACATAACGAGACTCTAAATCTAAATAATTATGATGAAAAAATAACAATTAATTTGATCTCCACTTTTGAACCTGCATTATCATTATAAATAAATCAGAACCTGCATTATTTAATTTCCTCTTGAATTTCTTTTCAGCCTCTTTTGTTTTCTCTGTCATCACTTCTTCTTTATTCCTCCTTTTCTCCTCAGATTCTCTTTTTAGGTTCTTTGTCTAGTTGTTTCATCTGTAATTCTGCTATAGTCAAAGATGTAATACGGTATTTTCATACTGTGATCTCTGATGTTCAATCTCTCTCTTCATCTCTTCTATTTTCTGATCATATTCAGCTCTTAGTTTTTTCTCTTCTGATGGTTTCTGGTTTTCAATCTCTCACTTCTTCTGAGTTTTCAGTTGAACTGATTCTCCATTTGTATTCTCTCCTCCTCTGCTCTTTGTTTCTCTTCCTTGAGTCTCTTCATCAGGTTTTTCATGTCCATGTCATATTTGTCTTGTAATTGTTGTCACTGAGCCTGAATTTCTCTTTCTCTCTCCTTCAGTATTTCCTCCATTCTCTTTTTAATGGACATCTCTGCCTCCTCAAACATGCTGTTAGTGAAGTATCGGCCCTGGTTACTATTCTTCACCTCTTCTATCATGTTTAACAGATGAATCACTTGAGTTCTGTCTCGTTTTTCTCTGTTATTGAAAACCAGGAATCTGTTTCCACAATCTCTGATCAGTTTCTTGAGTTCTTCAGACCGGCTTTCCCTCACAAAATCCTCTATTGAGTCATCATCAAGATCGTCTCCTCTAGTGAACAGAACGACGCTGAACTGAGCAGATTTTGGACCAAAGATCTTCTTTATCAGATCTACAGTCTCTGTTTCTTCATTGGTGAATCTTCCCAAACTCAACACAATGATGAACACATGAGGTCCTGGTGACGACAGTGAAACACATTTCACTATCTCTTCCACCACTTGTTCATTTGTCAGTGTCGTGTCAAAGAGTCCTGGAGTATCAACAACAGCTACTGATCGACCATCAACTTCACCAACTCCCTTCTGACACACAGTCGTCACTGAATCTGGCCTTGCTTTGCTGTGGAACTCATTTCTTCCCAGAATACTGTTTCCTGTTGCACTCTTTCCACTTCCTGTCCTGCCGATCAGCACAATCCTCAGACACTGATCATCTGCTTCAGCAGCTGAAAATAGAGGTCACATAATATAGTAAGTTTTGTTTTAGTTTTTACTGTTTTACTTACTAACTTTAATTGACCTTACACCAGATAAATAACTGACAGCCCAATCAGCCAATCAAAGCTCTACAGTGAGAAGCCTTGGTGCCATGTGTCCATTTTGTCTGTCAAGCATCACTGAGCTGTCAGACACATAAAACCTCTTCTTTTTGGGGGTAAAAAGTTGTTGTTAGGGCATGTATCATGCAATTTTTCCTGTGTTGATGTCAACGCTCATGACACTTTCCTTGTAATTTCACTGTTTTCAACATGCACATAACCTGATGCATAAGCTTGTGCTTTGTGTTGTTTTTATTCGTTGTTTATTTGCACAATGATTAACATAGAGGAGATGGCACCGCTGACGACACATGATAGAAAGTGTGACCGAAAGAGGATGCAGTTATTGCTCTTACAATCTGAACTACCAGCATCCAGTGACACCGGGATAGAGATTATATTTTTATTTAATCAAATAATTAAGCGATTCATATTTTCTGATTAATGTGATTCTGGCATGTTGTAAGTTTGGCAACAATTCTTTTAACCCTAATAAAAATGGTAAATGGACTGCATTTATATAGCGCTTTTAACAGACCCATGGCCATCCAAAGCACTTTACATGTTGCCTCACATTCACTCATTCACTCTCTTTTAACCCTCCTTTTAACCGTAATAGATTCAGTGTGTAGATTTCATAAGGCTCAAATGATCAAGACTGCAGAGTCCTGACCTTAACCCCATTGAAAGGGAAGTGCTGGAGTCAACTATAAACTGCCTGACCAAACAAAAAGTTGTGTTAGATTGCCTTTAGCTTTGATTACATTGTGCATTCATTGTGGCATTGTTTCGACAACATCACAACATTTATTTCCATCAAGGGTTGCATACATTTTTGGTCCATCATGTAAAGTCTCTTCCAGCACATCCCAAAATTAGATCCCAATTTAAGGTCTGGATTCATGCCAATTTGTGTGTGAAAATGATCCTTCATTCTCCTCCAAACCATTCTCTCACAGTCTGAGCTGATGAATCTTGAGATTGTCAAGACAGCTCATTTATTCGTGTTTCTTTTTTTATTTAAAAAAACGAGAAAATGAATTAATGGCTTGAATATTTGATTTCCACTTCTGGGCGGGCATGAAAGGCCTCTTTCCTCTGATTGGTCAACCAAAGATCAACCCGTTCAGTGTTTCCACAGGTCTGTGCAGAATAACAGTCCTCACTGCTGGACGGACTCTCTCTCTCATCAAACAACCGGACTAATGCTGTGACACACACCGCGCTGGACAGGGACTAGAAAGGGATCTCTTCTCTATATATTCGACAACCAACGTGCTAGAGAAATATTAGCTGATTATTTCAGAAATGTTATGTAGATTATCTCGCATCTGCACCCACATTACCCATCAGCCTTTGGTTGACCAATCAGAGGAAAGGGGCGTTGATGAAAAAAAAATAATTAAGCATTTTCTAATTTTTCAACTTTCAATATTACATTGACAAAAGAATGAACATATATATATATATTATTGCTATATATTGAGAATCACATGAATAATGCATTTAATTAAACATTTATTTCCATGACTTACAATATAACTGAATCTTCTGTTCTAACTCTTTGATTTTATCCTCCATTTTCCTCAGTCTTTCCTCTGTTTCACATCTGGCTCTGTTCTCTTGAGCTTTCACATACGTCTGAGGTGAATATGGTTCAGTCTTCATCTTCTCTATATAATCCAGTAGATCTGGGATCTGTCTTGAGTCTTCAGGTTCCTTTAACCCCATCACTCTGTACTGACCTCCACAACGACTGATTAACCTCTGAGATTCTGGGATGGATTTGACAAACTCTAAAGCGAATCCGACACAAGTGAGCTCTGTTGTGAAGAGCATGATTAAATGCTCTTTGGAATAAAATATCCTCTGGATCTTCTCTATTTCTGCTCTGTCTTCATCAGTCAGAGGACCAATAGGAACAATGAGGAGGAAAGCATGAACTCCAGGATCACAGAGAGACACACAGTGGAGAGTCTGACGCATCACTTCCTCCTCTGAGAGCCGACTGAGAGCTGGAAGATCCACTAGACTGAGACGTCCATGAAGCTCCACGTCTCTCCTCACACACTCTCCACTGCTTGCTTTCTGATGTGAAGGATTCATCTTTTCCCCTCGTATCAGTTTTAATAAAGAGTTCTTCAGTGTTTCATCACTTCCACACAGCACCAGGTTCAGCTTCTGTTTTCCAGTGAGATGAAAGTCTCCTTACAGACCAAAAACAGAGTATGTTAGCATTTCAGTCAGACTAACACATTTACATCACATTTCAAAAGTGGAATACTTGCTTTAGTAAATGTAATGATCTGCTGAGCTGCAAAAACAGGTCGAGATGGGGCACAACGGCTGAAGATGTCCATCAAGATCATGATTATAAACAAATCTCAGTTTGCTTTAAAGGGAAAACTTTATTATGCCCCTTTTTACAAGAGATCATATTGGTCTTGGGTGTCCCCAAAATGTGTCTGTGAAGTTTCAGCACAAAATACCCTTACAGATCATGTATTATAACCTGTTGAACATGTCATTTTGAGGCCTGGCTATAAAAACGCTGTTTTGGTGTGTACTGCTTTAAATGTAAATGAGCTGCATATCCCCGAACTTTAAGATATAAATGATGTTCTCCCTTAACACAACTCATCTCATGAGGGCAAACATCAGCGGTCTATACCAGTGTATATATCACCTCTCAAAACTTTCTGACAAGCTGTTGATCAGAAGTTAATCAGAAACCAACAAAAACCTAAGTAATTTATGTGAAAGAGTATTTCCCATGGGTCAAATGCTTTATTCCAGGCTTCAGAACCTGAGAGCAAACCCTCAGCAGCAAACATTAATATTCATTTTACATATGAAGATATGTCTATGAAGAAAAATTCATGATAATGCAGCATAAAAGCGGATCATTTAACCTTTAAATGCATATTTCGGGTCTCTATTGACCCGGGACATCCTTCACTCCCCTCCCTCTCATTCACTTTTCTAAAGGTAGACACCAACCTTCTTAGTATTCCTCAATCAATTAATTTATTATTTTAATATATAAAACAGTATAACAAGAAAAAATATAAAAGAATGTCTGTTTTATAATTATTTTTGTAAAAAAAAAAAAAAAAAAAAAAAAATTATAGGGTCTCTAGTGACCCAATGTATGTAATAGTGAGTAATATTTTTTTCTGCACAGCAATGACTGAATCTGTGATGACTGAATAAGTGCAATCATCTTTTCTCCACAAGGTGGCGATGTCTGATACACAATGATGAAGTGACGTTTCACTCATAGTCACATGAGCAGAAAACAAAAGAATAGGAAGTATCGTCAAGCAAAACTGGCTCAGAGATTTACTGCAGCGCAAGAACTGAATGCAAATCATATATTTTCATGGTGGATCTGAAGAAGCTGTCAGCCATTAAAATATAGATTTTGAAGATGTTAAAAGTATAGTTTTGAGAATATGGTTGAGATTGTGAATATGAGCCAGATGCTGAATGAACTGGGAAATAAGCTCTGGAGGACAGGGATATCTGCTCAAATGAAACCCTTCCAATTTCTAAAAGCAAACTGAGCATACTTTATTTTAGTCCTTTCTAATTGACATTCAAATATAAATAGTGGCAGATTGAAGTCCATCCATGTCAGATCTAACATGTGTTAGAAAAAGTATGAAACAGCATTTTTTTAAATAGAAAATATACATTTTACATCATTTAGTTTGACAGTGTTGGTGATCAAATAATTCAGAAAATGTATATGACTCACCTTTAACTGCTCTGTTCCATGTACTTTGCTGAAAGACACATTTGATTATAATTAACACCTGACATGGGCAGTAATGGCATAAGTGTATGAAGTATACCTCATAACCCACTCTCATGATCATACCTCTGTGGTGACTCTGATCACGTCACTGTCTCTGGTGTAGTTGAGTTTCCCCAGCGCTGCACACTTGATCTCATACTCCGTCTCTGCTCTCAGATCAGTCAGAGTAACTGTGTGTTGATCCTTCAGCACAGGTTCAGATGTCCAGACGGTGTCCCGCTTCGGTTTAAACAGTAATCTGAGCTCCACTGTAGCAGAATATGACGGAGGAACCTTCAGAACCACAGTCTGACCTTTGACCTCTTCGATGACTGGACGGGCTGGCTTGGATGGAGGAGTAAAGCAAACACCATCACATCCATGTTCATACAGGATAATGCAGGAACCAGGATATTTTTTGTGGTCTTGTGAAGAAACAATAAATTTAGTGGACTGACTGTCATGTGAAGTCATCAGTTCCTTAAAGATGATTACATGTTCTCTCATTTTCTCCCTGATGTGTCCAGAGAGCCACGTCAATGTTCGAGGAGTCGTTCCTGGATTCTTCCACGTTGTTTGAGCTTTCAGGTAGATCTCTTGCTCAGAAAGCAGCTCGTCTGGCTGCTCAAGGGAACTAAACGTGTAGCAAACCACATTCTCCACCTTAATATCTGACAGCACTGTATCTAAACTCATGTTCACTTCAGCTCCAAAGCCCAGTAACTGTTGAAGAAACTCCCCAACTGTGTGTATTTCTTTTTCTTTCCCTGTGATCCACTCCATAAGATCCTGTGTGTTAAATGGAGACTCATCGTGAGCTTGTAGAAGATTGGTCAAAGCACAAGTCCCTGCTTCACAGGCTTGAACTGACCGGATCAGCGATTGACTTCTCTTGTTGAAATCTTGCCTGTAGATTTGGCAGAATCGCTTCATATCTTCAATCTTCTTCTGAAATGCAGTAAACGCGTTTGTCCTGGTGTCTTTCAGAAGTTCACTGCACTTGTGTTCAGTAATGCTCAGATTCTCAATGACAGAGTCTGTTTCCATGATGAGCTTCTTCTCAATGACCCTCAGATGGATCACGTCACTGTCTGTGGTGTAGTTGAGTTTCCCCAGCGCTGCCCATTTGATCTCATACTCCGTCTCTGCTCTCAGATCAGTCAGAGTAACTGTGTGTTGATCCTTCAGCACAGGTTCAGATGTCCAGACGGTGTCCTGCTTCGGTTTATACAGTAATCTGAGCTCCACTGTAGCAGGACATGATGGAGGAACCTTCAGAACCACAGTCTGACCTTTGACCTCTTCAATGACTGGACAGGCTGGTTTGGATGGAGGAGTGAAGCAAACACCTTCATCACATCCATGTTCATACAGGAGAATGCAGGAACCAGGATGATTCTCCATTTCCCTTGAGGAGACAATAAACTTGGCTGGTTTGAGGTCTTCTGATTTGGTTAAGTTCTTAAATATCTCCAAATTGTTCCTCATGATCTTTATGACATTAGGAGTGAGCCAAGACGTTTGCTTTGAATCAGGGCTCTTCTCATCAGATTCTCCTTGAGTTGAAAGACTCAGATAGGCATTTTGTTTAGAAAGAAGCACGTCTGACCTGTCCAATGATGTGAACGTGAAACTCACAAGATTTCCATCTTCCAGGCCCATCCAGATGGCATCTATATTGAGCTCTACCTGTGCATCAGCATCCTTCAGCCGTTTGAGGACTGATTTAATAATCTCAGATTCTCTTTCTCTCTCTTTCAGCCAATCTGCAAGATCCCATCCTCTGAATGGAGATGCATCATGTTCTTGTAGAAGATCATTCAGTGCGGTTTCCTTCATCACATCTCCACGGATGTTTGGCAGCAGAGAGCCCAGTTTCTTCATGAGTCTCATCTTGTACATGTAGCAGTTTTGCTTGATTTTCAGTATTTTATCATGAAATGCAGCAAATGTCAGAGCAGGAGAGTCTTTCAGAAGATCACTGCATTTCATCTCAGTTGTATTTAAACTCTCAATCACTGATTCAATCTTCATGATTAGATCCATGCTGATGTCTTTCTGAAGTTTTGATGCTCTTGAGTGAAGTTTGTCCAGAGGATAAAGCCAAACTCTCAGAGGAACCGCCAGCTCTTGCTTTTCTTTCAGCAGTTTTGGAAGATCCGCAAAAACCTTCAACGCATCTTCAAAAGAGGTCGGATTAGACGGCAGCTGGAAGTCACCGTAAAATGTACAAGTGAAGTTTTTGACAGTGTTTTTCTGATTGTGATTCACACTTAGATCAGCATTTGCACCTACTGAAATTATGCTTTGTATTTTCTCAAGAGCCACTTTTACTTCTCCTTTTACTGTTTTTTTATCTTCGTCAGATGAAACCTCTCTGTCAAACACAAAGCAAGCATCTGCTCCATACAGCACTGCCGTCACAATGTGTGTGGCTATGTCATTATCATCATCAGGAGCAATATTTCCAGAAGACAAATGGTTTGTGACCAGTTCCTCAAACCTGCTGGTTGAATGATAATGGAGCGTCAGTCTCTGCTGTTTGAAAGACGTCTTGGTGTCTTTGAGATATTTTGCTGCTCCACTAACTTGGATGAGATCACCCAACAGACTCAGTTTCAGTCCACCATCAATATTCAGTAATTTAGATTTGTCCTGAATGGAGTCTGAAGCTGTGACATGGAAATCTGTATTGATTTGGGAATGAGAGGAGATATTCTGCTGCAGCTGCTCTTTATTCCAAAGTCTTACCCCTGTAAAAGGACAAATATGAATATATTAGATTCACATTTCACATCTGAAACTAATCCTGATGTTTATTAATAAAGTTTAAAACAATGAAACAGAAAATGTCATGTTAGCTCATCTTTGTTGAATATAATTTAATGGGATTTATAGGAAAACTACAGACATTAATTTATATTCCAAGATTGATTTGACTAAATTTCACCTGTTATTAATGCATCTTTTCTGCAGTCGTACAGCATGCCGAGCTGGATGGGTCTCCCAAGAGCTGCGGTTTCAATCACATTCACTCCCACTGAATCCATACTGAAGACAAACATCACATGAGGACAAACTGTTATTTGTGTAAGACTGATTCCCATTCAGTCTCGCCTGGGAGCCTAAACAGTGGTAACTAAACGAGCCAATGGAAGATTTCCATGCAGAGTCACACCCACTAAGACATACGGGTATAAATATGGCATTACTTACATCATTCATATTTTGCATCGGAGCCGAGCAGTTGAGCAGTTGTACAGTGATCACTCATTCCAGTCTAGCTTCAAGGAAGAGCATATTTCTGAACGCAGAAAGGGAGCAAAAAGCTATTTTAATCTGATGGCCACAATCGCTGTCTCTCATGCCTCTCATGCTTAGAGAGAGCTTCTCCATCGGGCCAGCGCCCATGGACAAATTAGTCCTCTAGCATGGCATGTGCTCATAAGCTGTCGAATGAGGATCGAATGTCGATCGCTGCATCAGAGAGTGAGTTTTTGTCCTCTGAAGAGGATGAGGAAGTGGATGGGGTGGTTGCTCACACTAAATCGAATTGGTTCCTATGTGCAGCGCCCAGTTTCTTCCCAGAGGTGCATGAGGAGGTTCAGGCACCTTTTACTGCCCAAAACCATTCTCCTGCCTCCTCCACTCTCATTACCCTCGATGGCAGAGCCGCCACCTGGTGGACTCGTCCGAGCCTCCAGTCCAAGGCATGTGAGACGACAGCAGCCCTGGCTGATACTGCTTACTCTGCCACTGGACAGACCGCCTCCGCCATGGGCATCCTGCAGGTCCATCAGGCAAAATCTCTCAAAGAGACCCATCTCCCAAGCGGGCCTCTTCGGCAACACTGACAAGGACTTCGCCCAGCAATTCTCGGCAGCCACGGGCGGACTGGCCATCCTTTCCCGGTGGGCCTATGTGCTGTTTGGGCCGACTGCAGAAGATTTTGTTTTGTTTTGGTTTTTTACGTTAAAAAAAAATTCAGATCGGCCCATGAACAGCTAGATCGGCAGCTCAATTGACACTGGGCTGCTAGCCCAAAACACTAGTCAAAAATATCACATCGGCTAGGTTTCCCTTCTGAGAGATGCGGCCCATGAAACACGCAGCTCAGCGGCCCATTGGCTGACGCTGGATTGACACTGGACTAGTGTAACGGAGTGTAAATGTGTTAAATGATGCATAAATGGGGACAGCGCCATCTGCAGGAATACGTGATGGCATTTAGAGTGTGGAATGGGGACCGCCCACAGCAGAACTAACGAGATATGCTGTGGGTAAGTTGCACGTTTTGAGCAGACAGAGAATTATCAGTTGAAAGTGTATCCATCCATCCATCCATCATCTTCTGCTTATCCGGGGCCGGGTCGCGGGGGCAAAAGTCTAAGCAGAGACGCCCAGACTTCCCTCTCCCTAGCCACTTTCTCCAGCATTTCCGATGGAACCCGAGGCGTTCCCAGGCCAGCCGGGAGACATAATCCCTCCAGCATGTCCTAGGTCTTCCCCGGGGCCTCCTCCCGGTGGGACGTGCCTGGACTACCCCTGGGAAGCGTCCAGGAGGCATCCGAAATAGATGTCCGAGCCACCTCAGCTGGCTCCTCTCGATGTGGAGCAACGGCTCTACTCTGAGCTCCTCCCGAGTGACCGAGCTTCTCACCCTATCTCTAAGGGAGCGCCAAGCCACCCCTACGGAGAAAGCTCATTTCGGCCGCCTGTATCCGGGATCTTGTCCTTTCGGTAATGATCCACAGCTCATGACCATAGGTGAGAGTAGGAACGTAGATTGACCGGTAAATCGAGAGCTTTGCCTTACAGCTCAGCTCCTTCTTTAACGACAGACCGGTACATCGACTGCATTACAGCAGAAGCTGCACCGATCCATCTGTCAATCTCCCGTTCCATCCTTCCCTCACTCGTGAACAAGGCCCCAAGATACCTGAACTCCTCCACTTGAGGCAGGAACTCTCCACCAACCTGAAGTGGGCAATCCACCCTTTTCCGACTGAGAACCATGGCCTTGGACTTGGAGGTGCTGATTCTCAGCCCAGCCGCTTCACACTTGGCTGCAAACCATCCCAGTGCACGCTGAAGGTCCTGGTGTGAGGAGGCCAACACAACAACTTCATCCGCAAAAACCAGCGATGAAATCGTATGGTCCCCAAACCGGACACTCTTGGCCCTTGGTTGCGCCTAGAAATTCTGTCCTTAAAAATTATGAACAGAACCAGTGACAAGGGCAGCCCTGCCGAGTCCAACATGCATCGGGAACAGGTCTGACTTACTGCCGGCAATGCGAACCAAGCTCTTGCTCCGGTCATACAGGGAACGAACAGCCCTAAGCAGGGGGCCGCCAACCCCATACTCCCAGAGCACCCTCCACAGGATGCCACGAGGAACACGGTCGAATGCCTTCTCCAAATCCACAAAACACATGTGGACTGGTTGGGCAAACTCCCATGAACCCTCCAGCACCCTGGAAAGGGTATAGAGCTGGTCCAGTGTTCCACGACCGGGTCGAAAACCACACTGTTCCTCCTGAATCCGAGGTTCCACTATCGGCCGAATTCTCCTCTCCAGTACCCTGGCATAGACTTTCCCGGGGAGGCTGGGAAGTGTGATCCCCTATAGTTGGAACACACTCTCCGGTCCCCCTTCTTGAAAAGAGGACCAGCACCCGGTCTGCCAGTCCAGAGGTACTGTCCCCAACACGCCACGCGATGTTGCAGAGGCGTGTCAGCCAAGACAGCCCCACAACATCCAGAGACTTGAGGTACTCAGGCGGATCTCATCCACCCCGGTGCCTTGCCACCGAGGAGCTTTTAACCACCTCGATGACTTCAACCCGGGTGATGGCGAGTCCACTTCGAGTCCCCAGCCACTGCTTCCTCAATGGAAGACATGTCGGTGGGATTGAGGAGATCCTCAAAGTACTCCTTCCACCGCCCGACGATATCCCCAGTTGAGGTCAACAGGTGCCCATCTCCACTGTAAACAGTGTTGGTAGGACACTGCTTCCCCCTCCTGAGGCGTCGAGCGGTTTGCGGGCTGAAAGTGTATAAAACGCATAAATACTTCCTTTGTTGTGGATGTGTCTTTTAATGAACTCCTTAGGGAACTCTTTTTATGCGTTTGGCGTCGAATGTGTCATTTTAAAATGATTTATTTTGATTTTGTAATATGTGGCACAATCGTAATTAATGTGTACCAGAGTTTCCACTAGAAAAATTGGTGTCGGTTAAAGTGACCGACAGAGGTTTCGTTTTCCGGACATTTTGATGATATGGCGGTCAAATATCGCCTCTTAATTAGTCAAGTTGAGGAAAACTGAAAGCAGTTTATGTAACTTTAAAAAAATGACATAATCAGGCCGTATAAGCAACATGTTTATTAGCCTAACTTTCAAATAGACGGAAAAAAAAACATGAACGTCCGATTGGCGTGAATCCGTTGCGTCGTCCTGCCTTTTCGCAGCGCGAACAGAATTTTTTTCGTTACCATCAACTACCTCACATCTTAGCCATGGGAACTTGTCACTCCATCCCGACCGATACGCCCTACACTTCGGCTTTTTCTCCGGTGGTGGCAGAGCTGTCTGGCTCTGGACATCTGAGGCTTCAGGCGTTCCTGATTCAGTATCCTCCTTCGCGTCTGGCCTTTGAAAAAAACTTTTAAGGCTAGTCTGCCTGGGCCTGGCCATATTTGAAACGTCTCTCTATAGTTCGTGGTTTAGGTCTATATTATAGCCGTTAGGCGTGCGCTTTATTTGAAATGCAACATGCAATGTTGTTTAAAAACTTTCAAACGGTCGATTCAGGGGGGCGGGGCCGGGATTATTAGGCAGTTTTAATCTGACAATTTGACCGAAAAGATTTAATTTTGTCGGACATTTAATTTTTTTCCCGGCCAATGTCCGGTAATTTCCAGACAACGGAAACCCTAATGTGTACATTGTCTTATGTTTGATGTAGAACTGATTTATTCTCCGTGCATTACGTGTTTATTGATTAATTGTTTTATTCATGTATTGCACATGTTCACCGCTAGGTGGGGATGTTTTCCTTTATTTTGAATCTAATTGTATTGTTCTGTTTTTCATTAAGTTGATTTGGGATTAATTCATTGAAACTGTTTGCTATAACTTCTCAGCTTCAAAAATTATCCACTATATTATCACAAAGCTAAAATATTTCATGAGTTAAAAAAGAAAATTGTTTTAAATAAACAGCAGAACTAACGAGATTATTATTCTCCGTGCATTGGATCCTTAATTTCCATGTTGTTCCCTCATTGTGCAGACCGCCCAGGCAAGACTAGCCCAATCAAATCTTTGAACAGTACCATCTATGGGATTTCTGCCTGCACACAGTTGCAGTGTGATCATGGAGAGGAAATGCAAAGCAGGTGCAGAGAAGCTGCGTGAGAAAAAAATGACACAAATGTTTTTGGCAGCAGCAGGACCTTCAGCAGCTCCCGTGGCTGGTGATTAACAGTTATAGTGAGGAGGAGACTCGAGAGGAGAGGGACAGAGATGAGGGAGTGAGGGTAGATCCTGCCGGAAGCCTTGATAAAAATGAGCCCAAAACAAGTGGTAGGCTAGCTTTTCTATCTGCATTGGCAGAAGAAAAACTAAAACACAGGGCCTCTTCAGTCATGAATCTTTTTCATATACACTACCAATCAAAAGTTTTCCAACGGTAAGATTTTTTAATGTTTTTAAAGAAGTCTCTTCTGCTCACCAAGGCTGCATTTATGTTTTTAGAAATACAAAAAAAAAGAAGAAAAAAAAATAATTTTGTAATATTGTATTGTAATAAATGTATTGTGAAATATTATTAAAATATAAAATAACTCTTTTCTGTTTAAGTTTTAAAATGTCATTTATTCCTGTGATCAAAGTTGAATTTATCATCATTCCTCCAGTCTTCAGTGTCACATGATCCTTCAGAAATCACTCTAATGTGCTGATTTACTGCTCATTTATGATTATTATCAATGTTGAAACAATTGTGATTTTTTTTTTAGGATTCTTTGATGAATAGAAAGTTCAAAAGAACAGATTTTTTTCAAATATTAAGCTTTTGCAACATTGTACTACCATTTAAATGTTTTGGGTCGATAAGAATTTTCTTTATTTTTGGGGGGGAAAGAACTTAAAGAAATGAATTTATTTAGCAGGGATGCATTAAATTGATAAAAATGACAGTGTAGACATTTATAATGTTGCAAAGGCTTTATATTTGAAATAAATGCTGTTCTTTTGAACTTTCTATTCATCAAAAAATCATTAAAAAAATAATAATTACACAACTGTTTTCAACATTGATAATAATCATAAATGTTTCTTGAGCAGTAAATCATCATATTATAGTGATTCCTGAAGGATCATGTGACACTGAAGACTGGAGGAATGATGATAAAATCAGCTTTGATCACAGGAATAAATTACATTTTAAAATATGTTCTATTACTTTAATAATATTTCACAATATTACAGCTTTTTGTATTCCTAATAACATAAATGCAGCCTTGCTGAGCAGAAGAGACTTCTTTACAAACATTAAAAATCTTACCGTTCTAAAGCTTTTGACTGTAGAGTGTGTGTGTGTGTGTGTGTGTGTGTGTGTGTGTGTGTGTGTGTGTGTGTGTGTGTGTGTGTGTGTGTGTGTGTGTGGACTGGTAATCCCTACGGTATGGGGACAAAATGTCCCCTAAAAGATGGCAATATCCAAATTTTTGTCCTTGTGGGGACATTTTTGGTCCCCATGAGGAAAACATCTTATAAATCACACTAAGAGATGTTTTTGAAAAAGTAAAAATGCAGCATGTCTCCTGTGATGGGCAGTGTGTGTGTGTGTGTGTGTGTGTGTGTGTGTGTGTGTGTGTGTGTGTGTGTGTGTGTGTGTGTGTGTGTGTGTGTGTGTGTGTGTGTGTGTGTGTGATGGGTAGGTTTAGGGGCAGTGTGTGTGTGTGTGTGTGTGTGTGATGGGTAGGTTTAGGGGGCAGGGCAGTGTGTGTGTGTGTGTGTGTGTGTGTGATGGGTAGGTTTAGGGGCAGGGGCAGCGTGTGTGTGTGTGTGTGTGTGTGTGTGTGTGTGTGTGTGTGTGTGTGTGTGTGTGTGTGTGTGTGTGTGTGTGTGTGTGTGTGTGTGTGTGTGTGTGTGTGTGTGTGTGTGTGTGTGTGTGTGTGTGTGTGTGTGTGTGTGTGTGTGTGTGTGTGTGTGTGTGTGTGTGATGGGTAGGTTTAGGGGCAGTGTGAGTGTGTGTGTGTGTGTGATGGGTAGGTTTAGGGGCAGGGCAGTGTGTGTGTGTGTGTGTGTGTGTGTGTGTGTGTGTGTGTGTGTGTGTGTGTGTGTGTGTGTGTGTGTGTGTGTGTGATGGGTAGGTTTAGGGGCAGGGGCAGTGTAGGGGATAGAAAATACGGTTTGTACAGTATAAAATGCATTACGCCTATGGAATGTCCCCATAAAACATGGAAACACAACATGTTTGTGTGTGTGTGTGTGTGTGTGTGTGTGTGTGTGTGTGTGTGTGTGTGTGTGTGTGTGTGTGTGTGTGTGTGTGTGTGTGTGTGTGTGTGTGTGTGTGTGTGTGTGTGTGTGTGTGTGTGTGTGTGTGTGTGTATATATATATATATATACTGTATACTGTATATAGCACCAGAAACAAGAATAGGCTATAACACAAGTGGCTTAACATAAGTAATAATAGTATTCTGTGCTTATAGATCCGTGAATGAGACCCAATATCTTAACTTACCCGTCTGCACTATTAATGCCCTGTGGTTGATACACATTACATGCCGTTACTAGTTTTAAAGAGTAGGAGTTGGTATATTCAGGGCGGTATTTGGGATCTTATGTGGTGGTGGGCCGATGTTTGGTCCCAGTCCATCCCTGTCGGCAGTCCAGAGGCAGACTAAACTTTAAATAATGTTCTAATCATGACAAGAAAAGTGGATGTTTTTGAAATGTTTCAAATAAATGTTTACAAAAAAAACTAACATATTGTGAGTAAATATACAGTAGGAGAAGAGAACGCGTTCTAATCACAGATAATGGAAATATTTAAGAGACATTTTAAATCACTAACATCCTATTTGAAAGGGAACTTCCTGTTTGGTTGTTGAGAAACTAGACCGGATACTTCAGCACTGTAGTTGCTCTATCATCTGTTTCCGTTAATAGTGTTACTCTACGGTGTCGTATTACTAATTACTAATTTTCATTCTCATTTCATTTGTCAACATCATTAAGTGAGTTCCAGTGTGAGACATGTTGTTCAGATGTTCTTCATATGTGTATTCTGTGTTATAACCCATTTCCTGCTTATAAATGTGTAGTGTGTAGTTTAGCACGATTCTTTACTCACCTTCCCTGTTCAAAGATCTCTAGTTTGGAGAGGAGTTGAAAGACTTTATTTAAACGTTTCTCATTAAAACGCTCAAATGCGATTTATTTAAGCGCTGAGATGTTTCTCTTCCACAAGCCGGTCAGATCTGCAGATCAGCTTTCACTTTCTGTAAGTTCACTCCTCCCAGTTTTACAGGCATGAACTTTACAGATCTTAGTAGATTTACCTGTTCAGCTCAAATACTTATACTAGCCCACATGAGAAAATACTATAGTATATTATAGTAAAATTACTCTAGTAAATACTGTAGTGTTTTTGAACCATACTATAGTAAAGATACTACAGTAAATTAACAAAGTGTAGTGAATACTACAATTTACTGTAGTATCTGTATGGTTCAAAAACACTATAGTATTTACTAGAGTAATTTTACTATAATATACTATAGTATTTTTTCATGTGGGAGCGATGGATGAACATTAGTCAAATAAATAATGAACAGTCCATTAATTTGAAAAGTGATGCTTTATTAGCGCTACATTCAGGCAACATGTTTTTACATGGATTTAGATGAACTAGCCTTAACTAAGATAACAGTACTTCAAGTCAAACAATGAGAATATTGAGTAATATCATGTTTATTAAGGCAATCTGATTTGAAACAGATGCAAGCGCTGAGTCCATCTGCTGGTTAAACCAATGACCTGCTAACAAACGCAACTGGAGGCTGCAGTTTCAGGACCTTACTTCTAGGACCACGGTTCTAGGACCCTAGTTTTTGTGACAGCGCCACCTACAGAACTGGATTTCCAAACACACTTTTAGGATGGACGACATGGACACCAATGAGACTGTGAGCGCTACTCGTGCATGGACCCATGTGCATGGCTTGCTGTTCAGTAGTGGTATAATAGTATATTTATATTAATGTTTTTCATAGGCCATCATATATGCCCTGGCTGTCCTCCGAATATCTCCTTGCAGGAGGCTGAGCTGGTCGTTCTTACATTTTTAATTTATATATTTTTGTAAATTAATTGTTTAAATTTGAAATTGTGACTCAAAGCAGGTATTACACACTTTGTAATTAACCTTTTAAAGTACTACACTTTTTCAGTTGTTTAAAGATTGGTAAACAAATTTCATTTATATAATTGTTATTTTGGAAATTGTGACAAAGCAGGTATTACACACTTTGTAATTAACCTCTGAAGCATTTTGTATCAAAATTACATTAAATATATATATATATATATATATATATATATATATTGATACCATGTACAAACGGGTCCTAGAACTGCGGTCCTGAAACTGCAGCCGTCGCTATATCATCCAGTTCTGTAGGTGGCGCTGTCACAAAAAAACTAGGGTCCTAGAACTGGGGTCCTAGAAATGCGGTCCTGAAACTGCAGCCTCCGGTTGTGCAGGAATATCCTACTGAACACAACTGCTGCTAAATGGTTAATACGTTAAATTGTAAAAAGTAAAATATTCCACCCCACATGAAAAAATACTATAGTATATTATATATAATATTATAGTGTTTTGAACCGTATTATAGTAAATATACTTCAGTATATTAACAAAGTGTAGTAAATACTATAATATACTACAATTTACTGTAGTATCTTTACTATAGTTTGTTCAAAAACACTACAGTAATTACCAGAGTAATTTTACTGTTATATTACTTTAATATACTATAGTATTTTTTCATCTGGGACTAAAGGCGCATAAAATAAATATTAAAAAAAAAAACATTTTACATACAACCAAACCGTATTAATACTGAGATCAGCAGCAAATTCCATTGTATCAACTTTTTTAATCATACAATTTAATACTAGTTTAACCCATCGTCATGTGAAATAGAGATCCTGATTCGAAAGCGAATATTCCGAGAGTCATATGTAAGTAGTTATTTTTAAGGCCTGGCTTAGTTAAATACCTTAATATTCAGAAATGAGTAAAGCTTTTCAACGGTTCAGCTTGTGTTTTGCTCTTTAGGGGGAACGCCGGTGTTTCTGTACGGACGCAAGAACTGCAGCACCGCCGGAAGTTCGTTCCACGCTTCGAGTCGTCCCGCAGTCAGTCGCGCGGCGCCACAACAAACTGAAATTAGCGGAGAAATTAACTATTAAATCGTTTTTACCACACACAAGACACTAATAATGTCTGACAACGAAGACAAGTGAGTTTTAAACGCGTCTGGTACAGTTGTGTAGAGATGTTTACTGTCGTGTATAGTTTATGAGTGTGAAAACAACACGATGAGACCATTATACAGCTCTATAGTGTGTTCATATTTAATGTTAAAATGTACAACACGAGTAGCTCTACATCGTGGTTTAGCAAAGCTTTCGCGTAGGATCTCGTTCACATCTATCATGTGTGTGTGTGTGTTGACTAAAGTGTCTGTTTGTTTGTTGTTGGTCAGTTTTGATGATGGAGATTTCGATGATGTTGAAGATGAAGAGCCTCTGGATGATCTGGAGAATGTGGAAGATGTAAGGACACACTGCTTTATATTGTGTTCATATTCTTATCTGAATATGACACTTCATGTAGTCTAATATCAGTGTCCGACTGAGATTTCATGCCAAAATCTGAAGAAATTAGAAGGTGTTTGCCTTGTTTAAACTGTATAAAGCCTATTTTGGGATTGTTAGGATTTTATACTATAAGAAATTGTCGTATGCGTCAGTTCCAGTCTCTCCTGACTGTGTGTGTGTGTGTGTGTGTGTGTGTGTGTGTGTGTGTGTGTGTGTTTAGGAGGACCAGGAGAACGTCCAGATCCTGCCGGCGGGTGAAGGACAGCAGGCCAATCAGAAGAGAATCACCACACCTTACATGACCAAATCTGGCGCGCGCGAGTGCTGGGAACCCGAGCGCTGCAGATCGCGTGAGTGACCTCTGACCCCTGTATCAGTGCCTCCTAGCCACTTCCATCAGTTCAGGACAGGACTATAGAGCTGAGATTTGCTGTGTTAATGATCAGTGACATCACTTCCTGTGTGACAGGATGTGTGCGCCGGTGATGGTGGAGCTGGAAGGAGAGACGGATCCACTGCAGATCGCCATGAAAGAGCTCAAGTATGCTTTATATAATACACACACACCCACACAAAACTGACCCCAGAACCCAGAGTTTCTCTTGTGTATTGATGTGTGTGTGTGTGTCCGTCAGGAGCAGGAAGATCCCCATCATCATCCGCCGGTATCTGCCGGACGGCAGTTATGAGGACTGGGGCTGTGACGAGCTCATCATCACCGACTGACCTGACCATCGCTCTCACATCTGTGTGTGTGTGTGTGTGTGTGTGTGTGTGTGTACAGCGCAGGACTCGTGTGTGTCCACATGAGGGCAGCACAGACACAACATAAACACACAGACTTCCCTCTCAACCTCTTTATTTAATGTTCATCTGTTTTATTCATGCGTGATTAAACCGTTTTGTAGTAAATGAAACTGTTTCTGTTGTTGTTGTGAGAGTACTGTGATATTGAGTCACACTGAATGCTTTATATTGAGGTTTATAAAGGAATATATTTGCAGATTAAATGATGTTGATTGTCATAAAATAATTTTGTTCTTAAGTTTGTAAAACGGGATGGTTTATTTGCTAAATAATTCTGTTTTGTTTCATAACAATGCTAATAAAGCGGGCGTAAGTACTACCGAATGGAGGAAATGTGATTACAGCAACGGACTGTCTTTACCATATTACTCCGCAATGTTTTATATTGTTGAAATTAGGGACAGGATTATTTTTTCTCAATGTGGGAATAAAAATATAAAAGGATTAGTTCACTTTTAAAAAACGTTTGCTGATAATTTACTCACCCCCATGTCATCCAAGATGTCCATGTATTTCTTTCTTCAGTCGAAAGAAATTAAGGTTTTGATGCAAACATTTCTCCTTATAATGGAGGCAATGGACCCCAAGCGGTTACAGGTCCGAATGACAGTTTCAGTGCAGCTTCAAAGGGCTTTAAACCACACCAGGCGATGAATAAGGGTCTTATCTAGCCAAACCATCAGTTTCTGAGAGAAACCGAGCAGTATTTATGCTATTATTTGACCTCTTATCAGACAAGCGTGATCATCTCTGAGCTCCGCCATAACTTCCGCCAAGTGAGGTCAAATACGAGCATGGTCATAGATGTATCGTAGATGCCTCATTAGCGCCTGCGCGGATCAGTAGAATGAGGCATCTACCATCGATATATCGATGACCACGCTCATATTTGACCTCACTTGGCGGAAGTTATGGCGGAGCTCAGACGTGATCACGCTTGAAGCAGGAAAAATGGACAAGCGTAAGGATTTGGCGAGTTTGACAAGGGCCAGATTGTGATGGCTAGGCGGACTGGGTCAGAGCATCTCCAAAACTGCAGCTCTTGTGGGGTGTTCCCGGTCTGCAGTGGTCAGGATCTATCAAAAGTGCTCCAAGGAAGGAACAGTGGAGAACCGGCCACAGGGTCATGGCGGCCCAGGCTCATTGATGCACGTGTGGGGAAGGCTGGCCCGTGTGGTCGATCAAACAGGCGAGCTACTGGAGCTCAAACTGCTCAAGAAGTTAATGCTGGTTCTGATAGAAAGGGTCAGAATACACAGAGCATCGCAGTTTGATGCGTATGGGGCGGCATAGCCGCTGACCAGTCAGGGTACCCATGCTGACCCCTGACCCCGCCCGAAAGCACCAACAGTGGCACGTGAGCATCAGAACTGGACCACGGGCAATGGAGAAGGTGGCCTGGTCTGATGATCACGTGTTCTTTTACATCATGTGGATGGCCGGGTGTGTGTGCGTGGCTTACCTGGGAACACATGGCCCCAGGATGCACTATGGGAAGAAGGCGAGCCGGCGGAGGTGATGCTTTGGGCAATGTTCTGCTGGGAAACCTTGGGTCCTGCCATCCATGTGGATGTTCCTTTGACACGTCCCACCTACCTAAGCATTGCTGAGACCATGTACAGCCTTTCATGGAAACGGTATTCCTGGTGGCTGTGCTCTTCCAGCAGGATAATGCTCTGACACAAAGCACAAATGCTTCAGGAATGGTTTGAGGAGCACAACAACGAGTTTGAGGTGTTGACTTGGGGGGCGGAAGCCCTAGTCCCGGACAGCACAGCAAATACGCATTTAAAATTATACATCCATAAATTATATGTAAGTGTGAACTCGTGAATGAGGCCACGGAAGAGGAATTGGGGTGAAGGGACACAACTGATGCCAGTAGGTCACATGATAATGACAACATGGCGGATATAGTACGTCCGGATTACATTCATACTACACACTCATACTATAGAACATACTTTTTTAACGGTCGCATGGTAAGTTTAAACTCAAATGCTCGCTTCCGCATTTTGGCCTACAAAGCGATGTCACCTGCATCTATTATAATGCTTGAAAGAGCCAGGATATTTATTAATATAACTCCAATTACGTTTTACTGATGGAAGAATGCCATAAACACCTAAAATGAGGCTTGAGGGTGAGTAAATCATGGGGTAATCTTTATTTTTTTGGCTGAAAAATTTTAAAAATCTGTCCACAAGACCGTAGGGTGTCCCATTTGTCAGAAGAAAAAAGCCACATAAGAATCTAAGTCAAAGTGATGACATGCTATATCATAATTAATATATTTATGAGATGAAATGCTGCAATTATGATGGTATTGAATGTCATAAATAGGATTTAGTATGTCAAACACAGCTCCAGTGTTGTATGGATAGCAATTGGGTTTCACGTCAGCCGGTATACAGTATTCAGCAGGATTCGCAGTGGCTGATGGGAAATAAACCCTGCCCTCATGATACGTGGAGTTACAGTCGTGTGATGATATAGAGGCAGAAAATGAGCCGTGTTTTCAGATGCTGGGCTGGACTCGTCTATCTGCACACTGTCTCTCTCTCTCATGCACACTGTTTAGGAATGTGCAAATCCTGTTGCAGTGAGACCTGCAGTGTGTGTGTGTGTGTGTGTGTGTGTGTGTGTGTGTGTGTGTGTGTGTGTGTGTGTGTGTGTGTGTGTGTGTGTGTGTGTGTGTGTGTGTGTGTGTGTGTGTGTGTGTGTGTGTGTGTG
The DNA here is from genome assembly GCA_023029165.1 of Gobiocypris rarus. Lineage (NCBI taxonomy): Eukaryota > Metazoa > Chordata > Actinopteri > Cypriniformes > Gobionidae > Gobiocypris > Gobiocypris rarus. The sequence continues at coordinate 43,099,973 of CM040934.1, forward strand.
TGTGTGTGTGTGAGAGTGTCTTTGTATCCAGTGAAACTGCAGGCCAGACCCCCTCCCTCCTCTCGCTCAGCCGGAGCTGAATGAGTCTCTTTGTTTAACCAAAGTATCACACAGATGATTAAATCAGGGGAATTAGAAATCAGCTTCAGCTCTCAGCACACACACACACACACATGCAGGGCAGCATTCATACACACACATTAATGTAGAAATGCAGAGGATGTTGAGATATGCGCTGTCATGATATTGGTTTCAGCCAATCAGAATGAACCTACGAGCTCAGATACACGTCATAAAACACACCAGTTTCTGTAAGAATCATTAGCATACTACATATATTTCGAACATTAATGCTATACCGTTGTCAGATTACATGTTTAATTCAGTTATGGAAATAGATCTGCAGTTTTGCGAATGTCCTGACTAGAACGTTGTGAAAACGTTAGCGTTTCGTTCTCAGAATGTTAGCCATGAAAGTTCTATTTGCAAAAAAACGTGTTCTATACATTTATAGAAACTAACTTTCAGCTAACGTTCCCCTAACCTCTTTACTCTGATATAATTTACCCTGCTGTATGTCAGTAATATTAAGAAAATTAATATATTGTGGAAGCACATACTGAATTCTGATGACATATGTGGATAAAAGGGGATAGTGGGGTAAGATGAGCCAGTGGGTAAGTTGACCCACCCGCTTTATCTTGGCAACTGTACACTTGTATTGTCACGTGACCGTATATTTTGGAACCACTCATCATTTCTGCCCGACTGTGAAAAGGAGAAGCACAAGGGCACCCGTTACTTTAAGAACTGTTTTTGGCTTGTCAAAGTCAAATTTTAGTCGCATCAAAGCAAATTTGTCCAGGTCTAAAATATTTATGATATGATATATCTATGATGCATGTTTGTGATTTAGCAATGTATAAAACCATGCAAATCATTTTTTTAATGATAAATATTAGCATGAATTGGTAAGGTAGATCGTTTTGTGTGGGGCAAAGTAAGCCAAATGCTGTGGGGTAAATTGAGCCAGCGTTTTACCTTACCCAACCATAAGGCACTGTAGATCAGTTCAATCTCTGAAGTATAAACTGGTGTAATTTAAATGTAATGTTACACAACTGGCTTAGTTTTTAATTTTCTTAAACTCGTTAGAGTTTATTTGATAGGAACAATAATTACGCCGAATCCTTCTATGACAAGAACCAGAAGATGCTCAATCAAATATATATTTCCATCTGTAGTCCCTAATAGGCCGATCATGTTCAGCATTGCAGAAAAACTACCATGCCAAGAACTTTTTGGTTAAAATGTTCATTAGTTTCAATGACATTCATTCATTCTAACTCAGTTTGTATTTGATTTCATTCAACAAACTCTGTTTAGTCTGTTTTTGTTGTTCAACGTACTGTTTCAGAAATTCAAGTCTTCATTTGGTTGGTTTTCTGTTGTTTAATTTAGCTTTAAAAAAATATGTAAAAGGAAATTTGATTGTTGGGCAATTATCTTTTTTATAATCTCACGTGGGTTTCATTCAGATTAAATTAGAAGGTCCGTTTACATCCAGATGGCGCAACTTACCCACAGACTTGGATCAATTTACCCCTAACCTGGGGTAAATTGAGCCACAGGAACACCTTTTTTTAATTTTTATAATCTGCCAGTGGCATGCATTCCATTAATTTAAAATGCTAGGAAACATCCAATAATTACTTTAGATAGGCCTACTTTTATTGTACTTCTGCATTCTTGTCTATTATCTTGAGGAAGTAAAAATGGCTCATCTTACCCCACTCTCCCCTAATACCAGTATAGATGATGCTATTGCAGTGGTGCTGTTGTGAAAACGGAGTGCTTGTTGTGATGATCTTCCAGGTAGAGAGATAAGAAGGCGAGGACGTGTTCGTACAGACTGCAGCTTTATTTAGAGTGAGGGAAGTTAGTCACTGCTCTCTTCTATTTACACTGATCAAGAAAAACAACAACACTTTAACCCACCACAGAATTACACAACATCAGAATAAAACGCTACTAATTAAAAAAAAAACGAACAAATATAAATAATAGTTTGTAATATATAACAATAATGTCGTTTGCTTGTTGCAGAATAGTACTAATAGACTATAAAAGTACCAGAGGGAGGAAAAGCATTGAACATCGTTTACAGTAACATTTACTTCTGCAGTGTTTTATTGATCGAGGCATCACGGGTAATGTTCTGAAACGGACATTATTTCCACAAAATACAAACCGGCACTATTTCAATCTCAATGTGGGCTTAACGTATTGGAATTGGCGAATGGCTGAAAGTTCGCGTCCTGAAAAGAGTTTCACGCGATTTAATTCGAATTGATCAGCGATAACCAACCGTTTCCGACGGACTGAGGCACTAGCGGTGTTAGCTAAATATTAACGGTCATTCTATACCGGAAACTCATAATCGCGTTAATGTGACGGAAACATTACAGTACTCCGTGTGTGTGTGTGTGTGTGTGTGTGTGTGTAACACGCGTTTATCGCGTCCTGGCACTGATATTTACACACGCTGAAAGTCATAAAACACAAATGTCATTAACAAACACTAGACAGTGGTGAAGACTTTTCAGTGTAGTTATGGCAACACAAGAGTAACAACAATAGAAAAGATTACAACAATAAAAACACGTCATTATTTTTCCAAGATAAAAACAATATGGCCTTATTTTGGTTAATAAAAAGATTATTCATACATACAAATACAAATTAAAAAAAAACATGTGGATGTACAGGTAATAGCATCAGGTGTGAGTTTGTGTTGGAAGAAGTTTGTGATCTGATACACTGCCAAACCATACAGAGTTGTTCAGAAACTACGCCCATTTTTGTGTGTGTGTGTGTGTTTTGGTCTCAGTACTTTGGTAATCTCATGGTGTCGAATTGGCGGACGAGCAGATCTCTGTGAAACGGGTCGTGATGGATTCATGAGCCTGAGGCAACGTGAGAATATTTTCCCTGCAGTTCTCCACACACGTGTTCTCGCAGATTTATGTCTGTGTAGATTGTGGCGCAGGCGAGTGTTTTGATGGTTTTCGGTCACACTTTAGTTTGGACCTTCGGTGGCTGGAAATGAAACGAGAGCGTCGCGTCACCTCCGTAACGCGTGTCACGGTCGAGATAGGGTGGTGTAGACGGGCTGCTCCCAGTGCGTCGGGCTGTGCGACTGCGGCACGGAGCCGGGATCCGGAATGGCCGTGTACAGGGGCCTCTGCGAGGGGCCCATGTAGGAGAAGGCGGAGTAGAGGCCGGAGGTTTGGCTGGAGTGGGCGTAGTAGGAGCCGGACGCCTGGTGCTCGGCGTATTCGGCGAACTGCGCGCGTGACGTGAGCGAGGGGAAGGCAGCGCTGTAGTGCGGCAGGCTGAGAGGCGTATACGTAACGTGTGATCCGCTCGCCGAGGCATCACTGGAGAAGTGTGTCTCGCTCTTAATCTGTGTTTTCCCACCATCCGAGCCCAAGTGCTGCTGGGACGGCAGCTGTTGCTTGGACAGCCAGGCGGTCGAGTGACCACTAGCGGCCGCCAGAGCGCTGGAGATCCCGTAAGCGTACGGCGAAGCCGAAGATCCAGCGCTCGCGCCTCCCGGCGCCTGCGGGTGCCCGTTGGGCGGGAGGTACTGATCGAACTCGTTCACGTCGAACGGCTCCATGTTGGCCATTACGTCATGGCTGATCTCGCCAATGTCCACGTTACCGAAGTCGATGTGCGGTTTACCGCTGGCGGACGAGGAGGCGGAGCTTCCGTCTGCTCCCACCCCCAACCCGCTCCTGGAGGCTCCGCCCTCTCGCTTCCCTTCGCCGGATTTCCCCCCCTGCAGTTCCGTCTTGGGAGTGGTAGGGGGCGTCGGCGGGCTGTGACTCTGACCTGACGGAACAAATGGAAGAGCTCATTTTTTGGAAGAAGTCTCTCCTGCTCAGCAAGGCTGCATACATGCGATCAAAAAACATGCGATCAAAAAAGCGAAATATTTGTATGATTTAAAAGAGCTGTTTTCTATGGAAGCTTGTTTCCGCCACAGAAGAAGAAAAAAGATATATATGAATAATTATTAAAAATAAAAGAATATTATTATTCTGACTTTATACCTCACAACTCAAGAAAAAAAAGTTCAGAATTGTGAGATAAAAAGTCACAATTACCTTATTTAATTCTGTGGTGGATAGTTTTCTATGAAGTGTGATTTATTCCTGCGAATGTTTCATCATTACTCCCGTCTTCCGTGTCACATGACCCTTCCCTAATCACTCTAATGATGATTTGATGCTCAACACACATTTTGTTATCGTTGTGTTGAAAACAGTTGTGCTGCTTCAACTGGGATTATTTAACAGAACTCTTAAATGTCTTCCCTGTTTCTTTGGATTAATGTATAGTGTCCTGGCTGAATAAAGCGAGTCCGAGTGTTGGCAGGTGTGACTCACCTGTAGCGTGAGGGTGGTGTCCGTCGGCCAATGGCGATCCCGCAGCCCCGCCGTGAGCCACCTCCAGGTGCAGGCTCTTGTAATGTGATTGGCTGTGACTGACCTCGCCCTCGGAGTGGCCGTCGCCCTCAGAGTTTGATCCCGGTTTGCCGTTCTTGCGTCGACGTGGCTGGTATTTGTACTCGGGATAGTCTTTCTTGTGCTGCTTCCTCAAACGCTCGGCTTCCTCGATAAACGGCCTCTTATCCGTCTCGTTCAGCAGCCTGAAATACACACATGCATCAACTTCTGCACAGTAAAAACATGTCATAGTGAAAGATTGATCACTGGACAAATAACAAAATCACAATTAACTCACTCGATCTACAGAATATCAGTGCTTTTTAAGTTTGAATTTAAATCTCCATCATCTGTCGTCCTCATCAAAAGCACTTCTTTTCATCTACTGTAGGTAAACACACGAGTGAACTGTAATGACACCTGACTTTATGATTATCGAGATGTTAAATACTGATTCCGGCTCAGGTTTCTCCTGCGAGAGCAGATGATCAGTGATACTCCAGCTGGTGTATGATTCTCCCACATGCCGTCATCTGTGGAGCGAGACGCTTTCTTTGGTTTAGGATCTAGAAATCCAGCCGGACCAAACCCTCACTCCCTCATGAAAATAAACTGTGTAATAGCTGGCATTCTAGCTCAGGCTAATGGCGCTGTTTACGGCATGTCTTTTCCACAGCAGCTCCTGAAGGGATTTGTCCTGCTAATCTGGCATGTTGAAGGAATGATTATTCTGAGCTAAAGCCGCTGAGAAACTCAAAACCAAAGGCCTAGTTTGCAGTTAATGTGAGGTGTGGCCATCAGATGTGACTGGATCTACATTCAACTGGACCATCAATTATTAACTGATAGAATTACAGTAATGAATTGATGGAGTGGTTTAAGACTGGGAATGTTCAGATGGTCTTTCAATTTTTTTATGTTAATTTTTATGTCTGTCATTGTGTATTAAATGCACTATAAACAAACTTGCCTTGCATGCATGTGGTACCCTGGAGTAGGCATACTGATTTAAATACAGCACATTTAGTAAGGGTTATACAGATGACTGTTTTTGCTCTCACCTCCAGAGTTTCCCGAGGGTTTTACTGAGCTCGGCGTTGTGCAGGTGCGGATATTGATCCGCCAGTTTCCTGCGCGCGGCCTGCGCCCATACCATGAACGCGTTCATCGGCCGCTTCACGTGCGGCTTGCTCTTACTGCCCGAGTTCACGCGCACAGGCATGGGCACGAGCGTCCAGTCGTAGCCATTGAGCACCTGGCTGACCGCCTCGCGGATGCCGATGGGAAACCGGTCGTCTTCTTCATCGGACTTCACCGAGACACCGCCGGAGACTCCGGCTCCATCATCACCAACTCCCGGCATTTGAGACGGCTGACCGGGAAGAGGGGAGTCCGGCCCCCCGGGGGGCCCCGAAGAGTGTCCGGGGGACATGGAGTGACCGTCCTCAGAGACTCCGGGACTCATTTCCACCTCCGACATACTGTGTTCCTCCGCCGACATCGGTGCTCTCGCTCTGCGGCCACAGGTGTCTTCGGTAGGTCTAGTTGTTCCCTCACAGGACCTCTGTTTTTAATAAGTTTATTCTCCAAAAACAATTTTAATTTCTGTAAAACAATTCTTGTTTATATTGTAGGTCATCCAGTGAAACTTTAACACGCTTCTTTTCATACGCGCTCTGTTCTGTCAGAATGAATCCATCCGCCTTGGAATATAGATCTGCTGAAAAAACACACAAAAAAAGACAATTTTATTCATTATTATAGGTGCTCTGGAGTTTGTATGTGGCATATTTCTGTAAATCATTTATTTTCAGAGTACAATAATACTACCCCAGCTAATAAATGTTTTTAAAACATTCAATTTTATTAGAACTGTATTTAAAAGGTTAGGCTACTTTAATGTCATTGTCCTATAACTTATTTTTACTCACAATATAACATGTTTATTGTTTACTTTATTGATATTTATTTGCAATATTGCAATAATGTGATGTTTCAAAATGTTTTCTCAACTTTCCAAGACGTTTTTTTTTTCTAAGAACATTTCTCTCAGCATTACATGAACGCATATCAAATATGATTAATGTAATGAGAACGTTCTAAATATGTTATTTTAAAGAACGTTTTATTTGAACATAACATTTCCTACCACACAACCTCTTCGCTGTTCACTCAAACGCCTCGCGAACAAGAAAAAACCTGTTCAGGAAAAACGGCTACAAACACTGAGGCTTTGACTTTATTTAGAACTGGTCTTTTTTCCAGGCCAATCATACGGTGGCGTCAGTTCGCCTCGGTCTGCGAGTGTGTTATTTTAGCTTCACTCCTAACAAGCTACTGTTGAAGGTTTGGCGGTTTGTTCAAGCTCCCGGGAGAGAAAGTGCTGGAATAATACCGGCTTCATTCCGCCTCGCTGCTGGATAAACACGGAGCGGCGCTGCTGCGGCCGGCTGAATTACACAGTGTTTGTTGGTGAAAGCACAAGCGACGACTCATAAGCAGCAGGAAAATAAGGAAAATCATAGCAGTGTGTTTATGAAGACTTAAGCAACCGGCATAGTGAATATAAGCGAAATCATTTATTTAGACTGACCATATGTCTGATTACTGAAGGTGAATCAATGAGCCATGTTTTCTTTTAAAGCATTCTCCGAACACCAGATATTGATTAATACGGCAAAAAGCTTGAATTACTGCTGTCGGAGCGGATCGAATCTCAGCCGAACACAAGAACAACCCATCCGACACCAGTATTAATTAACATCAGATACAGGTGAATACACTTCAGCGGATAACAGATTGATTAATTCATTCCCATTTGTTAGGGTCACGGGAATACAAATGTTTAATAATTTGTGTCAGATTGACTTTGCGTGTGAAGTGTCTTTGGGACATAAAGCAAATTGTTTTTAGTAACACATTTCATTTAGCAATCGCGCTTAATTGGGTTTGCTCTGTTTTCCATTCAACACATTTCAGAACAACGCGCACATAGAGAAACGTTCTGTTCATTCATTTGAACCACTCCTAACTTTACTTGTTCGGATTTGATTCCGTTCGTCTTTGGCGAGAGTAGGGCGGATCATAACGCCTGGTTTGGCAATAATTTGCCCCTAATTCACTCATGCCAAAACATTTCCTAAATGGCACAATTAGACAAATGTGCTTAGCTTTGACAATTAGATTCGAACTTAAACTGATGAGAAATTCTGTTGATTTGATTATATTTTTTCTTCATAATATTGAAATGCGCCAATTATGTATTGTGAACGGAATGGTTTGCACTTTACATGTTACACGAGCATTTGGCCAGATAATGATTGCTCACAAATACGCAACTTAACCAGAAAATATACAACATTTAGCTTTAAAAAAAAAAAGTAGATAAAACAGTATTATAATACAAAAGCTATTACAAATTAAACAAATGTAGCCTATTTAGATTTGACAGAACATTAATTAGCTTCGACCTTCCACCGATGCGGAAATCTTCATAGTTTGGGCGTTATGTTATTTCTTTACAATATTGAAATGCGTCATTTTTTTCTATATTGTGAACGGAATATAACAGACTTTGTACTTTATAAGCAGGTTATAGGAGCATATTAGATACAGCAACGATTGCTCACAAAAACACAAGTAAAACAGAAGCTTTAAAAATCGTTTTATAATACTGCAAATACCGGACAGATATAATGCACACGTATCAAATCAAAGTATTAGGGCTACTAAAAGATCGAAGTGTGTTCGAATAGTTTTGAATAGAGTAAGCCGTTTTCCCAGTTAAAGCAGATTAACACAACACGTCTCAGATTTACTCGTTCACGCAAATCTCGAAATTTACACCTCGTGACACCAATTTGCTTTTAACGCGTTTCTTAAATAATCCGTTTCGATGAGAAACTTTCTTCTTTACAGTTATCCCTCAAACTTCAAGCACACATAAACCGAACAGAAAACGAAGTCAGCTGAGCATGCGGCGACTAAAATCAATGCGATGCATATGTATTATTATTATTAACAGTAATGATAAATAGTAATTTCTCCGTTTCGACATTGCAATGCTGTATATATTCCCATGCACACAGAGAGTTAGTGTCAGACAGAGAGAGGTCTTACTGCACTGAAAGCAGGTCGCCCGCCCAGCGCGAGAGTCCGTCCGTCGGTTCAGCCCCCTCGCTCGCGCTCTGAATGCCTGCTCTGTGTCGCGCGCCGGGGCTTAAAGAGCCTCGTTGTGTGAAGAGCGAGAAAAAAATCAATTCATGGAAAAAAAATCTCTTAAAGGAGCAGCAGAGGCCCATCGGGTCCTTCTCTGATTGGCTGCTGGATTTCTCCCTGGAGTTTCTCAGCAGAGGGCGGTGATTTCTGCTGTAATATTCGGCCTCTCGGATTCTAATCACACTTTTAAAACCTTTTATAAGCTATATTTATTCATATGTATGGACCTTCACATTCCTAGTTTAGTTGTATGTTTTTGTCATTATATAATAAACCACATTCTATAGTTGAAATACGTCATTTTAAAATCAGACACATAGGCTAATTATTATAACTTTTAAAAAAAAGAAGGGTTGCTTTAACCCATGTTTGGGTGAAATATGGATAAACCCAACCACTGGGTTTACATTTTTAATTAAGAAAAGAAAAAAAGAAAACAGATTTGAACCAAACAACAACAGCACAGTTTATTATATGTTTAAGTTCTGACATATAATGTGCGATTAAAAATGATCAATGTGTTGTGTAGTTCATTATTAAAAGGGTTAGAGGTAGAGAAAGCTAATTAAATCATAAAAAGTGAACTTAAAATAAATAATTGGAAAATGAAAACGGCCGCGAGAACATGTTCAATTATTAAAATATGAACTTACATTTTCAAGGAGTCGGTAAAAATATTTTAGCTCAAGAGTTTGGGAAGCATTGCATTAGTTCTCAGATTAATTTGATGTTTGTGATATTAAAATGCCCTTGCGCTGGCCTATATTAGATGGTTTTATGACGTTCCCAGGTGGTCGTTCATTAGTGTCGGCGTGTCCCGGGGGGTTTTAGGGTCTCTTTCAGCTCTTTCCGATCACACTGGCCTGTTGTTGGCCTGGTTGTGCCTTCAGGGTGAACCAGAGGTCCCGCCGAGCGCGCGCCACCGGACCCATCAGCAGCTCGCGCGCAGAATCCGCGCACCTGCTGCGCGCAATAACGTCTCTCTTCTTCCTTCAGCGCGTGGCGCGGTTTAAGCGCTGTGCAGATCTATTATGATTCTAAAACACAGAAACATCTGGAAATGCATGTACGCTTCCCCGAGAGCCCTTCAGAGTATGCTCATATGTAGGGGGGAATTCAGGTTAAATGTTCCCAAAAAAAGTGTCCATGAATTCAAAACATACATAAACCCTAAAAAAAACAAAGGTTCCAAAAAGTTCGTTCCCCAAAGAACAATTCCTAAAAATCTTTCTTTTTTTTTTTTTGATCGATTGTTTCATTTATAAGAATGGTTCTTAATCGGCATCGAAGGTTCCATTTAGAACCTTCACATCCACACGTGGCTCTTTGTATGATAATGGGGAGGAAATGTTCTACATCATACATGTTTAATGGCTGTTAAAATATTAAAGAACAAAATAGGTTCTTTAGGGAACCAAACATGGTTCTTCAAAGGCGTCAGTGAAACAGGAGCGCATGCGCCTTTTATTGCAAATCTTCTAAACATGTTCACATTCTTCTAAGCTGCTGATTCTCCACAGCATTGCGCTTTTATGTGCGTTTTCATGTATAATGGTGTAACGCGGGATGTTGCGCGCGCAGGCCTGCAGCCGTGACCCTCGCGCGCGCAGCGCTGGAATGCGCTCGTCGCGCCGTCGCGTCGTGCAATGCCTCAGCTTTATAATTGCATCACATAAACACACAGAGAGCGCATTTAACACGTTTAAACAGCGAATACAGCAAGACGAGAAGCGAGGCAAACGACGGGCCAAACGCACACAAACACGCGCGCTGTTCTGGTCAACAATAACCTCTTGTATTTCCATCTCGCGACGCCCCCCCCACCCAAGCCAAAAAATCATTGGCTTTTTCATTATCCATGAATGTTGACTCTGATAAGGGGATCCTGGGCATGAGAGCATCTCTCTGTCTCGGGCTCTCCGGCGCTCCGCTCCTTTCTTTGCGTCCTTTGTTTTATCTCAGGTGAATTGTAATCATGTGATCAAACGAACACCCCCCTTCCATTACCCTCTTAAATGAAAAAATGAGGAACAAAAAGCAGTTCTGTGTATATAAAAAAAGAAAAGAAAAGAGAAAAGACGTGTGTCTCCCTTTAGAGCGTCTTTTTCCCCGTGTCCCTTCAAACGTACACATATAGAGGGAAAGAAAGCCTGGATGTAGCGGGCGGACGGGCGCGCGCGGATCTGAGGCCTGCGCGAGCGACTCTTTGATGATGTGAGTTTCTGCCTGTTGATCTTCCAGGGAAAGTTTGGGAAGCGACGAGACAGGGAAACACGAGGGTTAGCGGTGCTGGAGATGTGTTTATCCTCAAGGAGCATTTCACGGGGAATCGGGGGATTTGTATCGAGTTGTATTCGTCTTCCGTGTGATTTTTGCTATTGAACAGGAGGGTTTTATTTCATTACATCTTTGTTTTATGCGTTTATCCATCGCGTTCAATTTAAATGCGTTTTAAAAAAATGTTTTACGGCTTTTGCGTCTATGAATTAATTAATTTGCGCGGATGTCGATTTTGTTTCGTTAATTTTTTTTTCTTCTTCACGTGATCATAAATTAACAGTTTGATGTTATACATTCGTTTCAATTATACACAAGAAACACGTTAAATAATAATAAATATGTGTCGTATTTCAGAAATTAAAATTGTATCGAAATAAGCGAAGGTGCGCGAGATGTTCGTCATCACCTGGAATTATTAATAACAATTAAAGCGGCATTCGGGATCCTCGCAAATTACAGCTTGACAATATTGTCAAAATTATTATTATCATCGAATAAAATGTGTAGTATTAGAATTATCATGTTTGCATTTCCATTTCAAATTCTTCCTAAAATTCGATTGATTATTTAATAAAATATTATTATTATTATTATTATTATTATTATTATTATTATTATTATTATTATTATTATTATTTCGCTCAGGGAATGATTTAGGGCTGACAATGCATATGTGAAAACCTTTTGTATGCAGCAAATTAATAATCTGTCTTACAACAGCGACTTTTAATTGAGCCTCAAACTGAATGAACAGATTCAGTGTTTCAGCAGCTCATTCTGTACTAAACTGATGCTCTCAGCAAACTAAAACATTTCATTCTGAGCTCAGTTAATTGGTTAATGTGTGTGTGTGTGTGTGTGTGTGTGTGTGTGTGTGTGTGTCATGTCACAGCTATTCGTACGATAATATCATTAGTTATTCAGTCATGAGTTTTATCATAATTCGCTCGGGAATGATTTAGGCTGACAATGCATATGTGAAAACCTTTTGTATGCAGCAAATTAATAATCTGTCTTACAACAGCGACTTTTAATTGAGCCTCAAACTGAATGAACAGATTCAGTGTTTCAGCAGCTCATTCTGTACTAAACTGATGCTCTCAGCAAACTAAAACATTTCATTCTGAGCTCGGTTAATTGGTTAATGTGTGTGTGTGTGTGTGTGTGTGTGTGTGTGTCATGCAGCATGTGACAGTGATGATGCGGTTGCCGTTGGAGATGGTGGCTGGGATGTCAGGAGAAGATGTTTGTGAAGATGCAGAGGTCAAAAGGTCTTTATGAGGACATGATTGTCTCATGACCGGCTTTCACACACACACACACACACACACACACCTGATGGCATTCGGTCTGCACTGGCACAACAGGAAGTGGAGCGAACAAAAGCCACGGAGAAAGAGAGCGGGAGTGGGCGCGGCGTTTATCATTTTCCCTCTGAGAACGAAAGGTTTTGCCCTTTTGGTTAATGATGGGGAAGATTCCTGGGGGATTTCCTGCATGTGGATGAAGCTGTGCTGTAGGAAAGGTCAGGCGCTGATGCGATGATCTCATGCGTCCAGGGTTTGTTGTTTTCCGGCTGAGATCCCCGTGGATCTGAGTTCCTGTGGGCGGAGCCTCGTCTTCACCTGTACCAGACTCACCTGACTGACTCTGAGAGGCCTGAGAAACACTGGGGCTTCAGCTCTCATATGTGCTGCATAGTGTGTAACACGGCACAGTCATTTCTATATTAACAAGCAGATGCAATTTATTAAGTCAGTTCAATGGGGATTTGTTGAATGACTTACACAGCCAAGTTGATTGTACTTAAAAATGTAAGGAAGCAGATTTTTTTATAGGCCTAAAGGGAGAGAGATTTATTTTGTAATTACCTTTTTCATTAATAATGACATGAATTGATTTATTTATCTATTTATCACTTTTTCTGACTATATGTGACCACAAAAACATTCATATGGGTCTTCTTTTTTTTGTTTTGTGATTGAGATACATCATCTGAAAGCTGAATAAATGTGCATCGTTGATGTATGGTTTGTTAGGATATATTTAGCCGAGATACAATTATTTGAAAATCTGGAGGTGCAAATAAATGTAAATATTATAAATCTCCTTTAAAGTTGTCCAAATGAAGTCCTAAGCAATGCATATTACTACTAATAATACATTTTGACTTTTATAATTTATGGTAGGAAGTTTAAAAATATATTCATGGAACGTGATCTTAATATCCTAATGATTTCTGGCATAAAATAAAAATGGATAATTTTGACCCATACAATGCATTGTTGGCTTTGGCCACAGATATACCCGTGAGACACACGTTTTGGTCACATATATAAATATAATATATAATTCACTTTCAATTATTTATCACATCTCCTGAATATATATATATATATATACTTTACTTTTTAATTTTATTTGATTTCATTTTCATATTTTTTATTAATTTAAATGCATACTTAATGAAAAGATATATTGAATATTGATGATAATGTTAGTAGTAGGAGTGATGATAATAACAATAATAATAATGCATGTTCTTCTAAATATATACTGAGAATATGTGATATTAATGTCAAGTAATATGTTAGTGCTGCTTGAGTGGAGTTTAGGGCATGATGATACGCTTTAGCTTCAGCCTACACCTTTTGGTCAATAAGAGTATAAACGTCTTGTTTTCATTATTTTCCTTTTTGAATGATCTTGTAATTATTTTGTAAGGTTATGCATGTGCACAATTGGTAATCCTTGAATGTGTATGGGGACAAAATGTCCCCACAAAGATGGCAAGGTAATATCCAAAATCCTTGTCCTGTGGGGACATTTTTGGTCCCCATGAGGAAACATCTTATAAATCACACTATGATGCTAAAAGTAAAAATGCAGCATGTTTCTGTGATGGGGTAGGTTTAGGGGCAGGGGCAGAGTGTGTGTGTGTGTGTGTGTGTGTGTGTTTGTGTGTGTGTGATGGGTAGGCTTAGGGGCAGCAGTGTGTGTGTGTGTGTGTGTGTGTGTGTGTGTGTGTGTGTGTGTGTGTGTGTGTGTGATGGTATTAATTTAAATGCATGCTTTTTAATTAATTTTATAAATGTTATTACTGTAACCATGAGCAACAGTTCGTTCTGCTTCTTGAATCTGATTGGCCGAGAGCCTTTTCCAGCTGTTCAATATTCCTCAGTATCTCCATGGGAACCGTTTCACCTTTTGTATCACTCCGTGGCGACGGATTTTACAAAGACTACTGTTATTGTGCCGCAAAAGGTCAGAATGTAGTTATTTAGACCTCAAATATGCGACAAACATAGTGCCTATTTGGCAATTAGTTTAGACGTTTTGTGAGATTGAGCTCCAGGCCGTCAGCGCTCGTTTCCCCGCCGCTGGCTCTTATGTAAATGAGGTATTTTGGGTATATCAAACAGGCAGGTTTTTCGTGGTCTTATTAATCTTGTTCCAGAGCAAATCGATTTGGCTAAGGGCAAAGTTAAGTTTCGTAACTTTATATTTTAGATCAACTGAAATCCGGTACTATATAACTAGCGCTGCTTTTGTCCTTTTGACTGACCTGTTTATTTGCACACATTTCTTACACTTTTACAATGGCTTAAATTGTTTATTGAAATATTATTGATCAATAAGTAATATTTGATATACATAAAATGCCTTATAGTATTGAGCAAGGGTCCGTTTGTGATTGTGATTTCGACTTCAGTGAAATTACATTATTACGATTACATTACATTATTGAAATTACATTAGGGGTTAATGCGCGTACGCCATGTTGCCCCTCCATCTTGAAAGTACAGTAGCCAAAGAGGGACATACCCGAAATTCAAGCTGTCGCTTTGGTGTTTTAACACCGATGGCACTGTCGAATGAAGAGGGGATTGCTTGAGACTGATATAGCCTACAATGTAAACTTTACCTTAGTGATGTCGCATACAATATACAGAATAACGATAGCACCGATAAAAGTTACTTTACTAAGATTAGCTTGCATTCGTCTGGGAACCTGATCGCTGATGTTAGCAATGAAATGGTAAAAATAACGAAAATAAAACTATTATTCATTTTACATAGATGTCATAACCTACATGTTAACTGACAAATTAAATAACTGCAAATTATAATAGTTTTCTAAAGTAACCTCATCACTTGATCAAACTGGAAGCCGTATTAATCTTGGACTAAATCAGCCACCGTAGGAGTTAAAACGAAATCGGAATTGAGAGGAACAGAAACTAATATTCACTGGCTGGTCATATACCTTTTCACCGCTAGATGGGGGAAAACACTTGAAATAGGCTAGTTAACCCTGGGTTATCTTGCTTCACATTTTACACTGGTCACAATTTACCCGGGGTTAACAATTAATCCTGGCTATTTTGCTGGGTTAACGTTCTTATTTGCATATTTGCGGGGTCCGTGCCATTGATTGGCAGCACGCAACAAGTCGACTGTATTATCTGGTTAATACTGAATGGACATTTCGCACTATAAAGCTAAGAATAAAACTCAAATTGTCACGTTTTCAGGCAGAATTTGACATTTTTTCTCTCAAACGCTGAATTTACGGTTTAGCTATACTAGTGTTTCTGTGTATAAAGCACGCATGTACGCGATTGGTTGTGTATTGCTATCGCCTAGCTTTAACATTGTAACGCCGCATTGTTTCACACTGTAGAGGTTTGGCACCGCCTGCGCGGTTAGACAGCAAACGCGGCGCTAACCCGGCTCCAGCGTCTGAATTAGCCTGGGTTAGCAGTGCTGTTGAGAAGGATGGTAACCCGGGGTTAAGCGCAGTGTGACGAGCACTTCTGATGCTGGTTCTTAATCATTTAATACACACTCTTTCCTTTAAACTGTTGTATAAACGCAATCACACTTGTAGCCCTGCCGAATTTACATTTTAATTAATAATACAATTTAACTTTTTTTTTGTTCTGGCTCTGACTATGATAAAAAAAAGTATAATATACTTGCTTTATTGATTTATTTATTTATCATAAACGTAAATGCATAATACATAATGTATTTAATAATTAATACATTTGAATTTGTAGGGTACTTTATTAATTTGTTTTTAATTAATTAATTAATTAATTGATTAGAATTAATTTATGAATACATTTTATTGAGTATAACATTTCTATTGAGTTTATTTGACTCAATGTGATAAAAGTAAAAACATATATATGCCGGCAGCTGTTGAGCTTCTGCTATAGCCTGTGTGTGTGTGTGTGTGTGTGTGTGTGTGTGTGTGTGTGTGTGTGTGTGTGTGTGTGTGTGTGTGTGTGTGTGTGGACTGGTAATCCCTACGGTATGGGGACAAAATGTCCCCACAAAGATGGCAATATCCAAATTTGTCCTTGTGGGGACATTTTTTGTCCCCATGAGGAAAACATCTTATAAATCACACTAAGTGATGTTTTTTGAAAAAGTAAAAATGCAGCATGTCTCCTGTGATGGGTAGGTGTGTGTGTGTGTGTGTGTGTGTGTGTGTGTGTGTGTGTGTGATGGGTAGGTTTAGGGGCAGGGGCAGTGTAGGGGTATAGAAAATACGGTTTGTACAGTATAAAATGCATTACGCCTATGGAATGTCCCCATAAAACATGGAAACACAACATGTGTGTGTGTGTGTGTGTGTGTGTGTGTGGGTCAGTGTGTGTGTGTGTGTATATGTGTATGTGGGTCAGTGTGTGTGTGTGTGTGTGTGTGTGTGTGTGTGTGTGTGTGTGTGTCAGTGTGTGTGTGTGTGTGTGTGTGTGTGTGTGTGTGTGTGTGTGTGTGTGTGTGTGTGTGTGTGTGTAGGTCAGTGTGTGTGTGTGTGTGTGTGGGTCAGTGTGTGTGTGTGTGTGTGTGTGTGTGTGTGTGTGTGTGTGTGTGTGTCAGTGTGTGTGTGTGTGTGTGTGTGTGTGTGTGTGTGTGGGTCCAGTGTGTGTGTCTGTGTGTGTGTGTGTGTCAGTGTGTGTGTCAGTGTGTGTGTCTGTGTGGGTCAGTGTGTGTGTGTCAGTGTGTGTGTCAGTGTGTGTGTCTGTGTGGGTCAGTGTGTGTGTCTGTGTGTGTGTCTGTGTGGGTCAGTGTGTGTGTCAGTGTGTGTGTGTGTGTGTGTGTGTGTGTGTGTGTGTGTGTGTGTGTGTGTGTGTGTGTGTGTGTGTGTCAGTGTGTGTGTCTGTGTGGGTCAGTGTGTGTGTCAGTGTGTGTGTCTGTGTGTGTGTCTGTGTGGGTCAGTGTGTGTGTGTGTGTGTGTGTGTGTGTGTGTGTCTGTGTTGTGTGTGTGTGTGTGTGTGTGTGTGTGTGTGTGTGTGTGTCTGTGTGGGTCAGTGTGTGTGTGTCAGTGTGTGTGTCAGTGTGTGTGGTGTGTGTTTTTGTGTGTGACAGGTGTGTAAATCATTTAGTCACGATTACAGACATTGCCGGAATACAGTAAAGCTACAGTGAGTATTTTTAGATAAACACATTTGTGAAATGAACAAATGTAAACATATTACATGAAAAGAACCAGTTAGTTTCAGATGTCACAACAGTCGTGAAATTATCATTTGAGCCATGCGTTTCTGCTTTGACCCGTGAATTGAAATACACATACTAACTTTAATTCATTATTCGAGCTGATGAAGATTTTCTCTCTTTTCCTCATCAAACCCTCCATTCTGTACATTCTCCCACTCTCTGCTGAATATTAATGCTTGAAGCTCATTAACATGTCATCATCTTCAGAGGGTTAATAAAAGTCTGGGGGTCCGTGACCCCTGCTGACCCCCCTCTATCGCTCCTCTCCACCCATCTTTTAATAAATCGATGCAGCTGCGTAACGCTTTAAATGGCTCCCCGTCTCTATGGGATGAATCCTGCTTTTGTGTTTTCTCTCTTTCTGCTGGTGGACGGGTGGCAGTTGTGTGGTGGGGGGCAAAAAGTTGGACAGGATTCCTCTGCAGCTGGGGAAGAATGGATGGAGAGAGAGAGAGAGAGAGAGAGAGGGCAGCATGAATGCACCATTGTGTGGTCACTTCATATCTGCACCGACTGCCTCCGCCAAGAGTCCAGTTACCCCAATTGTGTTGGAGAAACATCTAAAGGAAGCTGATATGGGGTTTCAGAGGGTTTAATGGGGGTTTGGGGAGGAGGAGGGCGAGTGAGAGAGAACGAGAGAGAGAATTGGTTACCTGGTTTTCAGGTATGCGTAAATCCTTCTTGAGCAAAATCCCAGCTAACAGGAAACATTCTAAAAACGTTCTGCCAAAGTTCCAAACAAACGTTCTTCCAGTAACGTTAATAGAACGCTCGTCCTGGGCTCCAAATGTAAACATTCTCAAAACATTCTTGGGACATTTTTATCATGAAACGCTTTAGTTTAGTGAACACTATTTAAAAGTTACTTTCCCATAAAGTTTGAAGAAAGATAAAATGGAATTCACATTAAAAAATATCGATAACTTAACAGGAACAGTATAAAAATGTCCTTCGAACATATTTTTGTTAATAGAGTCAACGTTTTAGTTCGGAAAACATTTTAAAAGTAACTTTCCCTTAATGCTTGCCGAATGATAAAAGGGAATATTCCCTAAACAATCGCATAACCAAGGAAAAACATTTTTATAACATATAAAAAACGGAATGTTGTAAACATTCAGAGAATATTCAGAAATAACGTTATTATAACGTTAATGTGAATGTAAGCAAAACGTTCTTAGAACATACCTTTGAATAAATATTCTTTTATTCACTTTTCGTTTCACGCAAAGTGTGGGATTTCCCACCGTGTAATGTGTGTAAATATAAGCACACATTACACGGAGAATCTAGTGGTAGAATAGAGGTACTACACATAAAAGTGATTGCTTACTCATGTGCGTAAGAACTGCGTGCGCACGTTTGATAAATACAGATTTTCTTGTACTAAGAAACATCCTAAATTTCAGTTGTGACCTTTTCTACGCACTGTTGATAAATGGTCCGTGTATCATCTGATCATTTCATTTCTTACTTGAAATGGAATAACCAGAAAAGAGAAGACGGCTTGTTAATTCGTTGTTTTTTTTTAGATTTCTTTAGATTCGGCTAGATTTCTCGTTTTTCGTTGGTGGTTTACAAATCAGTTTATGGCTTCGATATTTCATTTGCACATGTTTTGATTGTTTGTTTTCCAATTTGAAATGAAATAAGCAGAAACGAAAAATGGCCCCTTTATTCGTTTTTTCAAAAAACGAAAAAACGAGATTTCGGCTTGATTTTTCGTTTTTTGATTCAGGGGTGAAAAAACGGATTAATAACTTCAGCAGGTCTGTTCAACAGGCGACCTCGTTTGTAGCCTACATGACAGGTCCTATATATATATATATATATATATATATATATATATATATATATATATATATATATATAATCTTCGATCTAGGACCTGTCATGTAGGCTACAGTTTAAGAAGCGGTCGCCTGTTGAACAGACCTGCTGGCCTGGGGAACGACATATGATGTCACACGCTCAGATTAGCTTGACCAATCGGCGGAAAGGGGCGTCTCATGACCGCCCACATGTGAAAAACAAATATTGAAGTTATTAATCCGTTTTTTTACCCCTGAACCAAAAAACGAAAAATCAAGCCGAAATCTCGTTTTTTCGTTTTTTGAAAAAACGGATAAAGGGGCCGTTGTTCGTTTCTGCTTATTTCATTTCAAATTGGAAAACAAACTATCAAAACATGTGCAAATGAAATATCGAAGCCATAAACTGATTTGTAAACCACCAACGAAAAACGAGAAATCTAGCCGAAATCTCATTATCCGTGCAATAATCTAAAAAACCCCCGAATTAACAAGCCGTCTTCTCTTTTCTCGTTATTCCATTTCAAGTAAGAAATGAAATGATCAGATGATACACGGACCATAAATGAGGGCCCTGTTCTTTAATAATGTTTTCAACAGCGTTCTTGGAAAAAGAATTCTAAAATATAATTTAAATATCACTACTTTGTTTCAGAACATTCTGAAAACATTAAAAAGTAACGTTCCCATAGTGTTTGAAGAATGATCAAATGGAATGTTCCGTTAACGTTCAAATTTAAAAATCTGGACATTTGAAACATTCAAAAATAAAGTCTTCATATCTTCATAGGAGCATTGGCAAAATGTTCTTAGAACATATTTTTGTTTATAGAACGTTTGTTCAATGTTATCTAGTCTTGAATAATGTTAGCAGAATAATGTTGTTTATACATCGGTTTGTGGAACTTTTTACGTTTTATTGGGACGTTCATCTAACATTTTTTTAACGTTTCTGAACATTCGGAGAACATTCAAAAGCAACTTTCCAGAAATGATCAAATGGAATGTTCGCACCAAGAAATTAAAACTTATATATTTAAGAGCTGGATATTGTGCACACATTCAGGAACGTTAGCAAAACATTCTTAGAACATATTTTTGCTAGCTGGGTGTGCTCACCATGATATATTCCACTTATCAGATATGCCATTGTCCTGTTGAGGTTTAGCAAACGGCAGTGAGAATCGCTTCATGCTAAACGCTGCAATTAGCTGTCCGCTGTATTCTTGTCACATGACCTCATTATGTGTCATGTGAGTTGATTATTATCATGTCTTTTTTCATTTAATTCAGTGTAAAAATGCTTAAATTGCAAAATGCCAAACCTTAGGGGGTGTTTCTTCCGGTTTATTCAAGTGCACCGCATTGTTAGTGGCATGCAGTAGATGCTACTGTATTTACTGTAGATAGAGAGAGTAGTGCACTACTCTAATGTAACAGCATTATGTCTGCATTGTTTAGATGATGTGTGCATTCCAGATCGACTCTAGTGATATCAGTCATTTAAAGTCATTTTAACAGATGAATTAAGCTCAGATGGAGCAGAATGATTCACTCTATGTTCTTTGGTGGACACCATCATTTTGAACCCAAAATGAGCCATGTTTTGCTACTGTACCACATGAAAGTGAATGAAAATGGCAAAAACACCATAGTATGCTAAAATCTGCTGCATCTCTCAAGTATCCTTTGTGTTTGTTGAGTTTAAATGTGTTGCATTAAGACATGATACACCACGTGACCTCAGTGATGATGACAGATGATTGACAGCAAACCTGCCGTGATACGTCTTGACACAATATTTGAACTGAATGAGAACGAGATTGGAGAGCTACAACAGGGAGGACTAATTGACATTTTTGTTCAGTTTCTAACATGCCATTTTGTTTCATTGACAACATAAGTCATGCAGGTTTGGAAACACACATCTGCTGACATATTCAACTTGTTTCGAGTATGACGTGACTAGAAGATACATTAAATGGATTGAGTTTGAGTTTGGAGAATGTTACAGAATTTTACATAGTACATTACATTTACTGACTTAGGAGACAATTGTATCCAATAAATCCAAAGCAGACCTCACCAAACTGTTTAGATTCAAAAGGATGAAGGAAAGTTTGATTCCTTGTGATACTAGTCAATAATAAAGTGACTAGAGAGGTAGATGCATGTTTGTTCCTGAGATCAAGATTGCCATGTGAATCGGTTTATGGTGCAGAGAGCTCAACATGGTGCAACTGAAGAAAACATTCAAATAGAAAAAAACCCTGAAAATGAGGAAACTATCTTAATCAGTTTGACATTAACACATGTGCTGCAAATACTCACAACACACATACAATCAGGATGTTAAGACGTGTAGACATTGAACAAGGTGTGAGTATTTGCAGTGTGTTTCTGTGTTTGGTTGTGAGTATCTTGCAGTGTGTTTCTGTGTTGTGTTGTGAGTATTTGCAGTGTGTTTCTGTGTTGGTGTTGTGAGTATTTGCAGTGTGTTTCTGTATTTGGTTGTGAGTATTTGCAGTGTGTTTCTGTTTGGTTGTGAGTATTTGCAGTGTGTTTCTGTGTTGTGAGTATTTGCAGTGTGTTGTGAGTACAGTGTGTCTGTTTGGTCAGAGTATTTGCAGTGTGTTTCTGTGTTTGGTGTGTTGTGAGTATTTGCAGTGTGTTTCTGTGTTTGGTTGTGAGTATCTGCAGTGTTTCTCATTTGGTCAGGTTGTGAGTATCTAGTGTGTCTGTGTTGTGAGTATTTGCAGTGTGTTTCTGTATTTATTTGTGAGAGCATCTGCAGTGTGTTTCTGTATTTGGTTGTGTTGTGAGTATTTGCAGTGTGTTTCTGTATTGTGAGTTGTGCTCTGTCTGAGTATCTGGTGTGTTTCTGTGTTTGGTTGTGTTGTGAGTATTTGCAGTGTGTTTCTGCATTTGGTTGTGAGTATTGGTGTGTTTCTGTGTTTGTGCAGAGTATTTGCAGTGTGTTTCTGTGTTATTGTGAGAGTATTTGCAGTGTGTATTTGGTTGTGAGTATTTACGGTGTGTTTCTGTTGTGTGTATTTGCAGTGTGTTTCTGGTGGTTTGTTTCTGTGAGTATTTTGTGAGTTCTGTGTGTTTCTGTGTTGTGAGTATTTGCAGTGTGTTTCTGTGTATTTGTGAGTATTTGTGTTTCTGTATTTGGTTGTGAGTATTTGCAGTGTGTTTCTGTATTTGGTTGTGTGAGTATTTGCAGTGTGTTCTGTATTTGGTTGGTTGTGTACATTTATATTGTGAGCATCTGCATTGTGCTCTGCATTGTGAGTATTTGCAGCGGTGTGTTTCTGTATTTGGTTGTGAGTATTTGCAGTGTGTTTCTGTATTTAGTTGTGTTGTGAGTATTTGCAGTGTGTTTCTGCATTTGGTTGTTGTGAGTATTTGCAGTGTGTTGCATCTGGTCAGGCCAGAGCATCTGCAGTGTGTTTCTGTATCTGGTTGTGTGAGCATCTGCAGTGTCTGTTTGGTCAGAGCATCTATGTCTGTTCTGGTTGTGAGTATTTGCAGTGTGCTCCAGCATTTGAGCATCTGTGCGTGTGTTGGTCAGTGAGCATTTGCAGTGTTTCATCTGGTCAGTTGTGAGCATTTGCAGTGTCTGTTGTGAGTATTTGCAGTGTGTTTCTGTGTTTGGTTGTGAGTATTTGGCTGTGTGCTCTGTGTTTGGTTGTGAGGTGTTTGGTCAGTGTTTCTGTGTTTGTGTTGTGAGTATTTAGTGTGTTTCTGTGTTTGGTTGTGAGTATTTACGGTGTGTTTCTGTATTTGCAGTGTGTTTCTGTATCTGGTGTGAGTATTTGCACGGTGTGTTTCTGTGTTTGGTTGTGTTGTGAGTATTTGCAGTGTGTTTCTGTGTGTTGTGAGTATTTACGGTGTGTTTCTGTGTTTGGTTGTGAGTATTTACGGTGTGTTTCTTTGTTTGGGTGTCAGTATTTGCAGTGTGTTTCTGTATTTGGTTGTGAGTATCACGGTGTGTTTCTGTGCTTGGTGTTGTGGTATTTGCAGTGTGTTTCTGTATTTGGTTGTGAGTATTTGTGGTGTGTTTCTGTTTTTGGTTGTGTTGTGAGTATTTGCAGTGTGTTTCTGTATTTGGTTGTGTTGTGAGTATTTGCAGTGTGTTTCTGTATTTGGTTTTGAGTATTTGCGGTGTGTTTCTGTATTTGGTTGTGAGTATTTGCAGTGTGTTTCTGTATTTGGTTGAGTTGTGAGTATTTGCAGTGTGTTTCTGTATTTGGTTGTGTTGTGAGTATCTGCAGTGTGTTTCTGTATTTGGTTGTGTTGTGAGTATTTGTGGTGTGTTTCTGTATTTGGTTGTGTTAAGATTTATGTGCCATTGGGAAATAGAAAAACTTTTAATTCATTCTTTAGCTAACTTTCTGGTCACAGCCAGATGGATCCAGTCATTGTACAAAACCTGTTCGTCTTTGTTTCCGCATGAAGAACATTTTAAGTTAACTGATAAAATGTTTTTGTTTTTATGTGTTTATGTGGGTGTGTTATTGTGCTGAACACACACACACAAAGTGAGTGATGGATGGATGGATGGATGGACAGAGAGGGAAGGAATGAGATTTGTGGGTGAGTCTGAGTCACAGCTGATGAAATGCAGAAAACGCTGCAGAAGAATTCAGACGACAAAAGACTCTTTCTGTGTGTGTCTCTCCGTTCTCAGGACGGGCTCGTAAACCCCTCTGCCCTCGGGCCGCTGTGGGCCTCGTGACGCTCCTCTTGATTTCGGAGGTCACAGTGAATTGAGAAGCTTCTCAGATGCAGAGGTTTCTCAGACTCTCATGCCCGTTCCTGCTGATCGGTTTCTGTGACGAGGGCAGAAATCATCGAACTGTGACTCTGTCAAATTACTTTTATTAAAGAACTTCACTGGATTAATAAACCTGAAGATCTGATCTGGAGATGTCAGTCTTTCCCTCACCAGCAGAGATACTATAATGGGGAAAAAACTAACTCAAAGACCTGATTAAAGAACTTTAAATGTTGCTGTTCAGTTTCTAGTGTTTAGAGGATTGGTATGTGTATTCTAGAGTGATGCTATCTGTAGATTTGTCCCGGGTCCTTCATTGTGCGTCTTTCTGGTCCAGCAGGTGAAAACGGTCATCTGATCACTGAGTAAAGCAGCAGCACGCTCTTCCCATAAACATGTGTGATCTGAGCAGCAGGACGACACTCCGCTTTAAGACTGGAGGTTTGATCAGTATGAGCACTAGTGATGACTGATTAGTGAACGCTACTCATAATGAGGCAGATCTTTAAAGCGATTGAGCTGATCATTTTGTGAGATCAAACAGACGACGGCTGTCAAACGCTCATGACCGAGACTCTCTGATCATGTGACCTCACATCATTCACAGGCCCGCGGGAACCACATGTTTCTCTCGCCGCTTTTGCTTCAAAACCTCTGGCACAAATGCAGCTGAAGTAGTTTGAGGAACAGTAGAAAGCTGAGATTGAAAAGTCTCAGAAACTGCATGTGCGTTGTTCAACCAAACAGGGTGTTCCTCCTTTACAGTGACTTTAACCAACACCGCTCTAACTGTGTGTGCTTTCAAAGATGTCAACCAAAAGTCCAGGGGCTTTAAGTTTGTGTCTGTTTTTAAAATAAAGTTATAATACTAACTTTATAACTACAAAATTATGTTTCTGCTCCAATAGGGTTCTTTTTAAAACAGAAACATTTAAATGGTGGCTTTTTTTTATTAAAACTTGACAGAAAACATACATTAAATATTTAAGAACAGTAAAAATGTATTGCAAGCAGCAATTATCATGCCCAAAAGCACAACAGAAGTAAACAAGGAAGCTAGCAGCAGAACATCTGCGAAAATGAGTACATTTGGAGACCATTTTTAGCAAAAAAAATTTAAAACCCATTGAGTTGTACAGAGCCAAGTTCATGTTTTGTTCAATTTTAGCAGTCACACCAGTGTGTCCTCAGAGTCCTCCCATACACAAGCGTGTCAAATGTGGTGAAAATATCTAATTTCATTTAGACATTTGTTATAGACATTTGTATTTATGAGCATATAGAAAAAAAAAACCCACAGCTGACTTTGATTGCATTTTTTGCCACTTTCTATAACAGTGTTCACATTTGGCCTTTTCGCGTGTAGTCAACCGCTATGATTTCCGAGGTTGTGACTCCCATGAAAATTAGTCAATGAAATCCAAAGTTATAAGCATGTGAATATTTGATTTTACCACTATGTGTGAAACCTCTCATGCTTCTTCAGGGTGTCATGCCGATGAACCATATCAAGTTTTGTAACAATATGCTAATGCATACATAAATACAGCATTTCACTACAAAATAAAAAAGTCTCTGACACCCAAAATGGTCAATATGGAACATTTGATATCATTCGACTTGTGCATACTGCCCCAAATCTAACGATAATCGAATCTAATGATTTTTGGGCAAACCGTTCAGAAGTTTTAACTTATCTACGGACCAGTAGGTGGCGCTGCACCAAAACGCAGCATGTAGCCTCAGGTCATGCTTGTGATGATGTGTGCCAAGTTTGGTCAGACTACGATAAAGCCTTATGTCTATGCTCACAAGAGCGACGTAAAAATTTTTGTGTGTTATTCGAAAACAGATTGACGAATCGTGCAAATCGACAAACCGTCTAGAAGTAAAAAAAATAAAAATTTTGGTGAGAAAATTAAAAAAAAGAAAATTCACGTTTATTCAACTCAAATTAGTTATCACTTAGTATAACTTAATATTTCAAGCTGACTTAAAATTTTAAGGCCGCACAGACAGTTTTTATTTATTTTTTTATGTGAAATAATTATTTTTACAGAGTGGCTTTTGCTGAGGTAAATGTAATGTTATGTGACATTACTGTTCTCAAGCTGATGTTTTCCTGTGGTTGAAACACTGATCGAATGATAACAGGATTTGGATTTCAGTGAGTTTCAACATACCTTCTGAGGCCTGTTGCATGAAGCTAGCTGAACAAACTCTGAGTTTCAGAGTAGGTTTAGAGTTGACAAATCCAGATAAAACTATCCTGGTTTAGATCAAGTTCAACAGTTTCTCAAAACTTGGGATAAACTTCCTCTGTCAAATCAGGTTTAATCCAGAGTTTGCGATTGAAAGTGTGACACGTGCGCAAAACTGCCAATCACAGTGTCCGTTTGATTCACTTCTCTTCTGAAGATTGAGATCGTTCTGAAAATTATCATGAAATGAAATGCGTTTAAAGCAGGAATAAACACTTTGATGTGAATCAAATAAATATGCCAAATAATTATAGGTTCACAAAGAGCTCAAATGAATACACGTTTAAAAGAATTATGAATGCATGATTTATATTTATATTAATATTTGGCTACTTATCATTATAATATAATAATTATATGATCAAGATCCCAGTACTGTCCACCTGTTTTTCATGATGCTGATCTGATTGCATAGGTAATGATATTGGTGTGTGTGTGTGTGTGTGTGTGTGTGTGTGGGAGGTCGAGAGGTACCGACTAGAGATAGTCGGGCTCACCTCCACGCACAGCTTGGGCTCTGGAACCACACTTCTTGAGAGAGGCTGGACTCTCTACCACTCTGGAGTTGCCCATGGTGAGAGGCGGAGACCTGGAGTGGGTTTGCTTATAGCCCCCCAGCTCAGCCGCCATTTGTTGGAGTTCACCCCGGTGAATGAGAGGGTCGCTTCCCTGCGCCTTCGAGTCAGGGATAGGTCTCTCACTGTCGTGTGTGCCTACGGGCCAAACGGCAGTGCGGAGTACCCGGCCCTCTTGGAGTCATGGGAGGGGTGCTGGAAAGTGCTCCGACTGGAGACTCCATCGTTCTACTGGGGGACTTCAACGCCCAAGTGGGCAGTGACAGTGACACCTGGAGGGGCGTGATTGGGAGGAACAGAGCGGTGTTCTGTTATTGGATTTCTGTGCTAGCCACGGTTTGTCCATAACGAACTCCATGTTCAAGCATAAGGGTGTCCATCAGTGCACGTGGCACCAGGACACCCTAGACCGCAGGTCGATGATCGAATTTGTGGTTGTGTCATCAGACCTTCGGCCATATGTCTTGGACACTCGGGTGAAGAGAGGGCCGGAGCTGTCAACTGATCACCACCTGGTGGTGAATTGGATCCGATGGAGGGGGAGGAGGCTGGACAGACTCGGCAGACCCAAACATACTGTGAGGGTCTGTTGGGAACGTTTGGCCAAGCCCCCTGTCAGAGAGATGCTCCGCCGGAGCTTCAACCGGATCCTGAGGGAGTCTGGAGATATTGAGTCCAAGTGGACCATGTTCTCCACCTCCATTGTCCATGCGGCTGTTCTGAGCTGTGGCCGTAAGGTCTCCGGTGCCTGTCGAGGCGGCAATCCCGAATCCGGTGGTGGACACCGGAAGTACGGCATGCCATCAAACTGAAGAAGGAGTCCTATCGGGCCTGGCTGGCTTGTGGGACTCCTGAGGCAGCTGACAGGTACCGGCAGGCCAAGCGGACTGCAGCCCGGGTAGTCATGAAGGCAAAAAATCGGGCCTGGGAGGAGTTCGGTGAGGCCATGGAGAAGACTATTGTTTGGCCTCGAGAGATTCTGGCAAACCGTTCGACGCCTCAGGAGGGGGAAGCAGTGCCCTACCAACACTGTTTACAGTCGAGATGGGCACCTGTTGACCTCAACTGGGGATATCGTCATGCTACTTTGAGGATCTCCTCAATCCCACTGAAATGTCTTCCATTGAGGAAGCAGTGACTGAGGAGGTGGACTCGTCCATCACCCGGGCTGAAGTCATCGAGGTGGTTAAAAAGTTCCTCGGTGGCAAGGCACCGGGGGTGGATGAGATCCGCCCTGAGTACCTCAAGTCTCTGGATGTTGTGGGGCTGTCTTGGCTGATACGCCTCTGCAACATCGCATGGCGGTTGGGGACAGTACCTCTGGACTGGCAGACCGGGGTGCTGGTCCCTCTTTTCAAGAAGGGGAACTGGAGAGTGTGTCACACTTCTTTTTGCGGATGATGTTGTCGTGTTGGCCTCCTCAGACCAGGAACATCAGCATGCACTGGGGCGGTTTGCAGCAGAGTGTAAAGCGGCTGGGATGAGAATCAGCACCTCCAAGTCCGAGGCCATGGTTCTCAGTCAGAAAATGGATTTCCACTTCAGGTTAATGGAGAGTTTCTGCCTCAAGTGGAGGAGTTCAGGTATCTTGGGGCTTGTTCATGAGTGAGGGAAGGATGGGCGCTCCTTAGAGATAATGTTGGTCACTCTAGAGGAGCTCAGAGTGAGGTGGCTCGGACATCTATTTGGGATGACTCCTGGATGCCTTCCCAGGAGGTGTTCCAGGCATGTCCCACCGGGAGGAGGCCCCAGGGGAAGACCTAAGACATGCTGGAGGGTTTATCTCTCCCGGCTGGACTGGGAACACCTCGGGTTCCCCGGAAGAGCTGGGGAAGCGGCTAGGAGAGGGAAGTCTGGGTGTCTCTGCTTAGACTGTTGCCCCGCGACCCGGCCCCGGATAACGGAAGATGATGGATGGATGGATGAATGAATATATTATATGAATTAAAAGTAAGTATAATTCATATAATATAAATATAATAAATCATTTGCACCA